>CM041776.1:142522270-143122270 GCA_023374045.1 Limonium bicolor | reverse complement strand
CATGTTGAACTTCCATTTCCTAATAGGATAAAGAAGAAACATTTGGATGAACAATTTGCTAAGTTTTTGAGCATTTTAAAAAAATTAACTATCGACATTCCCTTGATTGATGCTTTGCAGGAAATGCCTAATTATGCCAAATTCTTGAAGGATCTTCTAACGAAGAAGAAGAAGAAAGAGGATAAAGAAACAATTCACCTGACAGAGGAGTGCTCTGCTGCTCTTCTTCGAGCACTTCCTCCTAAGAAAAAGGATCCAGGCAATCCCATTGTTCCTTGTTTCATTGGCGATGTAGACTGCGGCAGTGGCTTGTGTGACTTGGGTGCTAGCATCAACATTATGCCCTACGCCACCTTCCTGAAGGTAAGAGGTGGAGAGTTACAACCAGTAACCTTCAAGCTCCAGCTAGCCGACAGATCTGAGATCAAACCAATGGGTATTGTTCGGGATTTAGTAGTTGGGGTGGATCGTTTTATTTTTTCTGCTAATTTTGTTGTGTTAGATATGGATGATGATGTAGAAGTTCCTCTTATTTTGGGTCGACCTTTTCTGAGTACTGCTAAAGCTGTTATTGATGTGCATGATGGTAAGTTTACTTTACGGTATGAGGACAAAAAGATTGAGTTTGACATGAAGAAGATGATGAGGTCAACTTCTAATTCTGCTCATTCAGTGATGTCGGTAAGTCTGGTAAATGATGATGGAGAAGATTGTGATTTGTTAGATAATGATGACATGTTTTCTTTTACTTCTTTTTCACTTATTGATTCCGAGCCATTGGAGCAAGTTCTTGTTGCTTCATTAGAGGAAAAGACTACCAATCTTGAGGTGAATGCAGCTTGCTCACATGGAGAGAGAAAGGGATGGTTTTCAAGCTTATCGCCCTCCATTTGAGAGGCTTGCTAGAGAGATTCAGAGGCCTATTCCTTCTGTCGAGCAGCCACCTGCACTTGAGCTTAAGGAGCTCCGTTCTAACCTTAAGTATTCGTTTCTTGCTGATAATAATTGCTTGCCTGTCATTGTTTCTTCTTCTTTGACTTCTGGGCAGGAAGGCAAGTTACTTGAGGTTTTGAAGAGGCACAAGAGAGCGATTGGGTAGATGTTAGCTGACATTAAAGGCATTGACCCGGCCTTCTGCACACATCATATCTACATGGAGGAAGATTTCAAGCCGGTCAGACAACCACAGCGTCGGCTCAACGCCAACATGCAAGAAGTTGTCAAGAAAGAGGTGTTAAAGCTACTGGACACTGGGATCGTCTACCCCATTTCTGACAGCACCTGGTAAGTCCCGTACAGGTAGTCCCTAAGAAAGGTGGGTTTGAAGTTGTTCTGAATGATAAAGGTGAGTCAATTCCTTAGAGAAAGATCACTGGTTGGCGTATGTGCATTGATTATAGGCGTTTGAATTCTGCCACCAGGAAAGATCATTTCCCTCTCCCTTTTATTGATCAAATGCTTAAGAGGTGGGCATGGCAAGAATATTATTGCTTTTTAGATGGTTTTTTAGGGTACTTTCAGATTCCTATTGCGCCAGAGGACCAAGACAAGACCCCTTTCACTTGTCCTTATGGTACCTTTGCATACAGAAGAATACCCTTTGGACTGTGCAATGCTCCTGCCACCTTTCAGCGTTGTATGCAGGTGATCTTTGCTGACTTCATCGAGTAGAGCATTCAGGTATTTATGGATGATTTTTCTGTTTATGGCTCTAGCTTTGATGTTTGTTTGGCGCAGCTTGATCAAATCCTAGGCCGATGTGAGGAGACAAATTTGGTTCTTAACTGGGAGAAATGTCACTTCATGGTCAAGGATGGGATCGTGCTAAGTCACAAAGTTTCTGCTAAAGGGGTTGAGGTTGATCAAGCGAAGGTGGAGGTAATTGAGAAATTGCCAACACCTACTTGTGTGAAAGAGGTAGGCATGCAGGTTTTTATAGACGGTTTATTCCGGATTTCTCTAAAATTGCAAAACCGTTGACTGACCTGCTTCTGAAAGATGCCCCATTTGTTTTTTCTGATGATTGTTATCTGCTTTTGAGTTAATTAAGCAAAAATTGGTAGCTACACCCATTATTGTTTCACCTGACTGGTCATTACCTTTTGAGATTATGTGTGATGCCAACGATTATGCAGGGGAGCAGCTCTGTGCCAGAGGAAAAAAAGATTCTTAGGGTTGTTGCTTATGCAAGCAAGACTTTAAATGATGCCTAGAGGAACTACACGACCACGGAAAAAGAGCTCCTGGCTGTGGTATATTCCCTAGATAAGTTTAGATCATATCTCGGGGAAGTAAAGTAATTGTTCATACTGACCACACTGCTCTTAGATATTTATTTGCTAAGAAAGAGACCAAGCCCCGCTTGCTTCATTAGATTCTCTTGTTACAGGAGTTTGACATTGAAGTAAGGGATAAAAGTGGTAAATTGAATGTCGTGGCTGACCATCTTTCTCGGTTGGTAGTTCCTGATGATGGTGTACCTATTAATGAATTTTTTTCCCGATGAAACTGTTTTTGTTTTGCATAAGGTGCAAGATCCATGGTTGTAACACCCCTAATCCTAATCTCTTATTATCGCAAGTCGTAACATAATTAAAGACGTAATTTGCAGCGGAAAATTAAACTAACTATCGCATTGGTGTTACACGCCGTCACTCACCCTTGTGAGTGACTAGGCAACCACATACCATCACACTAACCTTATACATATAGCCGCTTTGATGACCAGATACTGACCAACCACAATTTATAACACCATCCTAAAAACTGAACAAGTGAGCTACTAACCAAATACAACCGAATCTCCATAACATAATACATAACAAATCTAAAAGTACAATATTCAAAATATGCTAACTACCCAGCGTCCCGCACTCCGGCTTCACGACCCGATCCACAACCTGAAATGTGTTGGCCCCAAAAGGGGCTCAGCAAACTATATGCTGGTATGCTAAAGTGTAATCTTAGAATCAATCGGATCCCTTAGGTCATTTAGTCATCTTAACATGCGGTTCATTTCATGCTTTTCCAATATACAATAATAGTAATCAACTGTAAATGCTTAAATAAACACACAACAGTTCATCCAACGATATCACCACATAATCAGTAAAACAATACCAAACAAAATACACGCTTTAACTCACCGTTCTCGTTACTTGGCTTTAAGGCCCCGTTATTCTTTTAACCAACCATTAATCCTCTTAATTAATTTCCACCTCGGGTGTCATGTTAGGACAACCCTTAATAACTTGATAGTGTTTGATAACACTGGACAGTAGTCCCTGGGTCCCAAATAATGGAACCATTTTGCCAGCCGACCCTTTGGTCCTGGACTTCTCATTTGCCTTGAAGGCGTCCAATTCGGCCGAAGCCTGCACCAACAGTAGTGCCCTCTGCCATCATCGAGTGTGGATGTATGAATTTCCTTGAGCGACTCTTGATAGTAGTTCCTCGTGGTGATCACGCTGCGCAACCAGATAGTCGAGACTAACTGGGTTTCCTCCTCCAAACCATCATGTAACTAAATTCTTTAACCATTAACCTAAGATCAAATCTTTAGGTTCAAGACTATCTTACTTGACTTTCAATTAGGTTCTCGTGATACCTAAAGGTCGTCTGAGTCATATTCAAGTTTAGATGTATAAACTTCCAATCTAAAAGACGTTTGCGTGATAATAAAACGCAACGGTGTCGAGCAATACAATTTACATGGTCGCATGCATAAATCATAGATATCACTCTTACAGGTAAACACACAACGTCTGGACCCAAGGAAACCCTCGGGACGTTCAGACCACACAATTAACATACCGTTCACCGTTGAACAATGCTAGCGTGACGTATCACGCTTATCCACTGTCACTTTCTATGCTCGTATCTCGAACTCGTATCTCTGGAATATATAACTCTAATATCAATACTCATGTGTTGAGTCTATTTAATCACCCCAGGATAAGTGCTAACCCTTACTCAGTAAATAACCCCTTAACCGGTTATTTGTTTGGCTCGGGTTTTTCATTAGAACTCAGGGTTTGACTTAATCAGACTCTACAATTATAAGAGTATAATATTTAGTAGCGTGATAATGTTTACTACTTAGGGATTTAATTCATAATAACCCATGTTATTTATCAAGGCTATTTTGATTTGTATTTTGTATACACATATACATGCTGTTATATGTATATATACGTATATATATATATATATATAGTTCATCACTATATTTTATCTGACGGGGTTATATTTCAGTCTTTGTATATTTATATACACACACGTACCGATATATATACTCATACATATCTATATAATATAGTTATTACTATATTTGTTCGACCAAGCTATATTCCAACCTTGTATATTTATATACCCACCTACATATGTACCGGTATATGTATATGTTCATATTATATAGTCTATTGCTATACTTTAGTTAACCAAGTTATATACTAACTTTCAATTACATCTTATTTCATGTATTGATCAGCTCAATTACTTGGTCAATTTGTGTTGGTTTGGTCGATCCGGTTTGACTTGGTCAATGTTTCAAGTCAACGTCTCATTATACTTCATATTTATTTATTAACTCGTACCACTACATATTATACACTTATAATTATTCTTCCAACCCATTCCATATATTTATATCATCCGAAGTGAATTATAATTCCAACTTATAACAATGATATACTATCATTTTATGTGACATATATTATCCTTCAACGTTTTAGTGTTTATGTATTATATTACTTACTAAGATTATAATCTTAGTTGTATATATTGCTACACGTAATGTCATAAACACATTATATTATTTCTCTTAACTTTATAAGGTTCCCAACCTTATATTATAATGTTTGTTTCCATGCCATCTTACATGAATTATAAAACTCATTTATATAATAACTCTTTTTGTTATCTAACGTGTAGGAATTTATAATTCTATTTACGTTACTTATTCACAAATCCTTTAATAAGGATCTACCTTAATACTATACAATGTATTTTATACATTATAATGATCCTCATATAATTAGGTTTCTAACTATATATTATACTTCCCAAATCTTTAATTTAATCTCATCATTTTATGTGATTATTTATAAGGTATAATTAATACCATTTAACCCGCTTACAACATACTCTTTCATACCTTCATACATTGTCACACTAGTTCATTTCCAACCTTGTATTATAAATCTATAATATTCTTTTCTAAATTGCACCAGCAACACTTATAATTTCGGTAATCCCATTCCTTCCCACAAACTTTTGATTAATTACAAAATCACCCAAAATATCATATTTGTTACACTTGTAACCTTATTTAATTTATAACCCAAAGTTTTATCTAATTTTTTTTGTTTATTTCTAAACAGACCCCCTACTGTTCGGTTTTCACCTCCTTAACCTACAACTTTTATTAATTATATTCTAGCCCACTTTTATGTTATACCTTACAATTTAATATCTAGAACTTTATGTTATACATATTACTTAATTTAATTCTAAAACCAATCCAACAATTATCCTAAATTCATAACAGGCCCCTAAGGTCCTTTTATTCTCAGTTTTGACCCCATAGTTTGGTTAATTACATATTAACCCCATAAGTTTTATAGTTGTTTCAATTTAACTTTAAAACTATATATTATATCCTTTAATTTATTAAATCACCATAATTGAAACACCCCTAACAATTAAAACACTGGAAATCATGTGTATGCGTGGTATATGTGTGCAATAAACCGGTCACATCAATATAACCGTGCTATGACATATAACCTATGGTACTAAGATATAAACAAATCACAGTGTAACATATGCGGTTGTGCTCAGCGGTCTTTGACATTAACCGATACAATTGAGCAAATTAAATTATACCGCGTTAGGACGTTTGTGCGCATTATGTAAACTAAAATAGATCGGGTACTTGCGTCATATAACGACGGTACAACATAACATATGCTATGAGAACATAATATACGAAATACGTTATTGGATACAAACACGTACAAGTAACATTATAACTTAAGGACTCGTACACACTGACTTATATTCCATGGAACGGGTAATGAATTAATTACCTAGGTACTACTAAATTCCTGTATAAGACTACAATAAAAGAAACTCCACTCTCGTGACATCTGTAAGCTTGAAATCTCACTGACCCACACTTAGTTAGTCACGCATGCATTGAACCGGGCTGGCATATCAAAACTTCTGTAGCTTTTCCATCTTCCCATGCGAATTACCCTCCTACTGTTCAGATCCTTGCTCCTGCTTCCTTCACGCGTGGGTCTATAGCCCAGTGAACAGATTACTCAACTTCTTCTCTGTTCCCAGGCATACCTGCTTTTAAAACCAATGTTCCTTTCCTTCTCGCGTGTGTGAGTTCCGAGTTCTGAGCCACGCGACCAGGCATCTCCTTCCTGCATGTTATTCCTGTCGTTTCCGATGCGCTCAAGCCAGAGCAAAGTTTGGAACCTCCCTTAACTACTGCGCATGGTGAGTTTGTCCTTCCCCGAATATTACCCTTCGAATGCCCAAGTGTTTTGAGTGGAGAAATGAGATTGCCTCTGTTATTCATCGACCCTTTGTGCATGCAACTGCAACTTAAATCCGTCCTTTTTCTCATCGTGCATGTCGGAAGCGACCGTCTCAGCTTCTGCAAATCTGAAGTTAAGTGAACTCGCTCAAAGAAATACCCAGAAATACCCAGATACTGGTTGTCCAGATCAACTTTATACCCCAAATTGAAGTTAAGTAAATTGTCCGAAAATCGTTTCTAATCTCCCTTGGTTGTCCAACCTTTCCCATGCATGAAACCTTCTTGGAGACCTTCGCAAGGGTGCGCCAAAGAAATACCCAGATACTCATCTCCTAAGCTGTTCCAAAACCAGACGCAAGGTGAGGCCACAAACAGTTAGATCCTTGCCTTATTTCTCTCTGTTTTAGTGCCGTGGAAGTTGTTTGCTTACTCACCCATCATTTTTCTTTCCTTGGCTGCCTGAAACTGTTATGTGAGTGGCCCAGCAAGGCTAGAGATTCTAAAGCAACACTCAGTTGCAACTCACCCTCACAAATCCTCTAAGGTAAAACGCTTTAGAACCTTATCACGTTTAGAATGCCGAGACCATCTTTTGAGTACTGATGAAAACAACCAACTCACTACCGTTCCCCTGTGCATAGTTGAGTTCAAGCCCAGTTCTGTGCCAGTTCGACACACAAATCTGAAAAGAGACCCAAGGAGTAGTCCCTGGGAAGGTGCTAAAAATATCAAGGGGAGTCAGCAAGAGATCCAACTGAGAAAACCCAAGGTTGTGAACTCTTACCTAAACTGTGCTTAAGAAAATAATTGGGGTATAAAGTTGATCTGGAGGTTATGCTTATAGTTCTGGTGACAATCTGCTAAAGTAGGCTATGAGCTAGGAGTTTAAGATTTTGATAAGACACTTGATTAACTGAGGCAGTAGTTAGTGATAAATTGAAAGACAGTTAGTCGAATAACATAAGGGAATAGAAGGATGTCAAATCGTGTTACTTCAGTTTATAATTGTCTGAAACTCCGTGTCTCTGTGCAACCCAATTACAGAGGGTTTATGAGAGTAGTACTAAGTGGTTAATGAACCTAAAACCCACCTCATACACTCAAGTAGGATACTAACACCTCAGGAAGAATCAATGGCAGATTATTAAACAAAAAGACAACAATAAGATAGGAGCTGCATCAGTTCCAAAAAAAAAAAAAATCAGTTTCGTAGATTCTAAGTTTCAGTATAGGGATATATTAGTGGTGTTAATCAAGTTGCGTGGGTTTTTCCCTTGAGTTCAAAACATGGCTAGAACACTGAACTAAACTAGTAAATGCTTGGATTTGAGTTGAAAGACAGATTAACAGCAAACAGAAAAGAAATAGGAGAAGAGTTTCAGTTTTGCCTCTCGGTATTGTAGTTCATATTTCATTTATAAGTTGCTTCTGTGTTTTTGAGTTGCAGTGGGGTTAGATCTGTTGGGTTGGTCTGGAATTTAATTAAAACCCTGCTATCATACCTCCCTGCGAGAGGGAACAATGAAAGAAAGAAAATGAAGATAAGTTAATACATTTACAGAGAAAGCAATATCAGGTATTTCAGTCTCCCTGTTTCAGTTGTCGTTTCTGTCAGTTCGGTATGAATTGGTACAGAGGGATTAGAGGAGGTTGTAATGGCTTGATAATGAATCCAAAATAAAACTAATGCACTTAATTGAGGTTGTAAATAATTGGGACAGGTTAGAGAACAGAAAGAAGTAAAGGAAGCTATCAGTTTTGTTTTTGTTGATCTTCAGTTTTCAGTCTGGTGCAAGTATTTTCAGAAGTGTAACCCTTGATTTCTTTGGGTCTGTTTTTGAGTTCAAAATTGATTAGACACTTAAGCACTGTGGGGGAAGTGGAAACCAGATCCAGGAATGAAACAGAAAGACAAAGAGATACTAAAACCATATCAGATCCGGTATTTTCCTCATTTCTGTTCAAGGATGATCCTATAACAGCAGTGAATATGTTTGGGATTTAAAATGTTAATAAAGCACTTGACCGCGTGAGTTATCCATGGGGAGAAGTTGACAGACAGGTTATTTCACAGAAAGGAAGATAACAGAAAGAAAATAATAGGAAGAAATGCAACAGCTCACGATTTCTGTCTCCTGTTGCAGTTCTCAGATTTTTGTAAAGGGGTGTGAGAGATGCTGTCTTAGTTGTTTCTGGCTAGATTAGAGTTTAAAACATATTAAGGCAGATTGGGAAAGACTGAAAATAAATCTGTAACAAAAAGAAGAGATAGAGAATGAGATAACAGTTTTTGTTCTGTTTCCATTTCAGTTCTAGTTTTGGAATTCTTGTTTCAGTGTATGAGACATAGCGGTGGATTTAATCGGATTGTTGGATTGTTTTAAGTTTAAACCTTAATCAAACACCTAACCAACCAGTGTCACTAAGTTGGGGAGAAGATTAAAGCAAAACACTTAACTAAGAAGCTAAAGCTAATCGGGGAAAACTGAAAAGCAACCTGTAAACAAAGAAAAGAGTTAGTAGTTGATGTAGCAGTTTTCACGTTTCAGTTCTCATTCTGTTAAGTTCTGTATAACTGTTACAGACATGATGAGAGAGTAGTAGTGGTCTAAAAATGAACTAAAGACATTGCTAACAGAGCGAACTAAGTTGGTATATACACATTTAGGAGTTAGCAGTCAGTTTTAGATATAAGAAAAAAAATAGGAAGAATGTTATGCCTTCAGTTTTCTGAATTTGGTTGTCTTCTGCATAACTGATTTACAGGGGTGCTTAAGAGTGTTGTAGTAGCTTAATATTGAACCCAGGACATTGATAAAAGGGTGAATTTTGTTGGTATACTCATTGGGAGATTAGAAAACGGCTTACACACCCTGACATAAGGAATAAGAAAGGAGTTGCACCAATTCTGTTTGCGAGTATTCATCAGTGTACTGTTTCTGTATAGTTAAGTTACAGAAGTATGAAGGTTGTTTATTTGTTGGGAAAATCAACTTAAAACCTTGTTAACACCCCCACCTAAGGATGTAAACATGTTAAGGGAAATTAGGAAACAAACTAATACATTGACAAAATAAACCGAGTGAGGTATGCATGGAATCGGTATTTCAGTTTTCAGGATTTGTACCTCAGTGCGGTCAACTTCCAGAGGTGGTATAAGTGTGTTGATGGTTAAGAAAAATAAACCTGAATCATAGCTAACAACTGCAGCAAGGTTAGCAAAACTTTTGGAGAAGATTACGCATCAATGGAGTTAACCAGAAATAGGAGTTAAGAGGAAAGATGTGGGTCGTGGTTTCAGATTTTGGCAAGAATTGTAGCTTCTGTCTAACTGTTTTACAAGGGTGTATGAGGGGGAAGCTAGTCTGATAATGGACCCAAAAACTTCCTAATACATCTAGCTAAATTTACTAAACAACCTGGGAAGTTTAGACACCGTTTAATACATTAAATGGGTGAGAAGATAAGGTTATATATGAGAACCTTATTTCAGTTTTTGAAACATTTAAGCCTCCGTATAAGGGAGTTCAAGAAGTGTTTGAAGAGTGCTATTGTGTAAATAAGAAGCTTAAAACCTAACTATCTAGCTAAGGAATGATTACCACTTAGGCAAATAAAAGTCCATCCTAAAAAACTTGTTACATGTTAGTGCTTAGGATACTCTAAAGCACTAGCTAGAGGAAATGACTTAGTTAACGTGTGAGTTGGCAAGGTGAATATCCTAGGAGTAAGTTGAGCCTAGGATTAATGCATGTGAAGTTCTAAGAGTCAATATAAACTAAGCATGTGACAACGTACCTAGGGAATAACATACGATATAAAGTGTCGTCACATAAAATAACAAACTGACACATTGTCTTAATTACCTCTAGGACCGTAGCGAGCTCCAACCGGGACTTCGAGTGTAAGACAACTCGTGCTTTCGAATAAGGTATGGACATGTGTGGTTCGTATGTTGCCGTGTTACACGGCTTGTGTGCTGTGTGCTCTGTGTGAAAAGACCTTAAGATCAAAGCATGAAATTGAATTGCTTGTTTATTGTGTTGTATGATTTTTATATCATTGTTGTCTATCATTGCGCGCACACAGTAGTTTAGTCCCTTCGCGATTATGTAATTCGAGATGAACCGCAACGAACCATGAAAACAAAGAAAAACTCTATAAGGGGAACTCCTCTCTAAACCATTGAGGACTACCATGACACCCACTATGGTGTCTATTCATTAATGATAATGAAGAGCAAGTCTCCTTTGATGAGACATGACGAACCACGTAGACAAAACAAAAGAACTATACAAAGAGACAAATCCTCTCTAACTATAGAGGACTCCTAAGGACACCCACTATGGTGTCAAGATATTTATGATAAGTGAATGCCCTATTGAGGACTACGATCGACACCCACAATGGTGTCGAGCTGACAAAAAAAAATAAAAATAAAAATATAATAAGTAAGTACCAGCTGATGGATCATATGGATAATCCGGGAAGAAGAAAATTCTCGGGCCGGCGGTTTGGACGCTCGGGAGTTGGTATCTGCATCAGATCCTTCGACCGACTATTGTTATTATTGTGGAGCGCTTCCTGGGGTCGAGAGATGACCCCTCTGTCTCGACGT
The DNA here is from genome assembly GCA_023374045.1 of Limonium bicolor. NCBI lineage: Eukaryota > Viridiplantae > Streptophyta > Magnoliopsida > Caryophyllales > Plumbaginaceae > Limonium > Limonium bicolor. The sequence continues at coordinate 143,111,099 of CM041776.1, read as the reverse complement.
ACGACGCCGGGACTGGAGGATTAGCGAGCACACCCTAGGGTCCAGAGATGACCCCTCTCTCTCGACATATGACGTCGGGAATGGAGGAGTGGCTATGGAGAAGACGTTCTCCAAATTGTGGTGATAAGAGAATTCACAAATAATCCTTAAAGAAACAAGGAATGATTAGCACCTACATAATAAAGACTCGGGATCTAATCTATATCCCCTGACTTTGTGCCAGAGAATAAAGGAAAACATGTGTAATGAGACCAAGCAAATAAGAAAATTCACAAATGTGATCAGTTAAGAAACAAGGAATGAATAGCACCTACATAGTAAAGTCTCGGGATCTAACCTATATCCCATGACTCGGTGCAAGAGAAGAAAGGAAAACATGTGTAATGAGAACAAGAAAACAATACGTAATCTCTGGAATGATCCCATAGTGAGGATCGACGGTATAATGTACCTACGCACACGTCCTATAATTACCTGACTATTGTTGCTACACTAGCAGCTTATTATGCTGGACTGCGTGTTTGACATTGTTATGCTACTTGAAAGTTGTGTTTGGTTGCTTATTGATATTGTTGTGCTACTTGCAAAGATGTGCTTGGTTGCTTACTGATATTGCTATGCTACCGATGAGTGTATATGATATCATGATGTGTTGATGTGTGCTTTATTGCTTTATCATAGCATGTAAAATTGACTTAATAATATTCGACCAAGTAGTCGTGTGGCCCGGTAACATGCGGGCTTCACACGTTCATACTCAGCGTAGTTTGCTGAGTCCTTTACACCCAATATTTTTTCAGGTATTGTGCTAGACAATAACGGAGCGTAGGCGGGATGGCTACCATGGGGGTAGTCTATTTGGGCAAGACTGTTAAGTAGTGTGTTTTCTTATGTATGGGTGGTGACTATGTGTCACTAGACCCTTGTTGTACTTTCGGTTTATGTTGTTGGATTAAGAACTTATGTTGTAGACTCTCGGTACTCGGGTTGTACTTTATGTTGTATTTGGACTTCGTTAAGGTTGGACTTCCAGTCATACAGACCGTAACTTGGAGTTGGTATTGTGGTCTGTCAACCACATGGGTGGTTGGCATCTGTGACACCTGGATGAAGCTGGAAACCGCTGCGTAGACATCTCGTATTACCGTTAGGCTCGTCGTCTGAGTATTGATTGTGATTTGGGGGTGTTACAGAAAGTGGTATCAGAGCGTAGTTGCGCTCTGATGACTGGAACAGAGAAGTACCGAGTATAGGAAACCTGGAATTAGGAACTTTGACAGGAAGTTAAGGGTTGGGGTAGTACGTGAGGCGCGTTAGTAGGGGTTCTCCCCCAGTAATTACTGGATACCTAACAGATACCTACACCCACCCTCCACGTCCCCAATTTCCTTTAAAATCATAGGAAGAACACAGAGGTAGAAAGCCTCCTCACACTCGGGAAAACCCGATCCGGCATCTATTTGATGTTATACAATCAACCCCTGAAGTAAACTATACCATACAATAGACGTTGCCAAAGGGATAATACCCATAGAGGGACCAACTTTAGCGACAACTTGGGTCAACATGCTTAGCAGTCGATAGGACCCCACCTCACAAACAAAGAGGACCGAGATATCCCTAAATTCATGAAATAAATAAGGCTTAACTCCTCAATTAATTAAGCTAAGGATAGGATTGGGAGAGACTATACAATTCATACACTTGAGAGAAAATTTTAGTAAAACTCTCAAAAAAAATAATAATAATAATAACGAAATAAGAGAATACAGTTGAAGCGAAGTTACACCATAAATTGGTACAATCTTAACGCTTAATAAAGCATGACACAATTTTATACGCTAAAGCCTAATGTCTCGGGATTCAATAAATTCCCTGCTCCTTCTTACATTTATCTTCATTCTCTGCATTACCTGAGAGACACAACGCCTCAACTGGCGACCAGTATGCACCACCACCACCTCCTTTATTCTTCTTTTATTTCAATTATCCTTATGCATTTCTCAAATCTCAAACGATTGAAACCGGTGACCATAACTGGGTTTCTATCCTGCTTCTACCACCGGTGAACACGGAACATATATACGTGCTAATGATACAACTTAACAACCGAAAATAAATATTGGTGGACCAAGAGGGCAGAGAGCTAGACTACTTCAAGTAAGAGAAACACATAAAGAATAATAATGAGGAAGTAACAGAAGGGTTACAAGACCCAGGAATGACTAAGATGGAAAACGGAATAACAAAATCGAAAATTTATAACATCAAGTCTGACTGGAGTAAGCCTAACCGATCCAGCAAGAAAAATCAGTCAAATATCTGTGAAGAGTTGATAATACCAGGAGGATATAAATGCATATGCTAGTATATCATCAAACTCATTGGAATACTCATATGGGAACCTATATACAAATCAAGAGGGTGATAACACACGAGTATATATGTATATATATACAGTTAAAGAATCTGAACGAATAATCTAAAGGCTTAGACTTGGGCACTAGCCCATAACTGACTGCCAGAAGGCTAGATATGCGAAAGAAGCGGTGTTGAAACCACATAAAATACATGGATACATGGCTCAAAAATTCGGGGATAAACACATGAGTATACACACATGCGAGGATTTGAAATGGTATGAGGTTACTACAAACTCAGAAGATACTACATAAAATATATAATATCGTAATCAAATGCAATAGGTAACCGATAGTAGTCAACTACCTCGGTTCCTGACGAGACACAAGAACAATGAGGATAATAAAGAAACTGAATACCCTATGTTACACATAAGTATGAACGGTACTACAAACTAAAAACGTCGTTGTAACGACGACACGTTTATAACATTCAGAGACCAAGAACTAAAACGTTAGTACAGAACATATATGAAATATAAGCCTAAAAGTCAGCCAGAGGGAACAATTCAGACGCTTAAAAGTGCACTAAAACCAGGGAAGACGAATAGACAAATTACAAGCCACAGAGACCATGTATAACTTAAAATACCCCACGACAGTCATATGGCCTTACACCTAAATGATAAGGACACAATTAAGCCATACACCACCTTAGAAGGCATAGTAAGGGAAAAATAAACCCGAGGGTAATCAGAGTCGCACAACAGAAGCTGGTGGACCATATCACACACCTTCCAGTTGATTAACAAATGACTTATCTACCAATACCGTAACCCAGAGAGGCTAAACCTGAATCCGTTAGTAGGTCGGTATAAATACCAATAAAATTTTTTTGATACTGAACCCAAGCCATTAGCATGGCCAAGACCTAAGGTGGCATTATAATGTGAGTTACGTTGCATGGGAACTAGAATGCTCCTTGAGACTTAAACATCTTGAACCAACGTTCAAGGATGATATAGTGGGGATTACGTGGGCGTAATCCATTTTTAAGGGGGGTAGGCGAGTTGCGTTTTTACTGTGTTGGCGTGCGTTTGTTGTGTGGTTTTGGTTGTTATGCCTGTGTGAACTGTGTATGGATTGTTGGATGCATTGTGGTTATGTATGAATGGCTTGCATGTTGGATGCATTGTGATTACATATGAGTACAGTATATAAATATTACTGGTACATTGAAATATTATTGAGAACGTGGTGAAGCCACAGATGTGGCATGTTATTAAGAACATGGCGAAGTCACAAATGTGGCGTGGTACTTACAAGCACAGATGGTGAAATAAAACTATGAAATTGCGGGACATGATCCCTTGGTTAGTGAGAATGAATTCGGGGTTTGATTCCCGTGAATGATCAGAATACGAACATTAATTAACGAGACAAGACTTCGGGTCGAAGTCTCTTTAAGGGGGGTAGGTTGAAACACCCCAAACAATTAAAACACTGGAAATCATGTGTATGCGTGGTATATGTGTGCAATAAACCGGTCACATCAATATAACCGTGGTATGACATATAACCTATGGTACTAAGATATAAACAAATCACAGTGTAACATATGCGGTTGTGCTCAGCGGTCTTTGACATTAACCGATACAATTGAGCAAATTAAATTATACCGCGTTAGGACGTTTGTGCGCATTATGTAAACTAAAATAGATCGGGTACTTGGGTCATATAACGACGGTACAACATAACATATGCTACGAGAACATAATATACGAAATACGTTATTGGATACAAACACGTACAAGTAACATTATAACTTAAGGACTCGTACACACTGACTTATATTCCATGGAACGGGTAATGAATTAATTACCTAGGTACTACTAAATTCCTGTATAAGACTACAATAAAAGAAACTCCACTCTCGTGACATCTGTAAGCTTGAAATCTCACTGACCCACACTTAGTTAGTCACGCATGCATTGAACCGGGCTGGCATATCAAAACTTCTGTAGCTTTTCCATCTTCCCATGCGAATTACCCTCCTACTGTTCAGATCCTTGCTCCTGCTTCCTTCACGCGTGGGTCTGTAGCCCAGTGAACAGATTACTCAACTTCTTCTCTGTTCCCAGGCATACCTGCTTTTAAAACAAATGTTCCTTTCCTTCTCGCGTGTGTGAGTTCCGAGTTCTGAGCCACGCGACCAGGCATCTCCTTCCTGCATGTTATTCCTGTCGTTTCCGATGCGCTCAAGCCAGAGCAAAGTCTTGGAACCTCCCTTAACTACTGCGCATGGTGAGTTTGTCCTTCCCCGAATATTACCCTTCGAATGCCCAAGTGTTTTGAGTGGAGAAATGAGATTGCCTCTGTTATTCATCGACCCTTTGTGCATGCAACTGCAACTTAAATCCGTCCCTTTTCTCATCGTGCATGTCGGAAGCGACCGTCTCAGCTTCTGCAAATCTGAAGTTAAGTGAACTCGCCCAAAAAGAAAAACTCTACTTTGGCGCAAGGTAACTCCCTGACCTTGCAACATTTCTTCTTTGATTTCTCCTTGTTTTTTTTCCTGATTAAAGATGCGCCTTTAATGTTCATAAACCTCTGTGTTCTGTCTGAAAATCGTTTCTAATCTCCCTTGGTTGTCCAACCTTTCCCATGCATGAAACCTTCTTGGAGACCTTCGCAAGGGTGCGCCAAAGAAATACCCAGATACTCATCTCCTAAGCTGTTCCAAAACCAGACGCAAGGTGAGGCCACAAACAGTTAGATCCTTGCCTTATTTCTCTCTGTTTTAGTGCCGTGGAAGTTGTTTGCTTACTCACCCATCATTTTTCTTTCCTTGGCTGCCTGAAACTGTCATGTGAGTGGCCCAGCAAGGCTAGAGATTCTAAAGCAACACTCAGTTGCAACTCACCCTCACAAATCCTCTAAGGTAAAACTCTTTAGAACCTTATCACGTTTAGAATGCCGAGACCATCTTTTGAGTACTGATGAAAACAACCAACTCACTACCGTTCCCCTGTGCATAGTTGAGTTCAAGCCCAGTTCTGTGCCGGTTCGACACACAAATCTGAAAAGAGACCCAAGGAGTAGTCCCTGGGAAGGTGCTAAAAAATATCAAGGGGAGTCAGCAAGAGATCCAACTGAGAAAACCCAAGGTTGTGAACTCTTACCTAAACTGTGCTTAAGAAAATAATTGGGGTATAAAGTTGATCTGGAGGTTATGCTTATAGTTCTGGTGACAATCTGCTAAAGTAGGCTATGAGCTAGGAGTTTAAGATTTTGATAAGACACTTGATTAACTGAGGCAGCAGTTAGTGATAAATTGAAAGACAGTTAGTCGAATAACATAAGGGAATAGAAGGATGTCAAATCGTGTTACTTCAGTTTATAATTGTCTGAAACTCCGTGTCTCTGTGCAACCCAATTACAGAGGGTTTATGAGAGTAGTACTGAGTGGTTAATGAACCGAAAACCCACCTCAGGGAAGAATCAATGGCAGATTATTAAACAAAAAGACAACAATAAGATAGGAGCTGCATCAGTTCCAAAAAAAAAATCAGTTCCGTAGATTCTAAGTTTCAGTATAGGGATATATTAGTGGTGTTAATCAAGTTGCGTGGGTTTTTCCCTTGAGTTCAAAACATGGCTAGAACACTGAACTAAACAAGTAAATGCTTAGAGTTTAGTTGAAAGACAGATTAACAGCAAATAGAAAAGAAATAGGAGAAGAGTTTCAGTTTTGCCTCTCGGTATTGTAGTTCATATTTCATTTATAAGTTGCTTCTGTGTTTTTGAGTTGCAGTGGGGTTAGATCTGTTGGGTTGGTCTGGAATTTAATTAAAACCCTGCTATCATACCTCCCTGCGAGAGGGAACAATGAAAGAAAGAAAATGAAGATAAGTTAATACATTTACAGAGAAAGCAATATCAGGTATTTCAGTCTCCCTGTTTCAGTTGTCGTTTCTGTCAGTTCGGTATGAATTGGTACAGAGGGATTAGAGGAGGTTGTAATGGCTTGATAATGAATCCAAAATAAAACTAATGCACTTAAGTGAGGTTGTAAATAATTGGGACAGGTTAGAGAACAGTAAGAAGTAAAGGAAGCTATCAGTTTTGTTTTTGTTGATCTTCAGTTTTCAGTCTGGTGCAAGTATTTTCAGAAGTGTAACCCTTGATTTCTTTGGGTCTGTTTTTGAGTTCAAAATTGATTAGACACTTAAGCACTGTGGGGGAAGTGGAAACCAGATCCAGGAATGAAACAGAAAGACAAAGAGATACTAAAACCATATCAGATCCGGTATTTTCCTCATTTCTGTTCAAGGATGATCCTATAACAGCAGTGAATATGTTTGGGATTTAAAATGTTAATAAAGCACTTGACCGCGTGAGTTATCCATGGGAGAAGTTGACAGACAGTTATTTCACAGAAAGGAAGATAACAGAAAGAAAATAATAGGAAGAAATGCAACAGCTCACGATTTCTGTCTCCTGTTGCAGTTCTCAGATTTTTGTAAAGGGGTGTGAGAGATGCTGTCTTAGTTGTTTCTGCTAGATTAGAGTTTAAAACTATTAAGGCAGATTGGGAAAGACTGAAAATAAATCTGTAACAAAAAGAAGAGATAGAGAATGAGATAACAGTTTTTGTTCTGTTTCCATTTCAGTTCTAGTTTTGGAATTCTTGTTTCAGTGTATGAGACATAGCGGTGGATTTAATCGGATTGTTGGATTGTTTTAAGTTTAAACCTTAATCAAACACCTAACCAACCAGTGTCACTAAGTTGGGGAGAATATTAAAGCAAAACACTTAACTAAGAAGCTAAAGCTAATCGGGGAAAACTGAAAAGCAACCTGTAAACAAAGAAAAGAGTTAGTAGTTGATGTAGTAGTTTTCACGTTTCAGTTCTCATTCCGTTAAGTTCTGTATAACTGTTACAGACATGATGAGAGAGTAGTAGTGGTCTAAAAATGAACTAAAGACATTGCTAACAGAGCGAACTAAGTTGGTATATACACATTTAGGAGTTAGCAGTCAGTTTTAGATATAAGAAAAAAATAGGAAGAATGTTATGCCTTCAGTTTTCTGAATTTGGTTGTCTTCTGCATAACTGATTTACAGGGGTGCTTAAGTGTTGTAGTAGCTTAATATTGAACCCAGGACATTGATAAAAGGGTGAATTTTGTTGGTATACTCATTGGGGGATTAGAAAACGGCTTACACACCCTGACATAAGGAATAAGAAAGGAGTTGCACCAATTCTGTTTGCGAGTATTCATCAGTGTACTGTTTCTGTATAGTTAAGTTACAGAAGTATGAAGGTTGTTTATTTGTTGGGAAAATCAACTTAAAACCTTGTTAACACCCCCACCTAAGGATGTAAACATGTTAAGGGAAATTAGGAAACAAACTAATACATTGACAAAATAAACCGAGTGAGGTATGCATGGAATCGGTATTTCAGTTTTCAGGATTTGTACCTCAGTGCGGTCAACTTCCAGAGGTGGTATAAGTGTGTTGATGGTTAAGAAAAATAAACCTGAATCATAGCTAACAACTGCAGCAAGGTTAGCAAAACTTTTGGAGAAGATTACACTTCAATGGAGTTAACCAGAAATAGGAGTTAAGAGGAAAGATGTGGGTCGTGGTTTCAGATTTCGGCAAGAATTGTAGCTTCTGTCTAACTGTTTTACAAGGGTGTATGAGGGGGAAGCTAGTCTGATAATGGACCCAAAAACTTCCTAATACATCTAGCTAAATTTACTAAACAACCTGGGAAGTTTAGACACCGTTTAATACACTAAATGGGTGAGAAGATAAGGTTATATATGAGAACCTTATTTCAGTTTTTGAAACATTTAAGCCTCCGTATAAGGGAGTTCAAGAAGTGTTTGAAGAGTGCTATTGTGTAAATAAGAAGCTTAAAACCTAACTATCTAGCTAAGGAAAGATTACCACTTAGGCAAATAAAAGTCCATCCTAAATAAACTTGTTACATGTTAGTGCTTAGGATACTCTAAAGCACTAGCTAGAGGAAATGACTTAGTTAACGTGTGAGTTGGCAAGGTGAATATCCTAGGAGTAAGTTGAGCCTAGGATTAATGCATGTGAAGTTCTAAGAGTCAATATAAACTAAGCATGTGACAACGTACCTAGGGAATAACATACGATATAAAGTGTCGTCACATAAAATAACAAACTGACACATTGTCTTAATTACCTCTAGGACCGTAGCGAGCTCCAACCGGGACTTCGAGTGTAAGACAACTCGTGCTTTCGAATAAGGTATGAACATGTGTGGTTCGTATGTTGCCGTGTTACACGGCTTCTGTGATGTGTGCTCTGTGTGAAAAGACCTTAAGATCAAAGCATGAAATTGAATTGCTTGTTTATTGTGTTGTATGATTTTTATATCATTGTTGTCTATCATTGCGTGCACACAGTAGTTTAGTCCCTTCACGATTATGTAATTCGAGATGAACCGCAACGAACCATGAAAACAAAGAAAAACTCTATAAGGGGAACTCCTCTCTAAACCATTGAGGACTACCATGACACCCACTATGGTGTCTATTCATTAATGATAATGAAGAGCAAGTCTCCTTTGATGAGACATGACGAACCACGTAGACAAAACAAAAGAACTATACAAAGAGACAAATCCTCTCTAACTATAGAGGACTCCTAAGGACACCCACTATGGTGTCAAGATACTTATGATAAGTGAATGCCCTATTGAGGACTACGATCGACACCCACAATGGTGTCGAGCTGACAAAAAAAAATAAAAATAAATATATAATAAGTAAGTACCAGCTGATGGATCATATGGATAATCCGGGAAGAAGAATTCTCGGGTCGCGCGGTTTGGACACTCGGGAGTTGGTATCTGCATCAGATCCTTCGACCGACTATTGTTATTATTGTGGAGCGCTTCCTGGGGTCGAGAGATGACCCCTCTGTCTCGACGTACGACGCCGGGACTGGAGGATTAGCGAGCACACCCTGGGGTCCAGAGATGACCCCTCTCTCTCGACATATGACGTCGGGAATGGAGGAGTGGCTATGGAGAAGACGTTCTCCAAATTGTGGTGATAAGAGAATTCACAAATAATACTTAAAGAAACAAGGAATGATTAGCACCTACATAATAAAGACTCGGGATCTAATCTATATCCCCTGACTTGGTGCCAGAGAATAAAGGAAAACATGTGTAATGAGACCAAGCAAATAAGAAAATTCACAAATGTGATCAGTTAAGAAACAAGGAATGAATAGCACCTACATAGTAAAGTCTCGGGATCTAACCTATATCCCATGACTCGGTGCAAGAGAAGAAAGGAAAACATGTGTAATGAGAACAAGAAAACAATACGTAATCTCTGGAATGATCCCATAGTGAGGATCGACGGTATAATGTACCTACGCACACGTCCTATAATTACCTGACTATTGTTGCTACACTAGCAGCTTATTATGCTGGACTGCGTGTTTGACATTGTTATGCTACTTGAAAGTTGTGTTTGGTTGCTTATTGATATTGTTGTGCTACTTGCAAAGATGTGCTTGGTTGCTTACTGATATTGCTATGCTACCGATGAGTGTATATGATATCATGATGTGTTGATGTGTGCTTTACTGCTTTATCATAGCATGTAAAATTGACTTAATAATATTTGACCAAGTAGTCGTGTGGCCCGGTAACATGCGGGCTTCACACGTTCATACTCAGCGTAGTTTGCTGAGTCCTTTACACCCAATATTTTTTCAGGTATTGTGCTAGACAATAACGGAGCGTAGGCGGGATGGCTACCATGGGGGTAGTCTATTTGGGCAAGACTGTTAAGTAGTGTGTTTTCTTATGTATGGGTGGTGACTATGTGTCACTAGACCCTTGTTGTACTTTCGGTTTATGTTGTTGGATTAAGAACTTATGTTGTAGACTCTCGGTACTCGGGTTGTACTTTATGTTGTATTTGGACTTCGTTAAGGTTGGACTTCCAGTCATACAGACCGTAACTTGGAGTTGGTATTGTGGTCTGTCAACCACATGGGTGGTTGGCATCTGTGACACCCGGATGAAGCTGGAAACCGCTGCGTAGACATCTCGTATTACCGTTAGGCTCGTCGTCTGAGTATTGATTGTGATTCGGGGGTGTTACAATAATCATCCCAAAATTCATACCAATTCCAAACAGACCCTTACTGGTCATTTATATTCCATTCCAGCACTTACTTTTCGGAAATTACACAAAGATCCCAACTAGTTTTATAAATTTCATTTTTAACCTAATACCTTATTAAATCACCAAATTAATTTCTTCTTTGATTTTATTTTGGTCATATTGGTCGAGGTTGACCACTAGATTACTCCCTTGACCATAAATCCCATTAATTACTAATTTGCCTCATTTTTAATCTTTAATTATATTTAGGTATTTTAACTTATAAATTTCATTTTTAATATTCCAATCTACCAAACAGCACCCATTTCGGTTTTTATACAGTTTCAACACCTCATGTTTTACTTAATTACAATTTGACCCCATTAATGAATCTTTTATTCATTTTAAGTTTTTATAATAAGGTTTATAATTCCTTAAAAATCATATCCCTAATTTTATAAAATATTATTTAGCACCTTCCTAGGTACTTTTTTTTACCAAAATTATGGTTTATACCCAGATTTTTACATAATTATTTTAACACCTCAAAACTTTATATTTTGTCACTTAAATGCCTTAAAACTTAACCAATCATTCCAAAACTTTAAACATAAGTTCCTATACATATTTATGTCATTAAGGACCCCTAGTTACAGTATATTTTCGGCTGTATCATGTTTATACCCCAGATTTTATAAAAATTGCATTTTAGCCACATAACTTAATAATCTTGATACTTAAGTGTTTAAACCTTGTTCCAACTTACCCAAAACTTATACTATAGTTTTATAAACATATTTAGGTCATTATAGTCCCCTTTATACAGAGGGCTCTCAGCCATAATTTATTTTAACCCATAGTTTACAAAAATTACATTTTAACCCCTTTTTACACATTCCTTTGTAAATATAAGTCTCCTGACTTACCTTAGAGTTGTAACTTAGTCTTAAACACAATATTAACTCACAATAAAGCATATTACACAGTAGGTTCTCAGCTTTATAATATACAACCCCAAAACTTACCAAAATGACATTAAATCTTAGTTTAAGGAGATTTACCTCTTAATACTTTTCCAAGGAGTTTGAAGCTTGAACTTCCTTGTATTTTTGGCCCTAAATAACCACAAGCGGTGCACTTAATGTTTTGTACAGATCTAAGGCCTAATGAAGTTTAAATCACAAAAACTAGCTTAAAAGTTTACATTCTCTAAGATGGATTTTTCCACTTGTTTCCCCCTTGGTTGAGAACGGTTTTGGAAGGCTCAATGGCTAAATTTTTCAGTCATGACACTAGGGAAAAATTTCCAGAATTAATACCCCTTCTAAGCTCCTTAAACAAAGGTAGAAAGCTTAAAGCGCAAAAACATTACCTTAGGTGAACTAGTAGTGTTTTCTGCCTCTTTGGAGGTTTGGTGCTGTCAAGGCTGTTCCATGGATAGGATGGACGACATGGAGTCAAAGGAAGGTGGTATTTTCAGTCAAAACAAAACTTGTGAAAGGATGAGAGCTTAGAGCACATTTTACCTTTGATTTGGGTTGAACTTATTTCTTCTTTTTCCAGCTTGTTTTATGGTTTCCTACAGCCCCTAATGGAGTTTATTTTTCGGCCTCAATGAGTGGAGATGGATGAAGCTTGACCATAGAAGAAGAAATGAAGAGATTTGGAGTTAAAATGAGCTAAAAACACTTAAATCTTCAATGGTGCTCAAAAGTAGAAGAAGAAGGGATGAGTGCTTCTTACCCATGGCTGGAACAAAGGGAAGGGAGGCCTGGCTTAGTTGGTTCCGGCAAAAGAGATAGGAAAGGCTGAGTGTGTGCTATGTAGGGTAAAATTCCTTAAGGCTATTCTAGGTAATTTCAACCCTCTTTTTTTCCTTCTTTCTTTCCTCTTCTTTTTCCCTTTCTTCTTTGTCTTCTACGGATGACTAAGGCTTGAGAAAGGCTGGCTTTATATTTTTGGGGGATTGCGAGAGGAGAAGCAAGATATTTTTGAGATAAAGATGATGTTAGGTGTGTAAGCTACATGAATATGTTCTCTAATTTTTATTTGCCCAACATTGTCTTTTCTTCCCCTTTTGGACTTTATGTAGCCGGCCACATGTGCTTTTGGGGGGAAAATTTGAAAATTTTGTAACATTAGAGTGTTACACTTAATTGTTGTTCATAAGGCTAGGTTCATGTGTTATATTATGGCATATATTATTTCCTTGTTAAATGAGAGTTTTCAAGTGATTAGCACACTAGGAATTTAGTGTTGGATATATAAAATGATTTATATAATATTTCCACATTGTTTGTGGTATTTTTACATGTATTGATGTGTTACATGTTTTGTTGATTTTTGGAGTTGATTTCTCCTTAGTAATGTCCTCTCCTTGTTTAGAGCATTTATGTATAGTTTAGTGTCCATCTTGGACTATACATTTTTATAGTAATATTCCATAATGAATATTGATCATTAGATGGCTAATTAATGATTATTTCCTTTTATTTAATTTAACTCCATATTAATTAAGGTAATTAAAGTTTGTGGTATTTCAATCTACCACCCTTAAAAAGACTTCGTCCCGAAGTCACAACTTCCACTTATTTATCCTATGGAATCAAGTTCCTCGTATCTATACACCGAATGGATTCGTGGATGCCAATACCATATTGATACTTCTACATTCAATCTGAAATACCCCGAACTTAATTAGGGTGATTAAATTACTCTAATACGATATTGAGGGCCTATTAGTGCCTAATGAATTTTGGTAAAAAGAATAAATCCAAAAGAAACAAGAAAAACGCTTAAAAAGCGAAAAACGCTAAATCAAGCGTTATGTGACCGTAGGAGGAATACAACCTTGCCAAGGGTCTTAGATGAATTTAAAAGGATTAATTATGTCTAAATAATATATGGGAACAATTCCCGGAGAAAACAGACCCATAAAATGAATTAAAACGCTAATAAAGCTTTATCGCGCGTTTTTCGAGAAAGCCGAAAACGTGACTTTGAGTGGTCAAATGAACCCGTAAAAATTATAGTTTATTAAATAACTATAAATAAACATTAAAGGAGGCTTAAGAGCCATTAAAATTAAAGAAACGAGAAAATTCCGGAAAATGGGCCCGGTTAGTGAATAGTGCTAAACCGGGTAAATAAACGAGCGAATACCAGTCTAAACCCGGTAAGGCAAAGGCCTATAATGAACACACCAATGTTCAATGGACAAAATATAATACCCATAGTGATCTTATAAGGTACCGGAGGATACCGTTCACCACCGAAGAAAAATACCAAACCGGTTGAAAACATAAGAGAAGTATCCATAGTCTACCCTGAGAATGAGAGACACATAACCCCAAACGGGACAACTTGAAATCCAAAACCGCAATGCGGAGAAGACAGAACATACTCAAATGTTAGCCGGATGTAACGGCATAATCAACAACACCCTGGAGCAATCCATAAAGGGGATCAAAGTCAACATAGTTAAACGAAGTATCGTGATATGAGCACCAAAGCTATAATGAATACTCAGTTAGAACACTGAAGGGATCCCACTTACCAAGGAATGCCCTAAAATATTTGGTGTTACATGATCGATACCAAAATACTTAAAGGGTCTCCAACGGACAGAAGCGTGATGCGATGATCTTACCGCGAAGCCCAAGGTTACCTCCAAACCATTTGATGGTATAAGGAAAAGTAATACTTGTAGACAGCCTACAATGAGCATAGCTCTAGGCAACGGGGCTAGTATGCCCTAAAAATACTACAATACATAAATCAACGGTTGTAAAACCTACAGAGAACCTTATGGAGAGTTGCCAAGAACGGCACAAGTAAGGTGGTTTAATAACCAACGAGTAAAGATACCCCTCGTTAAGATGGTACCGCAAGAGCGGTGAACATACAGATCCCAAAGAAGAGGATACCGTCAAGAAAAGTCTGAAAACATATCCCTTTCAGAACTACTAATGTAGTGAAGCTTGAGCATACAAATATTGCTAAGCGGAAATTGTAACAAATGAAGCTAAGGAAAGCTTAGATAGCAATGGGCGAAAAAACCGAGGAGTGGTCGGTTAAGAAGAAATAAGAGAAGTACGAACGTGAAGTGTAAAAACCAATAACGCTCAAGGAGCTCACCGATGTAAAAGAATGTCATATGCTATAACCAGCCAAGTAAATGGCGAACCATTGTCTAATGGTCGAGATACATTAGCGGAAGCTAATGAAATAGCGGATGCCATGGAAACCGAAGTTGTAAACAAATACGAACATGGTGCGCAGCAAGCGGCCAATACATATGAATAAGTCATACAATGAGATGGAGTTTCTGAATAAAGATGGTAGACAGACCGAGAAACAAGGAAACAATATGCATTCCTATTGCAATCTCACAAGAGATTTACTGCCCAGGGGTTTACGCCTCTGCACTCTGTAGGACTGAGTGTTTTGGTATTGCACTTGTATAGTAATGATCGAGTGGGATAGCTAGGAAGTTGGGAAGATGACAATTGTGGTAAGAGTAGAGGGAAATTTATGAAGTAAAGAACACTTGTAAAGAACCAGTAGGTGGGCATAGTGCAGAAGCAACTGGTAATAGAGGAAGCACTACAATTAGGTAGTGGCTTAACCTCAACCGACAATAAGTCAGAGGAACCTAGTGAATAATCATGGAAGTACGAACAATATGTACATTGATTCCAGAGAGCTGGATAAGAAACCTATAACTCATTGAGTTCGCGTACGGTTAAAGAATACCACGCCTGATTAATAAACCTTGTTCCCAAGATAAAAAGGGATAAAAGGATATTGTATAACACATTAAGGATAACGAGAAGGGCAAATAAACCCTAAGTTATCAGGGTCGTGCAGTAGAAGCTAGTGGGCCCAAAGTTCTAAGGTTAATATACCTAGTGACTAATGGCGAATTAGCAATGCCTTGAAGCCTATAAGGCTAGAACCGAACCCGGTTAAGAGTTAAACAACTCCAATGAGAATTCTTGGTGCAGGGACTAACCAACAATATGGTTAAGACCCTTTGACCAGAATACATTGTATAATAGACCGCATGAGAGTTGAACCACACCATGACGGTTGAATGCCCCAAACCTATATCCAATGTTGATACATGGTAGATTACGTGGTCGTAATCCCTTTTTAAGGGGGGTAGGGCGAAAACCGTGAAATGTACGTTTTACGTGATAGGGCGTAAACTACAATGCGCATAGCGCAAGAGAATTTGTTGTGATGATTGGTACTTATGTTACATAAACATATGTATCCATTCATAATGTAATTAAGGTTGATGGTGAGATTTGAAGTGGAAAGGAGTATTGTTTGTGAGAGATTTGAGGTGAATGGAGTAGAGAAACTCCATGGGGAATGAGGACCCCGATTGGTAATAATTTGGGAAATGAGTATGTTTGAGGAGTTTGATGAGTATGTTGGAGAAATTTGATGAGTATAAATCGGTATGAAACCGATGTTGAACCTAGTGGGAAGTGAGTCCCCTAGGTAATTTGATTTGATTGTATTGGTGAATAAATTGAGGATATAAATTGATTTTGCTTGTGAACTATTGGAGGATAGAAAAACCAATTGGAGAACTAACCTGAGATTTCTTAGGTATAGTAGTTGAAGAAATTGGGTAATAAATGATGAGATGACTAGTAAGTGAGTAAATGGATTCTAGAAATTGGTAATGTTTTGATGGGTGATTATGACTAGAAAGATTAAGAAGATAGAAAATAAAATTAATGTTTGACTATTTGATTGTGTGAATTGGGGTGGGAGGTGGAACTTGGTTTGCTAGCGATCAAGGGAAACCGAACACCAAAGTGGGGTGGATGGATAGTTCAACACCAATGCTGATCACATTGGGGTTGAATGACTCTTGAAGCTCCGTATAGTGGCCACAAGTAATCACACTAGTAATAGGTGAAACTAACATAAATGGAAACTTGGAGATGCATTGAGTTTTCAAAATGAATTTCCAAAGTGATTTTGGCAAATGATTTTATTCAAACTTGAGAATGAGGATTGGTTTTGAAACCACTCCCACGGGCGCTAGTGGATCTTTCATGGCTAGGCACGGGTATCCGGTTGAACCATGGAGGCGAAGCTAGTTGTGATTCGGTGGAGGTGATGAATAGTTTTGAAACCACTACAACGAACGAGCAAGGGTACTAAGTGACATGTAGGACGTTTGTGGTGCGTGTTTTGTATTTGGCCAAGGGCCGCCGGATATGAGTAGTCCGGTCTGGGAAGAGTACCCACTTTGGAGCCTGATGATTCTCTAGAGGTGCAAATGAATTTGATCAAAACCAAAGGACCGTAGAGCCAGAAAGAGTAAGTGCTCAATGTCATGATGGCCGTGAACCAGAGAGCGTAAGTGTTCAAATGTGACCGGTACCTGAGGGATCACTCGAAATTGTCTGCGGATGGACCCCCATTGAGAGGTTGGATAACGGATATTTTTTATTGCTATGCATGCTTGACATGTTGTGTGAATGTGTGGTATGTATTCAGTCAGTCATTGGAATCTGACAGGTTATAGACAGAGTATAACTATAGCATTGAGTACCTTGGTGACTAACAATCTTAGACTCACTAACTTTGTGGGCAAAGTTCTTTAAGGGGGTAGGTTGAAATACCCCGAACTTAATTAGGGTGATTAAATTACTTTAATACGATATTGAGGGCCTATTAGGGCCTAATGAATTTTGGTAAAAAGAATAAATCCAAAAGAAACAAGAAAAACGCTTAAAAAGCAAAAAACGCTAAATCAAGTGTTATGTGACCGTAGGAGAAATACAACCTCTCCAAGGGTCTTAGATGAATTTAAAAGGCTTAATAATGCCTAAATAATATATGGGACCAATTCCTGAAGAAAACAGACCCATAAAGTGAATTAAAACGCTAATAAAGCTTTAGCGCGTGTTTTTCGAGAAAACCCAAAAACGTGACTTTGAGTGGTCAAATGAACCCGTAAAATTTATAGTTTATTAAATAACTATAAATAAACATTAATGGAGGCTTAAGAGCCATTAAAATTAAAGAAACGAGAAAATTCCGGAAAACGGGCCCGGTTAGTGAATAGTGCTAAACCGGATAAATAAACGAGCGTTTTCTGTAAAAAGACGAAAAACACTCCAGATTGTATAATATGTGGGACCGGTTTTTAATAAATAATCAGCCCTCTCACACTCTTGACTAGTTAGCTAATTAATTAAGTCAAAAGAGCCAAAAAGCAAAAAGGGTACAAGTACCCATTTTTCCCTCTCTCTCATCCTTTATTTCCTTTTCCCTCTTCTCTTTCCTCTCTTTCCCTTATTCCTTGCGATTTCTCCCCTCTCCCTCTGGTGCAGCCGATTTTGAAGTTCTTCCCCCTTCTTCCATGGCTTCTCTTCATTCTCTTCCATGCCCAAGCTTGGATAAAGCTCCAAATCAAAAATAAAATACATATTTCAACTCCTCTCATCATTCTCTACACTTCTCTCTTTTCAAAATCCAAAAATGAAGAAGTTCATCTCCATGGGTTTTCCCCATTTGAAGAGAAAATAGCATCAATGGGTAGCTTGGAGCCTTCTCTCTCTCCTAAGGTAAAAAGATTCATAAAAAACTCATTCTTTCTCCATCTTGTAGAGCTGGCCGATTTTGCCCTCTCTCACACCTTGTCTTATTCTTGTTTTTGAGCTTCATTTCAACCCTCCAATGGTGGTGTGACTCTCCATTTGATTCATGGGTGAAAGCCCCTCTTGAACACTCCAAAGGTAAACCCTAACTTGTGGTGTTTAAGCTCTTTCTTTGAATTAGAATTTTTCTAAGGGTCAGAGGTTTGATTATATTCATTTTGTGCCTCTTGAATGTTGGGAATGGAGTTTGGCAACTCCATTGCCCATTTGACCAAATTGGAGAAGGAGATGATGAGGAGGAGAATTGGAAAGAGACTTGGAAAAATTAAGGTAAGAAATCTACATTAAAGCTTGTTTTAAGTAGCCTTAGGATTTGGGATGGGTAATTAAATTAATGAACCCAAATTATGAATTGAAATCTATGTGGGAGAATGTGTATAGTTGATTCTAAAGATAATTGTGAATTGTGTTGATTTAAGGGCCTAAGTGCCATTGCATTTGAATTTGGAGCTACAATGTTGTTTGGTGAATTTTGGATTGATATTATGTGCTAG
Source organism: Limonium bicolor (assembly GCA_023374045.1). Lineage (NCBI taxonomy): Eukaryota > Viridiplantae > Streptophyta > Magnoliopsida > Caryophyllales > Plumbaginaceae > Limonium > Limonium bicolor. The sequence goes on along the minus strand of CM041776.1, from coordinate 143,092,382 downwards.
TAGGACCCTTGTAAGGGTGTGGCTAGATTAGGATTTGATATGGTGAAAATTGAGGAACGTGGATATGCAAGGTCTATGGGGAGGTTATGGCGAAATTTCGATAGAAAATAAGTGTTTTAAGGTGACGTAGTAAATTGGAGGAGCTAGGTGTGTATGTGGTTGAGTTGAGATGCTTGATAACCTTGTAATGGTAGATGGAGAATGGTTATGAGAGGGTGCAGAATCTGTAGCATAATGGGTGATAGGAACTTAGAATCCCAAGAAAAAGAGTTAGTGTTTATAACTTGTGAAACAAGGAGTGAATGTGGGTTTTAGAAGTGCATTTATGTAGGAATGATTTGTAATGGTCATTGATGGATTTGGTGAGGTTGGTAAGAGGTAAAAACAAGCAAAAAGGAATTTAGAAATGCATAAGTGTGCAAAACACAAATGTGAGAATGAAAGTTTGTTGAATTTGGGCAAGAATTGGGTGGTGGATTAAACCAAGGATTTGGAGTGGTTTAGAGCATGTTTTAGGGTGATTAATTATGTAGAAAACTTGTGGAAAGATTAGGGAAAGTTTGAGGGTGGTTTAAGGGTTGAGAAAGGCTGGCTTCTGATTTTTGGGGGATTGCGAGAGAAGAAGGAAGATATTTTTGAGATAAAGATGATGTTAGGTGTGTAAGCTACATGAATATGTTCTCTTATTTTTATTTGCCCAACATTGACTTTTCTTCCCCTTTTGGACTTTATGCAGCCGGCCACATGTGCTTTTGGGGGGAAAATTTGAAAATTTTGTAACATTAGAGTGTTACACTTAATTGTTTTTCATAAGGCTAGGTTCATGTGTTATATTATGGCATATATTATTTCCTTGTTAAATGAGTGTATTAAAGTGATTAGCACACTAGGAATTTAGTGTTGGATATATAAAATGATTTATATAATATTTCCACATTGTTTATGGTATTTTTACATGTATTGATGTGTTACATGTTTAGTTGATTTTTGGAGTTGATTTCTCCTTAGTAATGTCCTCTCCTTGTTTAGAGCATTTATGTATAGTTTAGTGTCCATCTTGGACTATACATTTTTATAGTAATACACTAGTATAAAAAACATTATATACCACGGTTATTTCGCTTATATACCACGGTTAAAAACCGTGGTATTTGCTCCCGTCGCAAATACCAAAATATTATATACCACGGTTCAAAACCGTGGTTTTAAATGAAGATAAAAACCACGGTTCTATAAACCGTCATTTTAAAGTATTTCTCGCGCGGAACTTGTTAACTATAAACCACGGTTTATGCCAATAACCGTCATTTATTGTGAGTAATAAATGACGGTTATTCTAAAAACCGTGGTATATAATGTAAAAAAACACGGTTATAAACCACGGTTTGTAGGGCAACCGTCATTTATAGTACACACCGGAGAGAATAAACCACGGTTTTTGGGGAACCGTGGTATATAACCGTCACGCCGGAGAGAATAAACCACGATTATTCTAAAAACTGTGGTATATAAGGTGAAAAAAACAATGAATAAACCACTGTTATACATGAAACCGTGGTTTATAGTCCATGAATTTTTCAAATCTTTGCCTTCAATCTGGAAATCTCAACAGAGCGCATATACAAGACAATGAAGATGCCAGGTTATGTATTTTCCTTGTTTGCAAATTAAGCTTGCGAAATCATGAGTGAAGAATGGAGGCGCAGTATGCTCCTTGTTCGCCGGTGGGTTCTAAAATTACCGCGAGGTTAAAGAGAATGGATGCGGCGTAGAGCATGTTCGTTGTTCGCCGGCTGGGGTTGCAAAAATTACAATGAGTGAACATGAGGATGAGACGAGCACGTTCCTTGTTCGCCAGTGTGAGTTGCAAAAATTACCATGAAAACAAGATAATGAGAGAGGAAGGAGCATGTTCCTTGTTCGCAAGTATAGGTAGCAAATTTCTAGTGCGGTTGATATGGCATAGAGCATGCATGTTCCTTATTCACTAGTATGGGTTGAGAAATTACCGGGAGGTTGAAGAGATGGCGTAGAGCATGTTCCATGTTCGCCGGCGTGGGTTGTAAAAATTACCGGGAGGTGAAGAGAATGAGGAAGAGGCGCGTTCAATCCTTGTTCGCCAGTGTGGGTTGCAATTACAGTGAGAGAAATATATAAGAGAACAAAGAGAGCCGCATTAATTTGGGCCGAAAATTAAAATTCCCGCTCAGACTATATACCACGGTTCTCCAAAAACCGTGGTTTATTCTCTCCGGCGTGATGGTTATATACCACGGTTCTTTAAAAGCCGTGGTTTATTCTCGCCGGCGTGACGGTTATATACCACGGTTCTATAAAAACCGTGGTATATAGTCTGAGCGGGAATTTTAATTTTCGGCCCTAACTAACGCGGCTCTCTTTGTTTACTTATAAACCACGGTTTGTAGGGCAACCGTCATTTATAGTACATGCCGGAGAGAAGAGCCGCGTTAATTTGGGCCGAAAATTAAAATTCCAGCTCAGACTATATACCACGGTTCTCCAAAAACCGTGGTTTATTCTCTCCGGCGTGACGGTTATATACCACGGTTCTTAAGAACCGTGGTTTATTCTCTCCGGCATGACGGTTATATACCACGGTTCTCCAAAAACCGTGGTTTATTCTCTCCGACATGTACTATAAATGACGGTTGCCCTACAAACAGTGGTTTATAAGTAAACTATATACCACGGTTCTCCAAAAACCGTGGTTTATTCTCCCCGGCGTGTACTACAAATGACGGTTTCCCTAGAAACCGTGGTTTATAACTTTAAACCACGGTTTTTCATTTAACCGTGGTTTAAGTGTCGTCATTTAAAATGTTTTTTCTACTAGTGATATTCCATAATGAATATTGATCATTAGATGGCTAATTAATGATTATTTCCTTTTATTTAATTTAACACCTTATTAATTAAGGTAATTAAAGTTTGTGGTATTTCAATCTACCACCCTTAAAAAGACTTCGTCCCGAAGTCACAACTTCCACTTATTTATCCTATGGAATCAAGTTCCTCGTATCTATACACCGAATGGTTATCATTCGTGGATGCCAATACCATATTGATACTTCTACATTCAATCTGAAATACCCCGAACTTAATTAGGGTGATTAAATTACTCTAATACGATATTGAGGGCCTATTAGTGCCTAATGAATTTTGGTAAAAAGAATAAATCCAAAATAAACAAGAAAAACACTTAAAAAGTGAAAAACGCTAAATCAAGCGTTATGTATACAACCTCGCCAAGGGTCCTAGATGAATTTAAAAGGCTTAATTATGCCTTAATAATATATGGGAACAATTCCCGGAGAAAACGGACCATAAAATGAATTAAAACGCTAATAAAGCTTTAGCGCGCGTTTTTTGAGAAAACCCGAAAACGAGACTTTGAGTGGTCAAATGAACCCGTAAAAATTATAGTTTATTAAATAACTATAAATAAACATTAATGGAGGCTTACGAGCCATTAAAATTAAAGAAACGAGAAAATTCCGGAAAACGGGCCCGGTTAGTGAATAGTGCTAAACCGGGTAAATAAACGAGCGTTTTCTGTTAAAAGATGAAAAACGCTCCAGCTTGCATAATATGTGGGACCGGTTTTTAATAAATAATCAGCCCTCTCACACTCTTGACTAGTTAGCTAATTAATTAAGTCAAAAGAGCCAAAAAGCAAAAAGGGTACAAGTACCCCTTTTTCCCTCCCTCTCCTCCTTTATTTCCTTTTCCCTCTTCTCTTTCCTCTCTTTCCCTTCTTCCTTGTGATTTCTCCCCTCTCCCTCTGGTGCAGCCGATTTTGAAGTTCTTCCCCCTCCTTCCATGGCTTCTCTTCATTCTCTTCCATGCCCAAGCTTGGATAAAGCTCCAAATCAAAAATAAAATACATATTTGAACTCCTCTCATCATTCTCTACACTTCTCTCTTTCAAAATCCAAAAATGAAGTTCATCTCCATGGTTTTTCCCCATTTGAGGAGAAAATAGCATCAATGGGTAGCTTGGAGCCTTCTCTCTCTCCTAAGGTAAAAAGATTCATGAAAAACTCATTCTTTCTCCATCTTGTAGAGCTGACCGATTTTGCCCTCTCTCACACCTTGTATTCTTCTTGTTTTTGAGCTTCATTTCAACCCTCCAATGGTGGTGGGACTCTCCATTTGATTCATGGGTGAAAGCACCTCTTGAACACTCCAAAGGTAAACCCTAACTTGTGGTGTTTAAGCTCTTTCTTTGAATTAGAATTTTCCAAGGGTTAGAGGTTTGATTATATTCATTTTGTGCCTCTTGAATGTTGGGAATGGAGTTTGGCATTTCGATTGCCCATTTGACCGAATTGGAGAAGGAGATGAGGAGGAGGAGAATTGGAAAGAGACTTGGAAAAATTAAGGTAAGAAATCTACATTAAAGCTTGTTTTAAGTTGCCTTAGGATTTGGGATGGGTAATTAAATTAATGAACCCAAATTATGAATTGAAATCTATGTGGTAGAATGTGTATAGTTGATTCTAAAGATAATTGTGAACTGTGTTGATTTAAGGGCCTAAGTGCCATTGTATTTGAATTTGGAGCTATAATGTTGTTTGGTGAATTTTGGATTGATATTATGTGCTGGTAGGACCCTTATAAGGGTGTGGCTAGATTAGGATTTGATAAGGTGAAAATTGAGTAACGTGGATATGCAAGGTTTATGGGGAGGTTATGGCGAAATTTCGATAGAAAATAAGTGTTTTAAGGTGACTTAGTAAATTGGAGGAGCTAGGTGTGTATGTGGTTGAGTTGAGATGCTTGATAACCTTGTAATGGTAGATGGAGAATGGTTATGAGAGGGTGCAGAATCTGTAGAATAATGGGTGATAGGAACTTAGAATCCCAAGAAAAAGAGTTAGTGTTTATAACTTGTGAAACAAGGAGTGAATGTGGGTTTTAGAAGTGCATTTATGTAGAAATGATTTGTAATGGTCATTGATGTATTTGGTGAGGTTGGTAAGAGGTAAAAACAAGCAAAAAGGAATTTAGGAATGCATAAGTGTGCAAAACACAAATGTGAGAATGAAAGTTTGTTGAATTTGGGCAAGAATTGGGTGGTGGATTAAACCAAGGATTTGGAGTGGTTTAGAGCATGTTTTAGGGTGATTAATTATGTAGAAAACTTGTGGAAAGATTAGGAAAAGTTTGAGGGAGGTTTAAGGGTTGATTAGGGGGTGAAAGATCACCTTAATAGTAGTTTTTAGCAGGGTCCGGGACTTAGGATATGTACCAAGTGCCGGACCGCATCAAAAAACATGCCGAGAGTGAATGCATGAATTGGTCCGGGACTTCAGTCCAGAACCAAGTCCCGGACCACTAGTGAATTTAAGCTGAAAGTTGATTTCTGTATTGGTCCGGGACCTTGGGTCCGGACCAGGTCCCGGACCATACCCAAAAATGCACAGAATGTGTTTTAAAGTGCCTAGAAGATGGGGGATTGATTGGTATTGGTTGTAGAAGTTGTTTAGGAGTTGTTTGGTGACTTGTAAAGGTCCTAAGAAGTATGAACAAGTGTTGGAAGTGAGTGAGTGAGTTAAGGAATTAAGTGCACTAAGTTAAACCGAAATAACGGGATAACAGGGTAAGTACGGGAGTAGCAATTATGTACCTACCGTAACATCTTAATATTAATTGAACCATTTGACATGTAATTAGTGCTTCAAGAATAAGACTCGAGGAACAAGTGTGAGCCAAGGAACGTGAGAACACCCGGTAAAGTTAACCCCGGTGAAAGGTATGATTTCCTCATGCTCTGTATCCTAACTTGGTTACACGATTTGTGTGCTTGTTTGATTGTGTGATCACCTAACCAGATAAATGCACGAATCGGATTGTTTGTATCCTATTGGGCTTGTAATGTATTGTTTCTGGTTGAATGGTATTTTGAGATTAAAGTTTGTATAATTCATGAAATGGGTGTTTGTAAATGAATTGCTTGATTGTGATTGTGTATGGTAGTGCGACTCATAGTTGAGTCTTGTTTGAGTAGAGACTCATAGAAAGAGTCAAGTTACGAACTAACAAAAATGTGGAAACGCACTACAACTATCGAACCAATACGCGATAACATAAACCAATGAACTCACTAGAACGTGAGAAAGTATACGGGAGTAGTAAACCCCCGATAACGATTAGTGAACCGAACGGAGATAACCCACACAATAAACAATAGTGGAAGTATATAAGTACCTCTATCTAGAGGATTGACAATTGTTCAAACTATGAACCTTGAGTAAATTAAAGCATGGTAAGGGATCACCTAACCCCTTAGAGATATAGTCGAACCCCAATGAGAGGAACCGACTAAATGAACAATGTCCTGAACACGAGAGTATTCGATAAGTTGGGTAAAACCTTAAATCTTAGAATACTAGACATTGAGGAATTCCCTAAGCCAATTGATGATATCGAGAGAGAGACCTCTAGGCTAATCCATGAGATTGTGAAATGACTCCGAGAGAGGAGTTTTGGGAATTTGAGTAGTCCGGTAGAGAACTAGACATTGGTGAACTTGAGGAGCTAAATGCATAGCCCCTTTTGGTATTTGTAAGCCCGGTGGTGGGTCTTGTGTATGACCCTGCCCGGAGGTCGTGGCTAAGACTTAAAAGATGCCTTTGAGGATAGAGTATTGGTTTGAGTATTTGATTTGAGAATTTGATTGAGGTACAAAATTGAGTATTGAGTATTGAGTTGAGACTTGAGAGAATTGAGTGGTAATTTGTGTATTGCGTTGAGATTGTAAGTAAGAGTACCCAAGAGAGTGGGCAGGACAATGAGCAAGTGAGTAAGGCATAGTGAGGTAGAAACCCTCAAGCCTAAGTAAAGAACATAATAAACTAACCCCTTGATGTGTGTGTTAGCGTTTGGGTTCGTTGGGAATTTTGATTGTGAATGTACAAATGTAATGTATGTTGTATGCATGTTGATTGAAATAAAATGAATCGCATTCTCTCGACCAAATAGTCGGCGTACCCTCGCTAGTACGTGGGGTATGCGGAAGTCATATGCAGCAATTTTGCTGAGCCCCTAGGGGCATTGTTTTTATTTTTACAGGAACAATGAAGCCGAATATCGTTCGAGTGTAGGACGGGTTGCCATGTGAGCATGGGTAGTTGTTTAGGAAGTTGTATTTGGTTTGTATTGTGGAATTGTATGACCGACATGTGGTAAATGGGTTTGGGGAATTGTAATAGATACTCGGTATAGAATGAAATGAGGGTTGTAATTGTATTGTTGTTGAGTTGGTTAAAGAATGGAAAGGTATTTGTACAGTTGGTTGTAGCACTCGGTATATTGACCCATCAGACCGATATTGTATTTGTATTGTTTGTTTGGTGTGGAGTTGGCCTTGTTAGTCACGTGGGTGACTAACGGCATGTATCACCCACCGGTTGTAGTTTGAATTTCCGCTGCATTGTTGTTAGTATTTGAGACGGGTTAGGAGATAATGGTGTGATTACCGGTAGGGGTGTTACAAAAAGTGGTATCAGAGCGAAGTATCGCTCTGATGGTCTGAATACCGAGTTTAGGAAAATAACGAGTTAGGAATTAGAGACTTAGGGCTAAGGGTTGAGTGTTAGCGTGTGAGGTACGCTAGATAGGAACTTCCAGTGTGATCTGGATACCTACATAACCAATCCTGCCCTCCGCAACCCCCGTTTTAAAGTTGGGGAAAGAACGCCAGAGAGATGGAAGGACCTCTAATACTCGGGAAAACCCGATCTGGCAGATGTAGAATAAACTTTGTAAAGAGAAAGAACTTGTCATACGGTAGATTCCAAGAATTGGAAATCCTGAAGACGGTTCCCATTTGAACGATAATAACCGTACAGAACGGCAGAAGATTGAAGATCCTAGATACACGATAGTGAAATTTGCGGCACCATGGGGCGACATGCTTCGCAGTCGTGAGAACCATGCACAGCCAACAAGAAGGGATGCATAACTACGCAATGAAGCGGAAAGACGGAGTAACAAAACCCGAGACAGGAGGGTCTACGGACTGCAAACACTTGATAAATACCGCCAACAACATACAAACTGACTAAGGGATTAGTCAAGGTTGGATAACTCCAAACCTACAACGCCAAAGGGTTGTAATACCCAAATAACATAGTTCGGACAACTATGAGAGTAATCATTAAGCTTGCACTAATAGAACTACCACGTAGTTCCTAAGGATCTGATAAACCTCGGTAACCACCGCTAAATGTGGGAACGAGCAATGAAGCAAGGTACATGGAGTACCGCAAGGATCGGGGAAACACCCGAATTAGCAATAACCTTGTCAAGAACACTGAGACGCTATTCTGGAGTTCGATCACTAAGATCAAAAATGGATGGAATATCCAACAAAACCACCAAGTATGATGAAAACATTTTGAGTAATCGGTACAAGTTAACCTGAAAACCGACGTACCCGCGCACTTGCCAAGGCAAGTGCAGCAACAACAAGGCAAATTGGGAGACTTTTGACAACCAACAAGTACTTACTGAAGTAACACCAGGGAGATGGAAACAAATATAGGATCACTAATCCTAAGGACTTGAAGAATCAACCTTGGAAAGGCCTAACAGCCCGACCATTACATTAACGAACATACCAGTCAGCAGAAAGCTGTACTTGGTCAAAGACCTCAAGCATGGCAACGCCATGAAGAATTTCTTTCAAACCTAAGATTTTTATTTTAAAACCCAGATTTTTTTTCTTTCAAAACCATAACTTTTCTTTTTAAACCTCAGATCTTTAAAACCAAACCAGAGAATCACGGTGAGTATCATAGAGAGATACCAGAGGAGTTGACAATAGAATACTTCACCTAGGCGTGTGACGAGCACTACGAGTGTACCCAAATACGGGATGTGGGACGACCGCACTCCGAAGGAGCTTGCGTGAAATACCCCTAACCTTAAAAGCTTAATTAAATGATCTATTAATGATCTAAGATGGTTAATAAACATCTAAATACATTTGGGGGAACAATCTAAAGATCTCAACAACGCAAAACTTGCCTTAAGATCGGTAAAGCCAAAAAATGTGCTTTAAGACACCATATAGATTGTATGACCTCAAATAGGATCCAAAGTGGATTCCTAAGTATTATAATGAAGTAATGAACATTATAAAACCATTCTCAAAGGAAACCAAGCTCTAAAACATGTTCTAACACAAAATGTGCTTTAAAATTCCTTAAAGCACGTTTTTGAGAAAATTGACTTTCTAAGTGGGTTTTGAGTGGTGTTAGGCATTGGATTAGACCTTGATATACTAATGTACTATAATGTACCACATTAGAGGGTCTAAATCCAAGATTTCAAAAAAATCAAAAATATGGCATTCATTGTGAATAGTAACCCAAATAGTGCATTTTTAAGCAAAATTGACTAAGTATGGTCAATGGTCAATTAATGACCATCCCTACCCTTATGAAGTCGGAAGCATGGAGCAATGGAGGACAGCACATTCAACTTTAACACAAAATATCTAGCTAATTTGGTGAATCACCATTTTACTATTCCATTTTATACTTTTTATTCATTTAAACACATTATCTTTCTTTCTCTTGCCTCTTGTCCCATTCCAGCCGAGTCATCAGCATTCCCAAACCCTCTCAAGATGTGTTCTTGAGCATTCAAGGCAAATAAATCTCTTTTGCACCTAAGGTAATGGTTTAAGGCATATTTTAGCTCTTTTTCTTCATCTTTCCATTACCTACACAAGGAGCTCATGATCTATCACTTCCCATGGCTCATTCTCAGCATTTTAAACCTTTAACAACAATCATTCTCGGCTGAAGCAAGTCTTGGGACCAAGGTTGCCAAAATTTACATTATAAGGTAAAAACATACCTTAAGGATTTATATTCTCCATCCGGTTTTCTTCTTCTGATTTCTATGAGTTTATTCACTCATAATCTTCATATTTACATGTTAATTCAGTTGGTTAACCATTTGGAGCAAGGGTGGCCAAAAATCAAAGGAAATAACATTCTTTAAGGCATTTTGCCAAGGTAAAACCTATTACCATAGCAGCTTGTTGTTGTCTAGCTAGTCCCCATGTTTTTATGGTGAATTTAACACCATGTGGTGTGTTTAATTCAGGCCGAAACCCTTTGGAGACTACCTAGCATTTTTAAGGTGATTTTTGCCTTAAATCTTACATTAATTGTTCATTATGGTTAAGCTCATGCTTGGAGTATAACCATATCTTATTTTGGTGTATTAAACATGTATAAATGATGTGGTGATTTTTCCTCCAAGCTGCCGAGTTGTTACTAAGAATAAACCAAGGTATAAACACCTTAAACTTATGATTTTATGATTTTTAAGCATATATATTATATGTGCCGAGAGTGGAGTTGTTTATATGGGTGATTTTAACCTAAGAATGGAAAAAAATGACTTAGATAAATTAAGCTAGTCATTTAAGTGATTTAATTAACATAATGGTCAAATTATGACATTATGTGGAAAAATAATTAAGCTACAGCAAGGCCGAGAGCTTATAGTATAATTTGAGCTATTTTATGTGTAGTTTTATGTTATAAAGCAATGTTGTAATAAGGCCATGTCATTAGGCCATTTTAATTTAAGTTTAAAGCTCATTTAGTTTAATTTATGCTTATATAATTAAGTTAGGGTCAAACGGTAATTACTATTAAATTATAAAGCCGTGGGCTTAAATTAGAGGAATTTAGGGTTTTTAAATGAATTTAATAAAAATTATAACATTTTATAAAGTTTTGGGTCAAAATTGTAAAAATAGAAAAGTATAGGGTATAATAGGTAATTACCGAAAGTTTGGTTCCAATTTGGCATTAGAAGTCAAAGTTGACTATATAGGAGACTTTGACCAAGTTTGGTGAATTTAAGAAATTAAAATACTACCTTATATTAAGATAGTTATTAAATTGTATAAGATTTATAAGAGATGGGGTGATATTGTGATTTCCGAAACTTTAGGGTACTAAATGGAATTTAGTACAGACCTTAGGTTATTAGGAATTTTTAGAAGTTTATTTGGTTAATTTTGGATTTTATATGAATTATATAAGTATAATATATGGTATTTCATAACATTGTTTCAAATGGGTAACATATGTGTATAAACTGAGAATTATAGAAAGTATAAGGTTAGGAATGATATTTATAACCTTTTGGTATAGTTTGGTAATTTTTGGAGTTATATATAAGGTTTTATAAAGATATATGTATAATATATAGTTTTAATGACATTAGAAAACTATGTATTATAAATTGGGGAGATTTGTTAATTATACAAATTTAGGTGGTGGGAATTAAATTAAAACAGACCCTAGGGTCTGTTCGGTAATTATAACCATTTAAGGCTATAGGTTATAATTATATTAAGGTTTAAGGATTATAATATAAGGTATATATTATAGGTGTAACAATGAAATATAATTTGGGGTTGATTTGTAATTTATGGAAGTATAGAGGGAGATAATAAAAACCGAGAGTATAAGGGGCTGTTTGGTATTTTATAACAATATATAACTATAGGTTATAATTGTTTTAATGACATAAGTGTCATAATATATGTTATATAACTATAATATAGCATTATATAAATTATGTGGTGAATTTTGTAAATATTTAAGAAAATAGGTGCTGTTCGGTAATATGGGCATTTTTGAATAAAAATTTATAATATGGTTTTAAATGTTATAAGGGTGTAACATTTATAAATAAGGAATATTCATTAAAAGAGAATGAATATATTATAAAGACTTACCATATAATAAATAGACCCATAATACATGTATATAAATAAATATATGTTATGGAGTGGAAAAATATAATATGGTTTAATAACCATGTATTATCATAATTAAGATGATATAAGGTTAAGGGAAAAGAATTACAAACATTAGATATGGAAATTCTAATGTTAGAAGTATACATGGGGTAATAAGGATTTATATAATTCAAAGTATTTTTACACATGAATTATACTACATGAAACTTGGAAAAACAAACCTTAGGAAAATAAATACTAAGGTGAAATGTATAATATATGATGAAGAATTATACATGCAATATAGAAACAAACTATACGATATACAAGGGTATATTAAGTTACATGCGATAACAAGTTCAACATTAAGTATATTAATATACGAGACAAGACTACGCATGTAATATAACGTTTTTCCAAATCCCGAGTTAAGCCGAAAACCCGACAAACGTTGACAGTTAATAACGGGGGATTAACCGGGAGGTATTAGTGACGGTACGGGGTACCATAGAGTTATGTTGTTATACGAGATTCTAATCAGTAGCGTTATGTATTATTAGACTGTTAGAGACGACACGGGGAGCATCGGATCTAGCTGATTCATACTCCACGGTTATACATTCACTGTAATCGGTATGTTGTTACGTGTCTCTGAATGTCTCTGAGGGCTTCCTCAGTTCAGACTTCTGTGTAATCTGTGATAAGATTGTTTGTCTGATTGTGTAAATAAATATGCATGAACTGTATATTTTTAGCTGCTTATTATTTACTGTTGTTGCGTTAACAGTATCGGTTCATATATATGAATCTATATATATATAAAACGAACTAGCGGCTATGGTGCTATCTTATATGTAATATAAGGATTGTCAGAAAAACGTTGTAGCACTAGGATAATAGATATACATATTATCCAATACTTTAATACGGAGCATTGGCCTTTCTAACGCCGCTCTCGTATCTAACACTGGATCCCGAGTTTACAAACTCCGGATTGGACTAACGACCTTAGTCTGCTGTGTTAGAAAATTAGTAATGCGATACGATGGTACGATTAATTAACATAACAAAGCCAAGAGGATGTGGCTCTTGGTGCGCGCTGTGATCACAAAAACGATACCAGGATGTCCGCGTACGGGTCCGCAAGTATCAAGAAAATTTCTCGTGAGCTAGGATGGCTCGTTGGTCGGAGACTCTACCGCTGGAGTGGCTACTGCCGTGGGTGACCCGCCATAGTATATGGGTAATTTAGAGACACTTCGTTTTTAACGAGGGGTTGTCACTAGGTATAACTGAACATTTATTACAGTTGAGACTTGTACATTGGCGAACAATATTGGTTTCTATACCAAGGACGGGAGTTGATACTTGGTTATTATCCTCGTTGTTTCGCCTTGTTGTTCATTGGTTATACTGTGTGATTGATATTATGTGTGTTGATGGTTGTGTTATTGTATGTTATTACTGTTTATTGTTTTAGAGTTTAAATATTAAAACGGTATTGCATGTAACGAATCTCATGCTCTTGACCAATTAATTTAGGGGTTTGAGGAGGCATGACGGGGCATGTGATAACATACTCAGCAGGGGCTGATTCCATACCACAAACCATTTTTATTTCAGGAGACTAGCTGGAGGGTCGACGCGGGGCGCGACAGTTGTATTTACTTTTGGTTGGACTTGGTACGGTTTGAGACTACTGTTATTTCGGACTGGGGTTTGTAAACTGAGGTGTATGTTTGGTTAGACGATCACGTGTACGGTTTTGTATAAGACGGTTGTTGTTGGATATGTTTTAGATTGTTTAAGCACTACTATCTATCACTTGTGGTCACTGCGGGAATACGTTTCGTATGTTGATTATCAGGTAACTCGTTATCACCCGTATGGGGGAGTGATAACAGTGACACCATTAGAACGACAATCTGTTATTTACCGCTGTGATTTATTTACTAAGTACGATGCTTATATTATCATTATGAGCCGGATTAGTAGGGGTGTTACAAAAGTGGTATCAGAGCGGAGTACCACTCTGATTACAAGAGATAGTAGTCTAAGTACCGTGAGCTTAGGTTATTCATATACGAGTACCAGTGAGGAAGTTATAAACGATTTAAGTTAGGAGATTGTCGGGGATAATGTGTTTTACGCCTTTCAGGGCTATGTGAACTTATGGTTGAGAGAAGTACGGTATTTATACCGAGTGTTGACTTTGATTCTGAATTCTTCAGATGTCTACTGGAAGACGTTCGTCAGGATGAGGCAGAGGTGGAGGCGGCGGGCCTGGAGGAGGTCCTCCTGAGACCCAAGCCGCGGGCGTTTCCGAGACGGTAGCTGCTGGCTTTGCTCAGCTAGCCCTGATGGGAGGTGTCCAGATAGGAGCGCCACCCATAGTCCCACCCGTACCCGCACCGAGAGAGCCAAACTGGCTAAAGAGCGTCGCCGCCGCGGTACCTACTTACGATGGAGTAGCTGACCCCACCGTCCTGGAGAGATATATTATCGAGCACGAGAAGGCCTTTGACGCCATTCATGTGCCTGCTGAGCACCGGGTCGGTATAGCAGCCTTCTATCTGAGGGACGCCGCCAGTACTTGGTGGAGGTCCGTGAAGGCACACTACACTGCTATAGAGGGTTTCAGTTGGACGGGTTTTGTAACACCCCAACCGTTAATCCTATGCTTACCGTCTATCGTCCTGTTAATCCTACGAGTTCGCAGCGGAATGTTACTACTTACTACGGCGGGGGAAACAATGCCGCTAACCGCCCATACAGCTAGCAAGGCTACCAATACTTACCGTGACGGTCTGATGGCCAATAGACACCGCTACTAAAACAAACTTATCAATTACAAATACGATCACTACCAAAGGATTACCGAGTATTCAAAGGCATTCATTACAACCTTCCAAGTTTACCAAAAGAATGAGTATCTACCCACTACTCATCTATACCCATCAATCCCTTCACAATATCCCAAAAGGTGTACCCCATGGTACACCGGCTATTCAAAAATCTAAGCCAGTACTACTCAGTACACCGATCTCAATTCATTATTTACATACAAAAAGAAGACAAGAAATTAAACTAAGTCTTCATCCGCTTCACCCTTCTCTGCACCTGCATTTATATAAAATGGTGCCCCAAGGGGCTCAGCAAATTGCTGCGCATAAACTCCGCTATACCGATTGCTAGCAAGGGTACGCCGATAATTGGCGACCGCTAAGCATGCTTGTTCATTACTCATACATACATGCTTTACATACAATCATACATACATTGCAATCATCATTCACTTCAAGGCAACAATACATTAGGGTTCACAATACTTACCTTCACAGGGTTAGCCAATTTGTGCATCCGGGTTAATCGGGATGCATATTACTCTTTTACTCATTACTTCTTCTTCTTACTTACAATTACTTACTTCCTTTTTACTTTACTTACTCATTCTACTTACTAATTATACTCAAGTCAAGTCGTCGGGACCTCGGCCTTGGGGACTACACCGTCCCACATCCGGGATTTACTTGACTCACTAATCCGGGATGCTACCCACTTAAGGGATTTGGGCCGCGGACCAGTTTAAGAGTCAGGAATTGGAGCCAACCTCTCGTGACTCCGCATCCTCACGCGTGGCCGAACTATATCGGACTTCTACTCATTCCAATTTAATACCATTTTAGTAGGATGGTTAGATTGTAGAACAATTAGAAGTCCCAAACACAATGATAACGGTCACGGTACAATACTACACATACATACATTCATATCATCCGTACATTTCATGAATTATACAAACTAAGATTTAAGAAAATACACATCATACAACACTACATATTCACAAGTAAGCATATTAACTCCGATTCGTGCATTTATCTTTATTGGTGATCAATTAGCACACAACACACAAATCAGAGTAGCCATGATAGCATTCGGGGCATGAGGAATTCATACCGTTCACCGTCGTACGTGATTCCAAACGTCCTTCCGGTGTCACAAATCAAGTCCTAATATGTGCATACAATTGAATGATTAATTTAACTATCATTACTTAACTCCTACTTACTATGTCCCTACATTTCTTACACTTATACTTTACTTACTTATTTTCCCTTTACTTAAGTTTCCATCTCCTTACTTAAGGTTTGCATGCTTGCACATATATACATATACATACATGTATGGGGATACATATACATATATATATACAATTATTATTTAAATTAAAATATTTTTTTTTTTTTTTTGTCAGGACCGGACTTGCGACCGACCTTGGGCAAGTCCGGTCCATTCCAGTAGGTTTCTTCGGGAAAATTTTTGGTCCGACCGGACTTGCATGTCCGGTCGCAAGTCCGGTCCAGCCCAGTATTTGCATTTTAATTTCTGTTTTCAATCCTCTCTTTTACCCACTACTTCCCCATTGTTCCTACACTCATTCCCACATGTTATAACACTAATTACACCTCCTAATACACCTTAGTTCATCCATTGACTCCTTACACATTTCTACACTCATTCACTCACATAATTTTCCAAGTTTCCCTCAACACTTGCACTAGTTATTTCCTCTAGTTACATTATGCTACAGATTTTAACACTTACACCTCTCCTCTACATCTCCCTCTCTTAATGTCATTTCTAGCACTCTTACTATATCTAGAATCCATTATCTAGCTCTCTCAACTTACCCTCTAACTATCCAAATCAAAATCTGTTATAACTCACATTAGTCACCTAGTTTTAATTCTCTAAGTGTTCTAATCCTAGGCAAATTTTGCCATAGTCTCCCTTGTATTTTTATACACTCACCACACATTCTAGTTCACATTTCAACACTTGTTTCACCTGTTACAATAACCAAAGCTATACAAGCTCCCATATACGAATATCAACACCAAAACAACACTAAAATTCCCTGCACTCAACACTCAATTCCCAATCTGTTTTATAACAGTTTTTACAATGTTTCAAAGGTTTCAAAATATTTATTTCCTCTTACACATCATACTACTAATGCATTATCATTTACAATACACATTTTTATTCTTAAAAATCTGTTACACTACATATATACACAAGACTACACAATGAGAGTTCTCACCTTGTTTTCCCTTCTAGATTTCTTTCTCTTCTTCCTTCTTCTCTCTTTCGGTTTTGCAAACTCACAAATCTAACGCTACAACCCATACACAAATATATTTCAATACACCATTCAATGCTAAATACTAACCCTAACCATTAATCAAGTTTTAATCTAGGTTTTAGGGTTTAGAAAACCTATTACCTTGCAAGAGCACAAGAGCTGTTTGGGTTAGCTCAAGAACAAGATTTCTCACACCACCACAATGCCAAAATCGGCTGAAGCAAGAGAAAGAACAAGGGTTTAGTTCATGAATTTCGTTTTGCCCACAAGGGCTAGAAAAAGATGGAGTTTTCGAAATATTTTTACCTTAGAAGAACAAGGAGACCAAGGTGGCTCTAATGGTGGTGTTGAAGCTTCAAATGGTGCATACCCATGAAAACGAAAATGCTTGTTTTCAAGTTTTGGAAAGATGGAAATGTAGCTCTAGATGAGAGGAACACAATGGTGTAATTTTTACAATTTTTGGAGAAGGTTTGATGGAGTTTCAAGAGGAGAGAAGATGGTATTTTGTGAGAGTTGCTAGTTCTCCATTGTCATCGGCTGGGAAGGAAGAAAATAGAGAGGAGGAAGATGGGTTCACGTGAGGGAGGATAGAGAATGGAGGAGAGAGAGAATAAAGTGAGGGTGGGGGTTACTTTTGCAATTTTAATTGCTTTTGTCTTTAGTGAGTAAAAAGGGAAGAGTGTGTGGGTGTATATATGTAGAATCGGACACACACAGAGAGAGTATGGGGGTTTTGAAATTTATTTGTAATATTGGACACATAAGTTTGTGCTATTTATATTTCTACCCCACAACTTCCCGTTTTTGACAGTTTTTACTAATCTCTCGTTTTATTGATTTTATTGGTCCTAAAGCTTCATTAATATTTATTAATGACTATTTAGTTGACCAAAATTGTTACGAGTCTATTTGACCCGCTTAAAGACACGTTTTCCCGGTTACCTCGAAAAACGCGCTTTAAGGTTCGTTAGTGATTTTAATCCGTTTTAAGGATCCGTTTTCTTCGGGATTTGTTCCCTAATAATTATTTATACTTAATTAAGCTTCTAAATTACTTATTAGCCTAATTAATCACTATTTTTAAATACGGGGTATTTCAGGTTTTGTGGAGCTGCTGAGGGAAAAGTACTATCCTGCTCACTTGAAGCAGAGGAAGAGGGAAGAGTTTGAGGCTCTGAGGCAGGGTAGTCTGACAGTGGATCAGTACTACTCCTCGTTCATTGGGTTGTTGAACTTTGTCCCGGAAGTTGCTTATTCTGACACCGTGAAGGTGGAAAAGTTCAGAGGCGGACTACGATATGCTATCAAGGCCGTCATGGGTGCTGCTTTATACCCTACGGTCCAGGTAAATTGGTTGACAGATTATACCTTGTAACTCAGTTTGATTTATTACAAGTTCGGGGAACTCATTGATGCATTGTAGGAGTGCTATGATGCTGCTTCTCGGACCGAGCTGTTGGTGAACAGCCGGGATGACAGCGAGGGGCAGAAGCGTAAGGCCCCCGAGAAGGAGGCGAAGGTTGTGGCTGGAGGCGGAGGCAGCAAGGGCTGGAAGTAAGAACCGCTTTTAAGTTATTTAATCCATTTAAATTACTTACTTGCTGCCTGTTTTTACCTGCTATTCCTAACACTTTGACGATCACAGGAAGAAAAAGTTATCCTGGAGGGAGAAGAAGAAGGAGCAGGCCAGCCAAAAGGGCAAGGAGAAGGTTCCGATGCTGACCGGGCCTACCTATGATGTCCAGGCTCTCAGATCTGCACCCCCTAAGGGTAAGCGATCTAACCTTGTAAATGAGTTGTGTATTACACTATCCATTACCGTCCTTGTAATAACCAGATTGTTGTATGATAATAGGTTCTGCACCCCAGCGCCACTTTCACTGCAAGCGTTGTGGTAAAGACCACCCGGGTGTTGATTGCACCGGGCAAGCGGTGGACTGCCACCACTGTGGGAAGAAAGGCCATAGGTCGTTCGAGTGCTTCACGAATCCGGAGAGCCGAGCGTACCGCCCGTCGAAGGGGACTCAGAGCGCACCTATTGGAGGAGGTGGAGCTCGAGGTGGTCAGAGGGGGCCGGCGCCCCAAGCCCAGAGGGGGCAGTAGCAGCCGCAGCAGCAGAACCAGAGGAACCCGCTGGGCAACCGTGTGCTGAATACAGCGGGAGCTTCGGGCGCTGGTACTAGTACCCAGCGCGATGAAGGTTAGCATTTGAAACCTTAACCATTGTATCAGAGCATGACTAAGTGTTAAACGCTTTACCTTAGCATGAATGTGTGTCTTAATTACCGCTTTAGGTAAACGACTTACCTAGGAATCCTTTTATCTCTTAGGAGACTTCGATATCTGCTATCCCACACTGACAAGACAGAGATCACCTAGACCCGTGGAAGAAAGACGGGAGTATCCTGGCGAGTTGTGTCATGGGGTCAGACTGGGCATGATACTTCTCAAAGAGTTCCTAACCCTAGATGAGCAAATCGCCATAGTGAATGAGTGTAGAGCTTTGGGTAAGGGCATGGGAGGATTTTATACCCCTGTATTTAATAATGGTTCTAAGATGAAATTGCACATGATGTGCTTTGGGAAAGATTGGGATCCGCAAGCTAGGGTTTATCGAGAGGTGAGGATGGTAGATGGCGTATCAATACCTAGGATACCTGAGAGTTTCCTAACCTTGGTGAGAAACGCAATGGATATTCCTCAAGACTGTGAGACTTATCCATTACCCGACATGACACCTGACGTCTGCATTGTCAACTACTACGAGCAGGGAGGAAAGCTTGGGATGCACCAGGACCGTGATGAGACGATTGAGTCCATCATTAGAGGAATACTGGTTGTGTCATTCTCCATCGGCGATGATGCTAAGTTCATCTATGGAGACCAGAAGAGGATGGATCTAGCAAGCAAGATCATCCTCAAGTCTGGGGATGTGTTGGTATTTGGTGGAGAGTCGAGGCTTGTATATCATGGAATTAAGAGCATTAAGCTCAATACCGCCCCACCAGCTCTAGTGAATGAGACCCACATCCGACCTGGCCGTTTAAATTTAACTTTCAGACAGTACTGATGTAATAGTAGTAGCTAAGTGTGTAATCTTGTATAATATAGTTGAATGAATGAAATGAGAGTTTTTGTACCTTCAAGTATATGTGTTCAGTTTGTTGATACCGTTAATTCATAACTTCAGGCCAAGAAAATGGAAAGGAGGGTACCATATGCATCCTAGATATGGCTCAAGCCAAGGAGTCCGGTAATGTCATCACAGGTATGACAATTACAACCGACAGTAAATTAGTGACTTATTGGGACTCGATGCTAATACGAGAGGTGATCTCAGGTACCTTTTATGTTGATGGTGTTAGTGCTTCCGTATTGTTCGACTCAGGGGCTTCGCATTCTTTTATTTCCTCGGCATTTGCTAAGAAGCTGGGGGCTGCCCCCGAACAGCTTTCAGACTTTTCAGTCACCCTTCCTTCGAAGGAGAAAGTAGGTTGCACCAGACAGTACACGGGGTTAGAGATCTGCATCATGACTGAGACCTTCCCCATTGATCTGATAGAGTTCAAGAACTTGGGCTTCGACGTTATAGTGGGCATGGATTGGCTGCAGAAGCATAGGGGCCGCCTTCATTGTGCAGAGCATCGACTACTACTGAAGGGGCCAAGCGGTAAGACAGTGTCATACCGTAGTGTGAGGAGAGAGCCGACTGTCAAGATCATGTCAGCATTGTCCCTGATGAAGGAAGTTAGGAAGGGCCGACAAGCCTTCCTCTGTTATGTACTGGACACGAGACAGAGCGACGTGATGGACTTAGATATTCCAGTCGTGGTGGATTTTCCCAACTTGTTTCCTGATGAGCTGTCAGGCATGCCGCCTGTGCGCGAGGTTGAGTTCGCCGTCGACTTGTTGCCAGGTACGGGCCCTATTGCTAAGGCGCCGTACCGTATGGCGCCGGCTGAGATGAGGGAGCTGAAGCTACAGCTGGAGGACCTCCTCGACAAGGGATTCATTCGACCTAGTGTTTCTCCTTGGGGTGCTCCAGTACTGTTCGTCAAGAAGAAGGATGGCAGTATGCGACTCTGCATCGACTACCGCGAGCTTAATGCGGTCACGGTCAAGAACAAGTACCCGTTGCCACGGATAGATGACTTATTTGACCAGCTGAGAGGAGCTAGTGTGTTCTCAAAGATAGATCTCAGATCTGGCTACCATCAGATTAGGATTGCAGAAGGTGATATGGAGAAAACAGCTTTCAGGACACGGTATGGACACTACGAGTTCACCGTTATGCCATTCAGATTAACGAATGCGCCAACCATTTTCATGGATTTGATGAACCGTCTCTTCAGAGAGCAGCTTGATAGTTCAGTTGTGGTCTTCATCGACGATATCCTGGTCTATTCAAAGACCGAGGTGGAGCATGAGTTACATTTGAGGCAGGTTTTGAGTATCATGAGAGAGAACCAGCTGTATGCCAAGCTCTCGAAGTGTGATTTCTGGTTGGACAGCGTGTCATTCCTTGGACACATTATATCAGCGAGTGGGATATCTGTAGACCCTGCTAAGATTGAGGCAGTGAAGAGTTGGCCGAGGCCGAAGACAGTTACAGACGTCCGCAGCTTTCTGGGTTTGCCCGGTTGTTATCGAAGGTTCGTGAAGGACTTCTCCAAGGTGGCCAAACCGATGACGAATCTCATGAAGAAGGAGTCCCAGTTCTTATGGTCTGCTGAGTGTGAGCAGTCCTTTCAGACGCTGAAGGATCTCCTGACGTCGGTGCCCGTTCTCACTATCCCTGAGGGCACCGATGGGTTCGAGGTATATTGTGATGCCTCTGGAACCGGTCTAGGCTGTGTGCTTATGCAGCACGGGAAGGTAGTTTCCTACGCATCCCGACAGCTGAAGAAGCACGAGGTGAATTACCCCACACACGACCTTGAGTTGGGCGCAGTAGTCTTCGCTTTGAAGATCTGGCGACATTATCTATACGGTGTGACAGTCACCATCTACTCTGATCACAAGAGTCTATAGCATCTCTTCTCCCAGAAGGAGCTGAACATGCGACAGAGAAGATGGGTCGAGTTCTTGATGGACTACGACATAGACCTGAAGTACAAGGAGGGCAAGGCGAATGTAGTAGCCGACGCCCTGAGCTGCAGAGCTCATTCATTGTTTACACTATTAGCGGGCAGCAGTATGATTGATGAGATACGAGCTGCATAGGAAAGTGATCAGTATATGCAGAGTATCAGGCAGAAGATGTCAGAGGGTTGTTTTGAGAGTCAGAAGTATGACTTCGAACTGTGTGATGATGGCATGATTCGACTGAATGGCCGGTTATGTATTCCAGATTCTTCTCCTAACCTGAAGGAGAAGATACTCCAGGAGGCTCATTGCTCGTCCTTATCCGTCCACCCCGGTTCTTCGAAGATGTACAAGGACTTGAAGGTCCATTTCTGGTGGAGCGGGATGAAGAAGGATGTAGCTGACTACGTGGCTAGATGCTTGACCTGTCAGAAGGTTAAGTTTGAGCATAGGAGACCCGGCGGTTTAGTGCAATCTATACCTATTCCTTGCTTGAAGTTCGAGGACATCTCGATGGATTTCATTGTCGGTCTCCCACTGACTAAGGGAGGACTGAACACGATTTGGGTCATTGTGGACCGTCTGACGAAAGTGGTGAAGTTTGTTGCTATGAAGGATACCTGGAAGGTCCCGAAGTTAGCGGACTTGTTCCAGAAGGAGGTGATCCGGCACCATGGTGTGCCAAAGACCATTGTGTCTGATAGGGACCCTCGATTTTTGTCCAGATTCTGGGAACAGGTTTGGGAAGCCTTGGGTACGAAGTTGAAGCTTAGTACGGCATTCCATGCACAGACCGACGGTCAGAGTGAGAGGACCATCCAGACACTGGAGGACATGCTGAGAGCATGTGCCTTGGATTTTCAGGGGAGTTGGTTAGAGTGTCTACATCTGATAGAGTTCGCCTACAACAACAGCTACCACTCCTCGATACAGATGCCACCGTTCCAGGCACTTTACGGTAGACCGTGTAGGACTCCTTTATGCTGGGATGAGGCCAGCGAGACTACGCTTCTAGGACCAGAGTACCTAGTGCAGATCAAGGAGGATGTCCTACAGATTCGTAGGAACATGAGGGCAGCTTAGGACCGGCAGAAATCATATGCAGACACCAGGAGGAGGGACATTGAGTTCACTACCGACGACATGGTATTCCTCAGAGTGTCACCCATGAAGGGGATCTTCCGGTTTGGGCAGAAGGGCAAGTTGAGCCCGAAATATGTTGGACTTTATGCGATTAAGGAGCGAGTGGGCCCGTTAGCCTACAGACTGGATTTACCAGCAGAGCTCAGGAGGGTGCACGACGTCTTTCACGTTTCATAGTTGAAGAGGTATGTGCCTCATCCATCGCACGTTTTACAGCCAGAGACTTTAGAGTTGGACCCCGCTCTATGATATGAGGAAGTACCACTCCGCATTCTCGATACAAAGACGAGGCAGACTAGGAACAAGACCGTTAGCATGGTCAAGGTTCTCTGGTCGAACCATGAGGTAGAGGAGGTTACATGGGAGTTAGAGGACTCCATGAGAGCGAAGTATCCAGCACTCTTCGAGTAGTGGCTGTGATACTTATACGGGTTCGTGGTCAAACCCTTTTTAAGGGGGGTAGACGCCACTTGGCATGCGCATATGTTATGCATTAGGTCTTATTTTTGTGGTGTGTTTTGGTAGTATGCTGTGTCATACATGTTTGTTTGGATGATTGTATGTTTGATACATCTTATATATGTGCCTTAGTGCACCTGTTTGAGTATATATATAGTACCGCTGAGTACTTTTGTTGATGGTTTGGATGTGCACCTTGTTTAGTGCTATGATACGAATAAGTTTATACCATGAGTTTCAACTATTTGTTATGTGCTGTATCAATTATGATACGTATAGACTAGGTCTGAACCTAGTGGGAGTTACTCCCTAGCGATGGTCTGTGTGATTACTTAGTGGAACTGGATTCCTTAGGTGAACTGTAGATAAGTAAGGACTTCGGGACGAAGCTTTTTTAAGGGGGGTAGATTGAAATACCCCTAACCTTAAAAACTTAATTAAATGATCTATTAATGATATAAGATGGTTAATAAACATCTAAATACCATTGGGGGAACAATCTAAAGATCTCAACAAGGCAAAACTTGCCTTAAGATCGGTAAAGCCAAAAAATGTGCTTTAAGACACCATATAGATTGTATGACCTCAAATAGGATCCAAAGTGGATTAATAAGTATTATAATGAAGTAATGAACATTATAAAACCATTCTCAAATGAAACCAAGCTCTAAAACATGTTCTAACACAAAATGTGCTATAAAATTCCTTAAAGCACGTTTTTGAGAAAATTGACTTTTTGAGTGGTGTTAGGAATTGGATTAGACCTTGATATACTAATGTACTATAATGTACCATATTAGAGGGTCTAAATCCAAGATTTCAAAAAAAATCAAAAATATGGCATTCATTGTGAATAGTAACCCAAATAGTGCATTTTAAGCAAAATTGACTAAGTATGGTCAATGGTCAATTAATGACCATCCCTACCCTTATGAAGTCGGCAGCATGGAGCAATGGAGGACAGCACATTCAACTTTAACACAAAATATCTAGCTAATTTGGTGAATCACCATTTTACTATTCCATTTTATACTTTTTATTCATTTAAACACATTATCTTTCTTTCTCTTGCCTCTTGTCCCATTACAGCCAAGCCATCAGCATTCCCAAACCCTCTCAAGATGTGTTCTTGAGCATTCAAGGCAAATCAATCTCTTTTGCACCTAAGGTAATGGTTTAAGGCATATTTTAGCTCTTTTTCTTCATCTTTCCATTACCTACACAAGGAGCTCATGATCTATCACTATCCATGGCTCATTCTCTGCATTTTAAACCTTGAACAACAATCATTCTAGGCTGAAGCAAGTCTTGGGACCAAGGTTTCCAAAATTTACATTATAAGGTAAAAACATACCTTAAGGATTTCTATTCTCCATCCGGTTTTCTTCATATGATTTCTATGAGTTTATTCACTCATAATCTTCATATTTATGTGTTAATTCAGTTGGTTAACCATTTGGAGCAAGGGTGGCCGAAAATCAAAGGAAATAGCATTCTTTAAGGCATTTTGCCTAGGTAAAACCTATTACCATAGCAGCTTGTTGTTGTCTAGCTATTCCCCATGTTTTTATGGTGAATTTACCACCATGTGGTGTGTTCAATTCAGGCCGAAACCCTTTGGAGACTACCTAGCATTTTTAAGGTGATTTTTGCCTTAAATCTTACATTAATTGTTCATTATGGTTAAGCTCATGCTTGGAGTATAACCATATCTTATTTTGGTGTATTAAACATGTATAAATGATGTGGTGATTTTTCCTCCAAGCTGCCGAGTTGTTACTAAGAATAAACCAAGGTATAAACACCTTAAACTTATGATTTTATGATTTTTAAGCATATATATTACATGTGCCGAGAGTGGAGTTGTTTATATGGGTGATTTTAACCTAAGAATGGAAAAAAATGACTTAGATAAATTAAGCTAGTCATTTAAGTGATTTAATTAACATAATGGTCAAATTATGACATTATATGGAAAAACAATTAAGCTACAGCAAGGCCGAGAGCTTATAGTATAATGTAACACCCCAACTCAATCCAATTGTGGTCTCGCAACTTAACAGCATATATATACATGTCACAGCGGAATTCTTTACAATCCAGGACCTTGCCACGGTCTGACTACAGAATATACCGAACATTAGTACAACAATCTTAACCATATACATATCCTTCTTACAACCCCCTCACATCCTATACATCTTACTAACTCAAATTGCCATACGAGTGTACATGCATAACTCGTAGGCCACACTAAACCCTTAACAACTGTATCTCTCTTCTACTCTCGCGTCGGCGCTTCCTGATGTACCTGTGTAGTAAAAACAGCCCCCAAAGGGGGTCAGCACGAATGCTGGTAAGATCCCCTCATGGCCCCCAAGCTAACGTGGCTACGACGACTAATTGTTGATAGCATGGAGGTTGATTAAATGCACAACATAATAGTAAATGCTGTAAACAACAATCCATATATGAACAATCAAAGTTCACACACAATGAATGACTTAAATGCGTTCCCTTAATTGGAGAGTTAGTTATTTAACTCCTTAAGTAATGTTCCCTCTTAACCTTAGTCCATCCTTATCTCACCTCAATCTTAGTCTTATCTTAACCTTAGAAACAACCATCCTTTAATAAGGAGTGGATGTTGCTTATCTTAATCTTAATTATACAAATAATCCTTTAAAAGGAATGATTGTAACTTATCTTAATCTTAACTTAATCTTAATCTTAACTTAATCTTAATCTTAACAATACAAATCATCCTTTAAAAAGGAATGATTGTAACTTATCTTAATCTTAACAATACAAATCATCCTTTTAAAAGGAATGATTGTAACTTATCTTAATCTTAACTTAATCTTATCTTAACTTAATCTTAATCTTAACAATACAAATCATCCTTTAAAAAGGAATGATTGTAACTTATCTTAATCTTAACAATACAAATCATCCTTTAAAAGGAATGATTGTAACTTATCTTAACCTTAACTTATTCTCAGAATACAAACCGTTCCTGGAGGGGAATGGTTGTAGCCTAAGTCCAAACCTGGGATTTAGGTGATCCCACCGCACCATCTTAATGCCACCTACCCTGGACGGGAATCCAGCGTAGAGAGCCGGCAACCGGCCCTAGGCTACAAGTCTGAAGACAAGTCCTTAAGCGGAGGGCGGATCTGATTCAGATACCGTCCCCCTTTTTCCTTAGCATGCATGACCGGAGATCGGTCCCGGGTTTCCTCACTCAAGTTCCAGTTAGTAATAGTCTCAAGACCATGTTTGTTGGTTAACCTCTTTCGGTTCATATCGTCCCTTATTAGGGGCGTTCCTTAGTCTCACTCAATTCCTTACTAAACATTGGTTAGTAAGTTCTCACGGTATGTTGTGTTAGTTTTCAAACGTCACACAACAATACAAGAAATATAATATATTCCGATTGCATGCTTTATCTTGTTTAGTGAGCACACAAAAACAAATAGCACACAAGCCGAGGGACACCTCGTTAGCAAGCAGGTCACAAGAGAACTGTACCGTTCACCGTTGGTCGTTCGGCTGCTTACTCTCTTCTGGAGTCCAAACTCCCAAGTCCTAAAACATTCATTCAGTTTTAGGTTGTTAATCACTTAACTTAATTCAACTTACTTAACCCTTAATGATCCCCACCTAAACCTCTTAAGTCTTACAACTTAATCTTACAAATCTTAAACTTTTAAGTTTATTCTTAACTTAATCCTTAGGTCTTTATACCTCTAATCATCATTGCCCCTTAATGGGTACCATTAATACCACTAAACTCTCTTAGGGTTTCTTTTTTTTTTTTTTTTTTATGGTCCGACCGACCACCGACCGACCCACCCCTGGGTAGGTCGGGTGCAGAGAACATCCAACTTCACAGTTTCAGCCGACCGACCCAGACTGGGGTCGGTCCCCTGGGTAGGTCGGCTGCAGAAACTTCCCATACATTGTCAAACTTTCTCCAAATTTTTCCTCAAGCCTCCTAATGTGTTCTAACATCATTTGGCACATCAAACACATTATAACCTTCACCAAACTCATTAAAACAATTCCAAAGATCTTCTCAAACATTTGCTCAATCTTACAAACACTCCTAACAATTACCATATACTTCCTTACATTACCAACTTGTATCTTTACCAAAACTTCAACCAACCCAAGTGTTCCCTCCTTAACAGTTTGGGCACTTCAAACATCATTTTCCATCTTCAGTTCATTTACCAAAACTTCCTCAAGTCATCTTACATAACCATGCACAAATTCCTCTCTTTTCCATTTGTTACTCATCATTCCTAAACTCTTGTGCATACCTAAACATTTCTTTATTCACTTACTCACCTTCCTCATGATCACACGCTCTTACATTCCTAGTCATTTCCTTGACTTTGAATACATTCTCCCTCACCTTTCTCTTCCATCACCTAAGTCCACTTATTACAATCTAAACTAACCTCATTAGTCCTCTACTAACACCATCACTACTTAGGCAAGCTTCCAAGACTTTCATGATATATTTCCCAAGTTCATACCTAAATCATCTTAAGCATTATACACCTTCTCCTTAAAACTTATGCACAAGTCTTACCATTCCTCATACCATGACTTTGGTGTGTTCAATACACCCACCTAAACTCTAACTTCCTCATAGACCATTCTAGGTCATTCTCATCCTTAAGAACTCCTTAGTTAAACTCATTTCCACTCAAATTCTTCATAATGACTCCTAGTAAATCCTAGGTCATATTAATTCACCACCATCACCTAAACATTTTCTACTCAAATTTCGCCATAGCTCCTCTAGTATATTATCATACCCAAACACATTATTTTTCCTCATTTAACCATCTCACACACCTCAAGTTCCCATCTCAATCTCATCACCCAAACCAACTCATTCACAACAAACTCAATATATTGCAATAATCTTAAATTGCATAGCACTAAGGCTCTTAAATGACATGGCTCTTAGGCCCTTAAATGACTTAAACTTAAACACTGAATTTCCCACATATATAAGCTTTCAACCTGCAAATACACCCATCAATCTCATAGTTATAATGTTCTTAAAATCCACCTTAAACTTATATTACTAACTCATTCTCATTAGCTCCTTAATCACAAGTTCATAAGCTTGTTTAAGTTCCTTTTCTTAGGTTATATAACCCAATACACAATGTAAGCTCTAAGCTACATTGGTACTTATCTAAAACTCATTCCTTAATCTTAAACCACCATTAGGTAAGCATTTTACCTTGTTTCTCAAGCTTATCTTAATCTCCTCCTAGAGACCTTCTTCTTGCATAGATCTCGGCCACCACTTAAATTCCCCTTGCCAATGTTCTAATCAATATTCAATTACTCATATGAGTACTAAAACAATGTACTAACCTCAAGGAATGAAAACCTAGGTTAGAAATGTGTTCTAAAACATAAAAGGATGATTACCTTTGAAGTCTCAAGATAGACTTTGGCATTGAATGAAATAGGACCTCCACTAGTCCTTGGTGAATAAATCAAGCTAGAACAAGGCATAAAAACATAGCCCCATGAGAAGAAATTTTCGGCCATGTAGAAGAAATGATGGAAACATGGTTTTTCTTACATTTTCTTTACCTTAAGATAATGGAGAAGCTAATGAGCTCTTCAAACTTGATTTTCCTCCATCAATGGAGTTTTCTCATGGCACCAAACTTGAGCTTTGAAGGATTTGAAAAGATAGGAATGAAGGCCTTGATAACTAAGAGAAATCTATGCTTACTTTTCGATTTGGAGCAAAGATGAACATTGGTGAGCAATTGAAGGTGGAGGCACCATGGATGGAGCTCTCACGGTTTTGGAGAAGGGAATAGGTAGTAAAACCGATGGTGAAGGTGGGAAATGAAGAAGAGAGGAGAGAGAGAAGGTATAAGAAGATATTTGTCATTTTAAAAGCAAATAGTGAATTTACTCACTTTCCCACCTCTTTCCTTACTTACTAGCACATGTGTGAGTCACCACTTCAAAAACGTTCCCCCTTTAATAAAAACATACTTTTGGTCTTTGTTGACCACAAATTGAATAAGTTGATTAAAACTTAAACTAGTCACTATTTGGCACTATTCACTAATCAGTGCACATATATTTCTGAAATTTTTGATTTCCCATGATTTAGACTTCCTAATGTGATACTAATTAGTACACATGTTGATTAAAGAGTAATGATGGAATTTAGCCACTCAAAATCAATTCTAAGACAATTTCTCAAAAATGTGCTTTAAGACTTTTTAAAGCACATTTTGTGTTTTAACTGTTTTCAAGCTTGGTTTTCTTTGCTAATTGATTTAAAATGTCCATTAGCATATTACTAAAGTCTATAATAGTATTTGGGTGCTAATCAAAGTCACTCCAAGCTTAGAGCACGTTTTGCCCTGATTGCCTTATGGCACTTTCTTGTGTTTTCCTTGGTTTAAATTGTCTACAATCTTTCTAAGGCATATTCTAGCCTTAGTACATATAATTTGATGTTCACTTAGCATACTTAAGTTTGGGGTATTTCAATCTACCCCCCTTAAAAGAACTTTGTCCTCAAAGTTCCCATGCATCTTATCTCATTAGAATATGTCTACCTCATTCCTTAGATCATATAGATCATACTTATGTATACTTAATCTCATTGGATCATTAGATCCGCCATATCCTTATACTTAAATATCACACAACATGCTTAAGCATGTGTTGCACTCTAAAATTCCTTTGTTCCTTTTGATGATTAAAACATTCACTAACTTCCAACGTATTCTCCCATGTCACCGGTCCGTAGACAATGGCTCATTCGTCCTCGTCACCATGGGCCAGAATACAAAACACGCTGCTCTCCCATGTCACGGTCCGAAGACAAAGGCTCGTGCGTCCTCGACTTCATGGGCGAACTCAGTAAAAGGTAATCCTTTTCACGAGGTCATGTGAGGAATAATTCCTCTAATTAAAATACAATCAACTCCAATTTCATTTTATCCTAAGGCCTCTATCCTTAGTGTGATTTAATGTGACAACTGGTAGGGAGTTTCAGGAATAATCCTACCTGATGTGATCAGCATCAGTGTAGAACCATCCTTCCACTCCAATTTGTGTTCGGTTCCCTTGATCCCTAGAAAATCAAGTTCCATCCCACGTCATTTTCAAACATCAGATAATTCCTCATGTCCAATTTTCTATCTTTTTAGTTCTTTCTAATCATAATCAATACATCTCCAAAGTGTGGACTAAGTCCATCAAACATTCCCGATTCATTCTTAGTAATTACCTCAAGACTTAAATTCTACTAAGTTTTATAACTGTCCCATACCAATTCTCACCATCTTATATCTCATAGCATTACAATTTCCTTCCTCATATCATATCAAATTGTATCTCATAATGTTATCTTATTATCTCACACATAGTCTCATATCGAGGATTACCTCATATATTCCTTATTCCTTAAGTCTCCTTGAACCTCTTCCTTAATTCTTTTAACTTGTACTCACACCGGAGTTAACAAGATAGGTACTTAATATGTATGGTATTCACATCTTCTGTGTGCAATAACCATGATTTATCTTAAAATGTTTATGTAAGACATATTCTCAAATTATTTTGTGCTATGCACACCGTAGTTTATGTACTCAGTACACAAACATACGCTAAGCGGTTTCCACTCTACCCCCCTTAAAATGGATTACGCCCACGTAATCAGCGTCACATCATCTTTGAACATAAGTTCAAGATGTCTAATTCTCACCAAGCATTCTAGCTTCCACGCCATCTATCTTACTTATAATTCGATCAGAAATGACTTAGTCTCTGTATCGAGGATTCTTAACGGTATTTATACCGTTTCCTTAACTTAGTTTGGTCTAATATGAAAAGTAGTGGTCTGCTAGCTTCCGCTGCGCGACTCTGATAATCTTAGGCTTAACTGCTTTTCTAATCATTCATAGTGTTGTATACCTTCTGCCTCCTGACAGTTTAGGAATATTGGTCTCTTAATGGACGTGTTATCTTTTATATACACGGCCTTAATGAGTTGTAACTCGTCTATCTATTCTCCTGGAGATTTTATGCTCATACTCTTAGTATTTTCTCGAATGTCTAAATTGTTCCCCTCGACTGATCTTTGGTCTCAGGATGATTCTTAATCTCAAACTACT
Source organism: Limonium bicolor (assembly GCA_023374045.1). Taxonomy (NCBI): domain Eukaryota; kingdom Viridiplantae; phylum Streptophyta; class Magnoliopsida; order Caryophyllales; family Plumbaginaceae; genus Limonium; species Limonium bicolor. The sequence continues at coordinate 143,060,563 of CM041776.1, read as the reverse complement.
GTTTAGTGCTTATTGCACTTTACAGTCTAATCTTACTCATCTTAAGACATGTCCTATGTCTATACTTAACAATCCGTGCTTTCGCACTTCATAGTCCTTAATTATTTGTTCTCTGATTCCCTTGCGTTACTGGTTCAACTGAATTCTTCTTCAACTGTTTGTGGTAGTAGCTGCTCTTGTCTGATCTTGCGTCGTCGTCGGTTGTACGGAGTCGACTACTTCCCGTGTTCCTTACACCACTCGTTCACATGCATGGGGTACTTACTGGTACATTACTACTTACCCAACTAACTCATAAATGAGCGTGTCAGGCCTGCAAGCCCCTGTGGGGTGCAGTCGTCCCACGTCTCGTTTTAGTAAACTCATAGTGTCCGTCACACGTTTAGCTATTGCTAATTATGAAGTATTCTGTTGTCGATCTCCTCTTTCATCGTTCCATAATAACATTTATTGTTCTTCTTGAAGTTAATCAAGGGAAGTCCATTTACTGTGTTCTTGGGTATTGTATGCTCTAGCTCTTCTGTATCCCGTACTGATTCGGTCTCTTAATAATTGAGGTCTCTTTCCGTAGAGCCTCTTATCTTGTTTCTCATATTTATGCTACTAGGAATGCACTTCCAGTTCCTTAAGGAATGGGTAGTGTGCTTCCTGCGAAATCTTACCTAACCAGGTCCAGACTACTGGCACCAATGCTCAGTTCGTCTACCATCTTATTTTCTTACTTATACTGGTCTTAACTCATAATCAATTGCCTCAGTGTCAATATTTGACGGCTCATTCATATGGTCGCTTACGCGCACCATGACTTAATCCACCTTTCTAACTATTGTACTCACGACCACTACTACCGTGGTAGTTGGCCCTTACCATGTTGCCCATTGATGGTGCAACCTCTTATTCACTTATTCTAATGTCTTACCTTATACTCAATCCCTTCTTGGTGTAAACACACTAGGAGTTCTTTCATTCCGTATAGGCGGTTGTCGTACCGTGTTGTAAAATAGTTGGCTCTAGATATGAAGACGTTCTGTTCCAATCTCAGATTCGTAAGTAGGCTAATTTGTTTCGCTTTCTTTCATCCTTAGTGATGTTATCTACCATGTAGTTTTAACTGGTTACTGAAGAAGTCATCCACTGAATCACAAGCTCTTCTGAGCGTTGATTAATTGACGTGCCATAATGTGCAGTCACAATGTTTATCTCTGACCATTACTAATTCTTACATCATGGGTGTTAGATATGGGGTCTATCTATCTGGTATGTTCTAAGGTAATCTCAAGGTTCATAGTTTCCATTTTCTAAATAAAGTGTATTTTATCTCTAATAGGTGAAAGCCCTTTTTGAGGGGTTCATTCCCACTCATGGCTCACAACAAGGAGAGGTATCCCCACCTTAAAAGGCATGGTTCGTTCTCCGCTCCTGTCCTTAGCATTATCTCAATATTCTCATTGATACCCTTTCTTGGTAATGTTCTTCCAATCTAAGTTATAGGTTTGGTAACCATTCATATCTACGAATTGTAGTTCCTTCGTGGCTTAAATAAGTCTCTTACAACTTACTGCGCCTCGGGCTCTGATGTGGTTAGCATCCTTGGCTCGTAGGCTCTTAGTGCTTAATGTCTCAGTTCATTATTTGTGTTCTTACTCATCTGCAGGTCATTCTCTAAGACTTTGGTTCCTTGAGCACTATCCACCGTTAGGTTATACACTAAATGTAGTATCGGGTTTCATGGTAAGTTGCTGCATCCTACTTCCTGCTATGGAAGTTCAGGTGATCTGAGGTTACTTAATTGTCTTTGACAATACTGTCATTTTATTAGACCTATGTCTTTTAGCAAATAAGGATAAGTTCGTATTAGGCGTTTGCCTTAAGGTGGTCCAAGTTGGATATCTTCCAGTCATTTATACTTCCATCTCATGCCTCGTTCAACTTCCGTTGACTACGCACCCGTTGATGATCAATCATACTTGGGTGTTGAGAGTTAGACGAACAATATTAGCTGTCATTCATCAGTTTGCTCGCTCGACTATGCCCGCTCTGTGGGGGTAGTCCTGAGCTTTCCTCGTGGGATTCGTATGTCCTTAACCCTTAGTAGGTTATATCTTAAGTTTATTTCCTTTATCTTTGCTTTCTGGGCTTCCCAACATCTTCATTGTTGAATGTTTGTTATTGGTATTCTTAGTGTTCAAACTGGAGTTTATCCATCCCTGTTGGGAGTCGTTCTATCGACTGCCTTTGTTGTATCTCTTGATACATTCCGTGCATGTTGTTACTTACGTAGTATTTTTGCTCGAATTGTTGAGCGATCTCTTAGGTTCCTCTTTGAGATCCGGATTAGGTATTCTTACCGCACTGTCGGTTGTTGTTGTCGTAGTACGGTGTACTGTTGCTAACGTCCATTTGGTCTAATATTATGTCCAAGTTCCGCTCCCGGCTGATTGGTGTGTTACCTTATCTCATCATGGTCAGGCCGTCGGGCCTTTCCAAGGTCTTATTTTTCTGTTCTTATGGATTTACAATCCGGTATCAATATGCGTTTCAACTGTAGCGTTCTCCTATTTCGCCTTGATGGCTTTTCGTGTAGCTTAACCGTGGTAGCACTTGCTATGGCAAGTGCGCCATGCAGATGGTTATTGGTACAAGGTACATCGGTAGTGACACTTCCTTCTAATTTCCTTGTAATTGGTAGTCCTCGGGACTCTTCGATAATCTCTTATTTTGGATAAACCGTCCATCGGCAGTTTCCTTGTTGTTTGACAGTCTGTCATCTATTAGGGCGTTCCTCTTTCTGAGGGAACCCCTTAATATTTTCTTATGTCTTAATCCTCGCTCCTGTCTCCACACATTTTGTTGTGGTTACTCAGTAATGATTCTCCTTTAGGCACTACATCGTAGTCCTATTTCGGAATACAATTGTATGAGTTTCCACCGTCGTCCGCATTATGTCGGCCAGGTTTGTAACCTTCCTCATTGTTGGGGTTTGGAGTTCCCGTTTCTAACTGGACTTTCCAGTAATCTCAATCCTCATGCTTTGTATTATCCCACTGTTATACTCACTCGGACCGCTGTCCGGTACTCATGTCTCTTATCATTTCCTTATCCATTGCACGCGTAGTGCTTTCCTTACCATTGGTATCACGGGTTATTTCGACTGCGTAGCATGTCGACCCATGTTGCCGGTAATTTGTTCCCTTACTGATAGATTCCATAGGTAGCGCCTGTTCCTCTGTTGCGCTCCATTGCAAACCCCCAAGTTCTCCGTGACTGTTGTGCAACAAGATGTTTCATATGCTTATTGTTAGCTAACTGCCAGATCGGGTTTCCCCGAGTAAGAGAAGGCTTTCTTCTCTCTGGCGTTTGTTCCACATATTAGGGTTAGGGATGTGGAGGGCGGCCTAGGTACTATGGATGTCCGGTAAGCACCGGGAAGTCCCGACTAACGCACCTCTCACTCTATCTCTCAACCCTTAACCCATAACTCAATCTCAACCTCAATATTCTCCTAAGTTCGGTATTTCTTGTCTTCAGAGCGTAACTACGCTCTGATACCACTTTTTGTAACACCCCAACTCAATCCAATGTGGTCTCGCAACTTAACAGCATATATATATACATGTCACAGCGGAATTCTTTACAATCCAGGACCTTGCCACGGTCTGACTACAGAATATACCGAACATTAGTACAACAATCTTAACCATATACATATCCTTCTTACAACCCCCTCACATCCTATACATCTTACTAACTCAAATTGCCATACGAGTGTACATGCATAACTCGTAGGCCACACTAAACCCTTAACAACTGTATCCTCTTCTTACTCTCGCGTCGGCCGCTTCCTGATGTACCTGTGTAGTAAAAACAGCCCCCAAAGGGGGTCAGCACGAATGCTGGTACGATCCCCTCATGGCCCCCAAGCTAACGTGGCTACGACGACTAATTGTTGATAGCATGGAGGTTGATTAAATGCACAACATAATAGTAAATGCTGTAAACAACAATCCATATTGAACAATCAAAGTTCACACACAATGAACGACTTAAATGCGTTCCCTTAATTGGAGAGTTAGTTATTTAACTCCTTAAGTAATGTTCCCTCTTAACCTTAGTCCATCCTTATCTCACCTCAATCTTAGTCTTATCTTAACCTTAGAAACAACCATCCTTTAATAAGGAGTGGATGTGCTTATATTAATCTTAATTATACAATCATCCTTTAAAAGGAATGATTGAACTTATCTTAATCTTAACTTAATCTTAATCTTAACTTAATCTTAATCTTAACAATACAAATCATCCTTTAAAAAGGAATGATTGTAACTTTCTTAATCTTAACAATACAATCATCCTTTTAAAAGGAATGATGTAACTTATCTTAATCTTAACTTAATCTTAATCTCTAACTTAATCTTCTTACACAATACAAATCATCCTTTAAAAAGGAATGATTGTAACTTATCTTAATCTTAACAATACAAATCATCCTTTAAAAAGGAATGATTGTAACTTATCTTAACCTTAAATTCTCAGAATACAAACCGTTCCTGGAGGGGAATGGTTGTAGCCTAAGTCCAAACCTGGGATTTAGGTGATCCCACCGCACCATTTAATGCCACCTACCCTGGACGGGAATCCAGCATAGCTGAGCCGGCAACGGCCCTAGGCACAAGTCCGAAGACAAGTCCTTAAGCGGAGGGCGGATCTGATTCAGATACCGTCCCCCTTTTTCCTTAGCATGCATGACCGGAGATCGGTCCCGGGTTTCCTCACTCAAGTTCCAGTTAGTAATAGTCTCAAGACCATGTTTGTTGGTTAACCTCTTTCGGTTCATATCGTCCCTTATTAGGGGCGTTCCTTAGTCTCACTCAATTCCTTACTAAACATTGGTTAGTAAGTTCTCACGGTATGTTGTGTTAGTTTTCAAACGTCACACAACAATACAAGAAATATAATATATTCCGATTGCATGCTTATCTTGTTTAGTGAGCACACAAAAACAAATAGCACACAAGCCGAGGGACACCTCGTTAGCAAGCAGGTCACAAGAGAACTATACCGTTCACTGTTGGTCGTTCGGCTGCTTACACTCTTCCGGAGTCCAAACTCCCAAGTCCTAAAACATTCATTCAGTTTTAGGTTGTTAATCACTTAACTTAATTCAACTTACTTAACCCTTAATGATCCCCACCTAACACCTCTTAAGTCTTACAACTTATCTTACAAACTTAATCTTAAACTTTTAAGTTTATTCTTAACTTAATCCCTTAGGTCTTTATACCTCTAATCATCATTGCCCCCTTAATGGGGTACCATTAATACCACTAAACTCTCTTAGGGTTTTTTTTTTTTTTTTTATGGTCCGACCGACCCACCGACCGACCCACCCCCTGGGTAGGTCGGGTGCAGAGAACATCCAACTTCACAGTTTCAGCCCGACCGACCCAGACTGGGGTCGGTCCCCTGGGTAGGTCGGCTGCAGAAACTTCCCATACATTGTCAAACTTTCTCCAAATTTTTCCTCAAGCCTCCTAATGTGTCTAACATCATTTGGCACATCAAACACACCTTATAACCTTCACCAAACTCATTAAAACAATTTCCAAAGATCTTCTCAAACATTTGCTCAATTCTTACAAACACTCCTAACAATTACCATATACTTCCTTACATTACCAACTTGTATCTTTACCAAAACTTCAACCAACCCAAGTGTTCCCTCCTTAACAGTTTGGGCACTTCATAAACATCATTTTCCATCTTCAGTTCATTTACCAAAACTTCCTCAAGTCATCTTACATAACCATGCACAAATTCCTCTCTTTTCCATTTGTTACTCATCATTCCTAAACTCTTGTGCATACCTAAACATTTCTTTTATTCACTTACTCACCTTCCTCATGATCACACGCTCTCTTACATTCCTAGTATTTCCTTGACGTTTGAATACATTCTCCCTCACCTTCTCTTCCATCACCTAAGTCCACTTATTACAATCTAAACTAAACCTATTAGTCCTCTACTAACACCATCACTACTTAGGCAAGCTTCCCAAGACTTTCATGATATATTCCCAAGTTCATACCTAAATCATCTTAAGCATTATACACCTTCTCCTTAAAACTTATGCACAAGTCTTACCATTCCTCATACCATGACTTGGTGTGTTCAATACACCCACCTAAACTCTAACTTCCTCATAGACCATTCTAGGTCATTTCATCCTTAAGAACTCCTTAGTTAACTCATTTCCACTCAAATTCTTCATAATGACTCCTAGTAAATCCTAGGTCATATTAATTCACCACCATCACCTAAACACTATTTTCTACTCAAATTTCGCCATAGCTCCTCTAGTATATTATCATACCCAAAACACATTATTTCCTCATTTAACCATCTCACACACCTCAAGTTCTTCCTCATCATATCTCATCACCCAAACCAACTCATTCACAACAAACTCAATATATTGCAATAATCTTAAATTGCATAGCACTAAGGCTCTTAAATGACATGGCTCTTAGGCCCTGAAATGACTTAAACTTAAACACTGAATTTCCCACATATATAAGCTTTCAACCTGCAAATACACCCATCAATCGCATAGTAGTTATAATGTTCTTAAAATCCACCTTAAACTTATATTACTAACTCATTCTCATTAGATCCTTAATCACAAGTTCATAAGCTTGTTTAAGTTCCTTTTCTTAGGTTATATAACCCAATACACAATGTAAGCTCTAAGCTACATTGGTACTTATCTAAAACTCATTCCTTAATCTTAAACCACCATTAGGTAAACATTTTACCTTGTTTTCTCAAGCTTATCTTAATCTCCTCCTTAGACCTTCTTCTTGCATAGATCTCGGCCACCACTTAAATTCCCCTTGCCAATGTTCTAATCAATATTCATTACTCATATGAGTACTAAACAATGTACTAACCTCAAGGAATGAAAACCTAGGTTAGAAATGTGTTCTAAAACATAAAAGTGGATGATTACCTTTGAAGTCTCAAGATAGACTTTGGCATTGAATGAATAGGACCTCCACTAGTCCTTGGTGAATAAATCAAGCTAGAACAAGGCATAAAAACATAGCCCCATGAGAAGAAATTTTCGGCCATGTAGAAGAAATGATGGAAACATGGTTTTTCTTACATTTTCTTTACCTTAAGATAATGGAGAAGCTAATGAGCTCTTCAAACTTGATTTCCTCCATCAATGGAGTTTTCTCATGGCACCAAACTTGAGCTTTGAAGGATTTGAAAAGATAGGAATGAAGGCCTTGATCTAACTAAGAGAAATCTATGCTTACTTTTCGATTTGGAGCAAAGATGAACATTTGGTGAGCAATTGAAGGTGGAGGCACCATGGATGGAGCTCTCACGGTTTTGGAGAAGGGAATAGGTAGTAAAACCGATGGTGGAAGGGGGAAGAAGAAGAAGAGAGGAGAGAGAGAAGGTATAAGAAGATATTTGTCATTTAAAAAAAATAGTGAATTTACTCACTTTCCCACCTCTTTCCTTAACTAGCACATGTGGTGAGTCACCACTTCAAAAAACGTTCCCCCCTTTAATAATAACATACTTTTGGTCTTTGTTGACCAACTAATTGAATTAAGTTGATTAAAACTTAAACTAGTCACTATTTGGCACTATTCACTAATCAGTGCACATATTTCTGAAATTTTTGATTTCCCATTGATTTAGACTTCCTAATGTGATACTAATTAGTACACATGTTGATTAAAGAGTAATGATGGACATTTAGCCACTCAAAACTCAATTCTAAGACAATTTCTCAAAAATGTGCTTTAAGACTTCTTAAAGCACATTTTGTGTTTTAACTTGTTTTCAAGCTTGGTTTTCTTTGCTAATTGATTTAAAATGTCCATTAGCATTACTAAGTCTTATAATAGTATTTGGGTGCTAATCAAAGTCACTCCAAGCTTAGAGCACGTTTTTGCCCTGATTGCCCTTAAGGCACTTTCTTGTGTTTCCTTGGTTTAAATTGTCTACCAATCTTTCTAAGGCATATTCTAGCCTTAGTACATCATAATTTGATGTTCACTTAGCACACTTAAGTTTGGGGTATTTCATATAATTTGAGCTATTTATGTGTAATTTTATGTTATAAAGCAATGTTGTAATAAGGCCATGTCATTAGGCCATTTAATTTAAGTTTAAAGCTCATTTAGTTTAATTTATGCTTATATAATTAAGTTCGGGTCAAACGGTGATTACTATTAAATTATAAAGCCGTGGGCTTAATTTAGAGGAATTTAGGGTTTTTAAAGGAATTTAAAAAATTATAACATTTTATAAAGTTTTGGGTCAAAATTGTAAAAAAGAAAAGTATAGGGTATAATAGGTAATTACCGAAAGTTTGGTTCCAATTTGGCATTAGAAGTCAAAGTTGACTATATAGGAGACTTTGACCAAGTTTGGTGAATTTAAGAAATTAAAATACTACCTTATATTAAGATAGTTTTAAATTGTATAAGATTTATAAGAGATGGGGTGATATTGTGATTTCCGAAACTTTGGGGTACTAAATGGAATTTAGTACAGACCTTAGGTTATTAGGAATTTTTAGAAGTTTATTTGGTTAATTTTGGATTTTATATGAATTATATAAGTATAATATATGGTATTTCATAACATTGTTTCAAATGGGTAACATATGTGTATAAACTGAGAATTATAGAAAGTAAGGTTAGGAATGATATTTTATAACCTTTTGGTATAGTTCGGTAATTTTTGGAGTTATATATAAGGTTTTATAAAGATATATGTATAATATATAGTTTTAATGACATTAGAAAACTATGTATTATAAATTGGGGAGATTTGGTAATTATACAAATTTAGGTGGTGGGAATTAAATTAAAACAGACCTCTGAATTATAAATTGGGGAGATTTGGTAATTATACAAATTTAGGTGGTGGGAATTAAATTAAAACAGACCCTAGGGTCTGTTCGGTAATTATAACCATTTAAGACTATAGGTTATCATTATATTAAGGTTTAAGGATGAAACACCCCTGAATATTTACTCACATAAAATCATAAACGCGGGGAGACTTTCCGAAAATAACGCGTTATATAATTCAGACATAAAATAATTTATGAACAATTAAATTTAGCAACGTTATATGTTAATATAGTCGTACTTATATATGTCCGAATACGAGAATACATGTACCTAACGTTATGATATTATAACGTTGTAAATAATAAATAGTAACGCTGCATAACATTGTAACGTTGTAAGATAAATGATAACGTCGCATAACTTGTGACAAATAAATAAATAAATATAACGTGGTATATTATATAGTCTTACATATATAAATAAGCAAGTTTAACTTATACAAAAAAAAAAAGAGAAAGAAAAAGGAGCAGAAACACTCCCACTGAGGTTCGAACCCCGCACCTCTCATATACACCCAGAACGCTTTAACCAGTTAAAGCTACGCTCAAATTCAGTAACAAATTACACCTCTAAACACAAGAGTGCTGATACATATCATTAGGTGAATTAAACTATCAGATCACCTACTAAAGTAACTACTGATTATCTTCTTTCCGGTCAGTACAGCACGTGAAACCCACCATATCTCATCCTTACCGGTTTCAAATTCCACAATGAAACCTTCTTCCTGCTCCATGTGTGCGACTGAAAAAAAAGAAAATGAGACCCATTGGCTCCCTCCTGCTCGAAGTTTGAATTGCACCAGACCAAGTGTAAGACTCATCAGCTTTCTCTTTTTCCAGTACAGGCGCTAACTCCGGTATTCCTGTCCCCAACAACTACTGAAGACAACACATGCTATCACGTCCTTTCCCTGTTTCAGTCCAATGGCCGAGTTTAGACGTACTGTTGGTAGCATACAGAGACAATGCCTTCCTCCTCAACCCGTCCTTACTCCTTTCTCAACCCGCTCCCTGCTTGCTTTCATTGTCACCACAGCAACAACTTTCCTCTGCATGAAATCATAACAACAGTGTTCTTGAACTGCTTTTGATGGACTGTTAAAAACCTTGCTATTAAACTCCTCTTTCCTACTCTGTTTGGTGTCCGAAATTTGTGTGATGATCTTCCTCCTTGGCTAACCTTTCTGCATGCGTGGGTACCTTGGGAGAAACTTCACAATGTTGCACTGAAACTCCTCAGGAGAACTAGCCCGAGTCTGTTAAGGAGTCGTTCCCAGGGTGAGAACATTAAACTGGCTCGAGTAGTAGTTTCAGTCTCCCTGGTTTTCTCGAAAAGCTTTTGGACAGAAAAAAAAAGGAACTGCTCAACCCTTTCGCTGGAACATGACCTGAAGGTAAAGACTTTCAAATAGTTTTAATTGCTCCAGCCCACCTTCTCCCTGGTTATCATGATCTGATCCTTGAGAAATCATTTCAGTTGAGGCCAAAAGTTCATGGCCTTGAAGGTTCTATGTGCCAAGAATCGACCAGGAGGAACTAGCTTCAAAAAAAAAAAACAAACCCAAGGTAGTATTCCTAAACTCACACTCGATTCATGCTTTACTACATTGCAAAAAAGAAAACCGGAGCAACCTGATGTTGAAAAATCTCTGCCAAAACTGATAATCACCTCAAATTCTGTAACATGTATTCTTAGTATACTAGCTTTCCTGGAATGGTATCGACCTAATAAAGCACTTACCACACTGTAGATGTACCTGTGTAAGCTATCTAAACGTGAGGGGGCTGAAGAACAAGAAACAGAAAACAACTAGCAATTTAAAAGAACAGAAAACAAATACCCCAGTTTATACCTTCTCTTTCTGTTACAACTTCAGTAGTTAAACCTTGCTGTTTTGGTCCTGTTTCGAAACTAAAACTTAATGAGACACTTAACCAGGTGGGGAGAACAGAAAACAGACTTTGGAACAGAAAGAAAAAAACATAGGAGAGGAATAGAACAGTCCACACTTTCTGGTTTCTTTTTATGCGTGAGTTCAGTTTTTAGAAATTTAGTATTACTGCTTATCAACTTCTCAGGGGTATAGCTATTGTGTTGTGGGTTACCTTGAGGATAGAATCATACTAATACAACTAGCTAAGAAATTAAGGAACCTGGAAAAAAAAAAGAGAAACAAACTGTAGAACTTGATCAGTAATTTGTGATTTCAGATTTTCCAGTTTTGGTTCAGTATATCACATCTCAGTGTATTAATAAGCCTGCTTTGGGTTGTTCTTAAGTTTAAAGTACTGATGAAACATTTACTAAGTGGGTACAAGTTGGGAGGAGTTGTAAGTCAACACACTAAAGCAGAAACTAGAAGTAGAAAGAAGCAGAAGAGAGGATAGCAGATCTTGATATTTTAGTTTTAAAGTTCAGCTTCTTATCAGAAGTGGGGCATTCAGTAGCTGTAGCAAGCTATCTTGGGTCTGTTTCTGAGGTTAAAAAGGGAAGCTATGTTAAGACTCTTAATGCAGGAGCTAAACAATTGAGGGAAATAGAAGCCTGATTAATAAGCAACAAAAAAAAACAGAAAGGAAGATACCAGAGGAGACACTAGTTGTGTTTCGGTTTTTTTTCCAGTTTGCCTAGTTTCTGTGTAAAGTGTTTCAGAGGGGTAGATCAGGTTGTTTGGGGCTTGTGTTGATTTAAAAACTTGATTAAAACCTAGCTAAGTGGGCAGGAAGTTTGGGGAGAATTGAAAATCAACTCGTGAACAGAGAACACATAAGAGGATATATCAGTTTGTAATTTCAGATTCTGTTTGATTCAGCTTGGGACATCTCAGTAGCTTTGTCTGATGCCTAGGGTCGTCTTGAAGATTGAAACTTTATTAAGACTATTAACTAAGTAGCTAGGGTAATATGGGAAAAATTGAGAATCAGATTGGTGAACAAACAGAAAAGAAAGAAAGAGGAATACCGGTTCTGATCTTTCCGTTTCATGAGTTTTGAAAACTTGAACTAAAGTACTGATGGTGTGAGAATGAGGTATTGAGTAGTTAATGAACCTAAACACATCCAGTACTCTTGAGTAAAGTCATAAGCACTTTGGGGATGATTTAGGAGTCAGCTAATCTTTAGAAACTGAGAAGAAAAGGGAGTGCGCAGGTTATGAGTGTTTCAGTTTCTTTTCCTGAAACTTGTGTTCAGTATACTCAACTTACAGGAGTATGAAGAGTGAGGTAGTGGTTTTAGAATGAACTCAAAACATTTCTAAAGAGGTGAACTAAGTTGGTATACTCATGTGAGAGTCTAGGAGTCAATTGACGATCTACTAAAGGAAAGAGTGAGGAAGAAACAAGCAGAGTCGGTTTCAGTTTTTCCATAATTGTGCCTCTGTATAACTGTCACACAGTAAGCATAAGTGGGTTGAAATGGCTTGCTAACAAACTTAAGACCTAGCTAATACACTTACCTAGGTTGTAAACACTTGTGAAAGATAGGAAAGCAATTTAATGCAGTGCAAAGAGAAACTGAATGAGGTATGCATAAAGTTGGTGTTCGGTTTCCTGAAGTTGTGCTTCAGTATGGGTAACTTCCCGAGGTACTAAGAGTGTGATAATGGTGTAAAAATAAACCGAAATCATAGCTAGTAACTGCAGCTAGGTTAGCAAAACGTTTTGAGAAGATTAAAACATCAGCTGAGCTAACTAAACACCGGAATCAAGAAGAAATATATAGATTGTGGTTTCAGATTTTGGTAAAACTTGTAGCTCCTGCCTAACTGTTTTATAGGAGTGTATGAGTGTGATGCTAGTCTGTTAATGAACCCAGAACAGACCTAATTCACCTAGCTAAATGGAGGGAATACCTTGGGAAGGTTAGACATCGCTGGATACATTAAAAGTGTGATAAGATAAGGGTGTATACATGAACTTTATTTCTGTTTTGAAACCCTTGAGCTTCGGAATAAGTGAGTTCCAGATATATTTGAGGAGTTTTATGGTATTGTTGATGAGCTTAAAACGTACCTATTTAGGAATACATCTCAGGGGAATTAAAATCAACCTTAGGTAAACTTGTTGCATATCAGTGCTTATAATACTCTAAAGCGTTAGTTAGAGGAAGGGGCTAAGTTATGTCCTGGGAGTTAGATAAAAACCAAGGTTAATATTTGGGAAGTTCTAAGGGTTAACATAAACCACGCATTTAAAGATTAACCTCGGGAGTTTCACACGTTAGCATAAATAAGCTAGGGAAAGTGTCAAAACGGTTGTGCATGAAATCATAAAACTGACAACTTGTCTTGATTAACGATAGGGCTGTAACGAACGCCAACCGGGACCCCGTGTGGGAGACAACTCTTGCTTCCGAATAAGGTATGGACATGTGTGGTTCGTATGTTGCCGTGTTACACGGCTTGTGTGCTTTGTTTGACAATGACTCTAAGACTAAAGCATGAAAATTGGATTGCTTCTTATGGCTTGCTTATATGCTTGTTATATATATCCTTGTGGCATATTACTTGCGCGCACACAGTAGTTTAGTCCCTTTCTCGTTTATGGACCTTGAGATGAACTACTATGAAAGTATGAAAACAAAGAAAATTCTATAAGGGGAACTCCTCTCTAAACCATTGAGGACTACCATGACACCCACTATGGTGTCTATGCATTAATGATAATAAAGAGAAAGTCTCCTTTGGTGAGACATGACGAACCACGTAGACAAAACAAAAGAACTATACAAAGAGACAAATCCTCTCTAACTTTGGAGGACCGCTAATGACACCCACTATGGTGTCGAGATTATAATGATAATGAAACGAAAAGTACCAACTGTAAACATGAGAACAACCCGGGAAGACAACAGCTCGGGCCGCGCGGTATGGAATATTCGGGTGTTGGTATCTGCATCAGATCCTTCGCCCTTCTGTGTGGAGCACATCCCGGAGTCCAGAGGTGACTTCCGCTTCCTTGACCCTGGGTGTCGGGAATGGGGGAGTGACAAATTGGTGAAGCACATCCCGGAGTCCAGAGGTGACTTCCGCTTTCTCGACCCTGGGTGTCGGGAATGGGGGAGTGACAAATTGGTGAAGCTTATCCTGGAGTCTAGAGGTGACTCCGCTTTCTCGACCCTGGGTGTCGGAAGTGGGGGACTAGCTATGGAGGAGACGTCCTCCAACATGCGGTGATAAAAGAATTCACAAGTAACCCTTGAAGAAACAAGGAATGATTAGCACCTACATAATAAAGTCTCGGGATCTAATCTATATCCCCTGACTCGGTGCCAGAGAACAGAGGAAAACATGTGTAACGGGACCAAGCAAATAAGAAAATTCACAAATGTGATCATTTAAGAAACAAGGAATGAATAGCACCTACATTATAGAGTCTCGGGATCTAACCTACATCCCCCGGACTCGGTGCAAGAGAAGAAAGGAAAACATATGTAATGAGAACAAGAAAACAATGCGCAATCTCTTGAATGATCCCATAGCGAGGATCGACGGTATAATGCACCTACGCACACGTCCGATAATTACCTGACTGTTGTTGCTACACTAGCAGCTTATTGTGCTGGACTGCGTGTTTGACATTGTTATGCTACTGGCAAGTTGTGCTTGGTTGCTTGTTGATATTGTTGTGCTACTTGCTAGATATGCTTGGTTGCTTGCTGATATTGCTATGCTACCGATGGGTGTGTATGATATCATGATGTACTGATGTATGCTTTACGGCTTTATTAGAGCATGTAAATGGAATTAATAATATTCGACCAGTAGTCGTGTGGCCCGGCAACATACGGGCTTCACACGTTCATACTCAGCATAGTTTGCTGAGTCCTTTACACCCAATTTTTTTCAGGTCTTGTGCTGGTCGATGGCGGAGAGTAGGCAAGTGACTACCATGGGGGTAGTCCATCTGGGCAAGACGCTTAAGTATTATGTTGACGAATGGGTTATGACTATGTAACACTAAACCCTGGATGTATGTTTCGGTTTGTATTGGTTATGTAAGAACTTATGAATTAGACTCTCGGTACTTGGTTCGTAATTCATGTTCGTACTTGGTTTTGGTTAAGGTTTAGATTCCAGTCATTCAGACCGTAACTTGGAGTTAGTAATGAGGACTGTCAACCACGTGGGTGGTTGGCGTCTGTAGCACCCGAATAGAGTAGGAACCGCTGCGTAGACATCTCATGTTACCATTAGGCGCGCCGTTTGATTGTTGGTCGTTATTCGGGGTGTTACAAAGGATTATAATATAAGGTATATATTATAGGTGTAACAATGAAATATAATTTGGGGTTGATTTGTAATTTATGGAAGTATAGTGGGAGATAATAAAAACCGAGAGTATAAGGGGCTGTTTGGTATTTTATAACAATATATAACTATAGGTTATAATTGTTTTAATGACATAAGTGTCAGTTATATAACTATAATATAGCATTATATAAATTATGTGGTGAATTTTGTAAATATTTAAGAAAATAGGTGCTGTTCGGTAATATGGGCATTTTTGAATAAAAATTTATAATATGGTTTTAAATGTTATAAGGGTGTAACATTTATAAATAAGGAATATTCATTAAAAGAGAATGAATATATTATAAAGACTTACCATATAATAAATAGACCCATAATACATGTATATAAATAAATATATGTTATGGAGTGGAAAAATATAATATGGTTTAATAACCATGTATTATCATAATTAAGATGATATAAGGTTAAGGGAAAAGAATTACAAACATTAGATATGGAAATTCTAATGTTAGAAGTATACATGGGGTAATAAGGATTTATATAATTCAAAGTATTTTTACACATGAATTATACTACATTAAACTTGGAAAAACAAACCTTAGGGAAATAAATACTAAGGTGAAATGTATAATATATGATGAAGAATTATACATGCAATATAGAAACAAACAATATGATATACAAGGGTATATTAAGTTACATGCGATAACAAGTTCAACATTAAGTATATTAATATACGAGACAAGACTACGCATGTAATATAACGTTTTTCCAAATCCCGAGTTAAGCCGAAAACCCGACAAACGTTGACAATTAATAACGGGGGATTAACCGGGAGGTATTAGTGACGGTACGGGGTACTGTAGAGTTATGTTGTTATACGAGATTCTAATCAGTAGCGTTATGTATTATTAGACTGTTAGAGACGACACGGGGAGCATCGGATCTAGCTGATTCATACTCCACGGTTATACATTCACTGTGATCGGTATGTTGTTACGTGTCTCTGATTGTCTCTGAGGGCTTCCTCAGTTCAGACTTCTGTGTAATCTGTGAAAAGATTATTTGTCTGATTGTGTAAATAAATATGCATGAACTGTATATTTTTAGCTGCTTATTATTTACTATTGTTGCGTTAACAGTATCGGTTCATATATATGAATCTATATATATATAAAACGAACTAGCGGCTATGGTGCTATCTTATATGTAATATAAGGATTGTCAGAAAAACGTTGTAGCACTAGGATAATAGATATACATATTATCCAAGACTTTAATACGGAGCATTGGCCTTTCTAACGCCGCTCTCGTATCAAACACTGGATCCCGGGTTTACAAACTCCGGATTGGACTAACGACCTTAGTCTGCTGTGTTAGAAAATTAGTAATGCGATGCGATGGTACGATTAATTAACATAACAAAGCCAAGAGGATGTGGCTCTTGGTGCGCGCTGTGATCACAAAAACGATACCAGGATGTCCGCGTACGGGTCCGCAAGTATCAAGAAAATTTCTCGTGAGCTAAGATGGCTCGTTGGTCGGAGACTCTACCGCTGGAGTGGCTACTGCCGTGGGTGACCCGCCATAGTATATGGGTAATTTAGAGACACTTCGTTTTTAACGAGGCGTTGTCA
Organism: Limonium bicolor; assembly: GCA_023374045.1. Classification (NCBI taxonomy): domain Eukaryota; kingdom Viridiplantae; phylum Streptophyta; class Magnoliopsida; order Caryophyllales; family Plumbaginaceae; genus Limonium; species Limonium bicolor. The sequence goes on along the minus strand of CM041776.1, from coordinate 143,043,729 downwards.
CTAGGTATAACTGAACATTTATTACAGTTGAGACTTGTACATTGGCGAACAATATTGGTTTCTATACCAAGGACGGGAGTTGATACTTGGTTATTATCCTCGTTGTTTCGCCTTGTTGTTCATTGGTTATACTGTGTGATTGATATTATGTGTGTTGATGGTTGTGTTATTGTATGTTATTACTGTTTATTGTTTTAGAGTTTAAATATTAAAACGGTATTGCATGTAATGAATCTCATGCTCTCGACCAATTAATTTAGGGGTTTGAGGAGGCATGACGGGGCATGTGATAACATACTCAGCAGGGGCTGATTCCATACCACAAACCATTTTTATTTCAGGAGACTAGCTGGAGGGTCGACGCGGGGCGCGACAGTTGTATTTACTTTTGGTTGGACTTGGTACGGTTTGAGACTACTGTTATTTCGGACTCGGGTTTGTAAACTGAGGTGTATGTTTGGTTAGACGCTCATGTGTACGGTTTTGTATAAGACGGTTGTTGTTGGATATGTTTTAGATTGTTTAAGCACTACTATCTATCTCTTGTGGTCACTGCGGGAATACGTTTTGTATGTTGATTATCATGTAACTCGTTATCACCCGTATGGGCGAGTGATAACAGTGACACCATTAGAACGACAGTCTGTTATTTACTGCTGCGATTTATTTACTAAGTACGACGCTTATATTATCATTAGGAGCCGGATTAGTAGGGGTGTTACATTGCGGGCCTGACAGACCCTTTTGTGAGTCAGTCAGGTAAGTGGTAACGTACCAATACGGTACCCCACGTATGTATACATTTAGTGTACGAAACACGGGAAGTAGTCAGCTCCGTTCTACAGACTATAAGGTAAATGCAAACCGTAACAGTTGGATACCTCAAATGATTGAAGAACCCAGATGAGCTTACAAGCTAAGGAGTCGAAAACTTACTCCAAGAGGATGATTAAGAGTTAGGAAGTGCGAGAAGCACTAGTAATTGACTAAAGACATTGGATATTGAAATACCCCGTAATTAAAAATAGCGATTAATGATGGAGAAATATGTGACTACTTCTACCACATAGGCAGTGTACCTATCGTTTTGCGGGTATAGTGATAAAATGGGGTTGTCGATCTCAGGGACCTCGTACAATTAATTGACAAATATTTGATTAACTGGAAATTAAGTTAAACTAAAGAAAACAGGAAATATCACTTTTTTCGGTTTTGATTGATTGATTAAAAAGAAACTGAACTACAAGGAAAAATAGAACAATTTAAAAGATAAATAAACACAGAGGGATTTAAAGAGTGGTGAATGTGATAAATAGAAAAGCGCACCCCGGGTTGTTTGCTTACCTATTCCTTTTATATCTGTTACTAAATTCTTCCTTTAATTTTACTGTAATAACTCAGAAATTTTAATTAATCCATTAACGACTAAGTATAATGAATCCTAACCAATTGTTAGACCTAGCAGCAGACTAATGCTCTAGACCGGACACAATTAATCGCATAAAGAGCAGTTTCTATTGGAGTCTAATTAACCTATAGGCGGGATCACGCTTCTAGCTGTTAATTAGGTTCAACTTCCTTCGTCTAGTTATTTATCTCAGCTCTCGCATTTTAATAAAATAACTACAAGGGTTGTTTTAACTACCGGCCAAATAATTAAAACACTTGAAGGACAGGAATTGAACTGTTGCAGTTAACAGAATTTATTTGAAGAATAACATAGCAGAATTTAGGAAATAGGTTCGCTTCCCAACCCGGGAAGCTAAAATACTTACTCGCTCATCGTTACAAAAACAACGATAACAGAAAAGGAATGCATTAAATAAATTAAAGTAAGGGTAAGAGGTAACTCCAGTTTAGAAGTTCACTCCGGATCCTCGCTTCAACTTCGTCTTGCGTTGCCCCGACTGCTAACTTTATTGTTGTAAAGCTGGTGCGTAAAAGGAAAATAAAATGGAAAGTGGGATGTATGTGTTTGCGTGGGAATTTAATGGAGTGGATGGATGATGGCTTCTGATGGAGGAAATGAAGTGAATGGAGTACGATCGTGGGAGAGGGAGTATGTAGATGATTGGGTCGATGGATGCGTGGGTGCGTGAATGGGTGAATGGATGAATTTTTAGCAAGCAGAGTGTGGGTTTATATAGGCTGAGGAATTCAGAAGCAGACAACGGAGAAGTGACAGGGACGGTGCAGTGCAGTAGGTGAGTAGATGGCGTTGGAGTTGATGAGCAGATCCGCGAAGATTTGCAGTCAGAGAATTGATTGCAGACAGACAGAGCCGGCGTCACGCGTGAGTGATTTAAGGTGGGCGCCGTCTGCAATTAATGAAGTAGCAGTTCGAATGCGGCGCCGCGAAGGAAGAAGAAAGAAGAAAATTCGCGTCGAAATCTGGATCCGGCGCAATTTTTGGTGCGCTGATCCTCCTGTCCGCACGCGCGTCCGCCCAGGCGTCCGCCTGGAATCAATGCGGACGTGTCTTCTGTCTCGCGACCGCCCGCGTCTTCTTTCCGTCCGCATGTCCGCGCACGACTCAGGGGACGTCTCTGTGTTGTCCGCCTCTTCCGTCCGCTTCAGAGTCAGGCGGTTGTTTCTAGTCGTGTCCGCCTACCGGTCCGCGACATAACCATGCGGACGCCTCTGTTTGGCGGCTAGCGATTTTATATATATATTGCAATCTTCAACCGGCTCCAGATTCTTCGTTATAAGTCCGTTTTACTCGCCGTTTGTTGCGTTAGAAAGCTCATGAGATTATCTATCCATTAACATGGCTTTTTCCTACATTTAACACATAAAATATATCAATTCATACCAAAACATAAATCTAGGAAAAATGTAAGATAAGTGAGAAATATTACTTAAAATACTGCAAATTATAAGGTAATTAAACCCTTAAAAGTCTATATATTTCGCACTTATCAAACTTCCTCACACTTATCTTTTGCTTGTCCTCAAGCAAATAAAGAACAAACTTTCTCTAAGGTTACAGTATCAAACTCCGGGATTCAACAATCGTGGAAGGAAAACAAGCTAAATGGCAATCAAAAGAATAATCCTGCTCTTAGATGTAGGTTTTTGTAAACAGTGAAACAGAAAATTTTTAATAAGAGCATGGATAAGTCAGATTGTAAAAATTGAACATAGATTAGCTTGGAACCTTCCACCAATTTCTTTTCTCTAACCTTTGGATGACAAGGGGTGTGAAGTAACACCTTATTCCGTGATACCTTTCAACACCACATACTCATGATCAAAATATGAAAAATTGCGACAATCATTCAGAGTTTTGCATGTTTATTTTTTTGTTTTTCTCTTCTCTTTTGTTTTTCATTGTTTGCACAATTGTTTCATCCCCCAGACTTTTCTCTTCACCCATGTAGCGGCTTTGGGCCTTCTATCCCAGATCACAAGACCTTAGGTAGATGGGTGATGAGGCACCCCAAGGACTTAATAACCGAATGAACGAGGCCTGTTTTGGTTCAGAAAACTTCATTATATGATCAGAGGAGTACCTTGCCTTATCCTTTCCATACCAAACTTTCACTTAGTTCCATGATTGCCAAGCTAAGGTAGCTCAATTTCCACAATCAGCTTATCCACCAGATTTCAGTGAAAATAGATTTAATTTTGAAGAAAGAATTTGATACATACAAACAACGTCAAGCAGAACGATTCTTGAGGTTGTCATCAGGCTCGATTTCAAAAACTTCCACAAAAAATTTTAGCCCGAAAATTCAACATGTATTGGCCTTTAGAGAAGCTTACTATCATAATTAGAGAACAATAAAAATCAAGTGTGGCATTAGGTACTACTGGCATATTTTCAGGGAAAGGTCAAAACTTCCTCACACTTAAGAGGAGCAATGTCCTCATTGTTCATAAAATAATCAAGAAAAGACCTTTCAAAATATGCCAGACTCATGAAGGATTCATTTAGGACTCTATGGACTTAAACAATCAACAGTTAAAGCACGAGTGGCTGAACATAAATATTAAAAATAAAGGAACTGAGACTCCCCTGATATTGAGATTGAGGAAGGTGCCCTTCCTCACACTTAAAGCATTGGCGGTGGGGTCGATGTTCCTCACACTTGAGTCTAAGCAAGGGTTCAGCTTGGAGTGATTGCAACAAACGGTTTACCTACACACACTGTCAAATACCAAAATAACGCTAGGAAGCGTTGCGTTAATAGCACAGGTACAATTACCTCCTTCCTTCTTTCTTCCTCTTTTTTATATATATATATAACTATATTAGAGAGAAATATATGCGTAGCTTTAAAACATGAATTGAAAATTACCCCTGGGTTGCCTCCCAGTCAGCTGCCCTCTTTATAGTCATTGGCTGGACTTTGTGAAGTAGCTAACCTGCAATTGGATCTTTAAGAGATATTCATATGTAGCAGCTTGATCCAGTGAAGTACCCAGAAATTTCTTGACTCTTGACCCATTGACTTTAAATGTTTCCCCTTTGCATTGGCGAGTTCAATCGCACCGAATGGGGAAATGCTAATAATAGGGTAAGGCCCTGACCAGTATGATTTCAGCTTACCTGGGAAGAATCTGAGCCTGGAGTTGAAAAGTAGGACTTGGTCCCCCACCTTGAGTTCTCGATTGGCAATCATCTTGTCATGCCAGCGCTTGGTACGTTCCTTATATATTACAGCATTCTCGTAAGATTCGTTCCTGAGTTCCTCCAACTCTGTCAACTGGAACTTGCGTTTATCACCGGCTTGCTGTAGGTCAAAATTAAGAGCTTTCAAGGCCCAATATGACTTGTATTCTAATTCCACAGGCAAGTGGCATGCCTTCCAAAAACCAACTTGTAGGGAGACATGCCAATTGGTGTCTTGAAAGCAGTGCGGTAGGCCCAGAGCGCTTCATCTATCTAAGTGACCAATCCTTACGAGAAGAGTTCACCGTCTTTTGTAGATCCACTTGAGCTCTCGGTTTGTCACTTCGGCCTGGCCATTTGTTTGAGGATGGTAGGGTAAGGCAACCTTATGTCGAACCCCATATTTCTTTAATAGTGCTTCAAACTGGCGGTTACAGAAATGGGAGCCACCGTCACTGATTATGGCTCGAGGAACGCCGAATCGAGTGAAAATATTTTTCTTCAGGAACTTCACAACAGTTTTAGCATCATTAGTAGAACAGGCAAGGGCTTCCGCCCATTTTGAAACATAATCAACAGCTACTAAGATGTAAAGATTACCGAAAGAGTTTGGAAAGGGACCCATAAAATCAATACCCCAGACGTCAAATAGCTCAACTTCTAACATGTTATTCAGTGGTAGCTCATTCCGACGAGATAGATTACCTTGCCTTTGACACCGATCACATGTCGAAACAAACGCATGACAATCCTTGTGAAGGGTGTTCCAGAAAAAACCTGATTCTAGTATTTTTGCGGCGGTTCGAGTGGCGCCATGATGTCCACCGGCTTCTCTGGAATGGCAATGGAGGAGAATGTTTCTGACCTCTGTCTTCTGGACACATCTCCTAATGATACCATCTGCACAGACTTTAAACAGATAAGGGTCATCCCAAAAATAATGTTTGACAATGGAAAAGAACCTCTTTCTCTGCTGATAAGTCATATCAGCTGGAACAATTTCTAACAAGGTAGTTAGCGATATCAGCAAACCATGGATCCTCAACTCTGCTGCAAATGCTGACTCATCGGAAGGACTCGTTGATGGGAGTCCCATCATCAGATGCCTCCATTCTGGACAGATGATCAGCTACCACATTTTGTGTCCCTTTTTGTCCCTGATCTCAATATCAAATTCTTGCAATAGGAGAATCCACCTAATTAACCTGGGTTTTGACTCTGCCTTAGCAAACAAATACTTAAGAGCAGAGTGGTCAGTATGCACAATAATTTTACCACCCAGTAAATAAGATCGAAACTTATCTAGAGCAAAAACTACAGCTAGTAATTCTTTTTCTGTGGTCGCATAATTTTTCTGGGCATCATTTAAAGTTCGACTTGCATAATATACTACCCGAAGAATTTTATCAATCTTTGACATAACACGGCTCCCACAGCGTAATCACTAGCGTCACACATTATCTCAAAAGGGAGTGACCAATCAGGAGACACAACGACAGGTGCAGAAATTAGCTTTTCTTTTAATAAATTAAAAGCTTTCAGACATTCTTCAGAAAAATGGAACTTAACATCCTTTACAAGTAGATCACACAGAGGTTTAGAGATTTTGGAAAAATCTTTAATGAATCTTCTATAAAAACCTGCGTGTCCAAGAAAACTACGAATATCTCTAACAGAAGATGGTGGTGGGAGCTTTTCAATTACCTCGACTTTAGCCCGGTCTACCTCAATACCTTTTGAAGAAATTTTGTGGCCCAGGACGATTCCTTCTCGAACCATGAAGTGGCATTTTTCCCAATTTAACACCAGATTGGTTTCTTCACACCTGGACAGCACAAGATCAAGGTTTTCGACAGGATTCAAATGTTAGACCATAAAACAAAAATCGTCCATAAAAACCTCAATGCATTTCTCAATATTCAGCAAAGATGGCCATCATACAACGTTGAAACGTGGCAGGAGCATTACATAATCCAAATGGCATTCTTTTATAACTATAGGTTCCATACGGACAGGTAAAAGTTGTCTTATCCTGATCCTCAGGAGCTATAGGGATTTGAAATAACCTGAAAAGCCATCCAGAAAGCATAGTAGGAGTAGTCATGTCCAGCTAGTCTTTCCAACATTTGATCAATGAAAGGTAATGGAAAATGGTCCTTACGAGTGGCGTCATTTAACTTTCTATAATCAATACAAACCCGCCATCCTGTAGTGGGCGCTGGGTAATCAGCTCACCCTTTTCATTAGGAACCACAGTTATTCCTCCTTTCTTTGGTAACTACCTGAACTGGACTTACCCATTTACTGTCTGAAATAGGGTAAATAATGCCTGCATCGAGTAGTTTGATTACCTCTTTCTTAACTACCTCTTTTAGGACTGGGTTAAGACGTCGCTGAGGCTGAGCCAATGGTCGGTAGTTATCTTCCATATAGATTCGGTGAGAACACAACTGAGGGCTGATTCCTTTAATATCTGCTATCGACCAACCAATAGCTGATGTGTGATTGCGCAATACCTCCAGTAGTTGCTTCTCTTGAGTTCCTGTCAAGTCAGAAGAGATTATAACAGGTAATTCCGATGGTTCATTAAGAAAAGAATATTTCAAATGAGAGGGAAGAGGTTTCATCTCCACTGTAGGAGGTTTTCAATAGATGGTCTTGGCCGGTCAGCACTTCGCTCGACTTTCTCAAATTGCTGCTGGTACTTGTGGAAGTGTGGCCGCCTTTTGTTTAACTCCTCAGCCATGAGGGCCATATCTGGATCCTCATCATCAGCTTCAAGATGCCATAAGACATCTTTCCAGGATTTCCTCTTCTTTGCTTAAAATAGTTTCCTGCACTAAAGAGTCAATAACATCTATTGCAAAGCAGGATTGAACAGTGGCAGGACGCTTCATGTTGCGTGTCATGTCGAAAACAACCTGCTCATCATGAAATCTTAGAATAATCTTCCTCCTTCCACATCAATGAGAGTGCGGGCAGTTCTCATAAACGGTCTGCCCAAAATTAGTGGTACATCTGTATCTTCCTCCATATCAATGATGAAAATCAGCAGGGAAAATAAATTTATCAATAGAAACTACCAGGTCCTCAACTTTTCCTTTAGGATAAATTATGGAACGGTCTGCTAGTTGTAACTGAACAGATGTGGGAGCACATTGACCTACACCTAATTTCTTGAAAATAGATAAAGGCATCAAATTAATACTTGCTCCTAAATCACATAAACCGTTACCACAATCCACCTTCTCGATAGCGCATGGAATGATGGGAAGACCGGATCTCCTAACTTGGGTGGCAGCTTCTTCAGGAGAACTGCAGATACTCTTTCTGTCAATTTGACTGTGTCAGACTCTAGCAAAGAACGCCTGTTAGACAAAATATCCTTCATAAATTTAGCATACATAGGCATTTGAGACAAAGCATCAGAAAAAGGGATGTTAATAGTTAATTTCTTAAAGATATTAAGAAATTTCCCATATTGCTCGTCCATGTTCTTTTTCTTTAGTCTGTTAGGGAATGGAATAGGAGGATTATAAGAGAGTTGAGAAGGTTTAATAGTGAGAGATTCAGGAGACTCCTTCTCCTTGGGATTTGTTGTTTCCTCCACTTCAGGTTGAGATTCAGCTGGCTTATTAAAATCTTCTTCAACTTCTGGAACATCAGAAACTAGTTCCTTGCCGCTTCTCAGAGTTACTGCTTTTGCATGCTCCCTTGGGTTAGGGTCAGGCTGACTGGGAAGTGACCCCGTCGGTCGCTGTGCCAGCTGTTGTGAAATTTGACTCATTTGCCTCTCTAGGCTCAGGTTGATAGAAGCTTGATCAGCGTTTTTAGCGGCTTGTTCAGAAAGTTTAGCTTCTATTTCGGCAATCCTGGAGTTTGTAGTTTGGCCTTGTTTAAGGATTTCTGCCAGCATATTCTCAATTTTACCACTGCCTCCTTGAGAATTTTGGGATTGCTCCTGCTGTCTAAAGTAAGGTGGTCTATTTTGGTTGAACCCAAAATTACCTATAGACTGATCATTACCCCTCCATGGAGGTTGTTGATTGTTCCTCCAATTATTCTGATTGAAATTGTTAGGATAAGGGGTTACTGGTCTGTTGTTGATCGATTTTAGCTCTTCGGGGTTACCTGCATAGCTAGGACCTTCACAGTTGAACGTTTCGTGGGCTCCTCCACAATTCTCACAGCAAGGATTCAGGAAAGGCGAAGAAGTAGCTGCCTTCGCGGTTTGCTGTTGCGTCTGGTTTACAGCTAACTTTCCACAACTTTAGTAAGAGCTGTAGTTGAGCGGATAAATGATCCTGTGGGGGAATATTATACATACCTGCTTTTGGCTCACCTCTCCCCTTGTTCTTGCACCACTGTCTGGTACTAGCGGTCATGGTGTCCAAAAGCTCCATCGCTTCATCCCCAGTTCTTGCCATAAAGTTTCCTCCAGATGAGGAACTTAGTACTTTTTGTTTGAATCGTTTAATCCCTTAAAGAATGACAGTACTAGTTCTTCGCTACTCATACCATGGTGTGGGCACAGAATCTGCAGCTCCTTGAATCTATCCCAAGAGTCATACAGGGACTCACCTGGTTCTTGACAAAGTTTGTGATTTCAGCGATCTTTCCCTTGTCTTTGACGGTGGATAGTACTTCGCCAGGAACTTGTTTGCCAAGTCAGCCCAAGTGTGGATGCTACCCGGTTGCAGACTCCTTAGCCACCTGGACGCTCCGTCTTTCAGAGAATAGGGGAACAGTGTAGACGAATGCGCTCATTCAGGTTCCCCGTCTTGTTGAATGTATTGCAGAAGTCCAGGAATGCAGAGATGTGGTGTGGGGCATCATCTGAGTCAAGCCCGCTGAATTGTCCCTGGTGGTACAAAGTGGTGATGAAGCTCGTCTTGAATTGCCAGGCGTCGAGCTCAGCTTGCGTCACTTGAGGGAGGACGATAGCAGAGGATCGTCCTTCTACTGATGGTTGCTGGTACTCCCCCAGAGTTTGTCTGGTCGTCATGGCAAACTGTAGTTGTCGCCTGCTGTGGAGAACTCTTTCGATCTCTGGCTGAAATTCAGCTATAGGTTCTCCTGCAGATCGAGTCCGACGCATAAGAGACGAGTTGGTATGAATATGGAAAAACTAGATTAACTATATACGTGGCAAAAATAAAGAGAAAATATCAAACAGAAAATAAAAATAAAAGAATGAAAAATTTAACTTATCCCAATTAAATAATAATTGTCAATTAACCGTGCCGGAGGTCCCCGGCAACGGCGCCAAAAACTTGATGGAGAAATATGTGACTACTTCTACCACATAGGCAGTGTACCTATCGTTTTGCGGGTATAGTGATTAAATGGGGTTGTCGATCTCAGGGACCTCGTATAATTAATTGACAAATATTTGATTAACTGGGAAATTAAGTTAAACTAAAGAAAACAGGAAATATCACTTTTTCGGTTTGATTGATTGATTAAAAAGAAACTAAACTACAAGGAAAAATAGAACAATTTAAATAAATAAACAGAGGGATTTAAAGAGTGGTGAATGTGATAAATAGAAAAGCGCACCCCGGGTTGTTTGCTTACCTATTCCTTTTATATCTGTTACTAAATTCTTCCTTTAATTTTACTGCAATAACTCAGAAACTTTAATTAATTCATTAACGACTAAGTATAATGAATCCTAACCAATTGTTAGACCTAGCAGCAGACTAATGCTCTAGACCGGACACAATTAATCGCATAAAGAGCAGTTTCTATTGGAGTCTAATTAACCTATAGGCGGATCACGCTTCTAGCTGTTAATTAGGTTCAACTTCCTTCGTCTAGTTATTTATCTCAGCTCTCGCATTTTAATAAAATAACTACAAGGGTTGTTTTAACTACCGGCCAAATAATTAAAACACTTGAAGGACAGGAATTGAACTGTTGCAGTTAACAAATTTATTTGAAGAATACATAGAATTTAGGAAATAGGTTCGCTTCCCAACCCGGGAAGCTAAAATACTTACTCGCTCATCGTTACAAAAAAACGATAACAGAAAAGGAATGCATTAAATAAATTAAAGTAAGGGTAAGAGATAACTCCAGTTTAGAAGTTCACTCCGGTCCTCGCTTCAACTTCGTCTTGCGTTGCCCCGACTGCTAACTTTATTGTTGTAAAGCTGGTGCGTAAAGGAAAATAAAATGGAAAGTGGGATGTATGTGTTTCGTGGGAATTTAATGGAGTGGATGGATGATGTTGATGGAGGAATGAAGTGAATGGAGTACGATCGTGGGAGAGGGAGTATGTAGATGATTGGGTCGATGGATGCGTGGGTGCGTGAATGGGTGAATGGATGATTTTTGCAACAGAGTGTGGGTTTATATAGGCTGAGGAATTCAGAAGCAGACAACGGAGAAGTGACAGGGACGGTGCAGTGCAGTAGGTGAGTAGATGGCGTTGGAGTTGATGAGCAGATCCACGAAGATTTGCAGTCAGAGAATTGATTGCAGACAGACAGAGCCGGCGTCACGCGTGAGTGATTTAAGGTGGGCGCCGTCTGCAATTAATGAAGTAGCAGTTCGAATGCGGCGCCGCGAAGGAAGAAAAAGAAAATTCGCGTCGAAATCTGGATCGGCGCAATTTTTGGTGCGCTGATCCTCCTGTCCGCGCCGCGTCCGCCCAGGCGTCCGCCTGGAATCAATGCGGACGTGTCTTCTGTCTCGCGACCGCCCGCGTCTTCTTTCCGTCCGCATGTCCGTCCGCGCACGACTCAGGCGGACGTCTCTGTGTTGTCCGCCTCTTCCGTCCGCTTCAGAGTCAGGCGGTTGTTTCTAGTCGTGTCCGCCTACCGGTCCGCGACATAACCATGCGGACGCCTCTGTTTGGCGGCTAGCGATTTTATATATATATTGCAATCTTCAACCGGCTCCAGATTCTTCGTTATAAGTCTGTTTTACTCGCCGTTTGTTGCGTTAGAAAGCTCATGAGATTATCTATCCATTAACATGGCTTTTTCCTACATTTAACACATAAAATATATCAATTCATACCAAAACATAAATCTAGGAAAAATGTAAGATAAGTGAGAAATATTACTTAAAATACTGCAAATTATAAGGTAATTAAACCCTTAAAAGTCTATATATTTCGCACTTATCAATTAATTAGGCTAATAAATATTTTAGAAGCTTAATTAAGCCTAAATAAATATTAGGGAACAAATCCCAAAGAAAACGGATCCTTAAAACGGATTAAAAACACAAACGAACATTAAAGCGCGTTTTTCGAGGTAACCGGGAAAACACGACCTTAAGCGGGTCAAATAGACTCGTAACAATTTTGGTCAACTAAATAGTCATTAATTAACATTAATGAAGGTCTAGGACTAATAAAATCATTAAAACGAGAAAATAGTAAAAACTGTCAAAACCGGGAAGTTGTGGAGTGAGAGTGTAATTAAAATAAACTAGTGTGTCCACTTTTAAAAATAAAAACTGAAAGTGTGTGTGTGAGTTGTATGGGCCGATTAATTGCCTCTCTCACACTCTCTTATTCTCTTCTTATGTACAAAAGACAAAACAATTAAAAATCAAAAAGAAGACTCACTTTTACTATTCTCTCTCCTAACCCTCACAACCCACGTACTGCACATCTCCTTCTTCCTCTCTATTTTCTCTTCTCCTCTCTGGTTCCAGCGATGGCGATTTGAGAGCCCCTCACACAGAGCTATCTTCTTCTCCATTCTTGAAACCTCAAACCACCACCAAATGCTACAATAACCATACCGTTGAATTCGTATCGTTAAGGAGATCATTTTACACCCTTCAAAAATCTAAAACCCCTAACTTTATTTTTGAGGGTATTATCGTTTAAGAGCTTGAAGAACACCATTTGAAGATCTACCTTCTTCTCCATGTTCTAGGGTAAGAAGTAGACCAAAGCGTTACTCTTTTCCATGTTTCCTTGCAAAAATACAAAACTCACGTAACACCACTATTCCATTGTCAGCCGATTTTGGCATGCCATTGTGAGAGTTGAAGCCTTGTTATTTTCTACTCCAAAACTCCATTAGAAACTCAAGGTAAGACCTACTAAGTGTTTTAAGTGGTTTCTCATAATCTAGGGCTTAAAACCTATGTAGAAAATTTACCAGTTTGGTGTGTATGTGTGCACCTTGTTACATGGTGTAGCTTGGTTTAAATAAATCAAGAAAACAAAGAAGGAAAGAGGAGCAAGAAAGGAGAAGGAGGAGAAAAGGAAAAGAAACAAGGAAACCAAGGTAATAAGAAGCCTCTGTACAATTTTAATGTTTGTGTATGTGTAGGTATATTACTATAACAATGTCTAAGCCACTGTAACCGTAGGAAAGGAATGGAGTAAGTTAATGTTAATTGAATGTGTAGTTTGAAACCTTTGAAAAACAAATAAACAAGTGCTAGGTGTAAATTGTTAAGTGTGCAGTAACTATTTAGAATGTGATGTGATAATAATGTATATGTTGTGCAGGTTGTGAACATATTGAGTGTGCAAAATTATGTGGTGAGAACACTTAGAAATGTAAGGAACCTCTGTCAAAATTTGGTTAGAAATTAGAGACTTGGTTGATGTGAGAGAAGGAAAGAATAAGGTTTTTCACTTTGTTTTGTAACAAGAAAAGGAGATGTAGTTGAGTGGAGTTTTAAGTGGTATATTGGGAGTTGTCAAACTAAGTTAGGATAGATTGAGGGTCATTTAGTTAGTGGGGAGAAGAATGGAAGAGTCTGTAGCATTAGTTGAAGAAGTAGAAATGTAACAGAGGAAGAAAACTTACAGTGAATGTGTAAATGTAACAGATTTTTATAGTGTTTGTTTAGGCTAGTTTAAAGTACTTAAACAAATTTAAAACATGCTAGATTATATGTAGAAATATTAGGGAAGAGATTGGTAGAAGTTTGGGATTGAAACAAGTTCAAAAACTTATATAAATTGCAAAACTGTAACTGGTCCGAGTCTGCAAACCAGTGCGCAAACCCGGACCAGTATAAAAACTCGACAGAAAGTTTACAAAAGGAGTGGTCCGGGTTTACAAACCAAGACACTAACCCGGACCACCCCAAAAACATACCTGTAACATACCAAAACAAGTGGTCCGGGTTTGCAAAGTACACAAACCCGGACCATGCGAAAAAACTCACCCGTAGCAACTTCAAACAGTGGTCCGGGTTTGTACACTAGGATGTAAACCCGGACCATGCATTTTCTACCCGAGGACTGTCCCCAACGTGTTGGTCCGGTTTGTAAACGCGGACAACAACCCGGCCACTAAAAACCTTCCAGAATGTATTTTTCAGCTAATCTAAGGTAGGTTAAGGATGGGTATGATATTATAATGATTAAGACATAATTAATGATGTTTAAAGGTCATTAAGGCCATAAACAAGTTTAGAAAATAATTTTAAGTAAGTAACCTAAGTATATGTATTGGAACAACAAAGAATTAGTAAGTATAAACCAGGAAATGTTAGTAATGTAATTAGTAAGGTTAATAAGGGTAATAACCACCAATTGCATGTATATGTTAGGACTTGGATTTTGAACACCGAAGGAACGTCGGATACAAGTACAACGGTGAACGGTATGAATTCCTCATGCCCCGTATGCTACCTGGTTACTCTGATTTGTGTGTTGTGTGCTAATTGATCCAAATAAGATCAATGCACGAATCAGAGTTATTATGCTTACTTGTGAATATGTAGTGATGTATCTTGTTGAATATTGTCTTGTAAATCATAGTTTGTATAATTCATGAAATGTATGGATGGTAATGAGTGTGTGTATGCTTGATGAACTATGTTGTGACCGAGTATTATTGTGATTGGACTTCTAACTGATTCCTAACAAGCTAACCAATCTAACTTAATAAATTGGTAATTAAATTGGAATGAGTAGAAGTCCGATATAGTTTCGGCCACGCGTGAGGATGCGGAGACACAAGAGGTTGGATCCAAGTCCTGACTCTTAAACTGGTCCGCGGCCCATACCCCTTAAATGGGTAGCATCCCGGATTGGTGAGTCAAGTAAATCCTGGTGGTGGAATGGTGTAGTCCCTGGGCCGGAGGTCATACCGACTTAACATGAGTAAGAGTAAGTAAGTAAGAATGAGTAATAAGAATGGAAAAGTAAGTAAGTGTAAGTAAGAGTAAGTAATGTGTAATGAGTAAAAGAGTAAACAGCATTCCGATTAACCCGGATGTGTAACTTGGCTAACTTTTGTGAAGGTAAGAATCGTGTGTACTCTTGTATTGTTGTAACACCCCTACCGTTAATACCATCATTACCGTCCAATCTCCTCGTACTTCCAGAATTACGCAGCGGATACATACTTACATACGGTGGGTGATACAATGCCGCTAGTCACCCACGTGACTAACAAAGCTACTACTACTACATACAGCATCGGTCTGATGGACCGGAATCTCCGAGTACTACACAAATACAGTACATACTCCCATTACTTACTGAGTACTACAACTTTACATTCAGTACAATACTCCATTACAATACCATCCAATACAAAATAACATACCGAGTTTACTAGGATCCTGATACAATACAATACTTCTTCCAAGCTCATACACACTCCTTAAGAGTCTACATCTACCCATTTCTCGCATCTACATGCTTATAATGCATAAGGTGTACCCCATTGGTACACTACTACCTCAAGGCTACAAGCCTTATACCATTTACTACTATCTACATTTCATTTCCAATGATCTAGGTAGATCCGCCAGTCTCTTACCTTGACCATATCCACTTCGGTACCTGCACACTAAAAACGTTCCCCCTAGGGGGTCAGCTTACGCTGAATATGATAACGCTGAACATGCAATTCAATTTACAATACATACATTCATACATACATGCTTTCATTCATGACACTACAATACTACGCAAGGTATACATACATACGCCCAGTACAATACATGTTTGGAAGACAATACCAGTCAACCAACACTTACTTACCATCTTCCACAATACACATACACAATACATACTCGTTACCTACTCAATACGCAATACGGAGATACACTTCTCCAATTCACACATAAGGCTTGTTAGCTTCTTTACACACCCGGGTTAATCGGGTGTTCAATACTCATTTACTCAAGGTCAATGACTTACAATAGCCAAGACCGATACACATACAATACTTACTTCTTACTTACTTTACTCCAGTTAAGTCGGTATGACCTCCGGGCAGGGATTACTACATCCTACCACCGGGCTTTGGGGTGGCCCACTAATCCAGGACGCTACCCATTCAAGGGATTTGGTCCATGGAAAAGATTACAGCCAGGATTCGGATCCAACCTCTTGTGTTTCCTTATCCTCACGCGTGGCCGAAACTATATCGGACTTCTACTCATTCCATTTACTCATTACTCATGTTAGGAGTTATATTGTTAGGAATTAGTAGAAGTCAGTACTTCATTTCCATACATCCATACAATACACAAGTACCCATTACTTACACATACTCTTCATTTCCATTCATACATTTCATGAATTATACAAACTAAATGTTCAAGATGATACACAAGAACAAAATAGTTCAAACACAGTTAAGTGCAATATAAGTCCGATTCGTGCATTTATCTTATTGGTGATCACATAAGCACACCAATCGGGGTAACCAGGTTAGGATACGGAGCATGAAGAAATCATACCGTTCATCATCGTATTCGTACTACCGGGTCCCTTCAATGTTCAACTACTTGATCCTATACATACACGAAGTTGCATGATCAATGATCCAACTTACTCTTTCATTAATACTCCTACTGTATACTTGCTACTCCTTTACCATCATACTTGATTGTTAGACCATTCTTTTCCTTATTACTTCTTAAACTTGCTTCCTTACTCATTTACTTATTTTCTTACCATTACTACTTCATTAATGGTGTTTTACTACATACATATGCATATGTGTGTATAGGCATATATATGCATACATATGATTACTATAATCATATAATAGATTTTTTTTTTACTCGACCGAACTTGCAAGTCCGGTCCATTCTAGTAGCTCTCATTACGGGAAAATTTCCTGGACCGACCGAACTTGCATGTCCGGTCAGAATTCCGGTCTATTCCAGAAGGTTTCAGACGGGAGAATTTTTCTGGTTCGACCGAACTTGCATGTCCGGTCGCAAGTCCGGTCTATTCCAGAAGGTTTCAGACGGGAAAATTTTCTGGTTCGACCGAACTTGCATGTCCGGTCACAAGTCCGGTCCATTCCAAAAGGTTCCCGTCTTTGTGATTCTGGGCTCGACCGACCTTGCAAGTCCGGTCGCAAGTCCGGTCCGGCCCAGTACTTCAGTTTTAAAATCTGTTTTCAGTTGATTTCTTTACCCGTTGTTTCCCCAACCTTTACCAATACTTCCCCACATGATTTAGCACTAATTAAGCCCTCCAAATCACCTTGGTTCATCCACCAAACTTACTACTCAATTCCTACATTCACTTACACATTCCTCCTCACTCCAATCCAACACTTATACTAGTTTTTGCTCCCACCGATGCTACAGATTTTTGTTCCAACTTTTACCATTCAATACTCCTACTACCAATACCAATACTAGCATCCTTATTACATTATCTTTTCATCCTAGTTCTTCCCATTACCTATGAAATACCCCAAACCTTGATATGTGGTTTAAATATCAAATTATGGTATGTAAAGGCTAAAAAGTGCCTTAGTAACATCAGTGAACAATTTAAACCATAATAAATGCAATAAAGCATTAAGACACAGTTTGAGCAAAAACATGCTCTAAGCTATGAGTGAACTTGGTTAGGACCCAAAGAGCCTACCAAGACTTGATAACATTTAATAAGGATTTAATAAGGCTAAATAAGTCCTTAGGAAACTTTGGTGGACAGTTAAACCAAATAAAACACAAGAAAATACCTTAAAGTCAATAAGAGCAAAAATGTGCTCTAAGCTTGGGATAAATGTGTATAAGACCTAATGGTCATACCTATACTTTATAAATATGTTAATGAACATATTAAATCAATTACCAAAGAAAACCAAGCTTGAAAACAAGTTAAAACACAAAATGTGCTTTAAGGAGTCTTAAAGCACGTTTTTGAAAAATTGTCTTGTAATGAGTTTTGAATGGCTAAATGTCCATCATTACTCCTTTAATTAACATGTGTACTATATAGTATCACATTTGGGTGGCTATATTAATGGGAAATCAAAATTTCACTTCTATGTGCCTTAGTTTGTGAATAGTGATTTTATAAGCTAGTTTGTAACATATGATGTTATAAGTAATTAAATGAGTCAATAAAGACTACATTACCCTTCTAACTAAATGGTGGCCGGTTTTTGTAGTAGTGAGTCACCAAGTTGTAAAAGAAATCAAATAAGTAAAGTAAAACTTAAAGTAAAGTACTATTTTGCTTTATAACATAAATATCTCCAAAAAGCAAACTCATCTTCTCATTTCCTTCTCTTCTTTCATTTCACACGGTTCTTCACCTTCTCCTTTCCCCATTTACGATTTGCAACAGCCCTCTCTTCTCCATCTTCATTTCCTTGCCAAATCCAACTCCATGCTCCAAATCAAATTCTAAGACCATATTTGTCTTAGTTAGGTCAAGCTCTACACTTCCACCTTTTCAAATCTTCAAGAGCTCAATTTTGGTGCCATGGAGAATCACCATTGATGGAGCTTGAGCTTGTGTTTCTACACATTATTACTCTTCTTTGCTCCTAGGTAAGGAAACTCAAAGAAAATCCATGTTTCCTCCATGTTTTCATGTTGACCGAAAATTCACCTCACCATGGTGTATTTACCTTGCTTGTTTTAGCTTCATTTGAATCTTCCAAGGGCTAGGAGGAGTCCTCTCTTGATACTTGTTCAAGTTCTCTTCCAATTCCAAGGTAAAACAATTACCTTAATGTGTTAAAACAATATGTGTAACTAGGGTTTACAATGAGATGAAGCATAATGCTTGAATACTCATTCTATTATTTGTACATTGTTTAGAAGTTGACAAACAACCAAACACCCCACCGGTTTTACAAGGAAACAAGAAAGAAGTTTGAGAGGAAAAGAGGTAAACAAACTATCTCAATGTAGTTTAAATGCCTTAGGAAAATGAGCTTGATTTGCTTAATAAAATACCTAAGGAGCCAATGGTGAATGAGCTAGTAAAATGCTCTCAAGGAGTTTATTAAAGGAATATGTATTGGTGTATGTATTTGCAGGTCAAAGGCATTACTTATGTGGGAAATTCAGTGTTTAAGGTTTATGCAATTTAAGGGCCTAAGAGCCATGTTGTTTAAGGGCCTAAGTGCCAAGCAATTTAAGTTATGCACTATATTGTGATTAGTGCTAAATGTGTGAAGTTTGTGTATAAAAATGTGTTTGATGGATTTAGGGTGTTTTGAATGAAATAAGGTAAAAACCTAAGTGTTTGGATGTGAGTATATACAAGAGAAGCTATGGCCAAATTTGGGAAAAATGTGTGAGAAGTTCTAAGTGTTTTAAATGGTCTTGGTGATCTAGGAAGTGTTAAAGGTGAATAAATGTTTACTTGAGAAGAAAACATGTGTTAAGGTGATTAGAGTGATGCAAGGATTTAGGCATTGTCTTGGAAGTTCTAGGAATTCAATATGTGCTTTGAGAATGTATTTAAGCTTGGAGGAGTTTGTTTAAGGTTTAGATAATGTTGATATTCAAGGAATAAGTGATGTTTAGGTGGGATGTGAAAAAGGAGGTTTAGTTAGTAAGAAAAGAAGTTTGAGAGATGATGTTAAGGTGTAGAGGAAACACCTTGGTATAGTGGTCAATATTGGTGAGATACCACTTGGAAAAAAATTAAGGAGGAAGTGTAAGCTTGGGAAAAGAATTGTAAGAATGACATAAGGAGTTTTGATATGTAAGAAAGGATGTTTGAATGATGATGTTGTGTGGAAGAAATGTCTTGGTATAATGGTTAGAATTGGCATGAATCATCACTAAGGGACTTAAGGAGTATAAACTATAAGTTTTGGAGGCTTTGGGAAAGTTATCTAAGTGTTTAAAGGCTTGAGAATTGAGAATTTTGCCTTGTCCGAACTTCCGTCCGGACATGGAAGTTCGGACAGGCTCTGTTGGACAAGGAAAATTCCACTCTCGAACTGTGTCCGAACTTGGGAAGTCCGGACACAAGTTCGGACGTCACTATTTCAATCTAGGAATTTCTCTCGAACTGTGTCCGAACTTGGGAAGTCCGGACACAAGTTCGGACGTGTGTATAGTTTTCAGTATTAGGTCGCGGTTGTGTCCGAACTTGGGAAGTCCGGACACAAGTTCGGACAGGCCACTGTATGGACCAAAATTGTTGTTTTAAGGTATGGAAATGATGTGTAATGATGGGGATTGATAGGTAATGATGTTATAAGGTTGTTAAGGACTTGTTAGGTGAGTTTTAGTGACAATTAAATGGGTGAAAAGTTGTAATAAAATGTGAAAGTAAAACAAGTTAAAATGTTAAGTTATTTAACTAAGTTAACGGGGAAAAGTTATAAGCATTAGACATTAAATAATCATGCTACCCCGATGTTAATAAAAGTACATGTAATGTTATCAGTTGTTCGAGAATTGCTCGAGGAACATAAGTGGGCGTGATAAAGTGGACTCCGGTGACAGGTATGTTTTCTTGCAACCTGTGTCCTACCGGATTACACCGGCTTGTATGCCAATGTGTTTTTCTGTATGTTTGCCACGTTGTAAGATTAAACATTAATGAGTTTATAGTAATTCATTTATGTGGCGTGTACAACTCCGATACCATTTAACCTCGGAAGTGTTAACCTTAGTTAACTGAGTCTAGGATCACATGAGAGTTCGGTATTCGGAGTAAACGACCCGTACCATGGGACGTACTAACCACGGCTATGCGTGTGTTAATTGTGTGATATGTGTATGTGAATGTAGGGATCTCCCTTGTGTGTTTAACCCAGTTGTAATACTGTATGTGTGTAGGTGTGATAGACTCCATAGTGGGGTTCTAACTATTATCTAAAGTAAGTATGTACTAACAGTAGTGAGGAATCCGGTTTGGCCGGTCGCGCGTTGTTTGGGAGAGGGTATCCTTCCTAGCCTTACCCTTCTCTTTGTTATGGTTGTTTCCCTCACGGGTTATGATCTCCCATTAGCTTACTCCAAAGCTTAGCTATTCTGACTTATGATCGGTTTAGGGGGAACATGTGTTTGTGTGGTGTGTTCGGGCCTCCAAACCCGAACCGCCTTAACTTAAGTTACTCGTCCAACTATTAGGACGGTAATGAGTGTTGTTGTTATTGTATAACGAGCTTATCATGAGACTGGCAACATTCTCTAGGCTCACCAGTGTATAAACAATGTTTGGGTCGGTTCTTAAGAGAACCACTCCCGTTATGTTATGTATATTTGTTGTGATGCAATATCTGTTGCGGTATTATGTTGTGCACGTGGAAACGTGCAAAGTGTTGTTAAGTGTTGTATGTAGTGTATGTTGTAGGTTGTATAATGTGGAGTGTGTGGATCATGGATATGATTCCCAGTTTGTGATAAGAGGCGTTTAAGGATAACCCGATTTAAGGGTATGTGTCGTCTATTAAGGAAGTAGCTCCATTAGAGGAGGAACACTCTAGGATGATGAATACCATGAGTGACTTATTAAGTAAGGATATATTATCCGTTTGTTGAGCCCGTTGAGGCGAATGATTATGTGTTGTGTTATAGTTGCATGTATGATTTAAAAATCAACCGCATGCTAACGACAATTAGTTGTGCGTGGCCCGGTAGCATGTGGGCTGCGGGATTACCATACCAGCAAAGGTGCTGAGCCCCTTGGGGGCCACCCTTTCTCTTCTTTTCCTATTTCAGGTACGAAGTGCTGGAAGCCGTTCGAGAGTAGGACGGGTAGTCGTCGTACATGGGTAAACATTTAAGTGTATATATACAGTAGGTGTAGTAAGACCGAAATTGTTGTCGGCACCAGTTTATTAATACTCGGTATAGTTGATAAGGTGTTGTTGTTGTTGTTGTTAATGGAAAGGGATAATAATGTATAGTTGCTCGGGAATTTAGCCCATCAGACCGGTACAATGTGTATGTATTAGCCTTGTTAGCCACGTGGGTGGCTAACGGCGTGTAACACCAACGAGATAAGTAATGTGATGAGGTTGTTTTCCGCTGCAGATTATTGTAAGTGTGTTATTGTTGGATGGGGTGTTACAACCTAAATCCTTTTTAATTTGTTTCCGAGGTATTAAACACCCACCTCAAGTTCTCCAAATACACTTAATTCCTCCTAGTTTCTCCAATGCATTCCTAGCATTCTTTGCTACAGATTTTGCATCCTTATATCCTCATACTACAACTACCATCCCATGGTTACTAAATTGTTATACCCAAAATTTTGACCCCCCTGGTTAAGGTCTACGAGGTTTTGGTGTTGTGAGGGATATTTCAATCAAGTAGTGAGAGATTCCGGCCTGATTGGCGTGTTCCATGGCATGAGGAGCACCTTCGTCATTGTCAGGGGCGTTTTCGTAATTTTTAAGGCTCCTAAGACCTCCTATAGGCTTTCTCCCTCCTCCAAAGGACGCCCAAATCAGCTCGAAATGCTTTGATATTTTAACCCATGATAGAGGACGGCATTTTAAGCATAATGGCGTTGGAATTTTGATTTTTCGAATTTCCAATAATTTTCTAGCAATTTCTGACTGAATCTGACGGGAAATTCAATTTAAAAATATTCCAACATTTAAAAAATTCGGTTCCAACTCATAAAATTCATAATATCCATCCTTGACATGTGGTTAAAATTTCACAGCAAAATTCCTTTGGGAAGTCTTTTAATTAAAATACCAAAGAATCTTACTTTTACTAGATTTTCTTTATCTTTAAGAAAGTCTATATAAGGGGATAGGTTTTTGGATAAAATCAGAATCTCATAACCTCAAGAACCCTAGACTCTCAAAGAAGGCAGCCGTCTCTCTCTCTCCACGTTTTTGAAATCCAGAGCCACAATCAAACACCGAAATCTCACCAAAATCAACACTAAAACATATTTTTCAACTCCCACAACATCATCAATCATCAAACATCAACCAAACCACCTCCAAAGCGTGAAGAACAGCAAGAACAACCAACAACCAGAAGCTTGGTTCGAAAACCTTTCGGGTCTGCCGTCAACGGGGCACTCGACGAATCCCGGTGTGAAGAATCGTTGTGAATCCGAAGGTAAATGAAATACCCCAAACTTAAGTATAGTGATTAAGATAATTCTAATCCGTATTTAAGAGCCTAATAATGCTAGAGCAATATTGGTAAGGAAAAATAAATCCAAAAGAAATAAATAAACGCTTAAAAAGCGGAAAACGCTAAATAAGCGTTAAATAACCATAGGTGGTATGAGACCTCGGTTAGCGTATGATATGGATTCTAAAGGTTTAATAAGACCTAAATAATATATGGGAACGATTCCCGAAGAAAACGGATCCAAGAAATGTATTAAATCGCTAAAAGAGCTTTAGCGCACGTTTTTCAAGGAAACCCGAAAACGTGACTTTGAGTGGTCAAATAGACCCGTAAAAATTATGAATCATTAAATAATAATTATTAAGCATGTATGAAAGCTTAATAACCTATAAAAATAATTAGGCGAGAGAATTCCAGAAAACGGGTTCCGGTTAGTAAAAACTGTAACAACCGGGAAGTAGTGGGGTGACATTGTAATAAAAGAAAACTTGTGTGTCCACTTTTGTAAATAAAAAGCAAAAATTTGAGTGAGTGTGTGTGTGATCGGTAGCCCCCTTTCCCTCACACTCTTTTTACTTCTCTAATATGCTAAAGGACAACAATAAAGTAAAAGCAAATAAAACACTCTCTCACTTCACTCTCTCATTTCCCTCATCCCTCTCTTCTTCCTTATCCCCATCGATTTCTCTCTCTTCTCCCTCCTATGCTGGGCGATTTTGAAGCTCCAAGAAGCTCCAATGGCTTCTCCACTTTGACTCCATGCTCCATCTCCATGTGAGCCCCAAATGCAAAAATAAATACATATTCTTGCTCCCCTCATCATCCTCTACACTTCCCTCTTTTTAAAATTCCAAAATGATGAAGTTCATTTTCATGGGTATACCCCATTGGTGAAGAAAATAGTATCAATGTGTAGCTTGGGGTTCCCTCTCTCCATCAAGGTAAAAAAAATCTACATGAAAAACTCATGTATTCTCCATTTTGTCTCATAACCGATTTTTTTTACCTCCTTGTAATACTCCATTTTCTCTCTCGTTTGAGCATAAATTTCACCTTGCAATGGCGGTGGATTCTCCTTCTTGAACCAAGGGCTAAAGCCCCTCCTAAAACACTCCAAAGGTAAACCCTAGAATTTGTATTCTAAACACTCCAATGAATTAGTGTTAATTTGAGGGTTAGCATTTTAATTGCATTTATTTTGTGTACATTGGGTGATGGGAATGGAGTTTGGCAACTCCATTCCCCATGTAGCCGATTTTGAGGCAAGAAAGGAAGAAAGGAAAATGTGAAAGAAAGAAGGAAGTATAAGCTCAAGGTAAGAGCTCTTTCCTAATGTTAAATTCTATTGCATTAGAGTAATGGGAATGGGTGAAGTATTTAAAGAACCCAAAACCTTGTATTAGTATTGAGGATTGTGAAGTTCAAGTATTTAAGAGCAAGCATTTGAATTGTAGGCGTTGGAGCCAAATGTAATGTGTATGTGTATTAAAATTGTGGGTTGAGGAAGTATTGGCGAAACTATGTTTGCCTTGTATTGCTGGTAGGACCCTTGTATGGGTGTGGCTAGAATAGGAAGGATTATGGTGAGAATGTGTATGTGTGGCTAGGTAAGAAAAGTAGATGAACTATGGCAAAATTTCGGTAGGAATATGTACACGTATGAGTGACTTGGTGAATGGGAGAACCAAGGTGCGTATTAGGGATTGTAGAGATGTTTAATGGCCATGAAGTAGTGGCTATAGTATGAGAATGAAAGAATGTAAAATCTGTTGCAAGAATTGTTGAATGCCATTGGAGAAACTAGGAAGACTTATGTACATGACCTAGGGAATGAGTGTTGGACTTGAAGAGGTGAGGCAATGCATTGTAGGCCTTGGGAATGGCATTAGGAGAGGAAGCTATGTATGGGGGAAGTATGAACCAAAATCTGTAGCAAAGATGTATTAAATTGCATTGTGGAACTAGGAAGAATTAGTGTGCAAGATTTGGTAAGAGGAGAGTTGGATTTGGGTATAGATGTTGTAGATTGCTTGGAATTGTATTTGGGATGCTAGAAGTGGTATTGGTAGTAGAAGTATTGGATGTGAGAATTGAGTTTTAAAATCTGTAGCATAAGTGTAACGAAAACTGTTACAAGTGTTGGATTGAAATGAGGAAGAATGTGTAAGTGAATGTAGGAATTGAGTAGTAAGTTTGGTGGATGAACCAAGGTGATTTAGAGGGCTTAATTAGTGCCAAATCATGTGGGAAGTTATTGGTAAAGATTGGGGAAACAACGGGTAAAGAAAACACCCAAAAACATTTTAAAACTGAAGTACTGGGCCAGACCGGACTTGCGACCGGACTTGCAAGTTCGGTCGAGCCCAGATTTACAAAGACGGGAAAGCTTCTGGAATCGACCGGACTTACAAGTTCGGTCGGACCAGAAAATTCTCCCGTCTGAAACCTTCTGGAATGGACCGAACTTGCGACCGGACTTGCAAGTTCGGTCGGCCAGAAAAATTCCCGTAACACAGGCTACTGGAATGGACCGAACTTGCGACCGGACTTGCAAGTTCGGTCGAGCCAGAAATTTCCCGTACTAATAGCTACTGGAATGGACCGGACTTGCAAGGTCAGTCGCAAGTCCGGTCGAGTAAAAAAAAATGTTTTAATTATATGATTATGGTAATCATATGTACATGTATATATGCCTATATACACATATGCATATATATGTAGTAATACACCATTAATGAAGTAGTAATGGTAAGAAAGTAAGTAAAGGAGTAAGAAAACAAGTTTAAGAGGTAGTAAAGTAAAGGAATGTTTTATTATCAAGAAAGGAAGTAATGAAGTGGTAAGTAAATATTGAAAGTATCAATGAAGGAGTTAGATCAATAATAGATCATTGATCATGCTACTCCATGTATGTATAGGAATCGAATAGTTGATCTCCAAGGAACCGGTAGTGCGAATACGACGGTGTACGGTATGATTTCTTCATGCTCTGTATCCTAACCTGGTTACCCCGATTTGTGTGCTTATGTGATCACCAATAAGATAAATGCACGAATTGGATTTATATTGCACTTAATTGTGTTTGAACTACTTGTTCTTGCTGTATCTCCTTGAACAATTAGTTTGTATAATTCATGAAATGAATGAATGGAAATGAGAAGTATGTGTAAGTATTGTGTACTTGTGTATTGTATGTATGTATGGAAATGAAGTATTGACTTCTACTAATTCCTAACATTCTAACTCCTAACTTGAGTAATGAGTAAATGGAATGAGTAGAAGTCCGATATAGTTTCGGCCACGCGTGAGGATAAGGAAACACAAGAGGTTGGATCCGAATCCTGGCTATAATCTTTTCCTTGGACCAATTCCCTTGAATGGGTAGCATCCTGGATTAGTGGGCCACCCTAAAGCCCGGTGGTGGGATGTAGTAATTCCTGCCCGGAGGTCATACCGACTTAACTGGAAGTAAAGTATGTAAGAAGTAAGTATTGTATGTGTATTGGTCTTGACTATTGTAAGTCATTGACCGGAAGTAAAAGAGTACCGAACACCCGATTAACCTGGGTGTGTAAAGAAGCTAACTGGACCTTGTATGTATTGGAGAATTGTATCTCCGTATCGCGTATTGGATATGTAATGGGTATGTAATGCGTATGTGTAACCCGAAAAATGGTAGGTAAGTACTGGTTGACTTGTATTGTCTTCCAAGCATGTAATGTACTGTGCGTATGTATGTATACTTGTGTAGTATTGTAGTATCGCGAATGAAAACATGTATGCATGTATGTATGAATGTATGAATTGCATGCATTCGACCAAATGGTCGGCGTACCCTCGCTAGTACGCGGGTTATGCGGTTATCATATTCAGCGAAAGCTGACCCCCTCGGGGGAACATGTTTAGTGTGCAGGTACCCGAAGCGAATACGGTCAAGGTAAGAGACCGGTGGCACGCCTTGTAATTGGAAGAATCTAGTTGTGAGGAATGGGTAGCAGATTGACTCCTAGTAAGTGTGTATGAATTTGGGAGAAGTACTATATTGATTTTGGAACCTAGCAAACTCGGAATGTATAGCGTATTATCTTGTACCGAATTGTGGAGTATTGTATCGAATGGAGCAGTGTATCGAATGGAGTATTGTAGTATCCAGTATGTAATGAGAGTATGTATTGTATGGAGTAGTACTCGGATATTCCGGTCCATCAGACCGATGCTGTATGTAGCAGTAGCAGCCTTGTTAGTCACGTGGGTGACTAACGACATTGTATCACCCGATGTATGTAAGTATGTATCCGCTGCGTGACTCAGGGAGCACGAGGAGATTGGATGGTAATGATTGAATTAATAGTAGGGGTGTTACAAAAAGTGGTATCAGAACGAAGTATCGCTCTGATGACTGGAAATACCGAGTTTAGGAATACCGAGTTAGGAATTAGAAGCTTAGGGCTAAGGGCTGAGTGTTAGCATTAGATATGCTAGTTAGGAACTACCGGGGAGTACCGGATACCTACAATACCAGTCCCGCCCACAGCAAACCCCATTGTGTAACTTGGGAAAGGACGCCAGAGAGAAGAAAAGCCTTCTCATACTCGGGGAAAACCCGGTCTGGCAATTGTGAAGCAATCACACAGTAAACAAGAACCAACGTGCGGTAGAATCCAAGAAATGGAAGACCCGGAGGTGGATCCCGGTTGAACAACAATAGCCGCACTTAATAGCGGTAGTATAAACACTCCAACCACAAGGAGGCTACAACTTGCAACAGCATGGGGCGACATGCTTAGCAGTCGCAGAACCTAGCTAAACAACCCAACAGGAAAAGAAGCACTAACCGTGCAACGAAATGGAAACAGGAGCAGTAATGAAACCCGAGATACAAGTCTACGGGACAACAGTAATAGCCAAGCCACACCACCAACGGTGAGCTAGCTGGCTAAGGACATAGTCGGGAGTGACTGACTCCAAAACCACAACGCCAAAAAGGTTACAAACCTGGCCGACATAGCTCAGACAGCTACAAGAATATTCACAAGATATAATCTGATGTAACTACAACCGTAGTGCCTAAACCGAATCAGGCTCAGTGACCACAACAAACGTGTGGGAACAAGCAACAAGGAACAACATAACCAAGTCAAAGGGGAGCTCCAAGGATTGGAGAAGTACCCTGACCAATGACAGCCATGTCAAACTCACTGAGAAGTTACTCAGAAGAGTAACTAACCTAAGTAAACGACCAACAAGATCAAGGGAAGAATCTACGAGACTATCAAATGCGAGCGGGAACCATACCGTGATCGGTATAGGATTACTCAAAAACCACCAGTACCACGCACTTGCCACGGCAAGTGCAGTAAGAACATGAATATGTAAAGGAACACTAACATGTCACAAGTGCATAGCAATGTACGGTGACCAAAATGAAACAACTACAGGATCACACATCCTAACAACTAGAAGTATGGAACCTTAGAAAGGCCTAACGGCCGGATCACTGTATTTAGAACATACCGGTCAGCGAGAAGCTCGACTTGGTCAAGACCTCAAACATGGCTACGCCATGAGAGACTTCTTTTAACACCGAACCATAATTTTTAAAACCCAAAATTCTTCTTTCAAAACCACAATCTTTCTTTAAACCTTGGATTTTAAAACCAAACCAACAGAATTACGGTGAGTATCATAGAATGATACAAGAGGAGTTGACAACAGAATACTTCACCTAGGCGTGTGACGAACACTACGAGTGTACCCAATTACGGGATGTGGGACAACCGCACTCCGAAGGAGCTTGTGGGCCTGACAAATAGTCGGGTAAGTGGTAACGTATCAATAAGGTACCCCACGTATGTATACATGTAGTGTACGAAACACGGGAAGTAGTCAACTCCGTTCTACGGACCATGAGTAAGCCAAACCAGAACAACTGGAACTCAGTCGAACAGGAGAAGGAACTCAGCTAAGAAATAAGTATGGAAGAACTCAGAGAATCCATCTGAGATAAGGAATAGGAACTAGGGAGTGCAAAGAGCACATACTAGTAAGTATAGACATTGGATATGTCTCAGGACATCAAAATACAGGCAGCTGGAAAGTATACCCAGCCTAAACACAGTAAGGCAATCGCCTAACGTGGACACCAGAATGCTCAACAACGGGACGGAGTTCCCAAGAGCAATTACAAGATTACCACAAATATAATCCATCATCAAAGAGGACATTTAACCCTAGTCTAAAATACTAGGAGAAAGCATAAACAGTCTACCCAAGAATGGGGGACGTTATACCCCTAAAGGGGATAGCTTAAATACAATACCACAAGGCGGTATAGCGGACACATCATGCCATAGACATTAGCCGGATGTAACGGCATAACTAACAACACCCAGGAGCAATCCTCGAAGGGTGTCTGGAATAACAACAGTCGAATGAAGTGTCATGATAAGAGCACGACAACTAGAACGAACACTCGGTTAAGACACCGAAGGGATTCACTTAATAGGAAATACCCTAGTCTACAAAAGGCACTGATCAGCACCAGATTGCCTAAGGGTCTCCTATGAACGGAAGCGTGATGTCACGACTTACCATGGAGCCCAGTAAATACCTCCAACCTATGTGGTACAAAAGAATTGGAACGTGTATAAGCAGCTTGCAAAGAGCATAGCTTGCAGCAATAAGGCTTAAAAGCCACCAACCAACTACGTTGTGTGAACTCAAACAGTGGCAAAACCCACACCATTACTAATGGGACTTGCAAAAAAATATTATCCCATATGACAAGAAATCAACAACTGGACCATCAATTCAAACCCAACCTCTTGAGTGGCTGGGAGTAATGGTCAACTCAGCGTCACTGTCACTAGAGCATCAGTCTAGCATGCAGTTGACAAGCCTTAACTACCTTCATGCCTTCTGTAGCAATGATAACACAGGGGCATAGAAATCGGGATAAATGCCAACATTGGCCTAGTCCACGTCTGGACACTACAGAAACTCGAGGAAAAGTACCCCTCGTTAATCGAAGACCACCAAGGTGGTGAAGATGTGAACCCTTAGAAGGGGCTTCCATCTACTATAACAACAAAACTTGCGTAAGATACTGCCAAGAGACAACGAATAAGGAAATGAGATTTCCAACCCACTACGCCTACGAGAGGCTGTGGACTGTAGAAGCACATCGCTTAAGAGCATCGAAGCTCGAAGGAGTAAGTATACTCCTTATGCACCCAATCATGTGGTGAACCATTGTATAAATACTTACATGGTAAACCTTGTCATGAGACCTATGAGTGGAAACACACCCCTCAACGAGAACTTTCACCTACCAGTAAGAATACTCTTTAATTGGAGAACGGGACCAGAAGACCCTTGAAGCTTCTTGGGATGTCCCGGTAGTATAAATACAAAAGGAAACTGCACAGCTAGAGCCTACATCCAATGCTCAGCACTGAGGAGACAGTAATTATCAGAAACAATTAATGTGAGTGCACATTGGCACCACGAATGACCAACGCTCAAGAAAGCCGATAACCCGATGAATCACTTCATCCATCAACCAAACACTTGGTAAATTGCATTATCGATTATGAAATAATGTGAGGTAAGCCAACCCACATGAAACCTGAATGGAAATAAACATCCCCATGGGAGTATAGTAACATTGCGGTATGCTACGACAACCGCCATACACACGACAGAGAACCCTCAGTATTCATACCATAAGGAAATGGTGCCAATGGCAATGGCAATGAGTAAAGGAACTACCACAGTAACGAAGACAGTAAAAACGACGTCATGTAATGAGTAAGAGTATGGTGCGCAATAAGCGACCGCTAGGAGGAAGTAGTAAGACGATGACACAGAGTATAAGTACGAGAAACAGACAAATATTCACTCCTATCGATCACATAAGTGATTTACTGTCAAGCGTTTACGCCTCTGCACTCTGTATGACTGAGTGTTTTGGTATTGCATTTACAGCTAATGATCTAATGGGATAGCTAGGAATATGGAAACGTAAACGTAGTAAACCTTTCTTTCACCAACAACATGGCATAAGCCAGTCAA
This sequence comes from Limonium bicolor, assembly GCA_023374045.1. Taxonomy (NCBI): domain Eukaryota; kingdom Viridiplantae; phylum Streptophyta; class Magnoliopsida; order Caryophyllales; family Plumbaginaceae; genus Limonium; species Limonium bicolor. The sequence goes on along the minus strand of CM041776.1, from coordinate 143,012,771 downwards.
GCAAGCTTAGCAACAAACCGTGCGGCCTAAGGCCAAAGAAGCACGAAAAGTGTAAGCACACTAACAATCACAAGATGTGAATTCCATTGGAATAAAAGGTGAAAGAAGACTGAAGAAAGTCACTCGGACCGACGCATTGAGAATGCAAGGTCATACAAGCAAAGAACACTTGTACTGAACCAGAAGAACTGGTATTATTCAGAACTAGTGACAACAGAGGAAGCACTGCAACTAGGTAGTGACTTAACCTCGCCCGACAACAAGTCGGAGGGACTTAGTGAATAATCGTGGGAGTACGAATAATATGTATAATAGATTACCAGAAAGCTGGTTACAATCTAAAACTCATTGAGTTCAAACAGCGGTAAAAGAATACCACACTGTTAGTAAACCTTATTTCCACAATAGAGGGATAGAAAGGTGATGTATAGCACATTAAGGATAACATGAAGGGTGAGTAACCCAAGTTATCAGGGTCGCGCAGCAGAAGCTAGTGGGCCCTAACTAAGAAATGTAATACACCTAGTAAGTACGAAAGAATGGCTATTAATGCCTTGAAGCCTAATAGGCTAGAACTGAATTAATTAGGAGTTAAATAAACTCATGTACGAATCCTCGGTGCAAAGACTAAACCATTGGTATGGTTAAGACCCTTTGACCAGAGCATATTGTATAGTATATCGTATGAAGCTAAACTTCAGATTGCCCAAATCAGTAACCAATGTTTAATAGTAACATATGGTAGATTACGTGGGCGTAATCCCTTTTAAGGGGGGTAGAGCGAAAACCGCTTAATACAAGTTTTATAAATAAAACACATAAAACTATAATGTGCATAGCACAAATGAGAATTGATTTAATGATTGGTACTTATGTTAAATAAACATACGTATTCATTCATATTAACTGTGGTAATTAGGCACGAGAGATGCGAATACCATGGATGAATATACCCATCTTGTAACCCCAGTGGAAAAGTATAGTAAAGAAGAGTAGAGTAACTCTTGGGGAAATGATAATTCTTGTAGTGTGTGTCTATCTGAAGTTAGACATGGTATTACGATGCATGAGTCGGTATAAAACCGATGTATAACCTAGAGGAAATTGAGTTCCCTAGGTGATTGTCTTGAGACAATCGAGAATGAGTAGTGGACGGAGCTCCACAAGTATTGTATTCTTAAAGAAGTAGTACGGATTGACTATGAGTAGTAGAGGATTGTAACCATGAGTAGTGTATTCGTAAGTATGTTATTGGAAGTAAATCGAGGACAACCGAATTTCCTAAGTACTGTAGTCCTTAGCTAGAATATTTGAGATGAAGGAGAGTAGTGAATGGAAGTAGTAACAGATGATGAAATGAGTATGTAGGTATTGAATCTTGAAGCAAGTATTTGGAAGTAGAGTGAGGATGATTGATGGACTGAATTCCATCCTTTGGAGATTTGTGAAATTGTAATCACGACTAGGCAGAGTAAAAAGATAGAAAATTGAAATAACCAACTATCTGTTTGCTTGAAACTGATGTGGGAAGTCGAACTTGATCCTGATCAGATCGAGGGAAACTGAACACAAATTGGGGTGGAAAGATAGTGCAACACTGATGCTGATCACATCAGGGTTGAACGATTCTTGAAGCTCCCCTTAAGTGGTCACAAGAATCACATAGGATAGAAGTAATGAATATAAATTGGAATTTGAAGTTGTGTGTTTTAGAAAATTTTTAATTGGTAGTAGAAAGAATTTCCTTTAGTATGGAGAATGAGGATCTGCTATAAGGGTGTACCGAAGAAGATAGTAAGGTAGTATGTTGTATTATTCCAAGGGCAGCGGGACGTAGAGGAGTCCTGTGTCTAGATGACCTTGGTGCCTGAGGGATTGTATGTGTATTGCATTGCTTTGGGGATAGCTTTGCACCGTATGTAGGTATAAATCCTGTAATGTGGAACCAGATGGTGGGACGTGATGCGGATGGAAGTAAGCATGGTATACTTATATTGTATGGAATGTGGAGACCCGAAGTAATGAATTCAGAAATTGTAAGGAGGAAGAATGTACGACCTTTGGCATAGACAAGTAAGAATGAGCAAGTATTGAAATCCTATAACCTTGAGCAACTTTGAGGACAAAGTTCTTAAGGGGGGTAGATTGAAATACCCCAAACTTAAGTATAGTGATTAAGATAATTCTAATCCGTATTTAAGAGCCTAATAATGCTAGAGCAATATTGGTAAGGAAAAATAAATCCAAAAGAAATAAATAAACGCTTAAAAAGCGGAAAACGCTAAATAAGCGTTAAATAACCATAGGAGGTATGAGACCCCGGTTAGCGTATGATATGGATTCTAAAGGTTTAATAAGACCTAAATAATATATGGGAACAATTCCCGAAGAAAACGGATCCAAGAAATGTATTAAATCGCTAAAAGAGCTTTAGCGCACGTTTTTCGAGGAAACCCGAAAACGTGACTTTGAGTGGTCAAACAGACCCGTAAAAATTATGAATCATTAAATAATAATTATTAAGCATGTATGAAAGCTTAATAACCAATAAAAATAATTAGGCGAGAGAATTCCGGAAAACGGGTTCCGGTTAGTAAAAACTATAACAACCGGGAAGTAGTGGGGTGACATTGTAATAAAAGAAAACTTGTGTGTCCACTTTTGTAAATAAAAAGCAAAAATTTGAGTGAGTGTGTGTGTGTGATCGGTAGCCCCCTTTCCCTCACACTCTCTTTACTTCTCTAATATGCTAAAGGACAACAATAAAGTAAAAGCAAATAAAACACTCTCACTCACTCTCTCATTTCCCTCATCCCTCTCTTCTTCCTTATCCCCATCGATTTCTCTCTCTTCTCCCTCCTATGCTGGGCGATTTTGAAGCTCCAAGAAGCTCCAATGGCTTCTCCACTTTGACTCCATGCTCCATCTCCATGTGAGCCCCAAATGCAAAAATAAATACATATTCTTGCTCCCCTCATCATCCTCTACACTTCCCTCTTTTTAAAATTCCAAAATGATGAAGTTCATTTTCGTGGGTATACCCCATTGGTGAAGAAAATAGCATCAATGTGTAGCTTGGGGTTCCCTCTCTCCATCAAGGTAAAAATCTACATGAAAAACTCATGTTTCTCCATTTTGTTCATAACCGATTTTTACCTCCTTGTAATACTCCATTTTCTCTCTCTTTTGAGCATAAATTTCACCTTGCAATGGTGGTGGATTCTCCTTCTTGAACCAAGGGCTAAAGCCCCTCCTAAAACACTCCAAAGGTAAACCCTAGAATTTGTATTCTAAACACTCCAATGAATTAGTGTTAATTTGAGGGTTAGCATTTTAATTGCACTTATTTTGTGTACATTGGGTGATGGGAATGGAGTTTGGCAACTCCATTCCCCATGTAGCCGATTTTGAGGCAAGAAAGGAAGAAGGAGGAAAAATGTGAAAGAAAGAAGGAAGTATAAGCTCAAGGTAAGAGCTCTTTCCTAATGTTAAATTCTATTGCATTAGAGTAATGGGAATGGGTAAAGTATTTAAAGAACCCAAAACCTTGTATTAGTATTGAGGATTGTGAAGTTCAAGTATTTAAGAGCAAGCATTTGAATTGTAGGCGTTGGAGCCAAATGTAATGTGTATGTGTATTAAAATTGTGGGTTGAGGAAGTATTGGCGAAACTATGTTTGCCTTGTATTGCTGGTAGGACCCTTGTATGGGTGTGGCTAGAATAGGAAGGATTTTGGTGAGAATGTGTATGTGTGGCTAGGTAAGAAAAGTAGATGAACTATGGCAAAATTTCGGTAGGAATATGTACACGTATGAGTGACTTGGTGAATGGGAGAACCAAGGTGCGTATTAGGGATTGTAGAGATGTTTAATGGCCATGAAGTAGTGGCTATAGTGTGAGAATGAAAGAATGTAAAATCTGTTGCAAGAATTGTTGAATGGCATTGGAGAAACTAGGAAGACTTATGTACATGACCTAGGGAATGAGTGTTGGACTTGAAGAGGTGAGGCAATGCATTGTAGGCCTTGGGAATGGCATTAGGAGAGGAAGCTATGTATAGGGGAAGTATGAACCAAAATCTGTAGCAAAGATGTATTAAATTGCATTGTGGAACTAGGAAGAATTAGTGTGCAAGATTTGGTAAGAGGAGAGTTGGATTTGGGTATAGATGTTGTAGATTGCTTGGAATTGTATTTGGGATGCTAGAAGTGGTATTGGTAGTAGAAGTATTGGATGTGAGAATTGAGTTTTAAAATCTGTAGCATAAGTGTAACGAAAACTGTTACAAGTGTTGGATTGAAATGAGGAAGAATGTGTAAGTGAATGTAGGAATTGAGTAGTAAGTTTGGTGGATGAACCAAGGTGATTTAGAGGGCTTCATTAGTGCCAAATCATGTGGGAAGTTATTGGTAAAGATTGGGGAAACAACGGGTAAAGAAAACACCCAAAAACAGATTTTAAAACTGAAGTACTGGGCCGGACCGGACTTGCGACCGGACTTGCAAGTTCGGTCGAGCCCAGATTTACAAAGACGGGAAAGCTTCTGGAATTGACCGGACTTACAAGTTCGGTCGGACCAGAAAATTCTCCCGTCTGAAACCTTCTGGAATGGACCGAACTTGCAACCGGACTTGCAAGTTCGGTCGGCCAGAAAAATCCCCGTAACACAGGCTACTGGAATGGACCGAACTTGCGACCGGACTTGCAAGTTCGGTCGAGCCAGAAATTTCCCGTACTAATAGCTACTGGAATGGACCGGACTTGCAAGGTCGGTCGCAAGTCCGGTCGAGTCAAAAAAAAATGTTTTAATTATATGATTATGGTAATCATATGTACATGTATATATGCATATATACACATATGCATATATATGTAGTAATACACCATTAATGAAGTAGTAATGGTAAGAAAGTAAGTAAAGGAGTAAGAAAACAAGTTTAAGAGGTAGTAAAGTAAAGGAATGTTTTATAATCAAGAAAGGTAGTAATGAAGTGGTAAGTAAATATTGAAAGTATCAATGAAGGAGTAAGTTAGATCAATAATAGATCATTGATCATGCTACTCCATGTATGTATAGGAATCGAATAGTTGATCTCCAAGGAACCGGTAGTGCGAATACGACGGTGTACGGTATGATTTCTTCATGCTCTGTATCCTAACCTGGTTACCCCGATTTGTGTGCTTATGTGATCACCAATAAGATAAATGCATGAATCGGATTTATATTGCACTTAATTGTGTTTGAACTACTTGTTCTTGCTGTATCTCCTTGAACAATTAGTTTGTATAATTCATGAAATGAATGAATGGAAATGAGAAGTATGTGTAAGTATTGTGTACTTGTGTATTGTATGTATGTATGGAAATGAAGTATTGACTTCTACTAATTCCTAACATTCTAACTCCTAACTTGAGTAATGAGTAAATGGAATGAGTAGAAGTCCGATATAGTTTCGGCCACGCGTGAGGATAAGGAAACACAAGAGGTTGGATCCGAATCCTGGCTGTAATCTTTTCCTTGGACCAATTCCCTTGAATGGGTAGCATCCTGGATTAGTGGGCCACCCTAAAGCCCGGTGGTGGGATGTAGTAATCCCTGCCCGGAGGTCATACCGACTTAACTGGAAGTAAAGTATGTAAGAAGTAAGTATTGTATGTGTATTGGTCTTGACTATTGTAAGTCATTGACCGGAAGTAAAAGAGTACCGAACACCCGATTAACCCGGGTGTGTAAAGAAGCTAACTGGACCTTGTATGTATTGGAGAATTGTATCTCCGTATCGCATATTGGATATGTAATGGGTATGTAATGCATATGTGTAACCCGAAAAATGGTAGGTAAGTACTGGTTGACTTGTATTGTCTTCCAAGCATGTAATGTACTGTGCGTATGTATGTATACTTGTGTAGTATTGTAGTATCGCGAATGAAAACATGTATGCATGTATGTATGAATGTATGAATTGCAAAATGAATTGCATGCATTCGACCAAATGGTCGGCGTGCCCTCGCTAGTACGCGGGGTATGCGGTTATCATATTCAGCGAAAGCTGACCCCCTCGGGGGAACATTTTTAGTGTGCAGGTACCCGGAGCGAATACGGTCAAGGTAAGAGACCGGTGGCGCGCCTTGTAATTGGAAGAATCTAGTTGTGAGGAATGGGTAGCAAATTGACTCCTAGTAAGTGTGTATGAATTTGGGAGAAGTACTGTATTGATTTTGGAACCTAGCAAACTCAGTATGTATAGCGTATTATCTTGTACCGAATTGTGGAGTATTGTATCGAATGGAGCGGTGTATCGAATGGAGTATTGTAGTATCCAGTATGTAATGAGAGTATGTATTGTATGGAGTAGTACTCGGATATTCCGGTCCATCAGACCGATGCTGTATGTAGCAGTAGCAGCCTTGTTAGTCACGTGGGTGACTAACGGCATTGTATCACCCGATGTATGTAAGTATGTATCCGCTGCGTGACTCAGGGAGCACGAGGAGATTGGACGGTAATGATTGAATTAATAGTAGGGGTGTTACAGTAAAACAGGTAGAAACTCCACTTCCCTAATTCTCTACGGTATTATCTGTCTTGCCTCAAAATTTGGGCTCAAACTAACCCTTCTACGCTTCTGTATTGCTGTTTGTTTAAGCTTCTGTCCAATAACTTGTTTACCAAGTTTCGTGCTTAATTCGAATTCAAATTGAAAACTTTCAATCACTAACGTCTTGTACATCTTTCAGGCTACACACCCATAAAATTTGAGCCAAAAACACTTTCGGGAACAGCCTCAAAGCCGCCGTCCGAGGGCGGTCCGCACCCACGGACGTCATGTCCGGGGTCCCGGACTCCCTGTCCGTAAGCCCGGACGCCCACAGACGGCGGAGGGATTTAAAAAAATTCAAAATTTAGGTTTTCTAATAATGTCCGGGCCCACGGACAGCCTGTCCGTGGCCCCGGACTTTGCAATTTTTTGTTTTCCTTTAATTTCGACTCTTCTGTATAATTAGGTTAACTGGGGTCCGTGGTCTCGGACATGGGGTCCGTGGCTACGGACGTAAGCAAAATTCGACCTAATTCTGCCTCTGAAACCCTAGTTTAGGTATCTTTCAATTTCACTTTAGTTTTCTGTCAAAAAATGCTAAAAAACACAAAAAACCAGAAGCTCGCGCACTTAGGTTAAAACGACTCGTAATAAGCCGTAATTAAACTAAGTAGAGGAAAAACGACTTCTAGGGGTAATGAAAGTAATTGAACCCTAATTGAGTCGAATATCAAGCCCCCGAACCCGAACTCTCCTTTCCTAATTTGATCTAGGTTAAAATTAGGTGGCGACTCATAATAGGTTCCAGTGAGCTAGCTTAGGTTTTAATAATTATTGTTATATGACATAGTTATTAATCTTAGGTTATAAGTGGACCTAAAACCCGATTAGATCCTAATCAATTTAATCCACATAGGATAGGGGTTTAAAATCGAGGCTCACAGACTGGCGACTCTGCTGGGGACAAAATTCTTAATTTTAACTTGTTTAATTTTAAGAAAGATGGCTTAACTCGAAAATGTTTATTTATGGCTTTATTACTCTGTTTGTTTACTTTCGTGCGCACTTTAATTTTCTGCACCTTCGCATCATATGAGAGCGAGGGTCCACACAAACCAATTTCACCCCGGGACCCGTTTGAGGGTCCCCTGTCAGGGACTCACACCTTTTTAGGTGATGTGAATAAGTGGGGGAAAAGAGGAGGGTGTCATCTAACCACACCCCCTTAATACCTGGGCCTTAGCCCCAAGCATTTTCCTGGCAGTACCCTTACCTAGCCCATTGTTTGGTCAGTCAAAGACCCGACCGTAGACCACACCTTTAGGTGATGTGAAAAAGTGGGGTAGCCCAAAGAGAATAGCGTGCAAGCCCTATTCCTTTGTGGTGACCCGGGCCCGCGCCCCAAGCACCTCTCCGGATCGACCTGTACCTATTGGACTGAATCATCTTGTGAGGGCATTTGCATCACCACCTTATGTAAGACTTCTGTGCATATGTTCTCTTTCTCCTGGGCCTCAGGTCCAATGTCTGTATCGACCCATCAATCTGTCCCAGTCCGAATGAAATGCTTGAATGTTTCAACGGCCCAAATAGTCCGAAAAAAGCAAAAGAGTCCTGTGATTAGAACACAAGGGCCCTCAGAGGAAAGCCTTTCCACGTCATTGAAAGCCCGTGCCCTAATGTTTCTTTTTTATGTCCCAAAACAGAAAGAAGGCAAGATTTCAGAAAGGCGCTGGGACAGAAGTTCCGGACGTTTGACCCGACTGCCTACTCCCCCACCTCCGTTATTTCAGCCCGAGGTAGATTCTAGCTCATCTGACATGTCAGTCCAAGCGCATGACGATATCTCTCAGGAGGATCAGCCAGCAGGGGGGAAAACTAGAACACTTCAGTTGAGGAGCTCATGAAAAACTTTGATTTGAAACACCAGGAAGCAATCCAGGCACTCGAGAATAAATATGTGGACACAATCGCCAAGCTAGAAGATAAGTTGGACGCATTGGAAACGGCAGCCCAAAGCAGGACTGCTGAGGGTCCGACAGGGGAGGAGGACCAAATAGCCAGCCTGGTACGGAAACATCAAGCCACCATTGAAGCCTTGGAGGCACGGCATACGGCAGCAACAGTTGAGCTCCATGAGAAAATAGGATCTTTGGAGGCGGCAAGACAAGAAAGACCGCTGCAAGGATTTGTCAATCCTTTATACGGCATGGACAATATCTCCTTAGAAGGACATGACACCCAAGTTGGATACGGTGGTGGTGCTCCCGGGAACCAGTTAGCCACCGAAGTTCAGAGGGCATTGAGGCGCATTGAGCGCATGGAAAAGGCCGGTAAGCCCGCTGGTTTTGATTATCTCTCCATGGGATCCTATCCAAGTGTTGAGCTACCTGTGAAACTGAAGCTCCCCACTTTGGCTCTCTACAAAGGCTCGACCTATCCCCAAATTCATTTGGCGATGTTTGATCGAGAGATGTCTATCCTGAGGCTCAATGATATGCAGAAGGCCAAGGTCTTTGCCCGATACCTAGATGAGATCCCTCAACGATGGTACCTAACTCAGAGGATGAACACCAGGACATATGAGGAGATATGTGAAGCTTTCCAGACTCACTTTGAGTATGCTAAAAATTTGGAAATCACCTAGTCTGACCTCGCCAGCACGCGCCAAATGGGAAGTGAGTCCATGTCCGACTTTATAAAGCGGTGGAGGAGGAAGGCAGCAGACATGCCTACAAGGATGGATGAGCAGGAACAAATCTGCATGATTGTTGAGAACATGCAAAAGCAGTACAATGATGAATTAAAGTATATGTACTTTCCGAGCTTTGATATGCTCATGGGCCAGGTAGGGGTTTTGGAGGAGAAGATCCACAAGGGAGACCTAAAGCTAGGATACCCTCGAGGATCCGGAAGTAATTCGAAGTTCCCAAAATCTGAAACAGCAAAGGTTTCCTACTCAAACACAGCTTACGCACAGAGCGCACCGCAGAGGTACGCGGGACAGTACGAAGTGAACACGGTCCAGCAGCCGAGGGAACAGGGGAGGAATTATCGGGCAGTACCACCTCCAAGACCGGATTTCAGTCAGCGAGAATTCACAAATATTGTGCGGCCATTGAGTCATGCTCTGAAAAAGCTCCAGGAGCAGAACATCTTACAGCCTCTTCCGCCCCGACCAGGAGTCACCTGTTTGGGCAGGAATCCAAATCAGTTCTGTCTCTACCATCAATTACCAGGTCACGACACCGATCATTGCAGGGCCCTACAGCATAAGATCCAAGACCTGATTGACCAGGGACTTCAGTTCTCAGAGCGCGGGAATATCTTCGGGAATCCTATGCCAAAACACCACTAAGGATCATTGTTGTTTTTCTTCTCCCTTTAGTTGTTTTGCGTAGCTTTGTCTTTTTCCTTTGTCTTTTCTTTTAGTTCTTTAGCTAGTTTAGTTGTTTCTCCCATTTAGTTGGTACTCAATGTCGTTGTTACTTCTTTTGGTTATCAATAAAATTTCTTCTTTGATTCGTGTTCTAATGAGTATACTTCCGTTCATGTGCTAAAAAAAATAAGAAAAGAAGGGAGAAAGGAAAAAAAAAACTCTTTCTTGTAAAGCTTGTCTGCAAACATACAAAAGAAAAACCTTCGTTTTTTTATGAGACCCCCTGTACGAGACCACCTTCCCATCCATGTATTCACCACCTCCATTACAGTCACCACACATGTCGCAGCATTCCATCACCTCTACCATTTCATCAGACACATAAAAAGCAAATCCGCGGCCGCCAAAAGGCCAAAGAAATGAATCACTCAGCAATCACCCCATCACCCCTCACCACCATTGTTCACCACCACACATGCAATCACCCTCCACAAATAACTTGGGCATTCTAAGGTTTGTCAAGAAAACCCCACAACAATACTGGGGGCAATCTGAGTTAAGGAACGATAATGTTTATTTCTTTTGTTTAAAGGCGCGCAAGCAAGTCTCTGAGTGTGCACTTCGTGAGAGTGCCATGAGCGGTAAAAACCAAGAGCGAACGAGCATGTCATTTTTACACGACTCCAGAGAGATCACGTTCAAAGGTAAGGTGAACGGCATGACTCTGACCGAAGGAGATAATTTGTAAATTTACTCTTAGACCTGCGAAAAGTAACAAAGAACGGATACACAACTATCAGGAATGACGAAGCACCTAGGTACATCACAACATAGCCAAAAGCTTGTAAACCCTATCATTAAACCCTAGGCACCCCCGTTGAGCCTTTCGTATATCCCTTTTCGATATTATGAGCTCCACGAAATAACCCAGCCAATGATGAATGTCCGACCCGGTGACCAAAGGAAGCGAGGAGCCCGACTCTCAGATAACATTCTCATCAGTCCAAAGAAGCAATGCCGCTATCAGCATGACGAAGCGATCCGCAAATGGTCCCAGAGTGACACAGGATCAAAAGAGCTCACATCAAAACAGCTCTCGAAGCCCAAAACCGGGAAACACAAGAACCCCGAAGGAAAAGTCAAGGAAGGATAAAACAAAAAGGCAAACCCAAAGTGCCTCTAAGAAGTCCAAAGGACAAAAAAGAGAAATGGTGTAAAGGACAACTTCAAAAGTCCAGGTCCAGAAGCTCGAAAACAACGTCAACATGAAGCAGCCAGACGACTTCAAGACAAGGAAGATGAATCCGAGAGAAGACGCAAGTTGCAGCTTTGGTCACCCATTTAAGCTCCACACCTCAAATATTCCTCCATGATCCCGTCGTCTTTCATCACACCCTATGGCCACGTTATAAGCTCTAAAGACTTCCGACTTGATAGTTGTGTGTCCAATCACGTGAAGGTAACAGATCAAATGCGTAGATCCATCAAATATCAAATTCAATGGTCTAGAAGTTATGGCCATGAGCGAGAAATGAGTGCAAACACCAACCACGTTGAGTGTAGGATAGGAAGCACCACATCAAAGTGCTAACAGAGAAATTGTTAGGATAAACTATATATAAAAGGAATAAAATACTAAACTAATCCTACAACTCTACTACGGGTAGCAAAATAAAACCCGGTCGGAGTATAGTGTAAATATATTACGACCGAGAGTATCGTACCCAAGGGACTTATAGAAAATCAGTCCTAATCCGGTAATACCTATTCTAAGACAAGGGGGGAAATTGAAATGTTTTCTAATCCTAATCAAAACTAACTAAACTAAGTGGTAATTACAATGAAATTATCCTTGATCCAGGGTGTGAAACCATCTAAGCACCAATATGAACTCTCAACATAAACACAGGCCTTCGAATTAACCAACAACTGAACACGCCGGGTGTCCTGCCGGATACCACTTGCACGGCATATTCAAAGACATTGAATATGTCGGACATTGGCCACCCGGCAGTGCATCCGGCATAATCATAATGCATATTCTTTCTCCAGTTTCCGAGTAGAAAACAGAAGACTCATCCCTATTAACAAATCGAGCATATATCATGCCACGAAATGAACAAGGAAATGGGGGAAGATGGATTAATTCTCACTCTTACTACTAACCCTTAAGTCATAAGAAGAGAGTAGAAAGACCATTAAGAGAGTCTAACCTATCTTACTTGGGACTTGTCTTCCACAAGTAAGAATTGCATGAAGAGAAAAAGAGATCAACCTATTCTCTTTCAATAAGAACCTTACTCTTAATAAACTTGAAAATTATATTAAAGAAATCATATTGTTTACAAGAAGGAATTCATCCCTAACCAAGAATAAGCAAGGAGTTCTACATCTCCATCCACACAACTACAAGAAGAGAATACAAAGGGGAGAAGGGAATGGTCATAGCCTTAACCCGACAGGATCTTCTTCTTCTTCTTCGCGTGGATGGAACTGTAGAAACTTCCTTGGACACCAACAATGGAGTGGGGCGAAATTGGAGTTGTGAGTGGAGTGTATAGGGGTGTTGAAGTGTGTCAAATTGCTGCCTTCCTCGGCCTATTTATAGGCATTAATTGTGTCTTTGCCGGGCGTCGTGCCGGGTCCCCAATAGCCGGCACACGTGTAAAATGCGCCCAACTGTTAACGGTCGAAACCGTCGATGTCCGTGCGAAACAGTGCTTATGCCGGGTAGGAATTACCCGGCACCACACCCGGCAGCGGTTGGAAAACACGTGGATCACATGTGCTGTCGTATGGTCAATCGAGGCGATTTTACACTCATGCCGGATAGCATTTACCTGGCATCACATCCGGCAAGGCTTCTTTCTGTTCTGTACTGCCGTGCAGAAACTACCCGGCATGGAGTCCGGCTTCAACTGAACTTTTGCCTAGAAAATCATTCCTTGCACATAAAACTCATAAAAACATAAATCTGTACAAATAATATATTTTAACACATAATAAGCATAAATAACATAAATATATCTTTATTTAGATAAATATAATACTAAATCTAGTGCATAAAATATGATAAGTCTGCGGCTTATCACAAAGCATAAGCCTCGACCCTGTGAAGATGAGACTTGTTCGCACGTTTAATCAAAGAAAATACTGGGGGCAATTGATCGTTCCGATCAATTGCCATGAACTCTAGCTCAGATTGTCCTAAGGAAAAATACTGGGGGCAATTGTTTGGTTCCAACAATTGCCATGACAACACCAATTGAAACCTAAAGCTTGAGCACCACCATCCCACCACAGGCATAAGCCCTTACCTCCACATCAAACACCTCAGGCGCATATAAGCTCTAATCTCCACAAACACTCTCAAGCCCGTCGTTAGCCTTACCCCCACAAAAACATCAGACCTGCCCACCATCCAAAATCACAACCTAATCCCAGGTTTGTCGTATATCCTGAACACCAGCAAAAGCATTTAGCACCACAAAAACAAAACCACACCCCACCAGTGGCATGTTCATCTTCTAAGAAACAAAATACAAATATGAAATTCTTAGTAAGGGAGTGATTCTTTCACTTCCCTTTTTCAGTAGAGTTTTTCCCAAGCTTTGCCATGTTTGGCACATTTTCCAGCAATTTCTTGTTTTAAACAATTTTCAATTCTCATCACTGCCATGTTCGGCACATTTTTCAACAGTTTCTTGCTTTGAACAAATATCTTATATGCACTGCGATTGCATTTTATAAACTTTTGTGTACACCTCACCATCGCCACGTTTGGCCCTTTTACAATTGGTTTTCACCACATGCATTTGCTTGAGACCACTATCTTTCTAGCCCATTTTTAGTGCGAGACCCATCATGCACTTAACTCACATTCACTTAGAACCATCTTTTAGGCTCGTCATAAGACCTAGAACCATCTTTAGGCTCGTCATAAGACCTAGAACAACCTTTAGGCTCGTCATAAGACCTAGATCCAACCTTTAGGCTCGTCATAAGACCAAGATCCATCCTTAGGCTCGTAGTAAGACCTAGTCACATTCCTTTAGGCTCGTAGTAAGACCTAGTTGCATCCCTATAGGCTCGTCATAAGACCTAGAACCATCTCTAGGCTCGTCATAAGACCTAGATCCATCCTTAGGCTCGTAGTAAGACCTAGTCGCATTCCTTTAGGCTCGTCATAAGACCTAGATCCATCCTTTAGGCTCGTCATAAGACCCCGATCCAACCCTTAGGCTCGTCATAAGACCTAGTTGCATTCCCTTAGGCTCGTAGTAAGACCTAGTGTTACCCTTTAGCTTACCCACTCTCATCAAACACATTGCATTCATCTCATTCATATAGGCTCGTCATAAGACCTAGTTGCATTATCCAGGCGCGTCACAAGACCTGGTGACAAAAAAGTTGGCGAGGTGATGGCAATAAATCCTCCTTTTGTGATGTCAACTTATTTTCGGGATCAATGAATGGTGGGCGAAGGCAATAAGTCCCCAGGGTTTTTACCAGGAGTTATCCCTGCATACCGGCTTGGGGGCGATGGCAATAAGTCCACATTGGGTCCAGCCAGGAGCATTAGCACGGGTTTCGGTCCCCAGAAGCATCCGAGCATCATCAGCATCATCAGCATCAGCATCATTAGCATCCTTAGCATCCTTAGCATTTCAGCATTCTTGCATTTGCATACCATCCAGTTTTCACATCTTAGGTAGTCAACGCCTTAGAAACGCTTGACATTGCATCATTTCATTACAGGTAGTCAGCGCCTTAGAACAGCTCGACAATGCTTTGTAGCTTAGGTAGTCAGCGCCTTAGAACAGCTCGACAATGCTTTGTAGCTTAGGTAGTCAGCGCCTTAGAACAGCTCGACAATGCTTTGTAGCTTAGGTAGTCAGCGCCTTAGAACAGCTCGGCAATGCTTTGTAGCTTAGGTAGTCAGTGCCTTAGAATAGCTCGACAATGTTTTGTGGCTTAGGTAGTCAGCGCCTCCGAATAGCTGGACGTAGTCAACCCGGTTTCGCACAAACATGGAGGATTCAGTGGAGTCCAAAATTTTGGGGCTTCACTCAAGCATCAACCAGACTTTTCACATCCGTTACAAAGTCCAGTTGCCGGGGGGCAATCTGTTATACCCAAAATTTTGACCCCCCTGGTTAAGGTCTACGAGGTTTTGGTGTTGTGAGGGATATTTCAATCAAGTAGTGAGAGATTCCGGCCCGATTGGCGTGTTCCATGGCATGGGGAGCAGCTTCGTCATTGTTAGGGGCATTTTCGTAATTTTTAAGGCTCCTAAGACCTCCTATAGGCTTTCTCTCTCCTCCAAAGGACGCCCAAAGCAGCTTGAAATGCTTTGATATTTTAACCCATGATAGAGGATGGCATTTTAAGCATAATGGCGTTGGAATTTTGATTTTTCGAATTTCCAATAATTTTCTAGCAATTTCTGACTGAATATGACGGGAAATTCAATTTAAAAATATTCCAACATTTAAAAAATTCGGTTCCACCTCAGAAAATTCATAATATCCATCCTTGACATGTGGTTAAAATTTCACAGCAAAATTCCTTTGGGAAGTCTTTTAATTAAAATACCAAAGAATCTTACTTTTACTAGATTTTCTTTATCTTTAAGAAAGTCTATATAAGGGGATAGGTTTTTGGATAAAATCAGAATCTCATAACCTCAAGAACCCTAGACTCTCAAAGAAGGCAGCCGTCTCTCTCTCTCCACGTTTTTGAACTCCAGAGCCACAATCAAACACCAAAATCTCACCAAAGTCAACACTAAAACATATTTTTCAACTCCCACAACATCATCAATCATCAAACATCAACCAAACCACCTCCAAAACGTGAAGAACAGCAAGAACAACCAACAACCAGAAGCTTGGTTCGAAAACCTTTCGGGTCTGCCATCAACGGGGCACTCGACGAATCCCGGTGTGAAGAATCGTTGTGAATCCGAAGGTAAAACAGGTAGAAACTCCACTTCCCTAATTCTCTATGGTATTATCTGTCTTGCCTCAAAATTTGGGCTCAAACTAACCCTTCTATGCTTCTGTATTGCTGTTTGTTTAAGCTTCTGTCCAATAACTTGTTTACCAAGTTTCGTGCTTAATTTGAATTCAAATTGAAAACTTTCAATCACTAACGTCTTGTACATCTTTCAGGCTACACACCCATAAAATTTGAGCCAAAAACACTTTCGGGAACAGCCTCAAAGCCGCCGTCCGAGGGCGGTCCGCACCCACGGACGTCATGTCCGGGGTCCCGGACTCCCTGTCCGTAAGCCCGGACGCCCACGGACGGCGGCGGGATTTAAAAAAATTCAAAATTTAGGTTTTCTAATAATGTCCGGGCCCACGGACAGCCTGTCCGTGGCCTCGGACTTTGCAATTTTTTGTTTTCCTTTAATTTCGACTCTTCTGTATAATTAGGTTAACTGGGGTCCGTGGTCTCGGACATGGGGTCCGTGGTCTCGGACATGGGGTCCGTGGCTACGGACGTAAGCAAAATTCGACCTAATTCTGCCTCTGAAACCCTAGTTTAGGTATTTTTCAATTTCACTTTAGTTTTCTGTCAAAAAATGCTAAAAAACACAAAAAAACAGAAGCTCGCGCACTTAGGTTAAAACGACTCGTAATAAGCCGTAATTAAACTAAGTAGAGAAAAAACGACTTCTAGGGGTAATGAAAGTAATTGAACCCTAATTGAGTCGAATATCAAGCCCCCGAACCCGAACTCTCCTTTCCTAATTTGATCTAGGTTAAAATTAGGTGGCGACTCATAATAGGTTCCAGTGAGCTAGCTTAGGTTTTAATAATTATTGTTATATGACATAGTTATTAATCTTAGGTTATAAGTGGACCTAAAACCCGATTAGATCCTAATCAACTTAATCCACATAGGATAGGGGTTTAAAATCGAGGCTCACATAAATATCTCTACTAACTCCAATACACACCTTGGTTCTCCCATTCACCAAGTCATCCTTAAATGTACATTTTCTACCAAAATTTTGCCATAGTTCACCTACAATTTCTACTTCTCCACTTACTTACTTTTTCATCAAATTCATTCCTAAACTAGCCACACCCATACAAGAGTCCTACCAGCAATCGATACCATATGCATTCACCAATACTTCCTCAATCCACAATACCAATACATATACACAATTCATTTGGCTCTAAGGCCTACAATTCAAAGACTTGCTCTTTAATACTCAAACTTCCACAATTTCAATACTAATAAAATATTTGGGTTCTTTAAATTAGTTTACCCATTCCCATCACTCTAATGCATTAAAATGTAGCATTAGGAAAGAGCTCTTACCTTGAGCTTATAATATCCTTCATTCCATTTTCCAATTCTCCTCTTCCTCTCTTTCTTGCCCAAATCGGCTTCATGGGGAATGGAGTTGCCAAACCCCATCCCCACCACCCAATGTACACAAAATAAGTGAAATTAAACTACTAACCCTCATAATAATGCTAGTTCATTGAAATGTTTAAAGCAAGATTTCTAGGGTTTACCTTTGGAGAGTTTTTGGAGGGGTTTTAGCCCTTGGTTCAAGAAGGTGAATCCACCACCATTGCAAGGTGAAATTGATGCTCAAAAGAGAGAAAGAAAACAAGGCATTACTATGGGCAAAATCGGTTACCAAAAAGGAGATGAAGAAAACTTAAGGTTCTCATGGAGATTTTTACCTTAATGGAGAGAGGGGACTCTAAGCTACACATTGATGCTATTTTCTTCACCAATGGGGTATACCCACGAAAATGAGCTTCCTCATTTTTGGATTTTAAAAAGAGAGAAGTGTAGAGGGTGATGAGGGGATTACAAATATGTAATTATTTTTACATTTGGAGCTCTAATGAAGGTGGAGAATGGAGGAGGAGATGGGGTTGCCATTGTTGTTGTTGAAGCTCTCAAAATCGCCCAGCATAGGAGGGAGAAGAGAGAGAGATCGGTGGAGGGAAGAAGAGGGATAGGAGAGAGATGAGGGAAGTGAGAGGTGAGAGAGTGTGGGGTTGCTTTTTACTTTATTTTTGTGTCCTTTAGCATATTAGAGAAATAGAGAGGGTGTGAGGGGAAGGGGCTGCCGACCACACACACACACTCACTCAAATTTTTGCTTTTTATTTACAAAAGTGGACACACTAGTTTTATTTTATTACACTCTCACCCCACTACTTCCCGGTTGTTACAGTTTTTACTAACCGGAACCCGTTTTCCGGAATTTCATCGTTTAATTAATTTTATTGACTATTAAGCTTCCATAATTTCTTAATGATTGTTATTTAATGATTTATAATCTTTACGGGTCCGTTTGACCACTTAAAGTCACGTTTTCGGGTTTTCTCGAAAATCATGCTCTAAAGCTCTATTAGCGTTTTAATTCATCATTTGGATCCGTTTTCTTCGGGAGCTGTTCCCATATAATATTTAGGTCTTATTAAACCTTTAGAATCCATATAATACGCTAACTGAGGTCTCATACCTGCTATGGTTGTTTAACGCTTATTTAGCGTTTTTCACTTTTTAAGCATTTCTTCCTTTCTTTTGGATTTATTTTTCCTTACCAATACTACTTGAGCATTATTAGGCTCTTAAATACAGATTAGAGTAATCTTAATCACTATATTTAAGTTTGGGGTATTTCAATTGTTGCCTTGGATTGTATCATATATCATATATGAATGTATGTTCTATGCAAAGCATGTATGTATGAAATAAATTAACCGCATGCCTATTCGACCTTAAATAGTCGGAGTGCCCTTGTTAGCACTCGGTATATGCGGAGTTTATGTGCAGCTTTTGCTGAGCCCCTTGGGGCACCGTTTTTAATATGAATGCAGGTACACGGGAAGGGTGAGGATGATGAAGATTGATTTCTTCTTGTCTGTAAACAATGAATTAGGAATGGTGTACTAAGTAGTACACAGCTGTAGGATTTTGTTAGCCGGTGTACCATAGGGTACACCCTTTTTGGATAATGATAGGATGGTGGATTGGTATAGATGAGTAGTGTGTTTTAACTCATGTTTTGGAAGTTGGTGAAGGATTTAATTGAATACACTTAAATACTCGGTAATCCATTAATGTAAGTGCATGGTATTTTTGTATTTAGTACGCAATGCTTTAGTAGCTCGGTACATTTAGACATCAGACCGTGACAGTAAGTAGAGTTGAGCCTAGCTAGCCGTATGGGCGGTTAGCGGCGTTGTATCACCCGCCGTAGCAGTAGTATTCCGCTGCGAGTAACTTTGATTATTGGGATGATTGGATGGTAAGTACAGGATTAGCGGTAGGGGTGTTACAGATATGTCTCAAGAATTTGAACACAAAGCACGAAATAGCCGGAGTGAATACCAGTCTAAACCCGGTAAGGCAAAGGCCTATAATGAACACACCAATGTTCAATGGACAAAATATAATACCCATAGTGACCTTATAAGGTACCGGAGGATACCATTCACCACCGAAGAAAAATACCAAACCGGTTGAAAACATAAGAGAAGTATCCATAGTCTACCCTGAGAACGAGAGATGTATAACCCCAACCGGACAACTTGAAATCCAAAACCGCAATGCGGAGAAGACAGAACATACTCAAATGTTAGCCGGATGTAACGGCATAATCAACAACACCCAGGAGCAATCCATAAAGGGGATCAAAGTCAACATAGTTGAACGAAGTATCGTGATATGAGCACCAAAGCTATAATGAATACTCGGTTAGAACACTGAAGGGATCCCACTTACCAGGGAATGCCCTAAAATAGTTGAATGGTACTGATCGATACCAAAATACTTAAAGGGTCTCCAACGGACGGAAGCGTGATGCAATGATCTTACCGCGGAGCCCAAGGTTACCTCCAAACCATTTGATGGTATAAGGAAAAGTAATACTTGTAGACAGCCTACAATGAGCAGAGCTCTAGGCAACGGGCTAGTATGCCCTGAAAATACTACAATACATAAATCAACGGTTGCAAAACCTACAGTGAACCATATGGAGAGTTGCCAAGAACGGCACAAGTATCCGTATGGGCGGTTAGCGGCGTTGTATCACCCGTCGTAGTAGTAGTATTCCGCTGTGAGTAACTTTGATTATTGGGATGATTGGACGGTAAGTACAGGATTAGCGGTAGGGGTGTTACAAAAAGTGGTATCAGAGCGTTGTTATGCTCTGATGTCCATAGTTTCCGAGCATAGGGATTACCGAGTTAGGATTTCAACTGTCTTAAGACGGATACTTAGAAACCTAACTTGGAACTACAGTTGTTAACAACGGATACCCTTGACGTTCTTATGAACAATACTTTTGCTTAAATTATGACCAATGGGTCACTGTGTCATATGTCACAACCTAATGCGAATGTTAAATATTCAGATGTCAGGAAGAGCTCTAGGTCGCCGAGGGGCCAACGACGGACCGGGCGCGCAGACGATAGCTGAGATCGTCACCGCCACGGTAGCACAGATGCTACCACAAGTGATCACAGCTATGCAGCAAAACCAGCAAAACCAACAGACTCAAACGGGACCAATCCCGCCCCCTCACCCAGAGAAGTAAACTGGGTAAAAGTTATCGCAGATCTCCGACCTCCATGCTTTAGAGGCGAGAGCGATCCTGCTAAACTTGAAGCTTACATCTCCGAAATGGAGACTGCGTTTGAGACTCTCGAATGTCCTGCTGGAGTTCAAGTGAGACTAGCCGCCTACTATCTCAAGGATGCAGCCATGGATTGGTGGAAACTAATCAAGCACGACCATATTGATGACCCCACCTTTGACTGGGAGTCTTTCATAGCCCTCCTCCGATCCAAATACTATCCTGAACACGTCAAAACCAGAAAAAGACTTGAACTGGATGCTTTGAAAATGACAGAGAAGATGTCTGTCGATGAGTACTACCGCACCTTCACCTCTCTTCTCCGTCTACTACCCGACCTTGGGTACACCGGCCTGGTGTTGGTCGATCGCTTCTATGGCGGTGTGAGCCATCGCCTTCGGTACGGTATGGGCTATACCAGGTTTACCTCTCTTCAGGTAAATAACGGTTAAACCCTAGTACCATTGTAATTCCTTAAATATTTTCCTTATCTTCTTTTTAAATAAGAATCCCGGCTAATACCTGAAACTTCAGGAGTGTTATCATGCGGCTTCTCGCGTTGAGATCACTTGCCAGCTAAGGGATGAAGAAACCGCGCTGAAGCCAAAGCTAACAACAAAACACCAGTTCTGAGGAGCAGAACCAAGGGAAGAGTTGGAAGAAGAAGAAGAAGGGAAAGTTCTTTCAGCAAACCTAAAAGAACTTTCCAAGTGAGAGCAGTGCCCATGCTGAGAAGGGTAACCCGGTTGAGATTCTTCAGCTAGGTTCTTCTGCACCGGTGGCTGCGAAGCCACTGAGATCACACCCACCTAAGGGTAACTTCTATTCCTAATTCATATCTATATGAGTATCATACCTTGTAATTCCGCACCAATGTGCTAACTCTCTAAACCTTAGGTTCTGGCTCCGGTTTCACCAAAAACTTCTCCGACGGCCGCACTTATGTGTGCAGGAAGTGCAACCAAGACCATCCAGGCAAGGATTGCTATGGGAGAGAAATCAAGTGCTACAACTGTCAGAAACCGGGACATAGAGCAAATATGTGCCCAGAGAATGCCAAGCCCAAAGGGAACTTCCAAAGCTACAAGGAGAGGGAAGGCAAGGACGTTGCATCTGGTGATGCACCAGCCCAGCAGGCACCACAGGGACAGGGATCCCGGGGACCTCAGAGGGGTGCACCTCAGAGGCAGCCTGTCCTGCATGTCATTGACCGTGACGGGTCCGGTTCTAAGTCCGGCCCAGGTAATTGATCTAAACCTTGAATCCTTGAAGAGCATGTCTAAGTATTGAAGTAATTGTTGAGTGAATGCATGAATGAAAGAATTGAATTATGTATTGAGCATGAAATGAAATAGTTGAAACTAGTACTCACCGTAGATGAAATTTACAACCATAGGAAATTTTAGTATCTGCTATCCGATACCAGTAAACCCAAATCAAGAAGAGACCGACGTCATTAACCACTACTACACCAACGAACAGTGTCAGGTCATCCGACCAGGTATGATTTTATTAAGGGGATACCTGACACCTGAAGCACAAATTTCTATCATCCGGCGATGCAACAAACTAGGAGCGGGTCAAGGAGGATTTATATACACCCGAATCCCCGGTGGAGCAAAGATGAAGCTGAAGATGATGTGCTTGGGAAAGGATTGGAATCCTTATACCAAGACGTACCAAGAGACACGAACACAAGACGGAGCGACGCCACCGACCATACCTCCAGAATTTCAGACACTTGTCACACAAGCAGTAGAACTTGCACAACAATGCGAATATGATCCGATCCCCGCACTTGAAGCGGACCTTTGTATCGTCAACTTCTATGAGAAAGAAGGACGACTTGGATTACACCAAGACAAGGACGAGACAGCGGAATCACTTGAACAAGGAGTGCCCGTAGTGTCTTGGTCCATTGGTGATGACGCCATATTTATGTATAGCGAGCAGAAGCGTGTGGACCTCGCACAGAAACTAGTATTGAGATCGGGAGATGTCCTAATCATGGGTGGAAACTCTAGGTTGCTGTATCACGGGAACAACAAGATCAAGTTGAATACGGCACCACCGGCAATAACCAATGCCACACACATGAAACCAGGACGCCTGAACCTCACCTTTAGGAAGTATTAAATTCATAGTATCATGTAATGCATTAGTAACGTGTATTAGAGACACGGTATGTATGATGGTTGGTTTATCAATAAAGAGCAGTGTTGATTTGAATTCCACTTGTGTCCACCATCAATACTTATGAAATTGTGACTTCAATAGGTTGTGGACTCGGTACCGAAGGTAACCTGAGCATCCTCACCAAAGCACAAGCCGGCAAAAGCGGCACCATCTTAACGGGAACCTTCCTAGTGAACGGCATTGAAGCCACAGTGTTATTCGACTCCGGCGCCTCTCACACCTTCGTATCACCATCTTTTGTGAAGAGGTTGGGCCTAGATGCGGATGAGCTACCGAACTTCCTGGTTACTCTCCCATCGAAGGAGCGAGTAAAGTGCACCAAGTATTACAAATCAGCCATAATCCAAATCAAAGGCGAAGCGTTTCCCATCTCCTTCATCGAGTTCAATGGATTGAGATTTGACTTGATAATCGGAATGAATTGGTTGGAGCGGCACAAGGGTAGGATCCTCTGCGCCGAGCATCGATTGCTGCTCAAGAGTCCTTCTGGGGTTACTGTATCTTACCACCAGAGACCGAGAGAGCCTTCGACCACAGTCATCTCCGCTATGG
This sequence comes from Limonium bicolor, assembly GCA_023374045.1. NCBI lineage: Eukaryota > Viridiplantae > Streptophyta > Magnoliopsida > Caryophyllales > Plumbaginaceae > Limonium > Limonium bicolor. The sequence goes on along the minus strand of CM041776.1, from coordinate 142,989,480 downwards.
CCATGTACCGGGAGCTCAGAAAGGGCCATGAAGTATATTTGTGTTATGTACAAGACCTGGAGAGAGATCCAGAGTTCAGTGATGATGTATTGATTGTATCCGAATTTCCCGAGGTATTCCCTAAGGAACTACCTGGCATGCCACCTCAGAGAGCGGTAGAATTTGAGATTGACCTCTTGCCAGGTACCGGTCCCATTGCTAGGGCACCGTACCGCATAGCACCTGCTGAAATGACAGAACTGAAAGAGCAGTTACGCGACCTTCTCGACAAAGGGTTTATACGCCAGAGCGTATCACCCTGGGGAGCACTGGTCCTCTTTGTGAAGAAGAAGAAGGACGGTAGCCTCCGACTTTGTATTGACTACCGCGAGCTGAATGCGGTCACAGTCAAGAATAAATACCCATTGCCACGCATCGACGACCTATTCGACCAGCTGAAAGGAGCCTCAGTCTTCTCCAAGATCGACCTCCATTCTGGGTATCATCAGATTGCTATCAGAGAGCAAGACAGTGAGAAAACGGCATTCCGTACCAGATATGGCCACTACGAGTTCACCGTCATGCCATTCAGTTTGTCAAACACACCAGCAAAATTCATGGACCTTATGAATCGACTATTCAGTGAGCAGTTGGACACTTCAGTTGTGGTATTTATTGATGACACCCTCGTATACTCCAAATCAGCAGAAGAGCATGAAATTCATTTGAGGAAAGTACTTGAGACACTGCGCGAGAACTAGCTGTATGCGAAGTTCTCCAAATGCGAGTTCTGGCTAGATCAGGTATCATTCCTCGGTCATGTCATCTCGAGCGCAGGTATCTCAGTTGACCCTTCTAAGATTGAAGCTGTATGATCATGGCCTAGACCCAAGACTGTTACCGACATTAGGAGCTTTCTTGGTCTAGCTGGTTACTACCGGAGATTCGTAAAGGACTTCATGAAAGTCGCTAAACCCATGACTACACTGATGAAGAAAGATGCACTGTTTGTATGGATAGACGAGTGCGAAGTATCATTTTAGAGCCAAAAAGACTCATTGACCTCAGCGCCCATCCTTACTCTTCCAGAGGGCATAGAGGGATTTGAGGTGTATTGTGATGCATCAGGCAAAGGAATGGGATGCGTACTCATGCAGCATGGCAAGGTTGTAGCTTATGCCTCCCGCCAGCTGAAGAAGCATGAGGAGAATTACCCGACTCACGACTTAGAGTTAGGAGCCATTGTCTTCGCCTTGAAGATATGGCGACACTATCTCTATGGGGTAAGCATCACCATCTACTCCGACCACGAGAGCTTAGTATGTATTCACGCAGAAAGAGTTTGAATTTGAGACAGAGAAGGTGGATGGAGTTTCTTTCAGATTACGACATCGACCTACAGTATAAGGAAGGGAAGGCAAACGTTGTAGCCGACGCCCTGAGCCATCGAGCACACTCGCTCCATTCACTACTCGCTTCTTCTAGCTTGGTTGACGAGGTGCGAGATGCTCAGTTGAGCGACCCTTACCTAACCGAAATCAGACAGAAGATCACAGATGGTACATTTGAGAAGAAGAAATATGATTTTAAGCTGCATGAAGATGGTCTGATTCGGCTGAATGGCAGGTTATGCGTTCCCCGAAGCAATGCTGAGCTAAAGAATCGCATCTTGTGAGAATCACACAGTTCTACATTGTCAGTCCATCCAGGAGCCTCCAAGATGTACAAAGACATGAAGAGGTACTTCTGGTGGTCAGGAATGAAATCAGATGTGACAGAGTATGTATTGAGATGCTTAACATGCCAGAAAGTGAAGTTTGAACATCGTAGACCGGGCGGAATGGTACAATCTATGCCAGTTCCGGAGTGGAAGTTTCACGATATCTCCATGGATTTTGTTGTAGGACTCCCACCTGCTAGGGGAGGACTTAACATGATCTGGGTTGTAGTCGATCGCCTCACCAAGGTTTCCAGATTCATACCGATGAAGGACACCTGGAAGGTAGTGAAGCTCGCAGAGCTATTCGACAAGGAGATTATCATACATCACGGAGTCCCGAAAACCATAGTATCTGACCGCGACACCAGATTTATTTCGAGATACTGGAGAGCTACACGGGAAGCGTTGGGTACAGAATTGAAGTTGAGTACCGTCTTCCATCCTCAGACTGACGGTCAGACAGAAAGGACCATCCAGACACTGGAGGACATGCTCAGGGCATGTGCCTTAGACTTTCAGGGGAGTTGGTTAGACAAGCTTCATCTTATCGAATTTTCATACAATAATAGCTACCATGCCTCGATTAAGATGTCGTCGTTCCAAGCTTTATACGGTAGACCTTGCCGTACACCCTTGTGTTGGGATGAGTCAAGTGAAGCGGTCGTCATAGGACCAGAGTATTTAGAACAAGTTCAAGCTGAAGTTCAGCAAATTCGAGCTAACATGAAGGCAGCCCAAGATAGACAGAAATCCTATGCGGATGTGCGACGACGCGACCTTGAGTTCACCGTGGGCGACCAAGTGTTTTTGCGCGTTTCACCTATGAAGGGTGTCTTCCGATTTGGTCAGAAGGGCAAGCTGAGCCCGAAATTTGTAGGGTCGTATGCTATCACCGAAAGAGTTGGAGTTGTAGCCTACAGGTTAGCATTACCTGAGGACTTGGGACGTGCACATGATGCATTTCATGTGTCACAACTCAAGAAGTACATTGCTGATCCTTCTCATGTCCTAGAGCCCGAGCACTTATCTATTGAGCCGACAGTGAGATATGCCGAGACCCCAGTGAGAATCCTTGATAGGAAGACCAGAGACACTCGCCATAAGTCTTTACGAATGGTGAAAGTCCTATGGTCAAACCATGATGTCGAAGAAGCGACATGAGAGTTGGAAGATGCCATGAAGGCGAAGTACCCACAGTTATTCATAGACTAGATAGTCTAGCATTTAGTAGATACGGGTATGGGGCGTACCCCTTTTAGGGGGGTAGAGCCTTTTTGCTTTTGCATTGCTTCGGTTAGCATTGCATAGTGTGTAGGTACTGTAGTATGTTTTAATGGCACATGTAGTGCGGAGTGTATGTGGTATGTATGTGTAATGTGCAATGTATGGATGTGTATGTACGATGTGTGATGTATTGTGTAATGTGTATTGGGATTGCAATGGTGTATTATGTGATGGTATGTATGGAAATGGTGTATTGTGGATGTGAATTGCATATTGTGCTTGAATTGTGTATGTTTGCAATGTGAAAGAAGTAAACACCTCATAGGTGGTAGAAAGACACATTATGGCAATTGGTTTGCCTAATGAGAAGAATTATTAAACCTTTAACCTTGAGCAACTTTGAGGGCAAAGTTTCTTAAGGGGGGTAGATTGAAATACCCCGTAATTAAAAATAGCGATTAATTAGGCTAATAAATATTTTAGAAGCCTAATTAAGCCTAAATAAATATTAGAGAACAAATCCCGAAGAAAACGGATCCTTAAAACGGATTAAAAGCACAAACGAACATTAAAGCGCGTTTTTCGAGGTAACCGGGAAAACGCGGCCTTAAGCGGGTCAAATAGACTCGTAACAAATTTGGTCAACTAAATAGTCATTAATAAACATTAATGAAGGTCTAGGAGCAATAAAATCAATAAAACGAGAAAATAGTAAAAACTGTCAAAAATGGGAAGTTGTGGGGTGAGTGTAATTAAAATAAACTAGTGTGTCCACTTTTAAAAATAAAAACTGAAAGTGTGTGTGTGAGCTGTATGGGCCGATTAATTGCCTCTCTCACACTCTCTTATTCTCTTCTTATGTACAAAAGACAAAACAATTAAAAATCAAAAAGAAGACTCACTTTTACTATTCTCTCTCCTAACCCTCACAACCCACGTACTGCACATCTCCTTCGTCCTCTCTATTTTCTCTTCTCCTCTCTGGTTCCAGCGATGGTGATTTGAGAGCCCCTCACACAGAGCCATCTTCTTCTCCATTCTTGAAACCTTAAACCACCACCAAATGCTACAAAAACCATACCGTTGAATTCGTATCGTCAAGGAGATCATTTTACACCCTTCAAAAATCTAAAACCCCCAACTTTATTTTTGACGGTATTATCGTTTGAGAGCTTGAAGAACACCATTTGAAGATCTACCTTCTTCTCCATGTTCTAGGGTAAGAAGTAGACCAAAGCGTTACTCTTTTCCATGTTTCCTTGCAAAAATACAAAACTCACGTAACACCACTATTCTATTGTCAGCCGATTTTGGCATGCCACTGTGAGAGTTGAAGCCTTGTTATTTTCTACTCCAAAACTCCATTAGAAACTCAAGGTAAGACCTACTAAGTGTTTTAAGTGGTTTCTCATAATCTAGGGTTTAAAACCTACGTAGAAAATTTACCAGTTTGGTGTGTATGTGTGTACCTTGTTACATGGTGTAGCTTGGTTTAAATAAATCAAGAAAACAAAGAAGGAAAGAGGAGCAAGAAAGGAGAAGGAGGAGAAAAGGAAAAGAAACAAGTAAACCAAGGTAATGAGAAGCCTCTGTACAATTTTAATGTTTGTGTATGTGTAGGTATATTACTATAACAATGTCTAAGCCACTGTAACCGTAGGAAAGGAATGGAGTAAGTTAATGTTAATTGAATGTGTAGTTTGAAACCTTTGAAAAACAAATAAACAAGTGCTAGGTGTAAATTGTTAAGTGTGCAGTAACTATTTAGAATGTGATGTGAGAATAATGTATATTTGTGCAGGTTGTGAACATATTGAGTGTGCAAAATTATGTGGTGAGAACACTTAGAAATGTAAGGAACCTCTATCAAAATTTGGTTAGAAATTAGAGACTTGGTTGATGTGAGAAAAGAAAGAAACAGAAGAGAGTTGCAGAGAAGGAAAGAATAAGGTTTTTCACTTTGTTTTGTAACAGGAAAAGGAGATGTAGTTGAGTGGAGTTGTAAGTGGTATATTGGGAGTTGTCAAACTAAGCTAGGATAGATTGAGGGTCATTTAGTTAGTGGGGAGAAGAATGGAAGAGTCTGTAGCATTAGTTGAAGAAGTAGAAATGTAACAGAGGAAGAAAACTTACAGTGAATGTGTAAATGTAATAGATTTTTATAGTGTTTGTTTAGGCTAGTTTAAAGTGCTTAAACAAAGTTAAAACATGCTAGATTATATGTAGAAATATTAGGGAAGAGATTGGTAGAAGTTTGGGATTGAAACAAGTTCAAAAACTTATATAAATTGCAAAACTGTAACTGGTCTGAGTTTGCAAACCAGTGCGCAAACCCGGACCAGTATAAAAACTCGACAGAAAGTTTACAAAAGGAGTGGTCCGGGTTTACAAACCAAGACACTAACCCGGACCACCCCAAAAACATACCCGTAACAACCAAACAAGTGGTCCGGGTTTGCAAAGTAGTACACAAACCCGGACCATGCGAAAAACTCACCCGTAGCAACTTCAAACAGGTGGTCCGGGTTTGTACACTAGGATGTAAACCCGGACCATGCATTTTTCTTACCCGAGGACTGTCCCAACGTGTTGGTCCGGGTTTGTAAACGCGGACAACAACCCGGACCAACCTAAAAACCTTCCAGAATGTATTTTTCAGCTAATCTAAGGTAGGTTAAGGATGGGTAATGATATTATAAGATGATTAAGACATAATTAATGATGTTTAAAGGTCATTAAGGCCATAAACAAGTTTAGAAAATAATTTTAATTAAGTAACCTAAGTATATGTATTTGAACAACAAAGAATTAGTAAGTATAAACCAGGAAATGTTAGTAAAGTAATTAGTAAGGTTAAGTAAGGGTAATTAACCACCCAATTGCATGTATATGTTAGGACTTGGATTGTGAACACCGAAGGAACGTCGGATACAAGTACAACGGTGAACGGTATGAATTCCCCATACCCCGTATGCTACCTTGGTTACTCTGATTTATGTGTTGTGTGCTAGTTGATCACCAAATAAGATAAATGCACTAATCGGAGTTATTATGCTTACTTGTGAATATGTAGTGATGTATCTTGTTGAATATTGTCTTGTAAATCATAGTTTGTATAATTCATGAAATGTATGGATGATAATGAATGTGTGTATGCTTGATGAACTATGTTGTGACCAAATATTATTGTGATTGGACTTCTAACTGATTCCTAACAAGCTAACCAATCTAACTTAATAAATTGGTAATTAAATTGGAATGAGTAGAAGTCCGATATAGTTTCGGCCACGCGTGAGGATGCGGAGACACAAGAGGTTGGATCCAAGTCCTGACTCTTAATGTAACGACCCCAAAACCGGCCTAGGAGTTAGGGCCGTTACACGCCGCGAGTCTACTACCTAACGTCGCAAGGCTCTAAGCAAACGAATCCCAAAACCGAATACGAACTGTATATATAAATACCAAAAGAGTTTACAAGATCCAAATGCTTATAAGTCAAATACAAAGAGAGAGGCCCGAAGGCTACACAAAGTACTAAAGCGTCCAAAGCGCAAGAAATAAAGTCTAAAGACACACACATAAAATAACGAAGCTCCAGAAGGGGACGAGAAGAGAAGATCCCACGAGCTCAATCTGCAACAAAGTAAAGGGGTGAGCTAAACAGCCCAGCAAGCAGAAGACTTCCTCAAGGAAGCCCATTCAAAACAGAAGCAGAAGAGTACTTATAAACAGAGGCGAATGCGGAGGCATTATAAATAGACAGAATGGAACCACAAAACAGAAGCAGAGCAGAAGGGAATATCACTTCAAATCACAGTCGGACTTTCAGATCAGAAACAGAAGAGTGGGACACTAGAAACAAGCTAACACAACAGAAGGACTCACATAAGGTCCTATGGATCCGAAGATCCCACAACAGAAGCCGTAGAGACAGCTAACAGACCCGTCGGTCAAATAACGTCCTAAGGGAGACCCTAAGGAGTATAAACAGAAGGAATTCCTGCGCAGCATGCTAGACAGCCGACCCCGACCCGACTATCCAAGGCTCAGAAGCAAAGTAACTAGGTCCCAAAACCAAAAGCTCACAAAACAGATCTCAAGTGCATAAAAATGCATATAAACAGCATAAGAAGCTTGTACACAGATAGGGGAATCCAACCCCGCAAACGGAACTCAAAACGGAGCTAAAACGAAGGAGTTATGCCAAAAACGGAGGCTTGTCCGAACTTGCGTCCGACCTTGCAAGTTCGGACAGAGACCGAGAAACAAATACCGCAGAAAACACAGTGTCCGAACTTAGATGTTCGGACTGAAGTTCGGACAAATGCCGAGAACAAACCAACGCGGAAAATCACAGTGTCCGAACTTCGATGTTCGGACCGAAGTTCGGACACAATCTTCGGAAAAGTTACGAGGGAAGTCCGAGCTTCGAAACTCGGAATTTTCACAAAACAGGGATGTCCGAACTTCGATGTTCGGACCGAAGTTCGGACGTCCCGAATTTCAGAAAAACAGAAGCGCAAAACAAGCCGTCCGAACTTCAACGTTCGGACCGAAGTTCGGACGGCATAAAACAGGCGATTTCCAAACGAACAGACGCACAGAAGGACAACAAAATCCAATGCCAAACTCACACAAAAGATCCGAATTGCAAATCAGTTCCCCCGGGGATTTAGCCCATCAATTAACAACGCAAACGCGAGGAGAAAACGTGCAAACACACACAAATCAGTCAAGAAAATAGAAACGAAAACAGTCCCCGAGGGTGAACGAACAACCCCGATTCCATCCCCCACTTACTTCAATTCGCAGAAGATACAGTCCAGACACTGCCCACACGCAACCAGACGAACAGCAGTAGAGGGGAAGCCCAGATCAACGCTGAATTCACAACCAGGCAGTTCAACAATCAGAAAACTATCCTTCTCAAAACAGAAGTGAAACCCACCGAAACCAAAGGAGAAACCAAACCTGAATTACCGTAGAGACAAGACAACGACGACAGATCAAGAATCGAACCAAATGCAGCAGCACACACACAGATTCCAGAACCAATACCAATGGATGAGCAGGAAGTAGAGGGAGAAGAAGCGCTCAAGAAACTGTCGAGAGAATGAACGAGCGGTTTGCAAATGATCGTGAATTGTAAAGAAATAAAATATTGACTTATCCCTCTTAATAAGTCTTACCAAATAAAAGGGAGGGGAATGACCTCCTTGCCCCCGCCTTTAACTTAAAGACTCCGGTGTCCCATCAGCTATCCAAAATAACACATAACATAAGAAATGATATAAACCGAAATGTCATGAAATCTGAAACGTAAAATACGGAGTATTACATCACTCCCCCCTTAAAAGGAATTTCGTCCTCGAAATTCAACATACCTCACTGCTCGAAAAGGGAAGGGAACTTAGCACGCAACTCCTCCTCGAGTTCCCACGTCGCCTCACGCTCGGACTGATCAGACCACCGCACCTTAACCATAGGCAGTGTCTTGCTACGAAGCCGACGAACATCCCGTGCTAAAATACGAACCGGAACTGCCTCATAAGTGAAATCATCTCTGAGTCGAAGCTGACCATAGTCAATCACATGCGAAGGATCATGTAGATACTTCCTGAGCATCGACACATGGAACACGTCATGCACTCCTGCTAGAGCTGGTGGCAATGCCAATCTGTAAGACATGGCCCAACCTTCCCAAGCACCTCAAAAGGTCCTACGAACCGAGGACTCAGCTTGCCTCGCTTACCAAAATGGACAACACCCCTAACTGGAGAAATCTTCAGATACACGTGGTCTCCCACCTGAAACTCAAGCGGACGGCGTCTCTGATCTGCATAACTCTTCTGCCGGCTCTGGGCAACCAACAAACGCTCCCTGATAGTCTTGACTTTGTCCACAGCCCCCTGCACCAACTCAGGACCCACATCGCCCTCTCTCGCAGGTCATCCCAACAAATAGGAGATCTACAGCGCCTACCATACAATGCCTCATATGGAGCCATCCCAATGCTCGATTGGAAACTATTGTTGTAGGCGAACTCAATCAATGTCACATGCTGATCCCAGCTGCCCCCGAAGTCGAGCACACAAGCCCTCAACATGTCCTCCAAAATCTGATTCGTCCTCTCCGTCTGCCCATCGGTCTGAGGATGATAAGCCGAACTGAAAGCCAAATTCGTCCCTAACGCCTTATGCAGGCTCCGCCAGAAGCGAGATACAAATCTCGGATCTCTGTCCGAAACGATCGTCGCCGGCACACCGTGCAACCTCACAATCTCATCAATATACAGCCGAGCCAGGCGCTCAAGGCTGAAGGTCTTCCTCACAGGCAAGAAATGAGCTGACTTCGTCAACCGATCCACAATCACCCATAGCGCATGTACCTAGAAGATGTCCTAGGCAACCCCACAATGAAATCCATGCCAACGCTCTCCCATTTCCACTCAGGAACGGGAAGAGGCTGCAGAAGACCCGCAGGTCGCTGATGCTCAGCCTTCACTTGCTGACAGGTTTGGCAACGAGCCACAAAATCAGAAATCTCCCTCTTCATATTCGCCCACCAAAAGGACTCTCTGAGGTCCCGGTACATCTTCACTCCTCCTGGGTGCACATAATAAGGAGCTCCAAGAGCCTCCTGCATAATCTCCCGCCTAAGGTCGCCTCCACTAGGCACACAAACTCTGCCCCTGAAGCGTAGACAATCATCGCTGGACACCGAAAACTCTGACTCCTGCTCATCTGACAACTTCTCCCTGATCTTACACAACTCAGCATCAGCCTTCTGACCCTCCCTGATCCGCTCAATCAAAGTAGACTGGACCTGAATCGAAGCAATCATCCCAGCACGGTCGGACCGAACAACCCAAACCCCATACGCTGAAGCTCAATAGCAGACCTCTGAACCCCTGACAACGAACAAGCAAGTCCAGGAGCACCCCTACGGCTCAAGGCATCCACCACCACATTCGCTCTACCCGGATGGTAGAGGATCTCCAGATCGTAGTCATGTAACAGCTCCAACCAGCGCCGCTGTCTCAAATTCAATTCCTTCTGCGTGAACAGATATTTGAGACTCTTGTGATCCGTGTAGACCTACACGTCACCCCATACAAATAGTGCCGCCAGATCTTCAAGGCGAAGACCACAGCAGCTAGCTCCAAGTCATGGGTAGGATAATTCTTCTCATACGGCTTCAACTGTCGTGACCCATATGCTACCACCTTTCCCTGCTGCATCAAAACACAACCCAACCCTCTGTGGGAAGCGTCACAGAACACCTCAAAGCCATCTGTCCCAGAAGGCAACGTCAAAATCGGAGCCGAAGTCAACCTCTTCTTCAACTCCTGAAAGTTCTCTCTGGCACGCCTCACTCCAATCAAACTTGACATCCTTCCTAAGAAGACGAGTCAAGGGGGATACGATCTTAGAAAAGCCCTCCACGAACTTCCTATAATACCCAGCCAATCCCAGAAAACTGCGCACCTCAGACACACTAGTGGGCTTCGCCCACTCCATAACTGCCTTAATCTTCTCTGGGTCCACTGAAATGCCATCCTTCGAAACCACGTGGCCAAGGAACACCACTCTATCCAACCAGAACTCACACTTCTTCAATTTAGCATACAGCTCCTTCTCCTTCAACGTCTGTAGAACCATCCTCAGATGCTCCTCATGCTCCTCAGCACTCTTGGAGTACACCAAGATGTCGTCAATAAACACAACCACGAAAGAATCCAAGAAAGGTTTGAAGACTCTGTTCATCATATCCATGAAGAACGACGGGGCATTGGTCAAACCAAAAGGCATGACCAAGAACTCATAATGCCCATATCGGGTCCTAAATGCAGACTTAGGCACATCCTCGGCCTTAATCTTCAGCTGATGATATCCAGAACGCAAGTCGATCTTCGAGAAGACTGTCGCCCCTGCTAACTGGTCGAAGAGATCATCAATGCGGGGAAGAGGATACCGATTCTTGATGGTAACCTTATTCAATTCCCTATAGTCAATGCACAATCTGAAGGAGCCATCCTTCTTCTTCACAAACAACACAGGTGCTCCCCATGGAGACACACTAGGGCGAATGAAGCCCTTATCCAGAAGATCCTGCAGCTGCACCTTCAGCTCCTTAAGCTCTGCCGGACTCATGCGATAGGGAGCCTTAGAGATAGGCTGAGTCCCTGGCGCTAACTCAATAGAAAACTCCACCTCACGATCAGGTGGTAGTCCTGGCACATCGTCCTGGAACACCTCAGGAAACTCACACACAATGGGGATATCCTCCAACCGGGATCCCTCCTTAACCTCAGGTACAAAGCAGAGAAAACCCTGGCAGCCCTTCCTCAAGGAACGGACTGCCTGCATAGCAGACACCAACATAGGAGCACAAGGAATGGAGTTCCCCACAAAAGCAAAACGGGTCTCACCCGGTCTATCAAACACAACTCTCCTAGCTGCACAATCTATATGGGCATGGTGCTCTGCTAGCCAGTCCATGCCCAAAATCACATCGAAGCAGGACATACTCATAGGAATCAAATCAGCAGACAAGTTCCTATCCATAATCACTACCGGAACCGACTTACACACAGAATCAAGTACACAAGCAGGTACGCCACTCAGCGGGCTAGAAATACACAAATCCACATCACAGGATACAGCAGACAACCCGAGACTACCCACTAAATCAGCAGACACAAAGGAGTGGGTAGCTCCTGAATCAAACAAGCAGAAAACTGGCTGAGAAGAGATCTGAAGAATACCTGACACTACTCGGCCTGAGTCACGGTCTCGCTCACCAGCTAGAGCGTACACACGAGCCTGGGTCTGGGGCTTCTTCTGATCAGCCTTCTGCCCGGACCCTGAACCTGCACCACGGCCCTCAGAACCACCACTGCTACCTCCACCTCTAGCCTGTGGACACTGGGCAATGTGATGGTCTAGCGAACCACACTTGAAGCACGCCCCGGACTTCCTGTAGCACTCCCGCCCAGGATGGAAACGGTCACACTCCGCACACTTCTCCACAGCAGGAGATGCTGATGAAGAAGAACTCCGGTCTCCTCTATACTTCTTCTTCTGAGAAGAAGTCTGCTCACGCCTCTCGGGCTCCTCCACACGACCCTTCCTCTTCTGGTCCTTGCCCTTATCGGGCCTCTGGTCCCTCTTCTCATACCGCTGCCTAGCCTGCAGCTCAGACTCCACTACCAACGCCACATCGGCCACATCCCTGAAGGTCTTGTGGCGAAAAGGTGCCACAGCAGCTCGAATGTCACCCCTCAACCCAGCCTCAAACTTCCTAGCCTTCCGGTTATCATCCGGCTCAGGCACAAACTTCGAAAGGGAAATAAACTTCCTCACATAGTCGTCCACAGACATCTCCTTCGTCTGACGAAGCCTCCCATACTCTACAATCTTCTGATCACGAAGACGTCGGGAAGCAGCCCCTAAACTGCTCCCATGTCCATGGGTGGGGGTACTTCCCTTCGACCGACTTCCACCACTCCTTCGCCTCACTCTGAAACATGAAGGTAGCGAATCCGACTTTCTGATCCTCCTCACATCCCATGACCCGCAGCAGGTCCTCAATCGCAGTAATCCAATGGCTCGCCTCTGTGGGTCGCCACTAGCATCAAAAGAAGGCGGCTTCAGCTTCAGGAACTCCTGAAGCGCCTTCACGTTGTTCCCCCCCGCGTTACCGGCTCCTGCCGCCTGACCAGCAGTGGCCCCTACAGTCTGCAGCACCTGGGTCACCACCTGCTGCACAATCTCTGCAATGTCCCCCTGGGGAGCATCGCCTGCAGCTGCACCACGTCCTGGACGTCGGGGAGGCATACTGAAGATACAACACCAAAAATTAATCAGAAACCGACAAGTAGCACATAGCAGACCTTTCAGACACCCACACATGCAGACAAAACCCCACAGACACCAAAGAACGAGCAACCTGGCTCTGATACCACTAAATGTAACGACCCCAAAACCGGCCTAGGAGTTAGGGCCGTTACACGCCGCGAGTCTACTACCTAACGTCGCAAGGCTCTAAGCAAACGAATCCCAAAACCGAATACGAAACTTGTATAAATACCAAAAGAGTTTACAAGATCCAAATGCTTATAAGTCAAATACAAAGAGAGAGGCCCGAAGGCTACACAAAGTACTAAAGCGTCCAAAGCGCAAGCAAATAAAGTCTAAAGACACACACATAAAATAACGAAGCTCCAGAAGGGGACGAGAAGAGAAGATCCCACGAGCTCAATCTGCAACAAAGTAAAGGGTTGAGCTAAACAGCCCAGCAAGCAGAAGACTTCCTCAAGGAAGCCCATTCAAAACAGAAGCAGAAGAGTACTTATAAACAGAGGCGAATGCGGAGGCATTATAAATAGACAGAATGGAACCACAAAACAGAAGCAGAGCAGAAGGGAATATCACTTCAAATCACAGTCGGACTTTCAGATCAGAAACAGAAGAGTGGGACACTAGAAACAAGCTAACACAACAGAAGGACTCACATAAGGTCCTATGGATCCGAAGATCCCACAACAGAAGCTGTAGAGACAGCTAACAGACCCGTCGGTCAAATAACGTCCTAAGGGAGACCCTAAGGAGTATAAACAGAAGGAATTCCTGCGCAGCATGCTACGGGACAGCCCGACCCGACTATCCAAGGCTCAGAAGCAAAGTAACTAGGTCCCAAAACCAAAAGCTCACAAAACAGATCTCAAGTGCATAAAAATGCATATAAACAGCATAAGAAGCTTGTACACAGATAGGGGAATCCAACCCCGCAAACGGAACTCAAAACGGAGCTAAAACGAAGGAGTTATGCCAAAAACTGAGGCTTGTCCGAACTTGCGTCCGACCTTGCAAGTTCGGACAGAGACCGAGAAACAAATACCGCAGAAAACACAGTGTCCGAACTTAGATGTTCGGACTGAAGTTCGGACAAATGCCGAGAACAAACCAACGCGGAAAATCACAGTGTCCGAACTTCGATGTTCGGACCGAAGTTCGGACACAATCTTCAGAAAAGTTACGAGGGAAGTCCGAGCTTCGAAACTCGGAATTTTCACAAAACAGGGATGTCCGAACTTCGATGTTCGGACCGAAGTTCGGACGTCCCGAATTTCAGAAAAACAGAAGCGGCAAAACAAGCCGTCCGAACTTCAACGTTCGGAGCGAAGTTCGGACGGCATAAAACACAGGCGATTTCCAGAACGAACAGACGCACAGAAGGACAACAAAATCCAATGCCAAACTCACACAAAAGATCCGAATTGCAAATCAGTTCCCCGGGGATTTAGCCCATCAATTAACAACGCAAACGCGAGGAGAAAACGTGCAAACACCACACAAAATCAGTCAAGAAAATAGAAACGAAAACAGTCCCCGAGGGTGAACGAACAACCCCGATTCCATCCCCCACTTACTTCAATTCGCAGAGAAGATACAGTCCAGACACTGCCCACACGCAACCAGACGAACAGCAGTAGAGGGGAAGCCCAGATCAACGCTGAATTCACAACCAGGCAGTTCAACAATCAGAAAACTATCCTTCTCAAAACAGAAGCGAAACCCACCGAAACCAAAGGAGAAACCAAACCTGAATTACCGCAGAGACAAGACAACGACGACATATCAAGAATCGAACCAAATGCAGCAGCAACACACAGATTCCAGAACCAATACCAATGGATGAGCAGGAAGTAGAGGGAGAAGAAGCGCTCAAGAAACTGTCGAGAGAATGAACGAGCGGTTTGCAAATGATCGTGAATTGTAAAGAAATAAAATATTGACTTATCCCTCTTAATAAGTCTTACCAAATAAAAGGAGGGGAATGACCTCCTTGCCCCCGCCTTTTAACTTAAAGACTCCGGTGTCCCATCAGCTATCCAAAATAACACATAACATAAGAAATGATATAAACCGAAATGTCATGAAATCTGAAACGTAAAATACGGAGTATTACACTTAAACTGGTCCGCGGCCCAAACCCCTTAAATGGGTAGCATCCCGGATTGGTGAGTCAAGTAAATCCCAGTGGTGGGATGGTGTAGTCCCCGGGCCGGAGGTCATACCGACTTAACATGAGTAAGAGTAAGTAAGTAAGAATGAGTAATAAGAATGGAAAAGTAAGTAAGTGTAAGTAAGAGTAAGTAATGTGTAATGAGTAAAGGAGTAAACAGCATTCCGATTAACCCGGATGCGTAACTTGGCTAACTTTTGTGAAGGTAAGAATCGTGTGTACTCTTGTATTGTTGCCTTGGATTGTATCATGTATCGTATATGAATGTATGTTCGATGCAAAGCATGTATGTATGAAATAAATTAACCGCATGCCTATTCGACCTTAAATAGTCGGCGTGCCCTTGTTAGGACTCGGTATATGCGGAGTTTATGCGCAGCTTTTGCTGAGCCCCTTGGAGCACCGTTTTTAATATGAATGTAGGTACACGGGAAGGGTGAGGATGATGAAGATCTTAGTTTGATTTCTTCTTGTCTGTAAACAATGAATTGGGAATGGTGTACTAAGTAGTACACGGCTGTAGGATTTTGTTAGCCGGTGTACCATGGGGTACACCCTTTTTGGATAATGATAGGATGATGGATTGGTATAGATGAGTAGTGTTTTAAACTCATTGTTTTTGGAAGTTGGTGAAAGGATTTAATTGAATACACTTAAATACTCGGTAATCCATTAATGTAAGCACATGGTATTTTGTATTTAGTACGCAATGCTTTAGTAGCTCGGTACATTTAGACATCAGACCGTGACTGTAAGTAGAGTATGAGCCTAGCTAGCCGTATGGGCGGTTAGCGGCGTTGTATCACCCGCCGTAGTAGTAGTTTTCCGCTGCGAGTAACTTTGATTATTGGGATGATTGGACGGTAAGTACAGGATTAGCGGTAGGGGTGTTACAGATATGTCTCAAGAATTTGAAACAAAAGCACGAAATAGCCGGAGTGAATACCAGTCTAAACCCGGTAAGGCAAAGGCCTATAATGAACACACCAATGTTCAATGGACAAAATATAATACCCATAGTGATCTTATAAGGTACCGGAGGATACCATTCACCACCGAAGAAAAATACCAAACCGGTTGAAAACATAAGAGAAGTATCCATAGTCTACCCTGAGAACGAGAGACGTATAACCCCAAACCGGACAACTTGAAATCCAAAACCGCAATGCGGAGAAGACGGAACATACTCAAATGTTAGCCGGATGTAACGGCATAATCAACAACACCCAGGAGCAATTCATAAATGGGATCAAAGTCAACATAGTTGAACGAAGTATCGTGATATGAGCACCAAAGCTATAATGAATACTCGGTTAGAACACTGAAGGGATCCCACTTACCAGGGAATGCCCTAAAATAGTTGAATGGTACTGATCGATACCAAAATACTTAAAGGGTCTCCAACGGACGGAAGCGTGATGCGATGATCTTACCGCGGAGCCCAAGGTTACCTCCAAACCATTTGATGTTATAAGGAAAAGTAATACTTGTAGACAGCCTACAATGAGCTGAGCTCTAGGCAACGGGGCTAGTATGCCCTGAAAATACTACAATACATAAATCAACGGTTGCAAAACCTACAGTGAACCATATGGAGAGTTGCCAGGAACGACACAAGTAAGGCGGTTTAATAACCAACGAGTAAAGATACCCCTCGTTAAGATGGTACCGCAAGAGCGGTGTACATACAGATCCCAAAGAAGAGGATACCGTCAAGAAAAGTCTGAAAACATATCCCTTTCAGAACTACTAATGTAGTGAAGCTTGAGCATACAAATATTGACAAGCGGAAATTGTAACAAATGAAGCTAAGGAAAGCTTAGATAGCAATGGGCAAAATAACCGAGGAGTGATCGGTTAAGAAGAAATAAGTGAAGTACGAACCTGAAGTGTAAAAACCAATAACACTCAAGGAGCTCACCGATGTAAAAGAATGTCATATGCTATAACCAGCCAAGTAAATGGTGAACCATTGTCTAATGGTAGAGATACATGAGCGGAAGCTAATGAAATAGTGGATGCCATGGAAACCAAAGTTGTAAACAAATACGAACATGGTGCGCAGCAAGCGACCAATACATATGAATAAGTCATACAATGAGATGGAGTTGCTGAATAAAGATGGTAGACAGACCGAGAAACAAGGAAACAATATGCATTCCTATTGCAATCTCACAAGAGATTTACTGCCCAGGGGTTTACGCCTCTGCACTCTATAAGACTGAGTGTTTTGGTATTGCACTTGTATAGTAATGATCGAGTGGGATAGCTAGGAAGTTGGGAAGATGACAATTGTGGTAAGAGTAGAGGGAAATTTATGAAGTAAAGAACACTTGTAAAGAACCAGTAGGTGGGCATAGTGCAGAAGCAACTGGTAATAAAGGAAGCACTACAATTAGGTAGTGGCTTAACCTCAACCGACAATAAGTCAGAGGAACCCAGTGAATAATCATGGAAGTATGAACAATATGTACATTGATTCCAGACAGCTGGATAAGAAACCTATAACGCATTGAGTTCGCGTACGGTAAAAGAATACCACGCCTGATTAATAAACCTTGTTCCCAAGATAAAAAGGGATAAAAGGATATTGTATAACACATTAAGGATAACGAGAAGGGCAAATAAACCCTAAGTTATCAGGGTCGTGCAGTAGAAGCTAGTGGGCCCAAAGTTCTAAGGTTAATATACCTAGTGAATAATGGAGAATTAGCAATGCCTTGAAGCCTCTAAGGCTAGAACCTAACCCGGTTAAGAGTTAAACAACTCCAATGAGAATTCTTGGTGCAGGGACTGACCAACAATATGGTTAAGACCCTTTGACCAGAATACATTGTATAATAGACCGCATGGGAGTTGAACCACACCAGGACGGTAGAATGCCCCAGACCTATATCCAATGTTGATACATGGTAGATTACGTGGTCGTAATCCCTTTTTAAGGGGGGTAGGGCGAAAATCGCGAAATGTATGTTTTACGTGATAGGGCGTAAACTACAATGCGCATAGCGCAAGAGAATTTGTTGTGATGATTGGTACTTATGTTACATAAACATATGTATCCATTCATAATGTAATTAAGGTTGATGGTGAGATTTGAAGTGGAAAGGAGTATTGTTTGTGAGAGATTTGAGGTGAATGGAGTAGAGAAACTCCATGGGGAATGAGGACCCCGATTGGTAATAATTTGGGAAATGAGTATGTTTGAAGAGTTTGATGAGTATGTTGGAGAAATTTGATGAGTATAAATCGGTATAAAACCGATGTTGAACCTAGTGAGAAGTGAGTCCCCTAGGTAATTTGATTTGATTGTATTGGTGAATAAATTGAGGATAGAAATTGATTTTGCTTGTGAACTATTGGAGGATAGAAAAACCAATTGGAGAACTAACCTGGGATTTCTTAGGTATAGTAGTTGAAGAAATTGGGTAATAAATGATGAGATGACTAGTAAGTGAGTAAATGGATTCTAGAAATTGGTAATGTTTTGATGGGTGATTATGACTAGAAAGATTAAGAAGATAGAAAATAAAATTAATGTTTGACTATTTGATTGTGTGAATTGGGGTGGGAGGTGGAACTTGGTTTGCTAGCGATCAAGGGAAACCGAACACCAAAGTGGGGTGGATGGATAGTTCAACACCAATGTTGATCACATTGGAGTTGAATGACTCTAGAAGCTCCGTATAGTGGCCACAGGTAATCACACTAGTAATAGGTGAAACTAACATAAATGGAAACTTGGAGATGCATTGAGTTTTCAAAATGAATTTCCAAAGTGATTTTGGCAAATGATTTTCTTCAAACTTGAGAATGAGGATTGGTTTTGAAACCACTCCCATGGGCGCTAGTGGATCTTTCATGGCTAGGCACGGGTATCCAGTTGAACCATGGAGGTGAAGCTAGTTGTGAGTCGGTGGAGGTGATGAATAGTTTTGAAACCACTACAACGGACGAGCAAGGGTACTAAGTGACATGTAGGACGTTTGTAGTGCGTGTTTTGTATTTGGCCAAGGGCCGCCGGATATGAGTAGTCCGGTCTGGGAAGAGTACCCACTTTGGAGCTTGATGATTCTCTAGAGGTGCAAATGAATTTGATCAGAACCAAAGGTCCGTAGAGCCAGAAAGAGTAAGTGCTCAATGTCATGACGGCCGTGAACCAGAGAGCGTAAGTGTTCAAATGTGACCGGTACCTGAGGGATCACTCGATATGGGGGAGGACTTAGTGCCTAATTGTCTGCGGATAGACCCCCATTGAGAGGTTGGATAACGGATATTTTTTATTGCTATGCATGCTTGACATGTTGTGTGAATGTGTGGTATGTATTCAGTCAGTCATTGGAATCTGAAAGGTTATAGAGAGAGTATAACCTTAGCATTGAGTACCTTGGTGACTAACAATCTTAGACTCACTAACTTTGTGGGCAAAGTTCTTTAAGGGGGGTAGGTTGAAATATCCCGAACTTAATTAGGGTGATTAAATTACTCTAATACAATATTGAGGGCCTATTAGTGCCTAATGAATTTTGGTAAATAGAATAAATCCAAAAGAAACAAGAAAAACGCTTAAAAAGCGAAAAACGCTAAATCAAGCGTTATGTGACCGTAGGAGGAATACAACCTCGCCAAGGGTCTTAGATGAATTTAAAAGGCTTAATAGCGCCTAAATAATATACGGGAACAATTCCCGAAGAAAACGGACCCATAAAGTGAATTAAAACGCTAATAAAGCTTTAGCGTGTGTTTTTCGAGAAAACCTGAAAACGTGACTTTGAGTGGTCAAATGAACCCATAAAAATTATAGTTTATTAAATAACCATAAATAAACATTAATGGAGGCTTAAGAGCCATTAAAATTAAAGAAACGAGAAAATTCCGGAAAATGGGCCCGGTTAGTGAATAGTGCAAAACCGGATAAATAAACGAGTGTTTTCTGCAAAAAGACAAAAAATGCACCAGATTGTATAATATGTGGGACCGTTTTTTAATAAATAATCATCCCTCTCACACTCTTGACTAGTTAGCTAATTAATTAAGTCAAAAGAGCCAAAAAGCAAAAAGGGTACAAGTACCCCTTTTTCCCTCTTTCTCCTCCTTTATTTCCTTTTCCCTCTTCTCTTTCCTTTCTTTCCCTTCTTCCTTGCGATTTCTCCCCTCTCCCTCTGGTGCAGCGGATTTTGAAGTTCTTCCCCCTCCTTCCATGGCTTCTCTTCATTCTCTTCCACGCCCAAGCTTGGATAAAGCTCCAAATCAAAAATAAAATACATATTTGAACTCCTCTCATCATTCTCTACACTTCTCTCTTTTCAAAATCCAAAAATGAAGAAGTTCATCTCCATGGGTTTTCCCCATTTGAATAGAAAATAGCATCAATGGGTAGCTTGGATCCTTCTCTCTCTCCTAAGGAAAAAAGATTCATGAAAAACTCATTCTTTCTCCATCTTGTAGAGCTGGCCGATTTTGCCCTCTCACACCTTGTCTTATTGTTGTTTTTGAGCTTCATTTCAACCCTCCAATGGTGGTGGGACTCTCCATTTGATTCATGGGTGAAAGCCCCTCTTGAACACTCCAAAGGTAAACCCTAACTTGTGGTGTTTAAGCTCTTTCTTTGAATTAGAATTTTTCTAAGGGTTAGAGGTTTGATTATATTCATTTTGTGCCTCTTGAATGTTGGGAATGGAGTTTTGCAACTCCATTGCCAATTTGACCGAATTGGAGAAGGAGATGAGGAGAAGGAGAATTGGAAAGAGACTTGGAAAAATTAAGGTAAGGAATCTACATTAAAGCTTGTTTTAAGTTGCCTTAGGATTTGGGATGGGTAATTAAATTAATGAACCCAAATTATGAATTGAAATATATGTGGTAGAATGTGTATAGTTGATTCTAGAGATAATTGAGAACTGTGTTGATTTAAGGGCCTAAGTGCCATTGCATTTGAATTTGGAGCTATAATGTTGTTTGGTGAATTTTGGATTGATATTACGTGCTGGTAGGACCCTTGTAAGGGTGTGGCTAGATTAGGATTTGATATGGTGAAAATTGAGGAACGTGGATATGCAAGGTTTATGGGGAGGTTATGGCGAAATTTCGATAGAAAATAAGTGTTTTAAGGTGACGTAGTAAATTGGAGGAGCTAGGTGTGTATGTGGTTGAGTTGAGATGCTTGATAACCTTGTAATGGTAGATGGAGAATGGTTATGAGAGGGTGCAGAATCTGTAGCATAATGGGTGATAGGAACTTAGAATCCCAAGAAAAAGAGTTAGTGTTTATAACTTGTGAAACAAGGAGTGAATGTGGGTTTTAGAAGTGCATTTATGTAGGAATGATTTGTAATGGTCATTGATGGATTTGGTGAGGTTGGTAAGAGGTAAAAACAAGCAAAAAGGAATTTAGAAATGCATAAGTGTGCAAAACACAAATGTGAGAATGAAAGTTTGTTGAATTTGGGTAAGAATTGGGTGGTGGATTAAACCAAGGATTTGGAGTGGTTTAGAGCATGTTTTAGGGTGATTAATTATGTAGAAAACTTGTGGAAATATTAGGGAAAGTTTGAGGGGGATAGTATTTTGCCAAAAATTTGTTTGCTAATTCGGCCCAGCTGTGGATACTGCTGGGTTGTAAACTTCTCAGCCACCTGGAGGTGCCATCTTTTAAGGAATAGGGGAACAATTGTAGACGGATGCGCTCGTTCAGATTTCCTGTTTTATTAAAAGTGTTACAGAAATCAAGAAATGCAGCATCATCTGAATCCAGCCCGCTGTATTGTCCCTGGTGGTAGAGTGTGGTGATGAAACTCGTTTTGAATTGCCAGGCATCCAGTTCAGCCTGTGTAACTTGAGGAAGGACAATAGCAGAGGGTCTCCCTTCGACCGACGGTTGCTGGTACTCGCAGAGAGTCTGACGAGTTGTCATCTCAATACGTTGTTGTCGTCTTTCTCTGTGGAGAAATCTCTCAATCTCGGGTTCAAGACTGTTTTGAGGACTACCTGCAGATCGAGTTCGACGCATATATAGAAATAAAATGGAGTTTGAAAAATGGAAAATAACTAAAGAAAACAAAAGAAATAATTAAAAAGTAAAGATAAACTAAAGAAAATTAAATAACAAAATTAGTAAGAAATATGGACGGGGAATTTAAACAAATAAAAAGAAGCTATTAATAAAACAAAGAACTATTTTTTTTTAGAGTAAATAAAATGAAAATAAAACTAAAATAAAATAAAGAAAAAGGACAGAATTAAATTGCTGGAATTTAAATGACAGGGGAATTTAAATGACAGTAATTTAAAGAACTGAATTTAAATAACAGAAAATTTAAATGACAGAAAATTAAATGACAGAAAATTAAATGACAGAAAATTAAATGATAGAAAATTAAATGACAGAAAATTAAATTACTGGAAATTTAAATGTTAGAGATTAGTTTACTGAAAATTAAATTACTGGAAATTTAAATGTCAGAAATTAGATTACTGAAATTTAAATGTTAGGAATTAGATTACTGAAATTTAAATGTTAGGAATTAGATTACTGAAATTTAAATGTTAGGAATTAGATTACTGAAATTTAAATGTTAGGAATTAGATTACTGAAATTTAAATGTTAGGAATTAGATTACTGAAATTTAAATGTTAGAAATTAGATTACTGAAATTTTAAGGACAATGGAAACTTAAATAACTGGGAAATAAATGACAGGAATTTTAAATGACTGGAAAAATAAATGATTGTAATTAATACGATATTTAAATTGCTAGAAAGATTAAATAACAAAAATAGAAACAAAAATTAAAGAGTAGCAAAAGCTAAACATAAAACTCAATAAAATTAAAAACTATCAATTAACCGTGCCGGAGGTCCCCGGCAACGGCGCCAAAAACTTGGTGGAGAAATATGTGACTACTTCTACAACCTAGGCAGTGTACCTATCGTTTTGCGGAATAGTGGATTTGTGGGGTTGTCGAACTCTTGGGGACCTAGTGTAGTAAATTAACTGAGAATTCTAATTAGACTACTGAATAGAAACTTATCACTTTTTTTTAGAGAAATTGTGGTTTAACACTTAACGTAACAAAACAGTGAAAAGAACAATTAATCAAAACAGAATAATAATAGCGGTTGTAAAACTTTTGTTTTTAAGGAAGCACCCTGGGTTGTTCGGCTCACCTATTTCATCCAATTATTTTAATATAAACTTTCACCACTTTAGCAATAAACTCAGGAATCTTAATTAGTTCATTGACCGGCCCTTGTACAATAAACCCTGATTAACTTAAACAACAAGCTGCAATCCTTGCCCAAGTTATTATAAATTAATCGCATTATTAACAATTCCTATTGGAGACGGGTTAACCTATAGGAGAGACACGCTTCTAGTCGTTAACCCATTTTGACTTCTTTTGTTTAGAACCTTGTCTTAGCACCGCATTTTAACAAGAGAACTACAAATATCACTTTAATAATTGGCCTAAAGATTAAAGCGCATTAAGGACAAGAATCAAAATATTGCTTAAATAGATTATAGTGGGAAGTCTACATAACACAATTATATAAAATAGGCTCGCTTCCCAACCCGGGAGGCTAGGTTTAATTCTCACACATAATTATAAAAACATACATAACAAATAAGATAGACATTAAAACAGAGTAAAGTTAAGGAAAGAAAGAACTCTATTTAAGGAGAGTTATTTCGCTTTCGGGCTTGTCTCCGTGACTATGCCGACCTCAAAACATTAATAAACAGGTAGAACGAATAATAACGAACAAACAGGCAAAAGTTGGTCCTGTCCGAGTGGGGCCACGCGGACACAAACGCAGACACAAATTAGGACACGGCCTGGTTTTGTACAGATCGTCTTCTTCGTTTGGATTTCTGGAAAATGGAATAGTTAGGCTTATTTGGTGATGGGAAATGATGGAAATGAAGTGGATATGTGGATGTATGGATGGGGAATGGAATTTGGGTGGAGGAAGTGTGATTTGGAGGTGAGCGTGAGTTGTGAACGATGGTGTTTTTACCTGTGAAGGAGCTAGGTTTTTATAGAAGCAGAGGAGAAGGAAGAGGACAAGGTTGGAGCAGGCGTGAGGAAATCAAGGGTGCGGCGCCTGATACGTGTGATGGGGCAGATAGATATGTTTGCAGGCGCCGCAAATGAGGAAGAACAACGAAGGCGGTGCAGAAATTCAGTCGCGTGAATTCTGGATCTGGCGCAGTCATTTTACATGTGTCCGCGTTTCAGTCCGCGTACAGACACAAATTAGGACGTGAGACGTCCGCGTTTGTGTCCGCAAAGCGGACACACTCTTTTGCTGCGTCCAAGTTTGAGTCCACAATTAGGACGTGTTCTTTTGTTGCCTCCGATTTTGAGTCCGCAATTAGGACGTGTTCTTTTGTTGCGTCCGAGTTTGAGTCCGCAATTAGGACGTGTGTATTTTTTCTCATTTTTATGCAATCTTCAACTGGGCTTAGATTCTTCGTTTTAGCTCCGTTTCACTCGCCGTTTGTTGCGTTGGAAAGCTTGTGAAGTAAACTATGTGATTCCAAGACTTTTTACTGCATTTGATACATAAAATGTATCAGTTCATATCAAAACATAAATCTTAGGAAAAACATACGATACGTGAGTAATATTATCCTGAAAGTAAGTAAATATAAGGTAGATGAAACCCTTAAATGTCTATGTATTTTTCACTTATCAGGACCACTAGTGAATTTAAGCCAAAAGTTGATTTCTGTATTGGTCCGGGACCTTGGGTCCGGACCAGGTCCCGGACCACCCACAAAAATGCACAGAATGTGTTTTAAAGTGCCTAGAAGATGGGGGGTTGATTGGTATTGGTTTTAGGAGTTGTTTAGGAGTTGTTTGGTGACTTATAAAGGTCCTAAAAAGTATAAACAAGTGTTGGAAGTGAGTGAGTGAGTTAAGGAATTAAGTGCACTAAGTTAAACTAACGGGATAACGGGGTAAGTACGGGAGTAGCAATTATGTACCTACCGTAACACCTTAATATTAATTGAACCATTTGACATGTAATTAGTGCTTCAAGAATAAGACTCGAGGAACAAGTGTGAGCCAAGGAACGTGAGAACACCCGGTAAAGTTAACCCCGGTGAAAGGTATGATTTCCTCATGCTCTGTATCCTAACTTGGTTACACGATTTGTGTGCTTGTTTGATTGTGTGATCACCTAACAAGATAAATGCACGAATCGGATTGTTTGTATCCTATTGGGCTTGTAATGTATTGTTTGTGGTTGAATGGTATTTTGAGATTAAAGTTTGTATAATTAATGAAATGGGTGTTTCTAAATGAATTGCTTGATTGTGATTGTGTATGGTAGTGCGACTCATAGTTGAGTCTTGTTTGAGTAAAGACTCGTAGAAAGAGTCAAGTTGCGAACTACTAAAAATGTGGAAACGCACTACAACTATCGAACCAATACACGATAACATAAACCAATGAACTCACTAGAACGTGAGAAAGTATATGGGAGTAGTATACCCCCGATAACGATTAGAGAACCGAATGGAGATAACCCACACAATAAATAATAGTGGAAGTATATAAGTAACCTCTATCTAGAGGATTGATAATTGTTCAAACTATGAACCTTGAGTAAAGTAAAGCATGGTAAGGGATCACCAAACCCCTTGGAGGTATAATCGAACCCCAATGAGAGGAACCGACTAAATGAACAATGTCCCGAACACGAGAGTATTCGATAAGTTAGGTAAAACCTTAAATCTTAGAATACTAGACATTGAGGAATTCCCTAAGGCAATTGATGATATCGAGAGAGAGACCTCTAGGCTAATCCATGAGATTGTGAAATGACTCCGAGAGAGGAGTTTTGGGAATTTGAGTAGTCCGGTAGAGAACTGGACATTGGTGAACTTGAGGAGCTAAATGCACAGCCCCTTTTGGTATTTGCAAGCCCGGTGGTGGGTCTTGTGTATGACCCTGCCCGGAGGTCATGGCTAAGACTTAAAAGATGCCTTTGAGGATAGAGTATTGGTTTGAGTATTTGATTTGAGAATTTAATTGAGGTACAGAATTGAGTATTGAGTTGAGACTTGAGAGAATTGAGTGGTAATTTGTGTATTGAGTTGAGATTGTGAGTAAGAGTACCCAAGAGAGTGGGCAGGACAATGAGCAAGTGAGTAAGGCATAGTGAGGTAGAAACCCTCAAGCCTAAGTAAAGAACATAATAAACTAACCCCTTGATGTGTGTGTTAGTGTTTGAGTTCGTTGGGAACTTTGATTATGAATGTACAAATCTAATGTATGTTGTATGCATGTTGATTGAAATAAAATGAATCGCATGCTCTCGACAAAATAGTCGGTGTACCCTCGCTAGTACGTGGGGTATGCGGAAGTCATATACAGCAATTTTGCTGAGCCCCTAGGGGCATCGTTTTTATTTTTACAGGAACAATGAAGCCGAATACCGTTCGAGTGTAGGACGGGTTACCATGTGAGCATGGGTAGTTGTTTAGGAAGTTGTATTTGGTTTGTATTGTGGAATTGTATGACTGACATGTGGTCAATGGGTTTTGGGAATTGTAATAGATACTCGGTATAGAATGAAATGAGGGTTGTAATTGTATTGCTGTTGAGTTGGTTAAAGAATGGAAAGGTATTTGTATAGTTGGTTGTAGCACTCGGTATACTGACCCATCAGACCGATATTGTATTTGTATTGTTTGTTTGGTGCGGAGTTGGCCTTGTTAGTCACGTGGGTGACTAACGGCATGTATCACCCACCAGTTGTAGTTTGAATTTCCGCTGCATTGTTGTTAGTATTTGAGACAGTTTAGGAGATAATGGTGTGATTACCGGTAGGGGTGTTACACAATCAGTCATCCTAGCGTACACAAACTCACATATACTCATAACCATCGCTTATGACTATCAATGTAACCGTGTAATTCTTCCCAAGTCATATATATATATATATAACATAAGCTTCATGATAGATACTGCAAACAAGCGCACACCAATACATAAACATACCACCATGTGCACACATGCACAAACAAACAAGATACCAAACTACTATGCCCCGCATACATACAATAAGAATAACACAAACATCACCAAGTAACGCAAACATCACCAAATCCTAGTGTACACAATGTACGCCAAGAGGCTCTACCCCCCTTAAAAAGGGGTTACGCCCCGTGACCCCCCCAAAGTATATAACAGCCGCTATGCGAAGAGCCCTGGATACTTGGCTCGTATAGAGTCCTCTAACTCCCATGTGGCATTTTTTGCCTCCACTAGTACAAAAAAGGCCTATTTCGGCGGTTGTTCTTACAACCGCCAAATTAGGGCCCTGAAAATTTTGTGTCTAAAAAAAAGACACCTATTTCGGCGGTTGTTAGCTAAAAACCGCCGAAATAAGGTCAAAAGATACCTACTTCGGCAGTTCCTAGCTAACAACCGCCGAAATAGGGTCGCTGAAAATTCTGTGTCTAAACAATGACACCTATTTCGGCGGTTGTTAGCCAGGAACCGCCAAAATAGGTCAATTTCCCAGTTCTATTTTCGCATTCCCGGTTTTTTTTGTCAATTTTTTTAATTCCCGCTCCTCCAAATTCTTTTTCCAGCCTTTCACTTCTCCCTCTCACTTCATTCTGTTCACGCACTGTAATTTCATAACCCTCTGTGCCTCCTCCTTCATTCTCTTCTTGTGTCTGCTCCTCGAATTGCTGAATCTCGCTCACCAGATTGAAGACAAGGTTGAAGCTGTTCATTCCAAAATCGGTAATATACTCTAACTTATATTTTTCTATCAGGAAAACAAGGAACATACATGCTCACACATTTTCATTCTCTGCACCTCTATTCATTCTTTATGCCTTTCACGGTAATTTTTGCAACCCTAACTGGCGAGCAACAACATGCTCTACGCCTCACGTCGATTTTGCAACCCTAACTGGCGAACAAGGAATCGAACATGCTCTGCACCTCTATTCATTCTCTGCGCCCTCACGGTAATTTTTGCAACCTTAACTGCGCCTCTATTCATGCTCTGCGTCTCTATTCATTCTCTGCGCCAACAATCTCTTGAATCACGGTAATTTACAAGGTGAACAAGGAGCTACATGCTTTTGCCTCTATTCATTATCAACTTGTGCTTGCGCCTCAGATGAATCGCTAGAACAGCTGCATCTCGTGAGCGAGAGGTTGAAGACGGGGCAATATTATCGATTGTTTTTTTAAAAAATATACCTTTTTCGGCGGTTGTTAGCTAGGAACCGCCGAAATAGGTGTGTGTGTGTGTGTTTTTTTTTTAAATAGACCTATTGTTAGCTAGGAACCGCCGAAATAGTGTGTTTTTTTTTATTCTAAAATGCACCTATTTCGGCGGTTCTTAGCTAACAACCGCCGAAATAGGTAGTCTATCTCGGCGGTTGTTCAACCGCCGAGATAGGGTCGCACACCTATCTCGGCGCACCCCATTTTGGCGGTTCAGAACCGCTGAAATAGGCCAAAAACAACCGCCGAAATAGGCCTTATTTGTACTAGTGCTCATGGTTCGACCGAAGGACCTTGACTTTTTAATGGCCTTGTTCTTGGTAAGGAGTGGAGTCTATTCTTATCATAGAGACGGATCTAACTCAATCTTTTTGGCCTTTAAAATATGTGAAGGGTGAGACACGTACTTCTTCAGCAGGAAGGCGTGGAGTACTTTGTGCGTTTCTCGAACAGGTTTTAATGGGCCCGCTCGCTCCGTAATGAGGTGTGGACCCACAAACATAAGGTTTAATTTTGCCCTTTTCATTGTTATCGATGTATTATAGATTGTTTATTAGTAGCAAGTTATTGCTTACCCCGTTCCAATGTGACGGTGATATGCATGGTCTTTCATACTTTATTAAACAAAGGCATCTTAATCGGAGCGGTATCTTTATTGTACAAGCGCTCGATTAGATCTAAGTCATATATCCATTGTTTTGGATCACTAGCGCACATGCGCGTAACGTATTTTCAGGGGTTCTCTGTCTTCACTAGTTGATCTTCAGTTGAGGTGAAATATGAAATTGGCTATAGTTAGTACTTAGTGCTCTTTGCACTTGTCTCAGCAATCTTGAGACACACTAGCCTATATATCCGCGAAGATAATCCTTGTCATCCTGTGTCTCCCGGTTGTTTCGTTCCGGAGTAATACGTCTGTTGTAGTATTTGTGAAATACCCCAAACCTAAGTATTCTAAGTAAACATCAATTTATGATGTAGTAAGGCTAAAATATGCCTTAGAAAGATTGGTAGACAATTTAAACCAAGGAAAATACAAGAAAATGCCTTAAGGGCAATTTGGGCAAAAATGTGCTCTAAGCTTGGAGTGACTTTGATTAGCACCCAAATACCATTATAAGACTTTAGTAACATGATAATGGACATGTTAAAACAATTACCAAAGAAAACCAAGCTCAAAAACAAGCTTAAACACAAAATGTGCTTTAAGACTCCTTAAAGCACCTTTTTGAGAAATTGTCTTAGAAATGTGTTTTGAGTGGCTAAATGCCTATGATTACATCTTAATCAACATGTGTGCTAATTAGTATCACATTAGGAAGTCTAAATCAATGGGAAAGCAAAATTTTCACAAATTTGTGCTCTAATTTGTGAATAGTGCCAAATAGTGCCTAGTTTAGTCCTTAGTCAACTAAGTCAAATTAAATGGTCAAACAAGACCATAAATATCTCCAATTATAAGAGGGGGGCGGTTTTTGATGTGGGGAGTCACCACATTACTAAGCAATTAAAGGAAAAGAAGAGGAAAAGAGGTAAAGTTACTATTTGCTTTTATAAAGCAAAATATCCTTTAATAGCCTACATCTCTCCTCTCTTCTTCATTTCCCACCTTCACCCACGGTTTCTTCTTCTCCTCTCCTGCTCCAAAACCGAGAGGGCTGTTGGGCAAAATAGTAGTTAAACTATCTTGCTAACTATGGGCAGTGAACCCAATCTTTGTAGTACAACAAGGTCGTATCCACAGAGACTTCGCAACTATTTAATTAATTATCCAGTTTAGTAAATGTACAAAAAGATAAATAAAAGTGCATAAAATGTAAATTGGGGGTTTAGCCGGAGGCAAGCTTGATTTTTAGGATTAGTACAGAAATAATAAGTACAGTAAAATAAAGTAAATGGATGGGAAAAGGTATCCTAGGATAGCGGGGGAATTTCCTAAATTACTTAAACAATTTTATAATCCTGTCTTAATTATTTATTGTCTATTAGAGTTAATAATTGTCAGTTACGAACTCTTATTAATAGCCTCAGTATTTTCCTGCTCAATCCGGAGTGTAAATACCAAGGTTAATTCCTTTGTGGTACTTTGACTATCTCAAAATCATATGTTGATAGTTACCAAATAAACGCAGTAGTTCGTCACGCTAAAGCATTTAACAATATTTGCTGAAAGGAATTAAAACAAGTTTAATAAGTGAAACAGGTGATAAATATTTATTTAAGTACAGACAATAATTATAATCCTAATTTGCTCTTATTTGTCTGTTTAAGAATTTATCTTGTGGCCTTCCTAAATCATAGATAAGGACAACTCTTAATTAATTCAATAGACTTTTTACAATCAGAAAAAGTCTAAAATCATTAATTAGCTTTAAGCAATAATTTTTTAATAACAGCGATGGATTTTATCTGCTAATCAAGGAGAATAATATCTAACGTTTATCTCTCTTTGTGGTCTATTCTCAGATTTACAAAATCATTGAAATAAGAGAAACCGTAAATGCATAAAAATGATCAGTTGTTAAGCATTTAATAATTTAGAGAGACAAAACAAATATTTATAAGCAAACTTGGTATTAATAATAAGTCTTAATTATTTGGGGTCAAACCCCATCCTAGGATACGAGTAAAATCACTCAGACATTAACAGTAAAAAAGAAAGTAGAGATAGCCATTAATTTGGAGACTGCCGGCGGAGACTGGACTGCGATTCGCTTCTGCTCCAGCTCCCTTTTCTTCTGTTCTTCTTATCGTGCTTCTGCTGTGTGGTGGAATGAAGAATAAAAGTAAAATGGAGAAGTGGGAGATAAGAGGATGGAATGGATCGTAGTCTGATGGAGAGCATTGGATTATGAGGAAGGGATGATGTGTTTGGAAGCAAAAGTTACGTGCGTTTATATAGGAGAAAGGAAGAGGCAGCAGATAGATAACACCGCGTGAAGAATTGATTGAGGCGGCGAATTGATTGAGGCGGCAAAAAGAGCTGGATAGGATTTGCAGATTGATTGCTCGCTAATTGCTCATTTATTGCAGGGGACAGAGCTCACGCGTGAGGAAAATAAGGTAGGCGGAGCAGATGCGAGTTGCAGAGTCGGCGCGAAGAAGAAAACTGTTTCGCGACTGATTTTAGTCTTGTCCGCCCAGCAACCGCCCCATTCTAGGCGGTTTTATGCACGTCCGCCTGAACAACCGCCTGGTGACCGCCTGGAGTCTGCCTGGAGTCCGCCCTAGTGTCCGCCTGGTTATAGGCGGTTGCAATTGTGGTGTCCGCCTGTTATTAGGTGGTTGTGTAGGCGGTCCTTTAGGCGGTCACAAGTGTGACCGTGACCTATTTTCCTTCAAACTTCGACTGGCTCTAGATTCTTCGTTTGGACTCCGTTTTCCGAGCCGTTTGCGTCTATGCGTTCGTCTCTTCATCTACTTCACTCCCGGCTTGGTTTTACTCATGTTGAACCAATAAATTTGTGAGATAAACAATAAAACATAAACTAGAGGAAAACTAACCGAAGTGGAGAAATGAGCAAGAAAAGTGCTAATATAATATATGAAATACACCTATAAAACATGCTCATTTAGACACTTATCACACCCCCACACTTATCTTTTTGCTTGTCCTCAAGCAAAACCATGTACCCAAACAAGTAGGGAATGCTCAATATTAACAAATACTATTATGAAGGGTAGGATAAAGAAGTCAATAGAACGTGATCTTTAAACTTTTTAGAGGAGTGTGATCCATCACCTACTGGTGGCATAGGTGTACTCAGGGCAAAAATAAAAATTAGAGTTTCGGGGTATGATCCGGAGTACTTCAATGTTTCTTTTGTTTAGGTGACTTTGAGAACTTTTACCATGACCAACTTCTCTCAAGAATGGGTATTGAGGAGAGAACAAAAGGAAAAATAGAATTATGCATTTGTTTCACTTTTGCATAAGAGATGAGAAGATAAAATGTAGGCATCACGCCTTGTATTTTTAAGAACACTCAACTATCTTTGTTGGTTACCAATGGTGTCTCAAAAGTCCCTTATTTTATTTTATTTTTTCCTTTTTGACAGAGAAGCACCCCTTAGCAATCCCTAAGAAAGAAGACAGAAGGAACCCCTGAGTAATAAAAATCCAACCATTTCAGATCATTTGGTCACACCGCATAAAAATGCTCCTCAAAAGTAATCAAAATTTAAATTTTTTTTGAATTTGTACCATTTATACCATTTATCCCACAATTCATAACAGTATTTATTCTTAAAGAGAACAACCCACACATAAAGGGTCCACAATATTGAATTTGAACAAACGCAAGATAAGCAGAGAGATTAAGCATTTTAGCATAAAATGTCACCGAAAAGGGCACACTCCCCCACACTTAAATTGAACAATGTCCTCATTGTTCACCCGAAAAAAACAAGGGAAGGTTTCAGAAGACCTTTTCGGTAAGTAGATAAAATAGAGAGAACACGAAGCTCACAAATATTCATTTAAGCACATAAACGCTCCTCTGCAGTTTTTATTTAAAATAAAAGCATAATTAAAGAACTGGTACTCCCCTGATATTATTTTTGCTTGCGTTTAGGAGTTCCCCCACACTTGAGCTTCTGCCTCAAATAGCGTAGCTTGGTTGCGGTGTAGACATGAAATTGCACCTGCATAAGACACTAGAAGCAACCATACTACAAACGGGGTTAATAGTTTAGCAAAAACAAAATTGAAAGAGAACCTGAAAATTAAAAGAGCATAAAAGCAAATAAAATAAAAGTTCATCCGGGTTGCCTCCCGGGAAGCTGCCCTTCTTTAACGTCTTTGGCTAGACGCCTGCTTCGTTATCCTGGATCAAAAATATAAGTAGACAACAGCTCTGCCAGGAAAACGAAGTTGGCAGTAATTAAAAGCAAACCACCTGGATCAAAGCAAAACGTTACTTCGGCAAATATAATAGGAAAATGAATACTCCACAAAACCTGGTGTGGAGTGTACTGCCGGTAGCGTGGTAGCGTAGTACTGTCGGTAGCGTAGTGATTGGCTTTGCTTCTCAAATTGGAAGATGTACAAATCCTCCTCTTGTGTTGAGGCTTATGGTAAGAGCCTTGATGGAATCAACGTCAGAGGGCAGTGGCTCCTTGAAATTGATTATAGCACTTTCTTCTGATGGCTCGGAGGGAGGGGTATCTCCTCCTTCTCAAGGTTGAGGATGTACCACCCCATTTCTGGGTAGAGCAACGGAGAAGGAGGGGAAAAAGTAGTGGAACTTCAGAGGGAGGAAACTCCATGAAGTCCAAGGAAAACTCTCCTGAGGGGTTGTCTTCATAATCAAGCTGATGGTTGTTTGGTGATGGATTCTCTAATTCAAATAGGGGAGGAGGTGGAGAGTAGCTTATGTCCTTAGCAGGTTGTTCCTCCTCATGAACCACTTCATTCAGTTGTTGAAGCGGTTGTTCCATGCGTTCGATCTGATCTAGCGTTCTTTGCTGGATCCTTTCAAACTTTGAGGTAAAATTTGCCATCATTTCCCTTAAAATGGCGTTGTCTCTCTCTATTGCAACCATAGGACAATGAGAACTTTCATGGTCTCCTCCACACTCTTGGCACACAAAGATGGGGATAGGCTTGAGAGATGACTTGTAATCCTCCAAGAGAGCTCTCAATTCAGCATTTGGGTCTGAACATTGGGGGCTTTCATGGTACTCTCCGCACCTTTGACAGACACTCCATTGATTGTAGTCCTCTGCGCCATAGGGGTAACCATACCAACTTCCTGCTTGATCGTAGTGACCATCCATCAAAATTAAGTACCTTAAAAAAAGAAATAAAAATTTATACAAAAAAAGGCAAATAACAGAAATAAAAGAAAAACTAAACAGATAATAAACCAGATAGTTGGACCGAAGTCCCCGGCAACGGCGCCAAAAACTTGTTGGGCAAAATAGTAGTTAAACTATCTTGCTAACTATGGGCAGTGAACCCAATCTTTGTAGTACAACAAGGTCGTATCCACAGAGACTTCGCAACTATTTAATTAATTATCCAGTTTAGTAAATGTACAAAAAGATAAATAAAAGTGCATAAAATGTAAATTGGGGGTTTAGCCGGAGGCAAGCTTGATTTTTAGGATTAGTACAGAAATAATAAGTACAGTAAAATAAAGTAAATGGATGGAAAAAGGTATCCTAGGATAGCGGGGGAATTTCCTAAGTTACTCAAACAATTTTATAATCCTGTCTTAATTATTTATTGTCTATTAGAGTGAATAATTGTCAGTTACGAACTCTTATTAATAGCCTCAGTATTTTCCTGCTCAATCCGGAGTGTAAATACCAAGGTTAATTCCTTTGTGGTACTTTGACTATCTCAAAATCATATGTTGATAGTTACCAAATAAACGTAGTAGTTCGTCACGCTAAAGCATTTAACAATATTTGCTGAAAGGAATTAAAACAAGTTTAATAAGTGAAACAGGTGATAAATATTTATTTAAGTACAGACAATAATTATAATCCTAATTTGCTCTTATTTGTCTGTTTAAGAATTTATCTTGTGGCCTTCCTAAATCATAGATAAGGACAACTCTTAATTAATTCAATAGACTTTTTACAATCAGAAAAAGTCTAAAATCATTAATTAGCTTTAAGCAATAATTCTTTTAATAACAGCGATGGATTTTATCTGCTAATCAAGGAGAATAATATCTAACGTTTATCTCTCTTTGTGGTCTATTCTCAGATTTACAAAATCATTGAAATAAGAGAAACCGTAAATGCATAAAAATGATCAGTTGTTAAGCATTTAATAATTTAGAGAGACAAAACAAATATTTATAAGCAAACTTGGTATTAATAATAAGTCTTAATTATTTGGGGTCAAACCCCATCCTAGGATACGAGTAAAATCACTCAGACATTAACAGTAATAAAAAGAAAGTAGAGATAGCCATTAATTTGGAGACTGCCGGCGGAGACTGGACTGCGATTCGCTTCTGCTCCAGCTCCCTTTTCTTCTGTTCTTCTTATCGTGCTTCTGCTGTGTGGTGGAATGAAGAATAAAAGTAAAATGGAGAAGTGGGAGATAAGAGGATGGAATGGATCGTAGTCTGATGGAGAGCTTTGGATTATGAGGAAGGGATGATGTGTTTGGAAGCAAAAGTTACGTGCGTTTATATAGGAGAAAGGAAGAGGCAGCAGATAGATAACACCGCGTGAAGAATTGATTGAGGCGGCGAATTGATTGAGGCGGCAAAAAGAGCTGGATAGGATTTGCAGATTGATTGCTCGCTAATTGCTCATTTATTGCAGGGGACAGAGCTCACGCGTGAGGAAAATAAGGTAGGCGGAGCAGATGCGAGTTGCAGAGTCGGCGCGAAGAAGAAAACTGTTTCGCGACTGATTTTAGTCTTGTCCGCCCAGCAACCGCCCCATTCTAGGCGGTTTTATGCACGTCCGCCTGAACAACCGCCTGGTGACCGCCTGGAGTCTGCCTGGAGTCCGCCCTAGTGTCCGCCTGGTTATAGGCGGTTGCAATTGTGGTGTCCGCCTGTTATTAGGTGGTTGTGTAGGCGGTCCTTTAGGCGGTCACAAGTGTGACCGTGACCTATTTTCCTTCAAACTTCGACTGGCTCTAGATTCTTCGTTTGGACTCCGTTTTCCGAGCCGTTTGCGTCTATGCGTTCGTCTCTTCATCTACTTCACTCCCGGCTTGGTTTTACTCATGTTGAACCAATAAATTTGTGAGATAAACAATAAAACATAAACTAGAGGAAAACTAACCGAAGTGGAGAAATGAGCAAGAAAAGTGCTAATATAATATATGAAATACACCTATAAAACATGCTCATTTAGACACTTATCACACCCCCACACTTATCTTTTTGCTTGTCCTCAAGCAAAACCATGTACCCAAACAAGTAGGGAATGCTCAATATTAACAAATACTATTATGAAGTGAAATACCCCAAATCTAAATAATATTATTAAATCATTATTTATTGGAATATAATCCAAACATTAATCAGTTCACGTATGCATGCAAACCCATGCATGAAAACGTTACGTAAAAATAGTCGTTTCTCCAAAAACGCTAAAACGCCTTAGAAGAATATGGTCAAACATGACCTTGTATGACCCTCTAATATTCAAACCAAATGGTCATACAATTATTATATGAATATACAAATATATTCCCTAAGCTAAATTCAGTCAAAAACGCAAAACGCTCGGGAGTGCTCACGCCCGCTCCTTAAAGCACGAAAAGTCCGGAGGAGTGCCGAGGTGGCACGAACTCCTATAAAATTAATTCCTTGAGTTCCTAACATCATTATTAACCATAATAAAGAGAACCCACGAAGTGGTTTCTCAAAATTCAGCAAAAACCAAAGGAGGATTTCTTAGCGCTCCTTTTTGGCCCGGGAGTGTCCCGATGGCCCGTAAATTATGTCACGGGTTGATATAACCCCATATAACTCAATGTAACATCTTAGTATATGTTTAGTTACTATAATAAGTGTTTACAAACACTTGGAACTCATAAGAACAATTGGTTTCCCAAAATT
This sequence comes from Limonium bicolor, assembly GCA_023374045.1. Classification (NCBI taxonomy): domain Eukaryota; kingdom Viridiplantae; phylum Streptophyta; class Magnoliopsida; order Caryophyllales; family Plumbaginaceae; genus Limonium; species Limonium bicolor. Next base: position 142,952,726 of record CM041776.1, on the reverse strand, counting down.
TCCTTAGAGCACAAAAACACACCTTCGGGTGTCACGAAAATGCGTTTTACGCAATTACCTTGTAGTTTTTGACATGCCACGAATTGGTAATCTTAAAAAGGGTTAAAATTACCTTCTAAATCAGTTGGTGTGACTAGTCAACAAGGTGCTCTATAGGGGCCGATTTTAAGGGCAAAAACTAGTATAAAATTTGCTTTAAAAATTTATAAAAGGCTTAAAACATGATGACTCATCATCCCATGTGTTACATTACTTAATGCCAAAGTATGTAGGTCTCATTTGACCAGAGAGCTGTCGAAATTAGGTCATGGAACAAGGCCATGTGAGCTAGGTACAAAACAAATGCTAAAAGCAAAAAGTAGATTCCTTTTCCTTTTTTGCCTTTTGATTTCTTAAGCAAGTAACCTTCCTTGCTTCTTCCTTGGCTCTTCATGGCCGGTTTTTGAACCCCATTCAGACCTCCATTTCGTGACTCCACATGAAGAAGAAGACAAGCCAAGTAGCATTGAAAAATCAAAGGAATATACTCACCTTTTCTTACCTTGTCTTCTAGCCAAAATAATTGTCTTTCCAACTCTTGCTTAGTCACACCACATGGCCGGTTTTCATGCTGGAAAGGAGGCATTTATTGAGCCAATAATCAAGGTAATAAACTAAGGAAAAAGAATTGTCAATTGACATTAAAAATTTGACAAAACAAAATCAATTTCCAAATGCTTCTTTCATTTACGTGAGTGAGCTTCATTTCCCTCCTTGCACAATTCTTGCACGGTTTGGTAAGCTCTCTCCTCTCTCTTCTAGCTTCATCTTCTTCCTTTGAAGCTCTTAAGTCCATTAATGGAGTTTTAACTTCTATCTTCATCCTTAAGGTAAATTCCTAGCATTTCTTGGCAAGTCTTGAAGCAAAACTCTTCCTAGCATAACAAGGTGTGTTCGGCTTCATTTAGTTCTCCAAGGAGGTTGTCCAAACCAACAATAAACCAAGGAGCATCTCAAGGTAGGTTTTAAAGCTTGAAAATCCTTAAAGCACATTTTTATGTGTAACCAAGTTCTACCTCTTCTAAGTCTCTTTTCTTCTTCATCTTGATGAAGGAAAACTTGTTCTTCACCTACCTTAGGAGTGCCGAAATTATAAGGAGCAAAGTCTAAGGTAAAGTCTTGTAAAACTACTTCCAAATCTACTTAAGATCTTTATTCAAGATCTAACTCCTAAACACCTTCACCTCTTGCATAAAACCGAAGAGGAGCATCAAGTTTACCTAGGAGAAAGCTTGGAGATTCAAGAAGAAGTTCAAGCACTTAACCACCTTTGTTAAGAAGTAAGTTACTATATAAATCCTTATGATATAAGCTTTATTAAGCTTCTAAAAACTATGCAAAAATTATTACACCTCCTAGGTTATTGAAACCGAAACTACAAGGTATTATATGCCAAAAATATAACCTATAACATATATAGAAAATATTTACCTTAAGACACATTTTTGTGTCACAAAGTTTATTTATGTTACATATAAATTTAGGCCGAAAGTTCAAGAGCAAAAGTACTTCATTTTGAGCTAAGAATTTATATAAGACATTACAATAATTTAAACATGAGTTATATGACTCCTATGAATTTATTTATAATTATTTAGACATAAATCCACTTTTATATAACATAAGGTCTCATTTAAATTATGGCCGAATGTTCTACTTGATAATAAGTTTTAATGAGCTACTTAGGTATATAATTTATATCATAAAGTTTGGTGAGTTAAAAATATTCTATTAGTGTTTAAATGACTAATTAATTAAGTTATGTGGATTAAATGTAATTTTTACAAAGTTTAGTGTGCTTATTATAAAAACCGTGAGCTAAGGGGCTGTTTGGTGTAATTATAATATAATATAAGGTTAGGAATTAAGTTTATGAATTTTAGATAATTTAAACAAGCTTTAAAATAACTTTTTATAAAGTTTTGGGCTATTATGTATGTAACGACCCCATAACCGGCCTAGGAGTTAGGGCCGTTACACGCCGCGAGTCTACTACCTAACGTCGCAAGGCTCTAAGCAAACGAAACCCAAAACCGAATACGAAACTTGAATAAATTCCAAAAAGTTTACAAGATCCAAAGGCTTACAAGTCAAATACAAAGCGAAAGGCCCAAAGGCTACACAAAGTACTAAAGCGTCCAAAGCGCAAGAAAACAAAGTCTAAAGGCACATAAAAATAAACAAGCTCCAGAAGGGGACGAGGAGAGAAGATCCCACGAGCTCAATCTGCAACAAAGTAAAGGGGTGAGCTAAACAGCCCAGCAAGCAGAAGACTTCCTCAAGGAAGCCTACTCAAAACAGAAGCAGAAGAATACTTATAAACAGAGAGGATAGCGGAGTCAATAAAACAGACCGAATGAAACCACAAAATAGAAGCAGAGCAGAACGGCATAACACTTCAAAACACAGTCGGACCTTCAGAACAGAACAGAAGAATGGGACACTAGAAACAAGCTAACACAACAGAAGGACACCCATAAGGTCCTATGGATCCGAGGATCCCACAACAGAAGCCGTAGAGACAGCTAACAGACCCGTCGGTCAAATAACATCCCAAGGGAGACCCTAAGGAATATAACAGAAGGAATTCCTGCGCAGCATGCTACGGGACAGCCCGACCCGACTATCCAAGGCTCAGAAGCAAAGTAACTAGGTCCCAAAACCAAAAGCTCACCAAAACAGATCTTAAGCGCATAAAAATGCATATAAACAGCATAGGAAGCTTGTACACAGATAGGGGAATCCACCCCGCAAACGGAACTCAAAACGGAGCTAAAACGGAGAAGTTATGCTCAAAACAGTGGCATGTCCGAACTTGCGTCCGACCTTGCAAGTTCGGACAGAGGCCGAGAATCAGAGGTCGCGGAGATACAAATGTCCGAACTTACGTCCGAACATCGAAGTTCGGACGTAAGTCGAGAGTTGAAAGCCAGAATCATCTTAGTGTCCGAACTTGCGTCCGACCTTGTAAGTTCGGACACACGTCGAAACTTTTACGAAAAATTCATCCTCGCGTCTGGTCTGAACTTTGAAGTTCGGACCGAAGTTCGGACACTTCAAAACCTTCAAAACAAGACGCGCCCGATGCACTGTCCGAACTTCCAAGTTCGGACAGATGTCCGGACAGCGCGAAACTGACGAAATACAGAGCGAACAAACGCGCAGAAATCCAACCAAAATCAACACCAAACTCACCCAAATCCACGGAATGGTAAATCAGTACCCTCGGGGTTTAGCCACGCGATGAACAACACAAAATCAAGAAGAAACACACAAAGCAACACCATTCACAAAACAGAAAACGAAATCAAAATCCATCCCAGAGGGTGAGCAAACTACCCCATTCCATCCCCCACTTACATCGAATTGCAGAGCAGAAGCGATCCCAACGATGCCAGCAACCCGGCGAACAAACGCAGCAGAGAAGACGCACAAGCACCACTGATTTACTGAAGAAGGACAACAACGACAACAGGGAAGCACACGATCCCAAAGCAGCAGCAATTCACACCAGAATTTCAGAAGCACCCAAGGGAGAAGAAGAGAGCGCAGAAACTGTCGGGAAGAAGAACGAGCGGTTTGCAGACTGATCGTGAAGTGAAAAGAAATAGAATAATGACTTATCTTTCCTTAATAAGTCTCACCAAAATAAAAGAGGGGAAACGACCTCCTTGCCCCCGTCTTTTAATTAATTGCCTCCGACGTCCCAATTACTAAACACCGCACCACAAAACATAATTAATATCACAAACCAGAATGTTATGTAACGAAATCTGAAAAACGAAAATACGGAGTATCACATCACTCCCCCCTTAAAAGGAATTTCGTCCTCGAAATTCAACATACCTCACTGCTCGAAAAGGGACGGAAACTTAGCACGCAACTCCTCCTCGAGTTCCCACGTCGCCTCACGCTCGGACTGATCAGACCACTGCACCTTAACCATAGGCAGTGTCTTGCTACGAAGCCGACGAACATCCCGAGCTAAAATACGAACCGGAACTGCCTCATAGGTGAAATCATCTCTGAGTCGAAGCTGACCATAGTCAATCACATGCGAAGGATCATGTAGATACTTCCTGAGCATCGACACGTGGAACACGTCATGCACTCCAGCTAGAGCTGGTGGCAATGCCAATCTGTAGGCCACCGGCCCAACCTTCCCAAGCACCTCAAAAGGCCCTACGAACCGAGGGCTCAGCTTGCCTCGCTTCCCAAAACGAACCACACCCCGAACTGGAGAGATCTTTAGATACACGTGGTCTCCCACCTGAAACTCAAGCGGACGGCGTCTCTGATCTGCATAACTCTTCTGCCGGCTCTGGGCAACCAACAAACGCTCCCTGATAGTCTTGACTTTGTCCACAGCTCCCTGCACCAACTCAGGACCTACAATTGCCCTCTCCCGCAGGTCATCCCAACAAATAGGAGATCTACAGCGCCTACCATACAACGCCTCATATGGAGCCATCCCAATGCTCGATTGGAAACTATTATTGTAGGCGAACTCAATCAAAGTCACATGCTGATCCCAGCTGCCCCCGAAGTCGAGCACACAAGCCCTCAACATGTCCTCCAAAATCTGATTCGTCCTCTCCGTCTGCCCATCGGTCTGAGGATGATAAGCCGAACTGAAAGCCAAATTCGTCCCTAACGCCTTATGCAGGCTTCGCCAGAAGCGAGATACAAATCTCGGATCTCTGTCCGAAACGATCGTCGCCGGCACACCGTGCAACCTCACAATCTCATCAATATACAGCCGAGCCAGGCGCTCCAGGCTGAAGGTCTTCCTCACAGGCAAGAAGTGAGCTGACTTCGTCAACCGGTCCACAATCACCCACAGCGCATCGTACCCAGAAGATGTCCTAGGCAACCCCACAATAAAATCCATGCCAACGCTCTCCCATTTCCACTCAGGAACGGGAAGAGGCTGCAGAAGACCCGCAGGTCGCTGATGCTCAGCCTTCACCTGCTGACAGGTTTGGCAACGAGCCACAAAATCGGAAATCTCCCTCTTCATGTTCGCCCACCAAAAGGACTCTCTGAGGTCCCGGTACATCTTCACCCCTCCTGGGTGCACAGAATAAGGAGCTCCATGAGCCTCCTGCATAATCTCCCGCCTAAGGTCGCCTCCACTAGGCACACAGACTCTGCCCCTGAAGCGTAGACAATCATCGCTGGACACAGAAAACTCCGACTCCTGCTCATCTGCCAACTTCTCTCTGATCTTACCCAACTCAGCATCCGCCTTCTGACCCTCTCTGATCCGCTCAATCAAAGTAGACTGGACCTGAATCGAAGCAATCATCCCGGCACGGTCTGACCGAACAACCCAAATGCCCATACGCTGAAGCTCAAAAGCAGACCTCTGAACCCCTGACAACGAACAAGCAAGTCCAGGAGCACCCCTACGGCTCAAGGCATCAGCCACCACATTCGCTCTACCCGGATGGTAGAGGATCTCCAGGTCGTAGTCATGTAATAGCTCCAACCAGCGCCGCTGTCTCAAATTCAACTCCTTCTGCGTGAACAGATATTTGAGACTCTTGTGATCCGTGTAGACCTTACACGTCACCCCATACAAATAGTGCCGCCAGATCTTCAAGGCGAAGACCACAGCAGCTAGCTCCAGGTCATGGGTAGGATAATTCTTCTCATACGGCTTCAACTGTCGTGACCCATACGCTACCACCTTTCCCTGCTGCATCAGAACACACCCCAACCCTCTGTGGGAAGCGTCACAGAACACCTCGAAGCCCTCTGTCCCAGAAGGCAACGTCAAAATCGGAGCCGAAGTCAACCTTTTCTTCAACTCCTGGAAGCTCTCCTGGCACGCCTCACTCCAGTCAAACTTGACATCCTTCCTAAGAAGACGAGTCAAGGGAGATACAATCTTAGAAAAGCCCTCCACGAACTTCCTATAATACCCAGCCAATCCCAGAAAACTGCGCACCTCAGACACACTGGTGGGCTTCGCCCACTCCATAACTGCCTTAATCTTCTCTGGGTCCACTGATATGCCATCCTTCGAAACCACGTGGCCAAGAAACACCACTCTATCCAACCAAAACTCACACTTCTTCAATTTAGCATACAACTCCTTCTCCTTCAACGTCTGTAGAACCATCCTCAGATGCTCCTCATGATCCTCAACACTCTTGGAGTACACCAAGATGTCGTCAATAAACACAACTACAAAAGAATCCAAGAAAGGTTTGAAGACTCTGTTCATCATATCCATGAAGAACGACGGGGCATTGGTCAAACCAAAAGGCATGACTAAGAACTCGTAATGCCCATACCGGGTCCTAAATGCAGACTTAGACACATCCTCGGCCTTAATCTTCAGCTGATGATATCCAGAACGCAAGTCGATCTTCGAGAAGACTGTCGCCCCTGCTAACTGGTCAAAGAGATCATCAATGCGGGGAAGAGGATACCGATTCTTGATGGTAACCTTATTCAATTCCCTGTAGTCAATGCACAATCTGAAGGAGCCATCCTTCTTCTTCACAAACAACACCGGTGCTCCCCATGGAGACACACTAGGGCGAATGAAGCCCTTATCCAGAAGATCCTGCAGCTGCACCTTCAGCTCCTTAAGCTCTGCCGGACTCATGCGATAGGGAGCCTTAGAGATAGGCTGAGTCCCTGGCGCTAACTCAATAGAAAACTCCACCTCACGATCAGGTGGTAGTCCTGGCACATCGTCCTGGAACACCTCAGGGAACTCACACACAATGGGGATCTCCTCCAACCGGGATCCCTCCTTAACCTCAGGTACAAAGCAGAGAAACCCCTGGCAGCCCTTCCTCAAGGAACGGACTGCCTGCATAGCGGACACCAACACAGGAGCACAAGGAATGGAATTCCCCACAAAAGCAAAACGGGTCTCACCCGGTCTATCAAACACAACTCTCCTAGCTGCACAATCTATCTGGGCATGGTGCTCTGCTAGCCAGTCCATGCCCAAAATCACATCGAAGCAGGACATACTCATAGGAATCAAATCAGCAGACAAGTTCCTATCCATAATCACTACCGGAACCGACTTACACACAGAATCCAGTACACAAGCAGGTACGCCACTCAGCGGGCTAGAAATACACAAATCCACATCACAAGGCACAGCAGACAACCCGAGACTACCCACTAAATCAGCAGACACAAAGGAGTGGGTAGCTCCTGAATCAAACAAGCAGAAAACTGGCTGAGAAGAGATCTGAAGAATACCTGACACAACACGGCCTGAGTCGCGGTCTCGCTCACCAGCTAGAGCGTACACACGAGCCTGGGTCTGGGGCTTCTTCTGCTCAGTCTTCTGCCCGGACCCTGAACCAGCTCCTCGGCCCTCAGAACCGCCACTGCTACCTCCACCTCTAGCCTGTGGACACTGGGCAATGCGATGGTCTAGCGAACCACACTTGAAGCACGCCCCGGACTTCCTGTAGCACTCCCGCCCAGGATGGAAACGGTCACACTCGGCACACTTCTCCACAGCAGGGGATGCTGATGAAGAAGAACCCCGGTCTCCTCTATACTTCTTCTTCTGAGAAGAAGTCTGCTCACGCCTCTCGGGCTCCTCCACGCGACCCTTCCTCTTCTGGTCCTTGCCCTTATCGGGCCTCTGTTGGGCAAAATAGTAGTTAAACTATCTTGCTAACTATGGGCAGTGAACCCAATCTTTGTAGTACAACAAGGTCGTATCCACAGAGACTTCGCAACTGTCTAATTAATTATCAAGTTTAGTAAATATACAAAAAGATAAATTAAAGTGCATAAATATAAATTGGGGATTAGCCGGAGGCAAGCTTGATTTACAGAATTAGTACAAAATAATAAAAACAGTAATAAAATAAATGGATGGATGGAAAAAGGGTATCCTAGGATTGCGGGGGAATTTCCTAAATTACTTAAACAATTAATAATCCTAATTTGCTCTTATTTGTCTGTTAAGAATTTATCTTGTGACCTTTCTAAATCATAGATAAGGACAGCTCTTAATTAATTCATTAAACTTCTTACAATCAGAAAAAGTCTAAAATCATTAATTAGCTTTAAGTGAGAATTCTTTTTATAACAGCGATGGATTTTATCTGCTAATCAAGGAGTATAATATCTAACGTTCGTCTTTCTTTGTGGTCTATTCTCAGATTTACAAAATCATTGAAATAAGAGAAACCGTAAATGCATAAAAATGATCAGTTGTTAAGCATTTAATAATTTAGAGAGACAAAACAAATATTTATAAGCAAACTTGGTATTAATAATAAGTCTGAATTATTTAGGGTCAAACCCCATCCTAGGATACGAGTAAAATCACTCAGACATTAACAGTAATAAAAGGGAACAGAAATAGCCATTAATTTGGAGACTGCTGGCGGAGACTGGACTGCGATTCGCTTCTGGTCCAGCTCCCTTTTCTTCTGTTCTTCTTATCGCGTTTCTGCTTCGTGGTGAAATGTAGAATAAAACTTAAACGGAGAAGTGGGAGATAAGAGGATGAAGTGGATCGATGGTGGTGGTTGAGGTCTGTAACGGTGGTCTAACTAATAACAAATAACAAATAACAAATAACAAATAACAACTAACAATTTGGATTCGGAGGAAGGGAGTTATTTATTTGAGCAGAGAGCGTGGGTTTATATAGAGGCAGAGGAGAAGAGGGTCCGTACGAATTTGTTTAACTGTTGATTCATTGATTGCGCAGGGGGACAGGAAGATCAAGACGCGTGAGGGATAAGAGGCTCAGACAGACAGTGGGCAAGTTGTGCGAGTTGCAGAGGACGGCGAAGACGATAAGCTCGGAACATTTATACACGACCGCCAGATAACATGCGGTCCTCTCTGTGCTGTCCGCCAATTAACCAGCGGTTCCATGTGTCTTGTCCGCCTGTTAAGGAGGCGGTCCTCTGTATGTTGTCCGCCTGTTATTTGGCGGTTCCCTCTGTCTTGACCGCGAGGCGGTCTTCTGTGTCTTGTCCGCCAGTTTTTGGCGGTAGCCCAATGTCACGTCCGCCTCCTTGAGGCGGTAGCCTCACTCTTGTGTGCGAGGCGGTTGCATTAGAGTTGACCGCCCAATACGGGGCGGTTGTCTCTCCTACGTCCGCCAGGCGGTCGCCTCAGAGTGGTCCGCCTGTTATGGGGCGGTGCACTCTATGTTGTCCGTGCGTTATTATATATATTATACATATATAAACAATCTTTAACTGGCTCTACATTCTTCGTTATAAGTCCGTTTTCTGAGCCGTTTGCGTCTATGCGTTCGTCTCTTTTCTACTTTACTCCCAGCTTGGTTTCCTCATGTTTGAACAATAAATTTGTGAGATAAATAATAAAACATAAACTAGAGGAAAACTAACCGAAGTGGAGAAATGAGCAAGAAAAGTGCTAATATTATATATGAAATACACCTATAAATCATGCTCATTTGGACACTTATCACACCCCCACACTTATCTTTTTGCTTGTCCTCAAGCAAAATCACGTAACCAATTAAGTAGGGAATGCTCAATACTAACAAATATTATTATGAAGGGTAGGATAAACATGATCTTTTTAACTTATTGAGGAGTGTGAAAAATTAACTGCTGGTGGCAAAGGTGTGCTCAGGGTAAAAATAAAATATAGAGTTTCGGGGTATGATCTAAGGTACTTCAATGTTTCCTTTTTAGGTGACTGAGAACTTTTACCATGGCCAACTTCTCTCAAGAATGGGCATTGAGGAGAAAAAACAAAAGGAAAAATAGATTCATGCATTTGTTTCACTTCTGCATAAGAGATGAGAAAATATAGGCATCACGCCTTTGTATTTAAGAACACTCAACTCTCTTTGTTGGTTACCAATGGTGTCTCGAAAGTCCCTTATTATTTTATTTTTTCTTTTTCTTTTTTTTTGACAGAGAAGTACCCCTTAGCAATCCCTAAGAGAGAAGACAGAAAGAAACCCTGAGCAATAAATCCAACCATTTGCAGATTATTTGGTCACACCGCATATAAAATGCTCCTCAAAAGTAATCAAAATTTTAAAATTTGTACCATTTATCCTACAATTCATAACAGTATTTATTTTTAAAGAGAACAACCCACATATAAAGGGTCCATAAATTTTGAATTTGAACAAACGCAAGATAAGCAGAGAGATTAAGCATTTAAGCACAAAATGTCACCGAAAAGGGCACACTCCCCCACACTTAAATTGAACAATGTCCTCATTGTTCACCAGAAAAACAAGGGAAGGTTCAGAAGACCTTTTCGGTAAGTAAATAAAATAGAGAGAACACGAAGAGCACAAATAAACAGTTAAGCACATAAACGCTCCTCTGCAATTTTTATTTAAATAAAAGCAAATTTAAAGAAACTGGTACTCCCCTGATATTATTTTTGCTAGCGTGTATTGAACTTCCCCCACACTTGAGCTTCAGCCTCAAGTAGCGTAGCTTGGTTGCGGTGTAGACATGAAATTGCACCTGCATAAAACACTAGAAGCAACCACACTATAAACAGGGTTAAAAGTTAGCAAAAATAAAATTTAAAGAGAACCTGAAAATTAAAAAGAACAATAAAGTAAATAAAATAAAAGTACACCCGGTTGCCTCCCAGGAAGCTGCCCTTCTTTAACGTCTTTGGCTAGACGCCTGCTCGTTATCCTGGATCAAAACAAAACGTTACCTCGGCATATAAAATAAGAAAATTAATACTCCACAAAATCTGGCGTTTGAGGAGGTAATGCCGGGAACGTAGTTCTAACAGAAGACCCGGTGGAAATGACTTTTCTTCCTCAAATTGGAGGATGTAAAAATCCTCCTCTTGTTGTTGAGGCTTATGGTAAGAACCTTGAAAGGGATCTTCAGAGGGAAGTGGCTCCTTGAAATTTACTATAGCACTCTCTTCTGATGGCTCGGAGGGAGGCGGCATCTCCTCCTTCTCAAGGTTGAGGATGTATCCACCCTCATCTTCTGGGTAAAGCACGGTGAAGGAGGGGAAGTAGTAGTTGATTTCAGAGGGAGGGGACTCCATGAAGTCCAAGGAGAAACTCTCTTCTGAGGGGTTGTCTCCATAATCAAGCTGATAGTGGGTTGGTGATGGATTCTCTAATTCGAATAGGGGAGGAGGTGGAAAGTAGCTTAAGTCCTCAACAGGTTGTTCTTCCTCGTGAACCACTGCATTCAGTTGTGGAACGGGTTGTTCCATGTGTTCTACCTGATCTAGCGTTCTTTGCCGGATCATTTCAATGGTAGAGGTAAAATTTGCCATCATTTCCCGTAAAATGGCGTTGTCTCTTTCTATTGCAACCATAGGACAACGGGAACTTTCGTGGTCTCCTCCACACTCTTGGCAGACACTCCATTGACTGTAGTCCTCTGCGCTATATGGGTAACCATACCAATCTCCTGCTTGATCGTAGTGATCATCCATCAGAATTAAGTACCTTTAAAAACAAAACAAAAAAAAATTATACACAAAAAGGGCAAATAACGAAAATAAAGAAAAACTAAACAGATAATAAACCAGATAGTTGGACCGAAGTCCCCGGCAACGGCGCCAAAAACTTGTTGGGCAAAATATAGTTAAACTATCTTGCTAACTATGGGCAGTGAACCCAATCTTTGTAGTACAACAAGGTCGTATCCACAGAGACTTCGCAACTGTCTAATTAATTATCAAGTTTAGTAAATATACAAAAGATAAATTAAAGTGCATAAAATATAAATTGGGGATTAGCCGGAGGCAAGCTTGTTTTACAGAATTAGTACAGAAATAATAAAACAGTAAATAAAATAAATGGATGGATGGAAAAAGGGTATCCTAGGATTGCGGGGGAATTTCCTAAATTACTTAAACAATTAATAATCCTAATTTGCTCTTATTTGTCTGTTAAGAATTTATCTTGTGACCTTTCTAAATCATAGATAAGGACAGCTCTTAATTAATTCATTAAACTTCTTACAATCAGAAAAAGTCTAAAATCATTAATTAGCTTTAAGTGAGAATTCTTTTTATAACAGCGATGGATTTTATCTGCTAATCAAGGAGTTAATATCTAACGTTCGTCTTTCTTTGTGGTCTATTCTCAGATTTACAAAATCATTGAAATAAGAGAAACCGTAAATGCATAAAAATGATCAGTTGTTAAGCATTTAATAATTTAGAGAGACAAAACAAATATTTATAAGCAAACTTGGTATTAATAATAAGTCTGAATTATTTAGGGTCAAACCCCATCCTAGGATACGAGTAAAATCACTCAGACATTAACAGTAATAAAAAGGGAACAGAAATAGCCATTAATTTGGAGACTGCTGGCGGAGACTGGACTGCGATTCGCTTCTGGTCCAGCTCCCTTTTCTTCTGTTCTTCTTATCGCGTTTCTGCTTCGTGGTGAAATGTAGAATAAAACTTAAACGGAGAAGTGGGAGATAAGAGGATGAAGTGGATCGATGGTGGTGGTTGAGGTCTGTAACGGTGGTCTAATACTAATAATAACAAATAACAAATAACAAATAACAAATAACAAATAACAATTTGGATTCGGAGGAAGGGAGTTATTTATTTGAGCAGAGAGCGTGGGTTTATATAGAGGCAGAGGAGAAGAGGGTCCGTACGAATTTTTTAACTGTTGATTCATTGATTGCGCAGGGGGACAGGAAGATCAAGACGCGTGAGGGATAAGAGGCTCAGACAGACAGTGGGCAAGTTGTGCGAGTTGCAGAGGACGGCGAAGACGATAAGCTCGGAACATTTATACACGACCGCCAGATAACATGCGGTCCTCTCTGTGCTGTCCGCCAATTAACCAGCGGTTCCATGTGTCTTGTCCGCCTGTTAAGGAGGCGGTCCTCTGTATGTTGTCCGCCTGTTATTTGGCGGTTCCCTCTGTCTTGACCGCGAGGCGGTCTTCTGTGTCTTGTCCGCCAGTTATTTGGCGGTAGCCCAATGTCACGTCCGCCTCCTTTGAGGCGGTAGCCTCACTCTTGTGTGCGAGGCGGTTGCATTAGAGTTGACCGCCCAATACGGGGCGGTTGTCTCTCCTACGTCCGCCAGGCGGTCGCCTCAGAGTGGTCCGCCTGTTATGGGCGGTGCACTCTATGTTGTCCGTGCGTTATTATATATATTATACATATATATAACAATCTTTAACTGGCTCTACATTCTTCGTTATAAGTCCGTTTTCTGAGCCGTTTGCGTCTATGCGTTCGTCTCTTTATCTACTTTACTCCCAGCTTGGTTTTCCTCATGTTTGAACAATAAATTTGTGAGATAAATAATAAAACATAAACTAGAGGAAACTAACCGAAGTGGAGAAATGAGCAAGAAAAGTGCTAATATTATATATGAAATACACCTATAAATCATGCTCATTTGGACACTTATCACACCCCCACACTTATCTTTTTGCTTGTCCTCAAGCAAAATCACGTAACCAATTAAGTAGGGAATGCTCAATACTAACAAATATTATTATGAAGGGTAGGATAAACATGATCTTTTTAACTTATTGAGGAGTGTGAAAAATTACTGCTGGTGGCAAAGGTGTGCTCAGGGTAAAAATAAAATATAGAGTTTCGGGGTATGATCTAAGGTACTTCAATGTTTCCTTTTTAGGTGACTGAGAACTTTTACCATGGCCAACTTCTCTCAAGAATGGGCATTGAGGAGAAAAACAAAGGAAAAATAGATTCATGCATTTGTTTCACTTCTGCATAAGAGATGAGAAAATATAGGCATCACGCCTTTGTATTTAAGAACACTCAACTCTCTTTGTTGGTTACCAATGGTGTCTCGAAAGTCCCTTATTATTTTATTTTTTCTTTTTCTTTTTTTTTGACAGAGAAGTACCCCTTAGCAATCCCTAAGAGAGAAGACAGAAAGAAACCCTGAGCAATAAAATCCAACCATTTGCAGATTATTTGGTCACCACCGCATATAAAATGCTCCTCAAAAGTAATCAAAATTTTAAATTTGTACCTTTATCCTACAATTCATAACAGTATTTATTTTTAAAGAGAACAACCCACATATAAAGGGTCCATAAATTTTGAATTTGAACAAACGCAAGATAGCAGAGAGATTAAGCATTTAAGCACAAAATGTCACCGAAAGGGCACACTCCCCCACACTTAAATTGAACAATGTCCTCATTGTTCACCAGAAAAACAGGGAAGGTTCAGAAGACCTTTTCGGTAAGTAAATAAATAGAGAGAACACGAAGAGCACAATAAACAGTTAAGCACATAAACGCTCCTCTGCAATTTTTATTTAAATAAAAGCAAATTTAAAGAAACTGGTACTCCCCTGATATTATTTTTGCTAGCGTGTATTGAACTTCCCCCACACTTGAGCTTCAGCCTCAAGTAGCGTAGCTTGGTTGCGGTGTAGACATGAAATTGCACCTGCATAAAACACTAGAAGCAACCACACTATAACAGGGTTAAAAGTTAGCAAAGCAACACCATTCACAAAGGAAGGTGGCTTCAGCTTCAGAACTCCTGAAGCGCCTTCACATTATTGCCCCCGCGTTACCGGCTCCTGCCGCCTGACCAGCAGTGGCCCCTACAGTCTGCAGCACCTGGGTCACCACCTGCTGCACAATCTCTGCAATGTCCCCCTGGGGAGCATCGCCTGCAGCTGCAACCACGTCCTGAACGTTGGGGAGGCATACTGAAGATACAACATCAAAATTTATCAAAACCAACAAGCAGCAAACAGCAGACCTTTCAGACACCCCACATGCAGACAAAACCCCACAGACACCAAAGAACGAGCAACCTGGCTCTGATACCACTAAATGTAACGACCCCATAACCGGCCTAGGAGTTAGGGCCGTTACACGCCGCGAGTCTACTACCTAACGTCGCAAGGCTCTAAGCAAACGAAACCCAAAACCGAATACGAAACTTGAATAAATTCCAAAAGAGTTTACAAGATCCAAAGGCTTACAAGTCAAATACAAAGCGAAAGGCCCAAAGGCTACCAAAGTACTAAAGCGTCCAAACGCAAGAAAACAAAGTCTAAAGGCACATAAAAATAAACATCTCCAGAAGGGGACGAGGAGAGAAGATCCCACGAGCTCAATCTGCAACAAAGTAAAGGGGTGAGCTAAACAGCCCAGCAAGCAGAGACTTCCTCAAGGAAGCCTACTCAAACAGAAGCAGAAGAATACTTATAAACAGAGAGGATAGCGGAGTCAATAAACAGACCGAATGAACCACAAAATAGAAGCAGAGCAGAACGGCATAACACTTCAAAACACAGTCGGACCTTCAGAACAGAACAGAAGAATGGGACACTAGAAACAAGCTAACACAACGTAAGGACACCCTTAAGGTCCTATGGATCCGAGGATCCCACAACAGAAGCCGTAGAGACAGCTAACAGACCCGTCGGTCAAATAACATCCCAAGGGAGACCCTAAGGAATATAAACAGAAGGAATTCCTGCGCAGCATGCTACGGGACAGCCCGACCCGACTATCCAAGGCTCAGAAGCAAAGTAACTAGGTCCCAAAACCAAAAGCTCACCAAAACAGATCTTAAGCGCATAAAAAATGCATATAAACAGCATAGGAAGCTTGTACACAGATAGGGGAATCCAACCCCGCAAACGGAACTCAAAACGGAGCTAAAACGGAGAAGTTATGCTCAAAACAGTGGCATGTCCGAACTTGCGTCCGACCTTGCAAGTTCGGACAGAGGCCGAGAATCAGAGGTCGCGGAGATACAAATGTCCAAACTTACGTCCGAACATCGAAGTTCGGACGTAAGTCGAGAGTTGAAAGCCAGAATCATCTTAGTGTCCGAACTTGCGTCCGACCTTGTAAGTTCGGACACACGTCGAAACTTTTACGAAAAATTCATCCTCGCGTCTGGTCCGAACTTTGAAGTTCGGACCGAAGTTCGGACACTTCAAAACCTTCAAAAACAAGACGCGCCCGATGCACTGTCCGAACTTCCAAGTTCGGACAGATGTCCGGACAGCGCGAAACTGACGAAATACAGAGCGAACAAACGCGCAGAAATCCAACCAAAATCAACACCAAACTCACCCAAATCCACGGAATGGTAAATCAGTACCCTCGGGGGTTTAGCCACGCGATGAACAACACAAATCAAGAAGAAACACACAAAGCAACACCATTCACAAAACAGAAAACGAAATCAAAATCCATCCCCGAGGTGAGCAAACTACCCCGATTCCATCCCCCACTTACATCGAATTGCAGAGCAGAAGCGATCCCAACGATGCCAGCAACCCGGCGAACAAACGCAGCAGAGAAGACGCACAAGCACCACTGATTTACTGAAGAAGGACAACAACGACAACAGGGAAGCACACGATCCCAAAGCAGCAGCAATTCACACCAGAATTTCAGAAGCACCCAAGGGAGAAGAAGAGAGCGCAGAAACTGTTGGGAAGAAGAACGAGCGGTTTGCAGACTGATCGTGAAGTGAAAAGAAATAGAATAATGACTTATCTTTCCTTAATAAGTCTCACCAAAATAAAAGAGGGGAAACGACCTCCTTGCCCCCGTCTTTTAATTAATTGCCTCCGACGTCCCAATTACTAAACACGGCACCACAAAACATAATTAATATCACAAACCAGAATGTTATGTAACGAAATCTGAAAAACGAAAATACGGAGTATCACAATGTAATTTATAAAAGTTGTTATGAAAGTTTGGTATTTAATAGGTGGCGAATTCATAATTAAGAGAATCATTAAGTTCACTTTCGAAATTTTAGGAATTTAATATTTAAACTATAGTTTATAAGTTATTAAGTGACTATTATAAAGTTTTGGGGTAAAAATGTAATTAATGGAAAGTTCTAGACCAAAACCGATTTAGTTGGGTTAGTTTGGTAATTTAAGAATTTATATATATATATTCAGCATTTATGGACAATTAAAAATGAAAACTATAGCTTATAAGACATTATGTAAAGGTTATAAGATTTTGGCTAAATTGCAAATATAGAAAGTATATATAAATATGCCGAGATTTTGAGGGGCTAAGATGTAATTTCCGAAAGTTATAATATTTATAAGTTATGTCCAAAAATATTAGTGGTGGTTTTGTAATTTAATTGAATAAGGGATTAAAATTATGTTATATAAAGAGATTAGACTTTAAATGTAAAGTTTATGAATTAATGTGGTTGTTTTGTAAATAACCGAAATATAAGTTTAAGAATTTAGATTTAAATAAATATAGGTCCTATATGGATATTTGGAGGATTTAGAAGAAAGAATTTTGATTAAAGGAATTATGGAATTAAAGCTATGGCTTACATGGTTATCAGGAATTAAAAGATAAACAATAAATATTATTTATGGTTAAAGGGAGAATAATAAAACTATAAGAATTTTATGTCTATGTATGACATATAAATATAGTTAAGGAATTATAAGTTGTTAATGTCATTTAGACAATTAAAATAAACAACAAATGCAATGAACACATATATGTGCATTAAAGGATTTATAAATAAATCAAAAGGAATAACAAATAAGTTATACATAAAATCATGAGGTAATTAAAAGAAATAAACCTCACATGAAATAACAACTACAAGGTTCGTTAAAAGATTCAATAGAATCATTATATAAGGGTAACATAAATTAACTCTCTCAGTTAATCCTATTCTAGGACCTTGTTTGACCAGACGTTGACCGGGAACTAAACAGTACAGTCTACGGTGAACGGTATGGGATTCTTGCAACCTGTTTTCTAACGGATTACACCGGCTTGTGTGCTATCTGTTGTTTGAAATAACGACCAAGATAATTAATGTAAAATGTTGTTGTACTCTTGTGCATTGTTGTGTTATTTTATGTGCGTGATTGTTGCTGACTACAACGTGTATGTCCCACGCATACAAACACTACTATACCAGTGGATTAAATACCTGCGTTTCAGTATACCGAGGACTTGTACTCAAGTCTCTCACTAACTTCACTTTATAACAAACGTCATTATCCTAAACGCGATAATTGACAATACACATTGTGTTTTTGTTTAACGTCTTTATATGACACTTAACAATTATATACTTCGAGAATGAGGAGCCCAGTTGGATCTGGCCATGCATGCTACGGGAGGTGTACCTGTCTCAGGTCGTCTCCTACTACGTCGCGACGGAACATTCAGTTGGGAGGAAGACTTTATTCCTTCCGGGATTCAAATGCCCTTCAGTTCGAGGAAGACTTTATTCCTCTAGTGGGTTCTTATTTCCCACGCCATTCAGTTCAGGGTTTAACTACGTTATCTCCTGGGGTTTTTATACCCAACCTTTCTTTATAACGAGGTCACTATACCTCCACTATTTCAGATATTCAGTTATAACGGCCAGTCCCATTGTGTGGACCGACTATCAGTAAAGAATTTCAGTTCAGCTAACTCGACCTTCTATGTCTTGTTCGATGTGACATTATTGTCCTTGTATGGATACTTGTTATTATCAGACTATGCTTGTTTACAGCTTTATAAAAATGAACTGCATGTGTTCGACAAAGTAGTTGGTGTGGCCCGGTAGACGATGGGCTGCACGTTTTCCATACCAGCATTGTTTGCTGAGCCCCTTTGGGGGCACCCCCATTTTTCAGGTACCTGAAGTTGAGGAGATCACCACACTGAGTGTAGGTGGGGTAGACCAAGCCTTGGGAGTCTACTATTAGTTAATTGTTTTATTTCAGTATTGTACTTTTGAGTTTGATTCCTAGTATCTCGGGTTGTATCTGTATTCCAGACCGTGACATTTGAGGATTGTATTTGGACTTAGCCTTGTTGGTCACAAGGGTGGCCAACGGCTTTGTAATACCGCCCGGTTGTTGTATTTATTTCCGCTGCAGTTGTATTTCATTTGGGAGTGATCGCCGTTCAGTTTATTGGATTTCGGGTTGGGGTATTACATGAAGGGTAGGATAAAGAAGTCAATAGAACGTGATCTTTAAACTTTTTAGAGGAGTGTGATCCATCACCTACTGGTGGCATAGGTGTACTCAGGGCAAAAATAAAAATTAGAGTTTCGGGGTATGATCCAGAGTACTTCAATGTTTCTTTTGTTTAGGTGACTTTGAGAACTTTTACCATGGCCAACTTCTCTCAAGAATGGGTATTGAGGAGAGAACAAAAGGAAAAATAGAATTATGCATTTGTTTCACTTTTGCATAAGAGATGAGAAGATAAAATGTAGGCATCACGCCTTGTATTTTTAAGAACACTCAACTATCTTTGTTGGTTACCAATGGTGTCTCAAAAGTCCCTTATTTTATTTTATTTTTTCCTTTTTGACAGAGAAGCACCCCTTAGCAATCCCTAAGAAAGAAGACAGAAGGAACCCCTGAGTAATAAAAATCCAACCATTTCAGATCATTTGGTCACACCGCATAAAAATGCTCCTCAAAAGTAATCAAAATTTAAATTTTTTTTGAATTTGTACCATTTATACCATTTATCCCACAATTCATAACAGTATTTATTCTTAAAGAGAACAACCCACACATAAAGGGTCCACGATATTGAATTTGAACAAACGCAAGATAAGCAGAGAGATTAAGCATTTTAGCATAAAATGTCACCGAAAAGGGCACACTCCCCCACACTTAAATTGAACAATGTCCTCATTGTTCACCCGAAAAAACAAGGGAAGGTTTCAGAAGACCTTTTCGGTAAGTAGATAAAATAGAGAGAACACGAAGCTCACAAATATTCATTTAAGCACATAAACGCTCCTCTGCAGTTTTTATTTAAAATAAAAGCATAATTAAAGAACTGGTACTCCCCTGATATTATTTTTGCTTGCGTTTAGGAGTTCCCCCACACTTGAGCTTCTGCCTCAAATAGCGTAGCTTGGTTGCGGTGTAGACATGAAATTGCACCTGCATAAGACACTAGAAGCAACCATACTACAAACGGGGTTAATAGTTTAGCAAAAACAAAATTGAAAGAGAACCTGAAAATTAAAAGAGCATAAAAGCAAATAAAATAAAAGTTCATCCGGGTTGCCTCCCGGGAAGCTGCCCTTCTTTAACGTCTTTGGCTAGACGCCTGCTTCGTTATCCTGGATCAAAAATATAAGTAGACAACAGCTCTGCCAGGAAAACGAAGTTGGCAGTAATTAAAAGCAAACCACCTGGATCAAAGCAAAACGTTACTTCGGCAAATATAATAGGAAAATGAATACTCCACAAAACCTGGTGTTTGAGGAGGTACTGCCGGTAGCGTAGTTCTAACAGGAGACCAGGTGTGATTGGCTTTGCTTCCTCAAATTGGAAGATGTACAAATCCTCCTCTTGTTGTTGAGGCTTATGGTAAGAGCCTTGATGGTAATCAACGTCAGAGGGCAGTGGCTCCTTGAAATTGATTATAGCACTTTCTTCTGATGGCTCGGAGGGAGGCGGTATCTCCTCCTTCTCAAGGTTGAGGATGTATCCACCCTCATCTTCTGGGTAGAGCACGGAGAAGGAGGGGAAAAAGTAGTGGACTTCAGAGGGAGGAAACTCCATGAAGTCCAAGGAAAAACTCTCTTCTGAGGGGTTGTCTTCATAATCAAGCTGATGGTTGTTTGGTGATGGATTCTCTAATTCAAATAGGGGAGGAGGTGGAGAGTAGCTTATGTCCTTAGCAGGTTGTTCCTCCTCATGAACCACTTCATTCAGTTGTTGAAGCGGTTGTTCCATGCGTTCGATCTGATCTAGCGTTCTTTGCTGGATCCTTTCAAACTTTGAGGTAAAATTTGCCATCATTTCCCTTAAAATGGCGTTGTCTCTCTCTATTGCAACCATAGGACAATGGGAACTTTCATGGTCTCCTCCACACTCTTGGCACACAAAGATGGGGATAGGCTTGAGAGATGACTTGTAATCCTCCAAGAGAGCTCTCAATTCAGCATTTGGGTCTGAACATTGGGGGCTTTCATGGTACTCTCCGCACCTTTGACAGACACTCCATTGATTGTAGTCCTCTGCGCCATAGGGGTAACCATACCAACTTCCTGCTTGATCGTAGTGACCATCCATCAAAATTAAGTACCTTAAAAAAAGAAATAAAAATTTATACAAAAAAAAGGCAAATAACAGAAATAAAAGAAAAACAAAACAGATAATAAACAAGATAGTTGGACCGAAGTCCCCGGCAACGGCGCCAAAAACTTGTTGGGCAAAATAGTAGTTAAACTATCTTGCTAACTATGGGCAGTGAACCCAATCTTTGTAGTACAACAAGGTCGTATCCACACAGACTTCGCAAACTATTTAATTAATTATCCAGTTTAGTAAATGTACAAAAAGATAAATAAAAGTGCATAAAATGTAAATTGGGGGTTTAGCCGGAGGCAAGCTTGATTTTTAGGATTAGTACAGAAATAATAAGTACAGTAAAATAAAGTAAATGGATGGAAAAAGGTATCCTAGGATAGCGGGGGAATTTCCTAAATTACTTAAACAATTTTATAATCCTGTCTTAATTATTTATTGTCTATTAGAGTGAATAATTGTCAGTTACGAACTCTTATTAATAGCCTCAGTATTTTCCTGCTCAATCCGAGTGTAAATACCAAGGTTAATTCCTTTGTGGTACTTTGACTATCTCAAAATCATATGTTGATAGTTACCAAATAAACGTAGTAGTTCGTCACGCTAAAGCATTTAACAATATTTGCTGAAAGGAATTAAAACAAGTTTAATAAGTGAAACAGGTGATAAATATTTATTTAAGTACAGACAATAATTATAATCCTAATTTGCTCTTATTTGTCTGTTTAAGAATTTATCTTGTGGCCTTCCTAAATCATAGATAAGGACAACTCTTAATTAATTCAATAGACTTTTTACAATCAGAAAAAGTCTAAAATCATTAATTAGCTTTAAGCAATAATTCTTTTAATAACAGCGATGGATTTTATCTGCTAATCAAGGAGAATAATATCTAACGTTTATCTCTCTTTGTGGTCTATTCTCAGATTTACAAAATCATTGAAATAAGAGAAACCGTAAATGCATAAAAATGATCAGTTGTTAAGCATTTAATAATTTAGAGAGACAAAACAAATATTTATAAGCAAACTTGGTATTAATAATAAGTCTGAATTATTTGGGGTCAAACCCCATCCTAGGATACGAGTAAAATCACTCAGACATTAACAGTAATAAAAAGAAAGCAGAGATAGCCATTAATTTGAAGACTGCCGGTGGAGACTGGACTGCGATTCGCTTCTGCTCCAGCTCCCTTTTCTTCTGTTCTTCTTATCGTGCTTCTGCTGTGTGGTGGAATGAAGAATAAAAGTAAAATGGAGAAGTGGGAGATAAGAGGATGGAACGGATCGTAGTCTGATGGAGAGCTTTGGATTATGAGGAAGGGATGATGTGTTTGGAAGCAGAAGTTACGTGCATTTATATAGGAGAAAGGAAGAGGCAGCAGATAGATAACACTGCGTGAGGAATTGATTGAGGCGGCGAATTGATTGAGGCGGCAAAAAGAGCTGGATAGGATTTGCAGATTGATTGCTCACTGATTGCTCATTTATTGCAGGGGACAGAGCTCACGCGTGAGGAAAATAAGGTAGGCGGAGCAGATGCGAGTTGCAGAGTCGGTGCGAAGAAGAAAACTGTTTCGCGACTGATTTTAGTCTTGTCCGCCTAGCAACCGCCCCATTCTAGGCAGTTTTATGCACGTCCGCCTGAACAACCGCCTGGTGACCGCCTGGAGTCTGCCTGGAGTCCGCCCTAGTGTCCGCCTGGTTATAGGCGGTTGCAATTGTGGTGTCCGCCTGTTATTAGGCGGTTGTGTAGGCGGTCCTTTAGGCGGTCACAAGTGTGACCGTGACCTATTTTCCTTCAAACTTCGACTGGCTCTAGATTCTTTGTTTGGACTCCGTTTTCCGAGCCGTTTGTGTCTATGCGTTCGTCTCTTCGTCTACTTCACTCCTGGATTTGTTTTACTCATGTTGAACTAATAAATTTTTGAGATAAACAATAAAACATAAACTAGAGGAAAACTAACCGAAGTGGAGAAATGAGCAAGAAAAGTGCTAATATAATATATGAAATACACCTATAAAACATGCTCATTTGGACACTTATCAAGGGCTGCCTCCATGGGTGCTCCATCTTCAAATGCCCACCAAACCTTCATTTTAGCTCCAAATCCAAAAATAAGCATAGATTATTCTTAGTTAGCTCAAGCTCTAGCTTTCTATCTTTTCAAATCCTTCAAAGCTCCATTTCAGTGCCAAGAGAAAACTCCATTGATGGAGGAAAATCAAGTTTGAAGAGCCCATTTGGTTCTCCATTCATTAAAGGTAAGAAAAATGTAAGAAAAGTCATCTTTCCACCACTTTCTCACATGTCCGAAAATTACCATCTCATGGAGCCTTGTTTTATCCATTGTTCTAGCTTGATTCTATTCTCCAAGGGCTAGAGGAGGTCCTTCTTGATTCATATCCAAGCCTACCTTAAGACTTCAAGGTAAAATATTCATTATAAGACCTTAAAACACATTTTTTTACCTAGGTTTTCATTCCTTAAGGTTAGTGTATTGTTTAGCACTCATGTGAGTCATTGAATATTGATTAGAACATTGGCAAAGGAAATTTAATGGGTGGCCGAGATTCATTCAAGAAGAAGGTCTAAGGAGGAAGTTAAGATAAGCTTGGAAAAACAAGGTAAAATTGCTTACCTAATGGTGGTTTAAGGTTTAAGGGGGTGGTATTTAGATAAGTACTAATGTAGCTTAAAGCTTACATTATGTAATGGGTTATATAACCTAGGAAAAAGGAATTTAAACAAGCTTGTGAACTTGTGACTAAGGAGCCAATGAGAATGAGTTAGTAAGATAAGTTTAAGAAGGATTTTAAGAGCATTATAACTACTATGATATTGATGGGTGTATTTGCAGGTTGAAAGCTTTTATATGTGGGAAATTCAGTGTTTAAATTCATGTCATTTAAGGGCCTAAGAGCTATGTCATTTAAGGGCCTAAGAGCCATGTCATTTAAGAGCCTTGGTGCTATGCAATTTAAGATTATTGCATTATATTGAGTTTGTTGTGAATGAGTTGATTTGAGTGAGAAAATATGATGAGAAAGAACTTGATGTGTGTGAGATGGTTGAATGAGGAAAACAATGCTTATGGGCATGATAATATACTAGAGGAGCTATGGCAAAATTTGGGTAGAAAAGAAGTGTTTAAGTGATAGTCATGATTTAATATGACCTAGGATTTACTTGGGATCATTAAAAGGAATTTGAGTGGAAATGAGTTAACCAAGGAGTTCTTGAGGATGAAAATGACTTAGAGTTGTCTAGTAGGAATTAGAGGATTGGTGGGTATATTGAACCCACCAAAATCATGTTAAGAGGAATATTAAGACTTGAGCAAAAATCTGGATGAAAATGTGTATTATGCTTTAAGGTGATTTAGGTATGAACTTGAGAATATAGCAATGAGAGGTCTTGGTAGCTTGTATAAGTAGTGAAGATGCTAGTGATGGATTAATGAGGTTCTAGTCTTGATGGTAAGGAGTGGACTTGGAGATGGAAGAGAAAAGTGTAAGAGAATGTTGTAAATTGTCAAGGAAAAAGACTAGGAATGTATAAGAGTGTATGATTTTGAGAATGGTGGGTAAGTTGAGTAAAAGAGATGTAGATGTCTAAGAGGGACTAGGGGATCCAATGGTGAAATTAAGGCACCAAAACCATGGTGATGGAAGCTAGGAAACTTGTACAAAGTTTGAAGGAAAAATAAGGTATAATGATTTGTAAGGATGTAAGCATGTGCTAGATTATATATAGCTTTGAGAAGTGTGAGTAAAGCATATGGGTTTTGCATGATGATGCTTGAGGAGTAGTTAAGATGGTTGTGAAGAAACACTTTGGTTAGTTGAAGTTTTAGACAAGTTTACATGTTGGAAATGTAATAAATTAAGTGATAAGTGTTAAGAGTTTAGTAAGAACTTGAATAATGATCAAGGAATTTAGAGGTGAGTTGATCCATAAGTTAGGAGGATTTTAAGTGCTAAAATGGTGTTGGAACATGTGTTAATACATGGGGAAAGATTAGAAGAATATTGGACAAAAAGAATAAGTGTGGAAAGAGGTTCAAAACTGTAAAATTTGACAGTTTAAAGTGTGGTCCGGGACTTGGTCCTTGGATAAAGTCCCGGACCAGCACTAAAATCAGGCCGAGAATGTACCCAGGGACTGGTCCGGGACCTTGGGTAAGTACCAAGTCCCGGACCATAGCAAAAAAAGAGCCGAGATTGATCAGACACATTGGTCCAGGACCTTAGGTCCGGACCATGTCCCGGACCAGACCAATTTACAAAGGAAATGTGTTTTTAAGGTGGTAACTGGAGGGGGCTTGTTGGGTAATGTGATTATAAGGTTGTTAATAGTTGTTTGGTGGAGTTTTAAGGCCATTGGAGGTGTGAACAAGTGTGAGGTAAAATGAGAAATAAGTAACATAAGAGGTTAAGCTTAAACTACAATGACTTAGTGGTATTTAGTTGGAAATCATTAGTGATTAAGTAAGCAAGGTTAATTAAAAGTAATTAACCACCCAATTCGGTGAATGTTTTAGGGTTTGAGGAATTTGGACGGAGGAGAGAAGAGTAATACCCGAACGACCAACGGTGAACGGTACAGTTCTTCTTGTGACCTGCTTGCTAACGAGGTGTCCCTCGGCTTGTGTGCTATTTGTTTATGTGTGCCGACTAAACAAGATAAAGCATGCAACCGGAACATTATGTTTATTGTATTGTTGTGTGATGTTTGGAAACTAACACAACTTACAGTGAGAACTTACTAACCAATGTTTAGTAAGGAATTGAGTGAGACTAAGGAACGCTCCCTAATATTAGTTTGTTAATAACCGAAAGAGGTTTAACCAACAAACATTGTCTTGAGACTTCTATTAACTGGAACTTAAGGGGGGAGTGAGGAACCCGGGACTGACTCCGGTCATGCATGCTAAGGAAAAAGGGGGTCGGTATCTAAAGGAGATCCGACTTCCGCTTAAGGACTTGTCTTCGGACTTGTTGCCTAGGGTCGGTTGCCGGCTCAGCTACATTGGACATACAGTCCAAGGTAGGAGGCATTAAGATGGTGCGGTAGGATCACCTAAATCCTAAATTATAAGATAAGTTGTTTATTCAACCAATGGAGTTAATAGCTCATTGACTAGGGTTGCTTTTAACCCGACAAAAATAAACATTGAGGTAAGATACAATTATTTCTATTTATAGAGTGGTTTGTATTCTAAGATTAAGATGAGGTTTGAGATAAGTTGCAACCATTCCTATTTAAAGGATAGTTTGTATTATAAGACTGAGATAAGCTACATCCATTCCTTTTTAAAGGATGGTTGTTTTCTAAGACTAAGATAAGACTAAGGTTGAGGTAAGGTAAGGATGGACTAAGTTTAAGAAGAAACATAACTTAAGGAGTTTAATAATTAACTCTCTAATTAAGGGAACGCATTTAAGTCGTTCATTATGTTTGAACTTGATTTGTTCATATTTGGATTGTTGTTTACTACACTTTCTATTATGTTGTGCATCTAATCAACCTCCATGCTATCGACAATTAGTCGTCGTAGCCACGTTATCTTGGGGGCCATGAGAGGATCGTACCAGCATTCGTGATGACCCCCTTTGGGGGCTGTTTTTACTACACAGGTGAACATCAGGAGGCGGCCGTCACGGGAGTAAGATGGGGTACAAGCGTTACGGGTTAAGTGTGGCCTACGAGTTGTGCATGTACACTCGTATGGCAATTTGAGTTAGTAAAGATGTATAGGATGTGAGGGGACTGTAAGAAGGATATGTACTTGGTTAAGATTTGTATGTACTAATGTTCGGTATAGTCTGTCAATCAGACCGTGGCAAGGTCCTGGAGTGTATTGAATTCCGCTGTGACATTTATATATATGTTGTTAAGTTGCAAAACCACATTTGGATTGAGATGGGGTGTTACCAAAAAGTGGTATCAGAGTGTAGTTACGCTCTGATGACAGGAATTACCGAACTTAGTAGAATACTGAGGTTGAGATTGAGTTATGGGTTAAGGGTTGAGAGATAGAGCGTGAGGTGCTTTAGTTAGGACTTCCCGGTGTTTACCTGATATCCATAGTACCTAAACCCGCCCTCCACATCCCTAACCTTGAATACGGGGAACAAACGCCAGAGAGAAGAAAGCCTTCTCTTACTCGGGAAAAACCGATCTGGCAGTTAGTTAACAGTAACCAATACGAGAAGCATCTTGTTGAACAACAGTTTATGAGAACTTGAACGTTTTAATTGGAGCGCAACAGTGAAACAAGCGCTACCAATGGAATTCAACCGATAAGGGAACGGTAATTACTGTCAACATGGGTCGACATGCTACGCAGTCGAAATAACCCGCCATATCAATGGTAAGAAAAGCACTACTAGTGGAATTGATAAGAAAAAAAAAGTAAGCGACATAAGTATCGGACAGTGGTCCGAATGAGCATAACAGTGGGATAATACAAAGCATGAGGGTTAAGATTATTGGAAAGACCAATTAGAAATGGGAACTCCAAACCCCATACAATGAGAAAGGTTACAAAACCCGACCGACATAGCGCAGGCGACAATAAAGACGCGTACAACTGTATATCGGAATAGGACTACAATGTAGTGCCTAAAGGAGAATCATTACTTAGTAACCATGACAAATGTGTGAAAGGGGAGCACCCTGATGAGTGACGGTACTGTCAATCGAACAGGAGACTGCCGGATGGCTAGTTATCCAAAATAAGAGAACATCCAAGGAGTCCTGAGGACTACCAATTACATGGAGATTAGGTGGAAGTACCACTACAGACGCACACAGTACCGGAAACCCATCTTGCATGGCGCACTTGCCATAGCAAGTGCTACCACGATTAAACTACACAGAGAGCCATCATGGCGAGATAACAGAACGCTACAGTTGTAGTACACACTAATACCAGATTGTAAATCTATAAGAATGGGAGAATGAGACCTTGGAAGGGCCTGACGGCCTGACCATGAAGAGATGAGTGGATACACCAGTCAGCAGGGAGCTGAACTTGGACGAAATATTAAACCATATGAATATTAGCAACAGTACAACGTACTACGACAACAACAACCGACAGTACGGTAAGAACACCAAACCCGGATCTCAAGGAGAAGAACCTAAGAAATCGCTCAGTAATCCGAGCAAAAACACTACGTAAGTAACAACATACATGGAATGTATCAAGAGATACAATGAAGGCAGTCGACAGAACGACTTCCAACAGGAACGGGATAGAACTCCCGAGATGACCATTAAGAATACCAATAACAACAATCTTCGTTGAATATGTTAGTAAACCTCGGAAACAGGGATAAAAGAAATGAACGTAAGCTATAACCTACTAAGGATTAACGATGTACAACCCTGGAAAAAGAAAGCTCAGAGGACTACCCCCACAGAGCAGGCATAGTCGAGCCGAACAAACTGATGAATGACAGTTAATACTGTTTATCTAACTCATTAACACCCAAGTATGATTGATCATCAACGGGTGGCGTAGTCAACGGAAGTTGAATGAGGCGTTGAGATGGAAGTATAAGATGACAGAATGATATCCAACTTGGACACCGTAAGGCAAACGCCTAATACGAACTTGTCCGTAATTGTTTAAAAAAAACGCACAAGTCTATGAAGATGACATAAATGTCACAGACACTAAGTAAACTCAGATCACCTAAATAAACTTCCATAGCGGGAAGCAGGATGCAGCAACTTACCATGATACCCAGTACTACATTTAAAATATAACCTAACGGTGGATAGTGTTCTCAAAGAAACAAAAACCTATAAGGATGACCTATAGATGAGTAAGAGTACAAGTAATGAACTGAGACATTAAACAGTAAGAACCTACGAGCCAAAGATGTTAACTACATCAAAGCCCGAGGCGCGGTAAGTTGTGAGAGACCTTATTTAAGCCATGAAGGAACTACAATTTGTAGATGTGAACGTTTACCAAACCCATAAGTTAATTGTGGAAAATATTGCCAGGAAAGGGCACCAATGAGAATAATGAGATAGTACATTGGCAGGGGCGGAGAACGAACCATGCCTTTTAGGGTGGGGATACCTCTCCTTGGTGTGAGGCCATGAGTGGGAATAAACCCCTCAAAAAGAGCTTTCACTTATTAGAGATATAATATGCTTTCGTTAGAGAATGGAAACCGTAAACCTTGAAATTACCTTAGAACATACCTGATACACTTGAGTAATAAGGAAGGCTGCAGAGACAGACCTCATATCCAACACCAGGATTTAAGAATCAGTAATCGTCAGAGATAAACATTGTGAGTGCACATTATGGCACGTCAAGTGGCCAATGCTCAGAAGAGCTTGTGATTCAGCGGATGACTTCTTCAGTAACCGGTTAAATTACATGGTAAATAACATCATAAAGGATGAAAGAATGCGAAAAAAATTAGCCTACTTATGAACCTGAGATTGAAGCAGAACACCTTCGTATTAAGAGATAACCATTTTACAGCACGGTATGACAACCGCCAAACACCGAAATTAGAGAACTCCCAGTGTGTTTACACCAAGAAGGGATTGAATATAAGATAAGATGTTAGAGTAAATGAGTAAGTAGTTGCGCCATCAATGGGCAACATGGTAAAGGCCAACTACCACAGCAGTAGTGGTCGTGAGTACAATATTTATATAAGGGAATTGAGACATGGTGCGCAGTAAAGCGACCATTATGTATGAGCCGTCAAATATTGACACTGAGGCAATTAGATTTATGAACTAAGACCGATATAAGTAAGGAAATAAGATGGTAGACGAACTGTGCATTGATGCCAGTAGTCTGGACCTGGTTAGGTAAGATTTCACAGGAAGCACACTACCCATTCCTTAAGGAACTGGAAGTACATTCCTAGTAGAACAAATATGAGAAAGAAGATAAGAGGCTCTATGGAAAGAGACCTCAGTCACTAAGAGACCGAATCAGTACGGGATACAGAAAGAACTAGAGCATACAATACCCAAGAATATAGTAAATGGATTTTCCTTGATTAAGTTCAAGAAGAACAATAAGTGTTATTATGGAACGATGAAAGAGGAGATCGACAATAGAATACTTCATAGTTAGCAATGGTTAAACGTGTGACGGACACTACGAGTTTACTAAAACGAGATATGGGACGACTGCACCCCACAGGGGCTTGCAGGCCTGGCACGCTCATTTATGAGTTAGTCGGATAAGTAGTAATGTACTAGCAAGGTACCCCATGCATGTAAACGAGTGGTGTAAGGAACACGGGAAGTAGTCGACTCCGTACCACGGACAACGACGCAAGATCAGACAAGAGCAGCTACTACCACAAACAGTCGAAGGGAAGAATTCAGTCGAACGAACAACATAAAGGAATCAGAGAACAAATAATTAAGGACTATGAAGTGTGAAGAGCATGGATTGTTAACTACAGACATTGGACATGTCTTAAGATGTAAGAGATTAAACTGTAAAGCGCAATAAGCACTAAACAATAGTTTCAGATTAAGAATCATCCTCAGGCCAAAGGTCAGATGGAAAGAACGATTTAGACACTTGAGAAAACATTAAGAATACAAACATTAGATCTCCAGGAAGACTGAATAGACGAGCTACAACTCATCAAGGCCGTGTATATATAAAGATAACACGTGTCCATTGAAAGACCTTTAGTATTCAAATATAAGCATGCAGGAGAAGGATATACAATACTATGAAGGATAAGAAAGGCAGTTAAGCCTAAGACTATCAGAGTCGCGCAGCGGAAGCTGGCGGACCGGTAACTTAAGAGGTTTCACATACCTGATGAACCGGAAAAAGGAATGATGTACCACACACCTTCCAATGGAACAAATATAAGATTGAGCAACTGAATGCTTTAGTATCTTTGAGATTAGATCAAACTAAGTTTAGAATATGGTATAAGTACCGTTAAGAATCCTCGATACAGAGACTAAGCCATTTCTGATCGAATTATAAGTGAGATAGATGACATGGAAGCTAGAATGCTTGGTGAGAATTGGACATCTTGAACTTATGTTCAAGAATGATATAGTGTTGATTACGTGGGCGTAATCCATTTTAAGGGGGGTAGAGCGAAAACCGCTTGGCGTATGTTTGTGTACTGAGTACATAAACTACGGTGTGCATAGCACAAAAGAATTTGAGAATATGTTTTACATAAACATTTTGAGATAAACTATGGTTATTGCGCACAGAAGATGCGAATACCATACATATTAAGTACCTATCTTGTTAACTCCGGTGTGAGTACAAGTTAAGAGAATTAAGGATGAGGATTAAGGAGACTTAAGGAATATATGAGATATGAGTCGATATGAAAGTATGTGTGAGATAAGAATAAGATAACACTGTGAGATATTAGCTGATATGAGAATGAGATAGGAAATAGTAATGTTATGAAGTATAAGATGATGAGAATTGGCATGGAATTGATATAGAACTTGGAGGGAATTTAAGTCTTGAGATAATTGCTAAGATATGAACTGGGAATGATCGATGGACTAAGTCCACACCTTGGAGATGTATTGATTATGATTAGAATCACTAAAAAGATAGAAAATTGGACATGAGTGAATTATTTGATGTTTGAAAATGACGTGGGAGGTGGAACTTGATTTTCTAGGGATCAAGGGAAACCGAACACAGATTGGGGTGGAAGGATAGTTCAATACTGATGCTGATCACATCAGGGTTGGATGATTCCTGAAACTCCCTACCAGTGGTCACAATTAAATCACGCTAAGGATAGAGGCATTAGGATAAAATGAAATTGGAGTTGATTGTATTTTCAAATAGAGGAATTATTCCTCACATGACCTCGTAAAAAGGATTACCTTTTTATTGAGTCTCGCCCATGAAGTCGAGGACGCACGAGCCTTTGTCTTTGGACCGGTGACATGGGGGGAGTAGAGTTGTTTTGTATTCTGGCCCATGGTGACGAGGACGAACGAGCCATTGTCTACGGACCGGTGACATGGGAGAATACGTTGGAAATTATGTGAATGTTTTAATCATCAAAAGGATCAAAGAGAATTTTGAGTGTTATACATGCTTAAGCATGTTGTGTGATATTTGAGTATAAGCATATGGCGGATCTAATGATTCAATGAGTTTAAGTATACATAAGTATGATCTATATGATCTATGGAATGAGGTAAGACATGTATTCTAATAAGATAAGATGCATGGGAACTTTGGGGACAAAGTTCTTTTAAGGGGGGTAGATTGAAATACCCCAAACCTAAGTATTCTAAGTAAACATCAATTTATGATGTTAAGGCTAAAATATGCCTTAGAAATTGAAATACCCCAAACCTTGGTATGTTGTGTAATGTTAAAACTATGGTATTTAAAGGCTAAAAAGTGCCTTAGAAACATAAATGAACCATTTAAACCATGGTAAAACACAATAAAACACTAAGACACGGTTTGAGCAAAACATGCTCTAAGCTTGGAGTGAACTTGGCTAGGACCCAAAGAGCCTACCAAGACTTGATAATGTTTAATTATGACTTTAAGGCTAATTAAGTCCTTAGGAAACTTTGGTAGACAATGAAACCAAACAAAACATAATAATACCTTAAGGTCAATATGGGCTAAAATGTGCTCTAAGCTTGGGATGAATGTGTATAAGACCTAATGGTCATACCTATGCCTTATTTATATGTTAATGAACATATTAAATCAATTACTAAAGAAAACCAAGCTTGAAACAAGTTAAAACGCAAAATGTGCTTTAAGGAGTCTTAAAGCACGTTTTTGAAAAATTCTTGTAAATGAGTTTTGAATGGCTAAATGTCCATCATTACTCTTTAATTAACATGTGTACTATATAGTATCACATTTGGGTGGCTATATCAGTGGGAAATCAAAAATTTCACTTCTATGTGCCTTGTTTTTGGTGAATAGTGATTTTTAAGCTAGTTTGTAACATATGTTACTATAAGTGAGACAATTGATTAATAAAGTCTAAAACACCCCTAGGTTACTATTTGTGGCCGGTTTTTAAGGTGTGGTGACTCACCACCCTTGTTAAATTACTAAGAAAAGAAAGAATGACTAATTAGTGTACTATTTGCTTTAAAAGGACAAATATCTTCAAAAAGCAAAGGTTATCTTCATTCTCTCATTCTTTTCTTCATTTCCCACGATGGCCACCTTCTTCCTCCTCTCTCCATCGGTTTCCAACAGAACCATGCCATTCTTCATCCTTCTTCACTTGTAACTTATGACTCCATGCTCCGAATTTAATTCCGAGACTACCGTTCTCTTAGTTGGAGCAAGCTCTACAACATTGTCTTTTCAAATCATCAAAACCACCATTTTGGTGCCAAGGAGAACTTCCATGGAAAGAGCTGAGCTAATATTTTATGCCTTGTTGAACACCTTTGCTTCAAGGTAAGGAAAAACCAAAGAAAAATTCCATTTCCTTCACTTTTGGTGTTGACCGAAAATGCACTTGTAATGGTGTCTTCTCTTGTCTTGTTTTAGCTTCATTTAAATCTTCCAAGGGCTAGGAGGAGTCCTCTCTTGATACTCATTCAAGCTCTCTCATTCAACAAAGGTAAAACAATTACCTTATGTGTTAAAACAATATATGTAACTAGGGTTTACAATGAGATGAAGCTTAAAGCTTGTATACTCATTTCAATGTTGGTATATTGTTTGAAGTTGACAAGGAATGAATGCCCTATTGGTTTTAAGAGGAAACAGAAAGAAATTTGGGAGGAAAGAGGTAAATATGCTATCTTAATGTGGTTTAATGCCTTAGGAGAAATAAGCTTATAATGCTTGTTAAAACTACCTAAAGAGCAAATGGTGAATGACCTAGTAAAGTGTTCTCAAGGAGACTAGTAAAAGAAACATATGTATTGGTGTATGTAATTGCAGGTCAAAGGCTTATATATTGTGGAAATTCAGTGTTTAAGGTTTATGCAATTTAAGGGCCTAAGAGCCATGTGGTTTAAGGGCCTAAGTGCCAAGCAATTTAAGTTATGCACTATATTGTGATGTAGTGCTAAATGTGTGAAGTCTTGTATGAAAATGTGTTTGATGGATTTTAGGTGTTCTTGAATGAAATAAGGTGAAAACCTAAGTGGTTGGATGTGAGTATATACAAGATAAGCTATGGCCAAATTTGGGAAAATGTGTAAGAAGATCTAAGTGTTTTTATGGTTTTGATGAACTAGGATGTTAAAGGTGAATAAATGCTTACTTGAGAAGAAAACAAGTATTAAGGTGATTTAGAGTGATGCAAGGATTTAGGTGTTATCTTGGAAGTTCTAGGAATTCAATGTGTGTTTTGAGAATGTATTAAAGTCTTGAAGAAGTTTGTTTAAGGTTTAGGTTATGTGATGTGCAAGGTGGGATAATGTATAGATAAGGTTTGAGAAGGAACTTTAAGGAGTTGTGAAAGAGAAGACTTGGTTAGTAAAGAGATGCTTGGGAGATGATGCTATGATGGTGAGGAAACACTTTGGTATAAAGGTTATTAAGGATGAAACACCACTTGTAAAACTAGGAGAAAACATTGTAAGTGTTAAAATTTTGTGAAGATATAGTAAAGGTTTAAGGAATTAGAAAAAGAGTTGTGAGTGTTTAAGGATATCTTAAGGTGTGTTTTGAAGTGCACAAATGAGGTTAGGGTATACTAGGATATATGGGTGAAGTTTGGAGTTGATGTAAAAAGGAAAACAAAGATCTGGGGCGACCGGACTTGCAAGTTCGGTCGGGCCCAGTTTCCCTGCGAGAATTAGTTCCTGGAATGGACCGGACATAGGACCGGACTTACAAGGTCGTCGGAGTAGAAAAATTTTGGCGGAAATGGTTTCTGGAATCGACCGGACATGGACAAGTCCGGTCGGTAAGTCCGGTCGGACCAAAAAACATGGGTTAAGGTTATGAAATGATATGTAATGATGGGGATTGATTAGTAATGAAGTTTAAAGTTGTTAAGGACATGTTAGGTGAGTTATAATGACAATTAAGTGTGGTAAAAAGTTGTATTGAAATGTAAAAGTAAAAACAAGTTAAAGAGTGAAGTTATGTAACTAAGTAACGGGAAAAAGTTATAGCATTAGACATTAAATAATCATGCTACCCGATGTTAATAAAGGTACATGTAATGTTATCAGTTGTTCGAGATTGCTCGAGGAACATAAGTGGACGTGGTAAAGTGACTCCGGTGACAGGTATGGTTTTCTTTCAACCGGTGTCCTACGATTACACCGGCTTTTATGCCAATATGTTTTACTGAGTGTTTGCCACCTTGTAAGATAAAACATGTATGAGTTTATATAATTCATTTATGGGCAAATTTGGCCTCCGCTACCATTTAACCTCAATATGTGTTAAACCTAGCTAACAAAATCTAGGAACACATGAGTGATCGGTATTCGGAGTTGGCGCCCAACCTGGGAACGTGCTAACCACGGCTATGTGTGAGTTAGTTGGACATTGTTGTTGTATGCAAGTGTGTGACCTCCCTTGTGTGCTTAACTCGGTTATGAATACCGTATGGTTGTGTGGATGTGGTAGGCTCCATAATGGATCTCTAACTACTTATTATTAAGTGTATGTGTACTAATGGGGGGGAGGGAGGAGTCCGGTTGTTCCGGCCACGCGTGTGATGGACGGAGTCGATATCATATCCAGTTCGGCTCTCTTGGTGTAGTATAGTGGTATTCCAATTGGTTTCACCTTCCCTTAGCTTATCCAAAGCTAGTACTGACTCACGTCGGGCCACAGGGGCCTACGTATTTTATTTCGGTGTGCTTGGGATTACTATATCCGACACCCTTGGGTTTAAGTTAACCGTTCGAATATCTGGACGGTAACGAGGTTGGTACGAGCTTAGCATGAGATTGACAATCTCTCTGGCTCACTATATATATACTAAACTATGGTGGAAGGTTCCTTGTGTGAACCGATCTTATGGTTTTGTGTTTATTGTGCTAGGCAATTTCCCTTCCTATGCTATGATATGTATACGTTAGGTGCCTAAAATGAATATGATGTATCAGGTTGCGCCGAAAACAAGAAGGTTTGGTTATTTTTATGTGGGGAATGAGATGTGTTGTAGGATATGGAGTGTGTTATCATGGAAATGAATCCCAGTTATGACAAGAGGCGTTAAGGATAACCCGAGTAGTGGGGTACGTGTCGTTCATTAAGGAAGTAGCTCTCCGTTTAGAGGAGAGCCACTCTAGGGTAAAGGAATCATTGGATGGGTGGTTAACGGCGTTGTAACACCATTGAATAAGTAATGTGATGAGTTGAGTTTCCGCTGCAGATTGTTGTTATGTGTTTTTGTTGGATGGGTGTTACAAAAAGTGGTATCAGACGAAGTATCGCTCTGATGACTGAGTTACCAGAGCTTAGGAAGTTACCGAGTTAGGATTTTAGTACTTTGGGTTAAGGGTGAGTGATAGCGAGAGAGATACCTAGTAGGAACTACCAGTGAATACTGGAAAACCTACTATATCCTTCCCGCCCCCACAACCCTGTTATATAACTTGGGAAACAACGCCAGAGAGATGGAAGTCCACTCTTACTCGGGAATACCCGATCTGGCAGTTATTAAACACATCTAAAGGTCGGAGAACCTGTCATACGGTAATCCCGAAACTGGGAATCCCGGAGACGGTTCCCATCTAAACAGTGTTAACCGCATTTCATAGCGGAGAGCGAAGAATCAGTGTAAGAAGAATAGAATTTCCGGCAACCTGGGTCGACATGCAGAGCAGTCGAGAATAACCAGCTTGCAACGCACTGACCGTGTAACAAGCAAGAAGTGGATTAGTGAAACCCGAGACGAATGTCTATGGGACTACGTTGGTAAGTAATACACCAACGGTATACCAACCACTAAGGAACTATAACGTAGTGCCCAAACAAGAGACAAGTCTCAGTAACCACGACGATGCGTGGAACGGGCACAAAGAGAAAATACTGCTAAGTAAAAAAAAAGGGACTCCAGAATGGAGACACCCCAGTTGATAAAATATTATGTGAATACAGTGAGAAGTTACCCAAAGGTTTGTCGAGGCAGTAAAATCAGTGGGGCAACAAGGCCACTGATGACAAAATGGGTAAGAACAATACCACAAAATGGTATGTGTTAAACCGATAGCAGTTAGCATGGCGACTTGCCATAGCAAGTGCTCTCTATAACAGGGCTGTTCGGGAAATTTATAAACAAATACAAAGTACTTGGTAAAGTACCACCAAGTTAAGTGTGATCGTCATAACAGTGGAAGGGCCTGCTAGCCTAACCTCTGTAATTGTAATACACCAGTCAGCCAAGAAGCTAGACTTGGCTAAGGTAGAAGATGTTGTGAAACCATGAAAATTTTCTTTCAAACCCAAATTATTTAAAACCCTTTCTTTCAAAACCAGATTTCTTTCAAACCAACACTTTCTTTCCAACCTTCTTTTAAACCAAAACCATGTGAACCAGGGGCAGTTGACAAGGATACACAGGGATAAACTTTCCCTCGATTAAGTTCGGGAAGCAAGGAATGAATATTGTCACGGGACAATATAAGGGAATTGACAACAGAATACTTCACCTAGGCGTGTGACGGACATACAAGTGTACCAACTGTGTGTGGGACGACCGCACTCCGATAGGAGGCATGGGCCTGACAGACCTACTTATGGTTAGTTGGGTAAGTAGTAATGTATCATTATGGTACCCACATATGTATACGATGGAGTATGAAACACGGGGAGTAGTCGACTCCGTCTACGTCAGCAGTATGATCAAACAAGAGCTAAAGATTACCATGAATGGTTGAAACAAAGAACCTAATCAAGTTAACGAGATTAAAAGGATTAGTGAATTCATTTCAAGGAAATGTTTAAGATCAGGAGGTGCGAAGTGCACTAACTGCAATGTAAAGACATCGCATATGTCTTAAGGATCCTCAGAGATAACATGATAGCTGGAATGGGGACCCAGCCTAATGTGGACACATTAATGTGCAATGAACGGGATTAACTCCCAGAATCAGTTACCTACACTATCGGGAAATGTTGACCTTACAGAAGAATATAATAACCAGT
The DNA here is from genome assembly GCA_023374045.1 of Limonium bicolor. Taxonomy (NCBI): domain Eukaryota; kingdom Viridiplantae; phylum Streptophyta; class Magnoliopsida; order Caryophyllales; family Plumbaginaceae; genus Limonium; species Limonium bicolor. The sequence goes on along the minus strand of CM041776.1, from coordinate 142,914,535 downwards.
GAAGAACGCAAAAGGCTGGCTAACGGAATGTACCCGTGAGTGCAAGCCAGATGTAATGGCATATGTAGTAACACCCAGGAGCAATCTCCTTGAGGGGTATTTGGATTAACATTGTTGGATAAGCAATATAAATTGAAACACAAGGGTTGAAATTAACACCCAGTTTAGACATAAGTTGCAGGAGAGGACTGGCAATCCTAAGGGAATCCCATAAAGGAAATGTGATGCAACAACCTTGTCATGGATGCCAATACAACCTCTAACCAGGTACCTGAGTATGCGAAGTACATGTGTGGACAGCCTACAATGAGTGGAGCCAAGGCAGCAAGGCTTATAAGCCACAAACAAGATATGTTTGTAAATTTGAGTTTAATTGTAGAAGTTTATGTGGTACAGGAAATAGAGCGGACAACGAAACCACTGCATTAAGAGTGGGGATACCTCTCGATATTGTGAACCGCAGGAGCGGTAGTTAGGTGAACCAAGTTCAAGAGATATGCCAGGGATTAACCATATTGTTGTTACCAGGAGTGATTTGATTGAGACTAATACGAAAGGAAATGTTTGTACTAGTTGTGTAGACAGGAAGAGTGATAAGTCTGATAGCAACCACCACAGGTGTGTGATGCTGAATGTGTAGCGAATAATGATCAAGGAACATAAAGGCTCAAAAAAAATAGTATATTCAAAATCAGCCAAATAAGTGGCCACATAACCCAGTGTAATAGCGGAAGCTAATATAATAGCAGGTGCGGTATAAGTTGATGTTGTATAATGAGTAAGGATATGGTGCGCAATAAGCGACCGTTGTGTGAGTATTGTTAGATGATAAAATGGGGAGTGAGCAGAGTTATGAGTTAAACCCAGTGGAGGCACAACAGTAAATGATAGCAAACGAACCGAGCAGTAAGCCGGTGACAAGTATTATGTGATAAGAATTTCAGTAAAACACAGTGTAAAATTCCTATCGCAATCGCATGAGAGATTTACTGTCAAGAGTTTACGCCTCTGCACTCTGTATGACTGAGTGTTTGGTATTGCACTTGCGCAGTAATGATCAAGTGGGATAGTAGGAATCAGAAGCATGGTAATTGTGGAGGAATAATGTTATAATGGCCGATGCATAGGTAATGCAAGGCCGCAGGAATGAAAGAATACATGTGCAAAACCAAAGGTGGAGACGTGATTAACAGTAAGTGACTACAGTAACACTAAATACCAAATGTCGGTATGAGATATACCCCAGGTGTGGGAAATAACTGAGAGAGCACTACACATTAAGTAGTAGCTCATCTCAACCGACAGTAAGTCGGTAGTAGAAGTAAGTCAATCATTGTGCAGTTTACGCAGTAAGCTATTGGAGAAGTGGATGGAAAGTTTTGGAACTCACCGAATTCGCTCAGGGTAAGAGATACCATACGTCGGTTGAGAAACCATTCTTCCCAAGATAAGGGTAATACATTGGAGATGTACAATACATTAACAGTAACGAATGGGGCAAACCAGCTCTATAATTATCAGGGTTGCGCAACAGAGGCCAGTGAGCCCATGCGTCAGGTACCGGGTATACATTGTGAATATGAATGGATGGCTAGTTATCAATGCCTAAAAGCCTCACAGGCCAGGACCGAAAACCGGTTATGAGTTACAACTCCAATGCAAATTCTTGGTTTAGGGACTAAACCACCAATATGGTTAAGATCCTCTAATCAGAATCCATTGTGTAATAGACCGCGAAGTGTGGAAGTTAAAACACTTCACGACGGCAGAGAACATTTTAAGCTAGTGCTCAGTGATTGATTACGTGGGCGTAATCCCTTTTAAGGGGGTAGTAGAGCGCAAAACCACTTAGTGTGTTTTACCGTACAAGTGTACGTGAACGGGGTTGTGCATAGCACAAAATGATTTGTTATGATGGTTGGCGCGTGTGTTATATAAACATACGCATTTATTTGTGGTTAAATGTGGTAATTGCGCACAGAAGATGCGAATACCATTGTGGGAAGTGTGTTTATCTTGTTAACAGTGGTGTGTGAGAGTACAAATGGAAGGGAGTAAAGAAACTCCGGGGAACTAAAACCCCGACGGTGCATAAATGTAAACCATGTATTGTATTTTGATAAAAAAAATATGTATATATATACAGTGTTGTGATTTATGAAGGGTTATGAGACCGACATAGAACCTAGTGAGAATTAAATTCCCTAGGTAACTTGAATTAAGTTGGATTTGGATGAAGATTGATAGACGGAGTTCTATCCCTTGGAGATGTAATGATTATGACTAGAAGAATTTAAAGATAGAAAATGGGACATGCTTGAATTAGTTGTGGTTGAAAATGAGGTGGGAGGTGAAACTTGATTATCATGAGATCAAGGGAAGCCGAACACAAATTGGGGTGGAAAGATAGTTCAACACTGATGCTGATCACATCAGGGTTGGATGACTCTGAAGCTCCCTGTAAGTGGTCATAAACAACCACGTAAGAAAATACAAGGAGCATAATTGGATTGGAGTTGTGTGGTGTTTCAAAAGGATTTCAATGGTGTTTTCAAACAATCGATTAATATTTTTAATAAAAGATCTTCTTATACTTAACCTAGTAAAGAATATTTTTGTAGTACTTGCTCACGAGCTGGAGGAGTATGAGCCTTTGTCTTCGGACCGGTGACATGAGAAGTATATATGTTAAAAAAAAATAAGTGAATGTTGTGATCTCCCAAAGGAACGGGGACCAGAAGGTGTCCATCGTGACCGGGTTCTGCGGGATCACAGTGTATATGTACTCAACGTGGGATTCGAACCCATGGAGAGATGGAAAAGGTATTTCTGTTTGATATACATGCTATGACGTTGTTTGTTATGTGTGATAAAGGTTATTTTGACTTTGATCTCTAATAAGTGTATGCTATCAAGACCTATGAGTCTAAATGTGTTGTGTTACCCAGGCCTACGAGTCCAAATGTGGTTATGTCACCCAGACCTAAGAGTCTGAGGGATATTATGTTAGTGCAAGTGTGGTGAAGGTACCCGGACATTAAGTCCGAGGTTACTATGTGAGATATGATATTTATGGTAATGTAGATATGTTGCCCGGACCATTAAGTCCGAGGTTGGATGTAAAGGAGTGGTTGGTAATGGAAGTTTTATGGCTATAAGTAATTCCCGTATTCTAATCCAATGATGCGAGGAAATGTGAACTTCGAGGACGAGTTCTTTTAAGGGGGTAGATTGAAATACCCCAAACCTTGGTATGTTGTGTAAATGTTAAACTATGGTATTTAAAGGCTAAAAAGTGCCTTAGAACATAAATGAACCATTTAAACCATGGTAAAACACAATAAAACACAAGACACGGTTTGAGCAAAAACATGCTCTAAGCTTGGAGTGAACTTGGCTAGGACCCAAAGAGCTACCAAGACTTGATAATGTTTAATTATGACTTTATAGGGAATTAAGTCCTTAGGAAACTTTGGTAGACAATGAAACCAAACAAAACACAAATAAATACCTTAAGGTCAATATGGGCTAAAATGTGCTCTAAGCTTGGGATGAATGTGTATAAGACCTAATGGTCATACCCTATGCCTTATTTATATGTTAATGAACATATTAAATCAATTACTAAAGAAAACCAAGCTTGAAAACAAGTTAAAACGCAAAATGCTTTAAGGAGTCTTAAAGCACGTTTTTGAAAAATTGTTTGTAAATGAGTTTGATGGCAATGTCCATCATTAATCTTTAATTAACATGTGTACTATATAGTATCACATTTGGGTGGCTATATCAGTGGGAAATCAAAAATTTCACTTCTATGTGCCTTGTTTTGGTGAATAGTGATTTTTATAAGCTAGTTTGTAACATATGTTACTATAAGTGAGACAATGATTAATAAGTCTATAAACACCCCTAGGTACTATTTGTGGCCGGTTTTAGGTGTGGTGACTCACCACATTGGTAAATTACTAAGAAAAGAAGAATGACTAATTAGTGGTACTATTGCTTTAAAGGACAAATATCTTCAAAAAGCAAAGGTTATCTCATTCTCTCATTCTTTTCTTCATTTACCACGATGGCCACTTCCTCCTCTCTCATCGGTTTCCAACAGAACCATGCCATTTTCATCCTTCTTCACTGTAACTTATGACTCCATGCTCCGAATTTAATTCCGAGAATACCGTTATCTAGTTGGAGCAAGCTCTACAACATTGTCTTTCAAATCATCAAAAACCACCATTTTGGTGCCAAGGAGAACTTCCATGGAAAGATTGAGCTAATATTTTATGCCTTGTTGAACACCTTTGCTTCAAGGTAAGGAAAAACCAAAGAGAAAATTCCATTTCCTCACTTTTGGTGTTGACCGAAAATGCACCTTGTAATGGTGTTCTCTTGTCTTGTTTTAGCTTCATTTAAATTCCAAGGGCTAGAAGGAGTCTCTTGATACTCATTCAAGCTCTCTTCCATTCAAAGGTTAAAACAATACCTTATGTGTTAAAAAAAATATGTAACTAGGGTTTACAATGAGATGAAGCTTAAAAGCTTGTATACTCTTCAAGTTGGTATATTGTTAGAAGTTGACAAGGAATGAAATGCCCTATCGGTTTTAAGAGGAAAACAGAAAGAAATTTGGGAGGAAAAGAGGGTAAATATGCTATCTTAATGTGGTTTAATGCCTTAGGAGAAATAAGCTTATAATGCTTGTTAAAACTACCTAAAGAGCAAATGGTGAATGACCTAGTAAAGTGTTCTCAAGGAGACTAGTTAAAGAAACATGTATTGGTGTATGTAATTGCAGGTCAAAGGCTTATATATTGTGGAAATTCAGTGTTTAAGGTTTATGCAATTTAAGGGCCTAAGAGCCATGTGGTTTAAGGGCCTAAGTGCCAAGAATTTAAGTTATGCATATTGTGATGTAGTGCTAAAGTGTGAAGTCTTGTGTATGAAAATGTGTTTGATGGATTTTAGGTGTTCTTGAATGAAATAAGGTGAAAACCTAAGTGGTTCGATGTGAGTATATACAAGAGAAGCTATGGCCAAATTTGGGAAAATGTGTAAGAAGATCTAAGTGTTTTTAAATGGTTTTGATGAACTAGGAAGTGTTAAAGGTGAATAAATGCTTACTTGAGAAGAAAACAAGTATTAAGGTGATTTAGAGTGATGCAAGGATTTAGGTGTTATCTTGGAAGTTCTAGGAATTCAATGTGTGTTTTGAGAATGTATTAAAGTCTTGAAGAAGTTTGTTTAAGGTTTAGGTTATGTGATGTGCAAGGTGGGAATAATGTATAGATAAGGTTTTGAGAAAGGAACTTTAAGGAGTTGTGAAAGAGAAGACTTGGTTAGTAAGAGAAGATGCTTGGGAGATGATGCTATGATGGTGGTGAGGAAACACTTTGGTATAAAGGTTATTAAGGATGAAACACCACTTGTAAAACTAGGAGAAAACATTGTAAGTGTTAGAAATTTTGTGAAGATATAAGTAAGGTTTAAGGAATTAGAAAAAGAGTTTTGTGAGTGTTAAGGATATCTTAAGGTGTGTTTGAAGTGCACAAATGAGGTTAGGGTATACTAGGATATATGGGGTGAAGTTTGGAGTTGATTGTAAAAGGAAAACAAAGATCTGGGGCAGACCGGACTTGCGACCGGACTTGCAAGTTCGGTCGGGCCCAGTTTACCCTGCGAGAATTAGTTCCTGGAATGGACCGGACATAGGACCGGACTTACAAGGTCGGTCGGAGTAGAAAATTTTGGCGGAAATGTGTTTTGGAATCGACCGGACATGGACAAGTCCGGTCGGTAAGTCCGGTCGGACCAAAAACATGGGTTAAGGTTATGAAATGATATGTAATGATGGGGATTGATTAGTAATGAAGTTATAAAGTTGTTAAGGACATGTTAGGTGAGTTATAATGACAATTAAGTGGGTAAAAAGTTGTATTGAAATGTAAAAGTAAAACAAGTTAAAGAGTGAAGTTATGTAACTAAGTTAACGGGGAAAAAGTTATAAGCATTAGACATTAAATAATCATGCTACCCCGATGTTAATAAAGGTACATGTAATGTTATCAGTTGTTCGAGAATTGCTCGAGGAACATAAGTGGACGTGGTAAAGTGGACTCCGGTGACAGGTATGGTTTTCTTGCAACCTGTGTCCTACCGGATTACACCGGCTTGTATGCCAATATGTTTTACTGAGTGTTTGCCACCTTGTAAGATAAAACATGTAATGAGTTTATAGTAATTCATTTATGTGGCGAATTTGGCCTCCGATACCATTTAACCTCAAATATGTGTTAAACCTTAGCTAACCAAATCTAGGAACACATGAGTGATCGGTATTCGGAGTTGGCGACCCAAACCTTGGGAACGTGCTAACCACGGCTATGTGTGAGTTAGTTGGACATTGTTGTTGTATGCAAGTGTGTGAACCTCCCTTGTGTGCTTAACTCGGTTATGATACCGTATGGTGTGTGGATGTGGTAGGCTCCATAATGGATCTATAACTACTTATTATTAAGTGTATGTGTACTAATGGGGGGTGAGGAGTCCGGTTGTTCCGGCCACGCGTGTGATGGACGGGAGTCGATATCATATCCAGTTCGGCTCTCTTGGTGTATGTATAGGTGGTATTCCAATTTGGTTTCTACCTTCCCTTAGCTTATCCAAAGCTAGTTACTGACTCACGTCGGGCCACAGGGGCATACGTATGTTATTTCGGTGTGCTTGGGATTACTATATCCGACACACCTTGGGTTTAAGTTAACCGTTCGATATAACTGGACGGTAACGAGGTTGGTAACGAGCTTAGCATGAGATTGACAATAATCTCTAGGCTCACTATATATATACTAACTATGGTGGAAGGTTCCTTGTGTGAACCGATCTTATGGTGTTTGTGTTGATATTGTGCTAGGCAATTTCCCTTCCTATGCTATGATATGTATACGTTAGGTGCCTAAAATGAATATGATGTTATCAGGTGTGCGCCGAAACAAGAAAGGTTTGGTTATGTTGTTATGTGAGGAATGAGATGTGTTGTAGGATATGGAGTGTGTGGATCATGGAAATGAATCCCAGTTATGACAAGAGGCGTTTAAGGATAACCCGATTAGTGGGTACGTGTCGTTCATTAAGGAAGTAGCTCCGTTTTAGAGGAGAGCCACTCTAGGGTTAAAGGAATCATTGGATGGGTGGTTAACGGCGTGTAACACCATTGAAATAAGTAATGTGATGAGTTGAGTTTCCGCTGCAGATTGTTGTTATGTGTTTGTTGTTGGATGGGGTGTTACAGAAATATTGGTAGACAATTTAAACCAAGGAAAATACAAGAAAATGCCTTAAGGGCAATTTGGGCAAAAACGTGCTCTAAGCTTGGAGTGACTTTGATTAGCATACAAATACCATTATAAGACTTTAGTAACATGCTAATGGACATGTTAAATCAATTACCAAAGAAAACCAAGCTCAAAAACAAGCTTAAACACAAAATGTGCTTTAAGACTCCTTAAAGCACCTTTTTGAGAAATTGTCTTAGAAATGTGTTTTGAGTGGCTAAATGCCTATGATTACATCTTAATCAACATATGTGCTAATTAGTATCACATTAGGAAGTCTAAATCAATGGGAAACCAAAATTTTCACAAATTTGTGCTCTAATTTGTGAATAGTGCCTAGTTTAGTCCTTAGTCAACTAAGTCAAATTAAATGGTCAAACAAGACCATAAATATCTCCAATTATAAGAGGGGGGCCGGTTTTTGATGTGGGGAGTCACCACATGACTAAGCAATTAAAGGAAAAGAAGAGGAAAAGAGGTAAAGTTACTATTTACTTTTATAAAGCAAAATATCCTTTAATAGCCTACATCTCCCCTCTCTTCTTCATTTCCCACCTTCACCCACGGTTTCTTCTTCTCCTCTCCTGCTCCAAAACTGAGAGGGCTGCCTCCATGGGTGCTCCATCTTCAAATGCCCACCAAACCTTCATTTTAGCTCCAAATCCAAAAATAAGCATAGATTATTCTTAGTTAGCTCAAGCTCTAGCTTTCTATCTTTTCAAATCCTTCAAAGCTCCATTTCGGTGCCAAGAGAAAACTCCATTTATGGAGGAAAATCAAGTTTGAAGAGCCCATTTGGTTCTCCATTCATTAAAGGTAAGAAAAATGTAAGAAAAGTCATCTTTCCACCACTTTCTCACATGTCCGAAAATTACCTTCTCATGGAGCCTTGTTTTATCCATTGTTCTAGCTTGATTATATTCTCCAAGGGCTAGAGGAGGTCCTTCTTGATTCATATCCAAGCCTACCTTAAGACTTCAAGGTAAAATATTCATTATAAGACCTTAAAACACATTTTTAACCTAGGTTTTTATTCCTTAAGGTTAGTGTATTGTTTAGCACTCATGTGAGTCATTGAATATTAATTAGAACATTAGCAAAGGAAATTTAATGGGTGGCCGAGATTCATTCAAGAAGAAGGTCTAAGGAGGAAGTTAAGATAAGCTTGGAAAAACAAGGTAAAATTGCTTACCAAATGGTGGTTTAAGGTTTAAGGGGGTGGTATTTAGATAAGTACTAATGTATCTTAAAGCTTACATTATGTAATGGGTTATATAACCTAGGAAAAAGGAATTTAAGCAAGCTTGTGAACTTGTGACTAAGGAGCCAATGAGAATGAGTTAGTAAGATAAGTTTAAGATGGATTTTAAGAGCATTATAACTACTATGAGATTGATGGGTGTATTTGCAGGTTGAGAGCTTTTATATGTGGGAAATTCAGTGTTTAAATTCATGTCATTTAAGGGCCTAAGAGCCATGTCATTTAAGAGCCTTAGTGCTATGCAATTTAAGATTATTGCATTATATTGAGTTTGTTGTGAATGAGTTGATTTGGGTGAGAAAATATGATGAGAAAGAACTTGATGTGTGTGAGATGGTTGAATGAGGAAAACAATGCTTATGGGCATGATAATATACTAGAGGAGCTATGGCGAAATTTGGGTAGAAAAAGAAGTGTTTAAGTGATAGTCATGATTTAATATGACCTAGGATTTACTTGGGATCATTAAAAGGAATTTGAGTGGAAATGAGTTAACCAAGGAGTTCTTGAGGATGAGAATGACCTAGAGTTGTCTAGGAGGAATTAGAGGATTGGTGGGTATATTGAACCCACCAAAATCATGTTAAGAGGAATATTAAGACTTGAGCAAAAATCTGGATGAAAATGTGTGTTATGCTTTAAGGTGATTTAGGTATGAACTTGAGAATATAGCAATGAGAGGTCTTGGTAGCTTGTATAAGTAGTGAAGATGCTAGTGATGAATTAATGAGGTTCTAGTCTTGATGGTAAGGAGTGGACTTGGAGATGGAAGAGAAAAGTGTAAGAGAATGTTGTAAATTGTCAAGGAAAAAGACTAGGAATGTATAAGAGTGTATGATTTTGAGAATGGTGGGTAAGTTGAGTAAAAGAGATGTAGATGTCTAAGAGGGACTAGGGGATACAATGGTGAAATTAAGGCACCAAAACCATGGTGAAGGAAGCTAGGAAACTTGTACAAAGTTTGAAGGAAAAATAAGGTATAATGACTTGTAAGGATGTAAGCATATGCTAGATTATATATAACTTTGAGAAGTGTGAGTAAAGCATATGGGTTGTGCATGATGATGCTTGAGGAGTAGTTAAGATGGTTGTGAAGAAACACTTTGGTTAGTTGAAGTTTTAGACAAGTTTACATGTTGGAAATGTAAGGAATTAAGTGATAAGTGTTAAGAGTTTAGTAAGAACTTGAATAATGATCAAGGAATTTAGAGGTGAGTTGATCCATAAGTTAGGAGGATTTTAAGTGCTAAAATGGTGTTGGAACATGTGTTAATACATGGGGAAATATTAGAAGAATATTGGACAAAAAGAACAAGTGTGGAAAGAGGTTCAAAACTGTAAAATTTGACAGTTTAAAGTGTGGTCCGGGACTTGGTCCTTGGATAAAGTCCTGGACCAGCACTAAAATCAGGCCGGGAATGTACCCAGGGACTGGTCCGGGACCTTGGGTAAGTACCAAGTCCTGGACCATAGCAAAAAAAGAGCCGAGATTGATCAGACACATTGGTCCAGGACCTTAGGTCCGGACCATGTCCCGGACCAGACCAATTTACAAAGGAAATGTGTTTTTAAGGTGGTAAATGGAGGGGGCTTGTTGGTTAATGTGATTATAAGATTGTTAAGAGTTGTTTGGTGGAGTTTTAAGGCCATTGGAGGTGTGAACAAGTGTGAGGTAAAATGAGAAATAAGTAACATAAGATGTTAAGCTTAAACTACAATGACTTAGTGGTATTTAGTTGGAAATCATTAGTGATTAAGTAAGCTAGGTTAATTAAAAGTAATTAACCACCCAATTCGGTGAATGTTTTAGGGTTTGAGAATTTGGACTCCGGAGGAGAGTAAGCGACCGAATGACCAAAGGTGAACGGTACAGTTCTTCTTGTGACCTGCTTGCTAACGAGGTGTCCCTCGGCTTGTGTGCTATTTGTTTATGTGTGCCAACTAAACAAGATAAAGCATGCAACCGGAACATTATGTTTATTGTATTGTTGTGTGATGTTTGGAAACTAACACAACTTACCGTGAGAACTTACTAACCAACGTTTAGTAAGGAATTGAGTGAGACTAAGGAACGCTCCCTAATATTAGTTTGTTAATAACCGAAAGAGGTTTAACCAACAAACGTTGTCTTGAGACTTCTACTAACTGGAACTTAAGGGGGGAGTGAGGAACCCGGGACTGACTCCGGTCATGCATGCTAAGGAAAAAGGGGGTCGGTATCTAAAGCAGATCCGACTTCCACTTAAGGACTTGTCTTCGGACTTGTTGCCTAGGGTCGGTTGCCGGCTCAGCTACATTGGACATACAGTCCAAGGTAGGAGGCATTAAGATGGTGCGGTAGGATCACGTAAATCCTAAATTATAAGATAAGTTGTTTATTCAACCAATGGAGTTAATAGCTCATTGGTTAGGGTTGCTTTTGACCCGGCAAAAATAAACATTGAGGTAAGATACAATCATTTCTATTTAAAGAGTGGTTTGTATTCTAAGATTAAGATGAGGTTTGAGATAAGTTGCAACCATTCCTATTTAAAGGATGGTTTGTATTATAAGACTGAGATAAGCTACATCCATTCCTTTTTAAAGGATGGTTGTTTTCTAAGACTAAGATAAGACTAAGGTTGAGGTAAGGTAAGGATGGACTAAGTTTAAGAGGAAACATAACTTAAGGAGTTTAATAATTAACTCTCTAATTAAGGGAACGCATTTAAGTTGTTCATTATGTTTGAACTTGATTTGTTCATATTTGGATTGTTGTTTACTGCACTTTCTATTATGTTGTGCATCTAATCAACCTCCATGCTATCGACAATTAGTCGTCGTAGCCACGTTAGCTTGGGGGCCATGAGAGGATCGTACCAGCATTCGTGCTGACCCCCTTTGGGGACTGTTTTTACTACACAGGTGAACATCAGGAGGCGGCCGTCACGGGAGTAAGATGGGGTACAAGTGTTACGGGTTAAGTGTGGCCTACGAGTTGTGCATGTACACTCGTATGGCAATTTGAGTTAGTAAAGATGTATAGGATGTGAGGGGACTGTAAGAAGGATATGTACTTGGTTAAGATTTGTATGTACTAAGGTTCGGTATAGTCTGTCAATCAGACCTTGGCAAGGTCCTGGAGTGTATTGAATTCCGCTGTGACATTTATATATATGTTGTTAAGTTGCGAAACCACATTTGGATTGAGATGGGGTGTTACAATTTGCTACATGCTCCTTGTTGATGTATGTTACCTTTTTCCCGTTTGTCGGGCTAGTACAATGTTCGTATGGTTCACCCTGCTTTCTGCTAGGGAATCCATTTGTTATTCTTATATTTGTGTTCTGCATCTCTCGGCATCCCATATGGGTATGCTCTTTGGCAATTGAGGCATTTGCCCCCTAGTATATTTTATATTTTTCTCATGTTGATTCATCAGGAGTGTATTGTACATTTATGTGCCTCCACATGGTATATAGAGCTGGACGTTGTATTAATTTGGAGTGTCTCCTTGTATGGTATAGACTGTTGTATAGAATTCCCTCAATTTTGTTTCTCATCACTGAGTTCTATGCGAGTTTCACTCGTCTGTTTCTTGCCAACGTATTTATTTATGTATTTTATGGTTGCTCATGATGGTCGCTTCTACGCACACCATATCCTAGTCGATCTTGCGGTTATTAGTTTTCATGATGTTTGCTTTCTAGCTTAGGACATTCGCTAGTATACTAGCTCTGCCTTTCTTTTATAGCATAGTCGTGTGTTTATGTTCAGCCCTATCTAAGTGAAACATACCAATGTTCTTATGATTTGAGTATACAACAATGGTTACATCGTACGGTATTGCGTTATGTTTGTAGCATGGAGAATGGTTCTCTTATGCCCCTTTCTTGGCTAGTATAATACCTTCAGTAGGTTCCTTCTAGACGGCAAGTATTGTGCTAACGTAAGCAAATCCTTGATCCTTATGAGGGTTAACATATTTACTCGTCCATCTAATGGGTTTTCATGCCTTGTCATTAAGTTGATCATCGACTCTCACATCTTCGGGAGGTTTCCCTTAACGTTTATTGTGTATTAATCACTCCCTTGTAGAGTTACGACTTTAGTCGTATTATATTCAAGGTTCTTGGTTCCTTTAGGCTCATTGGTTTAACTGAGATTCTTCTCGTCAATTTATTCAAGGCAGTTATTTGCACGGGTCTAGATTTGTATCCCTGACCTTGGCATGGAGTTGACTACTTCTCGTGTTCCTTACACTACTCGTTTACATGTATGGGGTACCCTACTGATACATTACTACTTACTTGACTAACTTTTGAATAGGTCTGTCAAGCCCACAAGCTCCTATGGAGTGCGGTTGTCCCACATCAAGTTTTGTTTACTCGTAGTGTTCGTCACACGTTCTAATTGTGAATTATTCCTTTGTCAATCTCCTTCTCAAACAACTTTTGGGGTGGCCTAAGGAAAATTTTCATGTTCCTGAGTCCCTTGCCCTATGGGCATGCCTTAATATCCCCCTTTCGATAGTTATCCACGATATTGTTTCCTAATGGTGGGATTCACGTTGTGTAATGGTGTGAGGGTGGTTTTCCCCTCTCCCTTGGTGTCGTTATTGACATAAATTCACTAATGTTTAGACGGAATTGTAACCATTTATATTGACAAGTTATTGTTGGTTTATGGCTCAGTAAGCTCTTTATTGGAATTACTTGTACATTGGCTCCATACGGTCGCTATGTAGTTTTATAACTTTACCCTATTTCCTGGGTTACATCATTTGTTGTAATTCCGGACTCCGTGGCGAAGGTTTTTTTTCCTCCTTTTATGAAATCCCTTACTGTAGTTTGGTTTTAATCAGTTTTCGTCATTAGTCACATCGTCTTAGGTGGTGTTGCCCTAGTGGCATACATTGGAGAAAATGGTTGGAAGCGATACTTCGCTCTCCTGGACTCGTGTCCTACTAGTGGTATGTTGAATACCTTCGCTTAGGCTCGTGTCTTACAGTATTAGACTTAGTGTCTTGTATTCTTGATACATGCTTCCATCTCAGCATTGCGTTCGTTATTTGTTGGGTATGGTACTCCTTTCCAAAGTAGTACCTTGGTGTTAATTGGGTTGAGTACACCATGTCGTTTCACGTTTGTGGATGTAGTCGGTTTAGGTAATACCCGTGTTGTGGTACAACATGTTCCATCTTTTTCTTGTCGTGGTCATTGTGTTTCCTGAAATTTTGGTAGGTTATCGCTTGGCTTCTTGCCTTTGCTCTTCTTATTGGAGTTAGTGATATTGGTGGTTTTCCATCCCAATCCTATTGAGGATCAACAGGTTTTTCCTCTTTCCAAGTATTTATTTGATATTGGTGTATGCCGTTAGGGGCATAGCATTGACCCTGATCGTTACATGGTCATATCTCATCTACCATTTTCCTATGAAGTTGGAAGTGAGCTATTACGTCGGGTACTCGTGCCTGGTACCCCATCCCTTAAATTGGATGGGTTCTAGCTGTTTAACAATTGGTGTATCTCGATTCTTGATTTCCTACCATCATTAGGATGGTGGTGCACCTAAGGAGTGTTAAGAAATTTCATATGGGGTCGAGTTTGTCCTAAGGACTAAACATTCATCACCGGTAGTGATTGGCATTCAATGCCAGTATGTGTTTATGGTGTTTGGCTCTTAAGCTAATGTTGATGATTCATTAATGTTCAACTGGTGTAGTTTGTTACGGGCTGGTGTATGCCCTTTAGTTGTAGTGGTCGAACTCATCAGGTCCTTCCGAGGTTTGTAGGGCTCATGCCTTAAGGGTTTTGTGACCCTACTTCGTGACAGGTTGTATTTACGGAGTTTGAACGAATATTTGATGATTACCGGTGGCCATGGTATCACACCCTTTGGTCCACACGGTCTTGTCGGATTTGGTTGTAGGTGCAGCACTTGCGGTGGCAAGTGCGCAAGGTAGGTAGAATTATTAATGTATTGACTGTCATTGCGCTTGCTGTAGTGAGCGCGCCATGCAGGTTTAGTTATCGATATCGCATTTATTGGTCTCGTTGAAGCTTTGGTTGTTTGAGTATGGTTTATATGATTTTTCTTGAAAAGGGTAGTCTTTATTAAGGTCCGTTAAGGTATGATAAGTCCTCTCGGGTAGTTCTATTTCTAGGTTCTCTAAGTTAGGCTCTTCCTAAGTTTGTTTTAAACTTCATCATGGTAGAAGGAGGTTCTTGGCGCATATCCTTATGCAGTCAATTATTTAGGTTAAAGGTATACGGTTGTCTAGATTGCGCTGCGTACTAGTATCAGCGCCTAAGGCTCCCGCAATGTTCGGGGTACTCTGCCCCTGGGTAACTCCTTTCCCCTTCTAATTGCTCGTACCAGCTGGGGTCTGCCCCGCGTAGCTACCACGTGGTGCTTCGGGTCCAGCAGAGGGAGCACTCTATTGTCTTTGGTACGACACCCCCTTTCTTGAGTGTTGCGTTGTAGCCATTTAGGAAGGGTTCGGTTCGTAAGCTCACACGATTATCACTATTGCAGGTCAGGTTTTACAGGACTTTCTAGGTTATATCGGGTTGAGGTTATCCCTTTCTGGGAGAGGCTTCTGAGCGGTCATTGGTTCTGCACATTTTACATTTTTGATAGTCGTCCAAGACTCGTTTTTCTATCCTTCACTCTTCAGGTGTACTCATCAGGGTTCTCCTTTAGTTAACCGGACAGGGTTCGGTGTCTAATTACGAGCCAACCCAATTTGTCCTATGGATTTCTATTCCTCTTCAAGATAATGTTTAATGTTCACTCGTCACTACGTATAAGTACACCTCTAGACAGTACGGAACTATCGAGACCCCCGGTCCTTATTGCTTTACTTTATCAGTTCTTTTCTCTATCTTGTTATCACAGCAACTACAGCAATCACATCGGTCTTCCCGAGTAGGCAGGATTCTTCTTCTCCTTGACGCCATCCATTACATTGCCTCTTATAGGCGGTACTCAAGGTATGGGCAGCGGCGGGTGGGGTACCACTACTGTTTCCCGGGATGTTCTCCCAACGAGCTAGAGCGGCTATTGCCCTCTCAATGCTATTCGGGATTGCAGGACCTCCATTACCCCCCGACATGCCTTGCCCTGCGTGGCTTTCATCTATACTGGACATCTGTAATACAGTATGCCGTACCATTTCTTGGGAGTTTAACGTATAGTAACCAATAATATTGAAATGTCATTAAGGCTACTATTGTCACGCATTTAGCGTTACTAAGACACTGGTTCGTTTAAGACCAGATGTCTCGTACCTCACAACGTTTCCCATATTCCCACAATCCTATGCTCACTGTTCTTGACTCAGTACCGCTCTGATACCACTTTTTGTAACACCCCTAATCCTAATCTCGTATTATCGCAAGTCGTAACATAATTAAAGACGTAATTCGCAGCGGAAAATTAAACTAACTATCGCATTGGTGTTACACGCCGTCACTCACCCTTGTGAGTGACTAGGCAACCACATACCATCACACTAACCTTATACATATAGCCGCTGTGATGACCAGATACTGACCAACCACAATTTACAACACCATCCTAAAAACTGAACAAGTGAGCTACTAACCAAATACAGCTGAATCTCCATAACATAATACATAACAAATCTAAAAGTACAGTATTCAAAATATGCTAACTACCCAGCGTCCCGCACTCCGGCTTCACGACCCGATCCACAACCTGAAATGTGTTGGCCCCAAAAGGGGCTCAGCAAACTATATGCTGGTATGCTAAAGTGTAATCTTAGAATCAATCGGATCCCTTAGGTCATTTAGCCATCTTAACATGCGGTTCATTTCATGCTTTTCCAATTTACAATAATAGTAATCAACTGTAAATGCTTAAATAAACACACAACAGTTCATCCAACGATATCACCACATAATCAGTAAAACAATACCAAACAAAATACACGCTTTAACTCACCGTTCTCGTTACTCGGCCTTAAGGCCCCGTTATTCTTTTAACCAACCATTAATCCTCTTAATTAATTTCCACCTCGGGTGTCATGTTAGGACAGCCCATAATAACTTGATAGTGTTTGATAATACTGGATAGTAGTCCCTGGGTCCCAAATAATGGAACCATTTTGCCAGCCGACCCTTTGGTCCTAGACTTCTCATTTGCCTTGAAGGCGTCCAATTTGGCCGAAGCCTGCACCAACAGTAGTGCCCTCTGCCATCATCGAGTGTGGATGTATGGATTTCCTTGAGCGACTTTTGATAGTAGTCCCTCGTAGTGATCACGCTGCGCAACCAGATAGTCGAGACTAACTGGTTTCCTCCTCCAAACCATCATGTAACTAAATTCTTTAACCATTAACCTAAGATCAATTCTTTAGGTTCAAGACTATCTTGCTTGACTGTCAATTAGGTTCTCGTGATACCTAAAGGTCGTCTAAGTCATATTCAAGTTTAGATGTATAAACTTCCAATCTAAAAGACGTTCGCGTGATAATAAAACGCAATGGTGTCGAGCAATACAATTTACATGGTCGCATGCATAAATCATAGATATCACTCTTACAGGTAAACACACAACGTCTGGACCCAAGGAAACCCTCAGGACGTTCAGACCACAAAATTAATATACCGTTCACCGTTGAACAATGCTAGCGTGACGTATCACGCTTATCCCCTGTCACTTTCGAAGCTCGTATCTCGAACTCGTATCTCTGGAATATATAACTCTAAGATCAATACTCATGCGTTGAGTCTATCTAATCACCCCAGGATAAGTGCTAACCCTTACTCAGTAATTAACCCCTTAACCGGTTATTTGTTTGGCTCGGGTTTTTCATTAGAACTTAGGGTTTGACTTAATCAGACTCTACAGTTATAAGAGTATAATATTTAGTAGTGTGATAATGTTTACTACTTAGGGATTTAATTCCTAATAACCCATGTTATTTATCAAGGCTATTTTGATTTGTATTTTGTATATACATATACATGTTGTTATATGTATATATACGTATATATATATAGTTCATCACTATATTTTATCTGATGGGGTTATATTTCAGTCTTTGTATATTTATATACACACACATACTGATATATATACTCATACGTATCTATATAATATAGTTTATTACTATATTTATTCGACCAAGCTATATTCCAACCTTGTATATTTATATACCCACCTACATACGTACTGGTATATGTATATGTTCATATTATATAGTCTATTGCTATACTTTATTTAACCAAGTTATATACTAACTTTTAATTACATCTTATTTCATGTATTGGTCAACTCAACTACTTGGTCAATTTGCGTTGGTTTGGTCGATCCGGTTTGACTTGGTCAATGTTTCAAGTCAACGTCTCATTATACTTCATATTTATTTATTAACTCATACCACTACATATTATACACTTATAATTATTCTTCCAACCCATTCCATATATTTATATAATCCGAAGTGAATTATAATTCCAACTTATAACAATGATATACTATCATTTTATGTGAGATATATTATCCTTCAACGTTTTAGTGTTTATGTATTATATTACTTACTAAGATTATAATCTTAGTTGTATATATTGCTACACGTAATGTCATAAACACATTATATTATTTCTCTTAACTTTATAAGGTTCCCAACCTTATATTATAATCTTTGTTTCCATACCATCTTACATGAATTATAAAACTCATTTATATAATAACTCTTTTCGTTATCTCACGTGTAGGAATTATAATTCTATTTACGTTACTTATTCACAAATCCTTTATTAAGGATCTACCTCAATACTATACAATGTATTTTATACATTATAATGTTCCTCATATAATAAGGTTTCTAACCATATATTATACTTCCCAAATCTTTAATTTAATCTCATCATTTTATGTGATTGATTATAAGGTATAATTAATACCATTTAACCCTCTTACAACATACTCTTTCATACCTCCATGCATTATCACACTAGTTCATTTCCAACCTTGTATTATAAATCTATAATATTCTTTTCTAAATTGCACCAACAACACTTATTTTTTTGATAATCCCATTCCTTCCCACAAACTTTTGATTAATTTCAAAATCACCCCAAATATCATATTTGTTACACTTGTAACTTTATTTAATTTATAACCCAAAGTTTTATCTAATTTTTTTTGTTAATTTCTAAACAGACCCCCTACTGTTCGGTTTTCACCCCCTTAACCCACAACTTTTATTAATTACATTCTAGCCCACTTTTATGTTATAACTTTCAATTTAATACCTAGAACTTTATGTTATACATATTACTTAATTTAATTCTAAAACCAATCCAACAATTATCCTAAATTCATAACAGACCCCTAAGGTCCTTTTAATGTCGGTTTTGACCCCCATAGTTTGGTTAATTACATATTAACCCCATAAGTTTTATAGTTGTTACAATTTAACCTTAAAACTATATATTATATCCTTTAATTTATTAAATCACCAAAATCATCCCAAAATTCATACAAATTCCAAACATACCCTTACTGGTCATTTTATTCTATTCCAGCACTTACTTTTCGGAAATTACATAAAGATCCCAACTTGTTTTTATAAATTTCATTTTTAACCTAATACTTCATTAAATCACCAAATTAATTTCTCCTTTGATTTTATATTTTGGTCAAACCTTAATATTGGTCGAGGTTGACCACTAGATTACTCCCTTGACCAGAAATCCCATTAATTATGAATTTGCCTCATTTTTAATCTTTAATTTACATTTAGGTATTTTAACTTATAAAGATCATTTTTAATATTCCAATCTACCAAACAGCACCCATTTCGGCTTTTATACAGTTTCAACACCTCATATTTTACTTAATTACAATTTGACCCCACCAATGAATCTTTTATTCATTTTAAGTGTTTATAATAAGGTTTATAATTCCTTAAAAATGATATCCCTAATTTTATAAAATATTATTTAGCACCTATATTTATATGTATGTTCCTAGGTACTTATTTTTACCAAAATTATGGTTTTTACCCAGATTTTTACATAATTTATTTAAACACCTCAAAACTTTATATTTTGTCACTTAAATGCCTTAAAACTTATACAATCATTCCAAAACTTTAAACATAAGTTCCTATACATATTTAGGTCATTAAGGACCCCTAGTTACAGTATATTTTCGGCTGTAACATGTTTATAAACATATTTAGGTCATTATAAGCCCCTTTACAAAGAGGGTTCTCAGCCATAATTTATTTTAACCCATAGTTTACAAAAATTACATTTTAACCCCTTTTTACACATTCCTTTGTACATATAAGTCTCCTAACTTACCTTAGAGTTATAACTTAGTCTTAAATACAATATTAAATCAAAATAAAGCATATTACATAGTAAGTTCTCGGCTTTATAATATACAACCCCAAAACTTACCAAAATGACATTAAATCTTAGTTTAAGGAGATTTACCTCTTAATACTTTTCCAAGGAGTTTGAAGCTTGAAATTCCTTGTATTTTCGGCCCTAAATAACCACAAGGGTGCACTTATTTTTTTGTACAGATCTAAGGCCTATTGAAGCTTAAATAATAAAAACTAGCTTAAAAGTTTACCTTCTCTAAGATGAATTTTTCCACTTGTTTCCCCCGTGGTTGAGCATGGTTTTGGAAGGCTCAATGGCTAAATATTTCAGTCATGACACTAGGGAAAATGTTCCAGAATTAATACCCCTTCTAAGCTCCTTAAACAAAGGTAGAAAGCTTAAAGCGCAAAAACATTACCTTAGGTGAACTAGTAGTGTTTTCTGCCTCTTTGGAGGTTTGGTGTTGTCAAGGCTGTTCCATGGATAGGATGGACGACATGGAGTCAAAGGAAGGTGGTATTTTCAGTCAAAACAAGACTTGTGAAAGGATGAGAGCTTAGAGCACATTTTACCTTTGATTTGTATTGAACTTGTTTCCTCTTTTTCCAACTTGTTTTCTGGTTTCCTACAGCCCCTAATGGAGTTTATTTTCAGCCTCATTGAGTGGAGATGGATGAAGCTTGATCATAGAAGAAGAAATGAAGAGATTTGGAGTTAAAATGAGCTAAAAACACTTAAATCTGCAATGCAGCTCAAAAGTAGAAGAAGAAGGGATGAGTGCTGCTTACCCATGGCTGGAACAAAGGGAAGGGAGGCATGGCTTAGTTGGTTCCGGCAAGAGAGAGAGGAAAGGCTGAGTGTGTGTTATGTAGGGTAAAATTCCTTAAGGCTATTCTAGGTAAGTTCAACTCTCTTTTTATCCTTCTTTCTTTCCTCTTCTTTTTCCCTTTCTTCTTTGTCTTCTACGGATGTCTAAGGCTTGAGAAAGGCGGGCTTCTGATTTTAGGGGGATTGTGAGAGGAGAAGGATGATATTTTTGAGATAAAGATGATGTTAGGTGTGTAAGCTACATGAATATGTTCTCTTATTTTTATTTTCCCAACATTGACTTTTCTTCCCCTTTTGGACTTTTGCAGCCGGCCACATGTGCTTTTGGGGGGGGGGGGAATTGTAACTCTTGTAACATTATAATGTTACACTTAATTGTTGTACATAAGGCTAGGTTCATGTGTTATATTATGGCATATAATATTTCCTTGTTAAATGAGTGTATTAAAGTGATTAGCACACTAGGAATTTAGTGTTGGATATATAAAATGATTTATATAATATTTCCACATTGTTTGTGGTATTTTTACATGTATTGATGTGTTACATGTTTAGTTGATTTTAGGAGTTGATTTCTCCTAAGTAATGTCCTCTCCTTGTTTAGAGAATTTATGTATAGTTTAGTGTCCATCTTGGACTATACATTTTTATAGTATTCCATAATGAATATTGATCATTAGATGGCTAATTAATGATTATTTCCTTTTATTTAATTAACTCCTTATTAATAAGGTAATTAAAGTTTGGGGTATTTTAATGGTATGCTGATATGACTAATTTTCTTGTTTCTGGTGTTGTTCCTCATGACTTCTCATATGCTCAGAATAAGAAATTCCTTTCTCATTCTCGTCATTATATTTGGGAAGACCCTCACTTGTTTCGAGTGTGTGCAGACGGTTTGATTCGCAGGTGTCTTCCTGATGATGAGGTGAGTAGTGTGCTCGAGTTCTGTCACTCCAGAGAGGCGGGAGGTCACCATGGTTCCCACAGGACAGCTGCAAAAGTTTTGGAATCCGATTTTTATTGGCATACTCTCCGCAAAGATTGCCAAACTTTTGTAGCCAAGTGTGACAGTTGTTAGAGGCTAGGCAACACTTCCAGATGGCACGAGATGCCCCAGCACGGTATTTTAGAAGTTGAATTATTTGATTGCTGGGGTATTGATTTTATGGGCCCTTTTCCTTCTTCTCAGGGTTACCAGTACATTCTCGTGGCCGTTGACTATGTCTCAAAGTGGGTAGAGGCTATTCCTTGCCAGCATGCTGATTCTAAACGGTGGTCAAATTACTGAAGAAGCGTATCTTTACTCGCTTCGGGGTTCCTAGGGCGATTATAAGTGATGGAGGATCACATTTCTGCAATCGCTCCTTCGATGCTCTGATGGCTAAGTATGGAGTGTGCCATAAAGTTGCTTTGCCCTACCACCCACAGATGAATGGACATGCTGAAGTGTCCAATCGAGAGCTCAAGTGGATTCTCCAAAAGACTGTCAGTTCTTCCAGGAAGGATTGGTCTCAGAAGCTCGATGACGCTCTTTGGGCTTACCGAACTGCATTCAAGACTCCCATTGGGATGTCTCCTTTCAGGTTAATATATGGTAAGTCTTGTCATTTACCTAAGGAGTTGGAGCATAAGGCATACTGGGCACTTAAGGCCCTTAACTTTGATATTCATGCTGCTGGTGAGAGGAGGAAGTTTCAACTCTCAGAGCTAGAAGAGCTGAGGGATCAGGCTTACAACAGTGCGAAAATTTATAAAGAGCGTACCAAGAAGCTCCACGATCAGATGATTCAAAGAAGGGACTTTCAAGTTGGAGATTTGGTGTTGTTTTACAATTCTAGATCGAAGCTTTTTCCTGGGAAGCTTAAGTCCCACTGGGCCGGTCCATTCAAAGTAGTGGGTATTACTTCTTATGGGGCTTACGAGCTGGAAAATAAAAAGGGTGAAATTTTCAAAGTCAACGGGGCTCGTTTGAAAAAGTATGTTGGTATTGATGATGCTAGTCTTGATTTGCATGTAGTGTCTTTTGTGCAGGATCATCCGGCTGCCCCAGATGCTTCAAGCCTCTCGAAGTCGAAAGATAAAAAGAAAAAATTCCTTGGAAACTTCGATATGCATTTAGGAAGCTTCAAAAACTTGCTCTAGGAAGTTGTGGTAATCCCAGCCACACTTCCTCTTCGTCTGATTAGTAAGCCTGGGAAGTCTAGCCAAAGACTTTAAATCTGGGCAGCTTGGTGGGAGGCAACCCACCTCACTTTCCTTTTTATATTTTTACCTTTTCGTTTGCTTATTTTTATTCTTTATTTCTTTTCTTTTTGAGCTTATGGCTGAGTTTTTTACTACACTTGAGTTCTTCTGGCTGTATAGAATACATTCGCAGGAACATTCTCTCCATTCCACAGTTGAACTCAAGTGTGGGGGCGTTTCAAAGACTTGCACTTACGAGTTAAGGGAGTATTTCTTGTTCCTTTTTGTTTTTTTATTTGATTGTGGTTAGTATGGCTGGTGCTTTATTTTCATTTACTTAAGTTCTTTTATTTATTAAAAAAAAATATTGTGCACGTCCGGATGAGCGTCTGGCTTACTCACCCGGACGCCTTAAAGGTGGTAATAGCCGCGTCCGGCTAAAAGCTGCGGACGGCCCGTGCGGACGTTCTAGCCGCGTCCGACCCAATTATCCGGATGCAAAGTCTGGACGTCCTTCTTCTTCAGAAAAGAAAAAAAAAGACGCCGCGGTTTATTTCTCTGTCTTTCTACTCTCTTCCGCCATTTTCGAAGTTGAAAAATTGCAAATTTCTGAAGTTGACTTCTGGATGCGGATTATGCTATTCTATGCTATATTTTGCTGATTTTTGCTGGGTTTTGGACTGTTTAGCTTTGATTGTGGGGTATTGTTGATTATTATCAGATTAAGTGGTCGCTGGTGGGCTGTTTAGATAATTTTTGCTAGCTCTTTGGATTTTAATTGTTGTTTTCTGTTTGTTTTGTTTCGTTTTGGTTTCTTGTTTGTTTATTTAATCTTAGATGGTTCGCACTCGAGGAGGTAGTTCCGCTGGCTCCTCTAGGGGCAAGCGCCCAGCTAAGTCGTCTGCTCCTCCTCCTCTTCGTGAGGATGGTTTTGTCTCTGATGCTGCCCGTGCCTGGTTCGACCAGGGTGGAAATTTTATGATGGAGAGGCGCATTTCTGCCGAGGTTGTGATAGCTACCAGGCTGGATGCACTGTTTGAGCCCTTTGGATTGGGCAAGGTCCTCCGGATGGGCGAGGGACTCCTTTCTCCGGCGTTGGTCCGAGAGTTTTACGCTAATGCACAGGCGAGCGACTTGACGCATTCGGTTACTTCCTACATTCGTCATCGCCCCATCGAGATCACTTCGGCCTCCTTCAGCCTTCTCTACGACATTCCAGATAATGATGAGGCCCACACAGAGTTCCACGAGAACTTTCTACGCGGTACGAAGGCGAAGTGGATTCGTGAGGTTGGCTGCACCAGACGCCACAGAGGAGAGGAGAACAAGGATGTTCTCCCATATTCTAGCTTCCCGACTCTTATGCAGAGACTTCTGGCAGAGATCCTCAGCCATCAGATCTGGCCTCAGGCTGGAAATGATACTTCAGACGAGGACTGCGTCCGTCTGGATTACTTGCTTTCTACACCTCCTCCTCCCGCTCAGCGCATTTCTTATCTTCGGTTCAAGAAGAAGAGGGTCACTCCTATCTTTCCCTTATTCATCCATCACTACTTGGCCGCTACGCTTCCAGAGGACGTCCTCATGGGTCTGGACGTACGTGAGGGGGAGACTCCTATTACTTCGAAGACCTTTAAGAGGTGAGGTTTCCTACGTCTTGACGACGACACTTAGGTACGAGGTAGCTCCGGGCTTTCTGATGCTGGATCCTCTTCTTCTGGAGGATCTCGGGCTCGCGCACCGCCTACTATAGTCATGCAGCCTCCCACTCCCCCTATGATGGCTGTTCCTTCAGAGCTTCAGACGCAGTTGAGCGACATGCAGAGGATGCAGCAGGAGATGTTTCAGGCTTAGCAGCTGTAACACCCCAACCGCTAATCCATCCATTATCCTCTAATCATTCCCATAATTGCCTTACTCGCAGCGGAATACTTACCTACTCCCGGCGGGTGATACGACGCCGTTAACCATCCAAGGTTAACAAGGCTACTTCTACTTACCGTATCGGTCTGATGATTAGAATGAAATACATACATATTACTTACTTTACAATGCCAAATACTTAACTTACATTTGATTACCGAGTATACTGAATATATGAATTACATTTCATGGCTACTTCCCAAAAATGAAGGGTTTATACATCCTCTCCTTACTATTCAATCAAGATTTCAATATCCAAAAAGGTGTACCACATGGTACACCGGCTACTCAAAATGGCCTAGCCATGTACAACTCGGTACACTATTCCAGTCCTACTGCTACATCCCAAAAAGAATCACATCACGTCCTTACCCTACTGTCACGCCTCGCGGGTACCTGTGGAGTAAAAACATTCCCCCTAGGGGGTCAGCTTACGCTGCATATGATAACCGCATACCCCGCGTACTAGCGAGGGCACGCCAACTATTTGGTCGAGTACATGCGGTTCGTTTCATTCATACATACATACATGCTTTATACAATACAATACAATACATTAATTTCACCAAGCATACATACATACAATGCATACGAGAAGTACAATACAAGTCATACATTCATACTTACCATACTCACCGCATCACGGAGATACAATTCTCCAATACATACAAAGGTCTTGTTAGCCTTATTACACACCCGGGTTAATCGGGTGTTCAATACTTTTACTCCGGGTCAATGACTTACAATAGTCAAGACCAATACGAATACAATACTTCTTACATACTTTACTTCCAGTTAAGTCGGTATGACCTCCGGGCAGGGATTACTACATCCCACCACCGGGCTTTAGGGTGGCCCACTAATCCAGGATGCTACCCATTCAAGGGATTTGGTCCATGGAAAAGATTATAGCTAGGATTCGGATCCAACCTCTTGTGTTTCCTTATCCTCACGCGTGGCCGAAACTATATCGGGCTTCTACTCATTCCATTATACTCATTACTCATGTTAGGAGTTAGATGGTTAGGAATTAGTAGAAGTCCATACTTACTTCCCATAGATACATACAATACACAAGTACTCATACTTACACATACACTTCATTTCCATTCATACATTTCATGAATTATACAAACTAAGTGTTCAAGAGCATAAAACAAGAACAATATAGTTCAAACACAACTGGGTGCAATATAAGTCCGATTCGTGCATTTATCTTATTGGTGATCACATAAGCACACAAATCGGGGTAACCAAGTTAGGATACAGGGCATGAGGAAATCATACCGTTCACCGTCGAATACGTACTACCGGTTCCTTTGGAGATCAACTATTTGATTCCTATACATACATGAAGTAGTATGATCAATGATCTATTATTGATCTAACTTACTCCTTCATTGATACTTTCAATGTATACTTACTACTTCTTTACATTCATACTTGGTTATAAAACCATTCTTTTCTTTACTACCTCATAAACTTGCTTTCTTACAAATTTACTTACTTTCTTACCATTATTACTTCATTAATGGTGTATTACTACTTATATATGCATATGTGTACACAGGCATATATATGTATATATGATTACTATAATCATATAATTAAAACATTTTTTTTTACTCGACCGGACTTGCGACCGACCTTGCAAGTCCGGTCCATTCCAGTAGACTACATCGTGTAAAATTCCAGGGCCGACCGACCTTGCAAGTCCGGTCCCAAGGTCGGTCCATTCCAGTAGGTTTCGTCTTTGAAAATTTTAGCCCGACCGACCTTGCAAGTTCGGTCGCAAGGTCGGTCCATTCCAGTAGCTTGCATTACCGAAATTTTTTCTGGCCGACCGAACTTGCAAGTCCGGTCGCAAGTTCGGTCCATTCCAGAAGCTTTCATCTGCGAAATTTTTCTGGCCGACCGAACTTGCAAGTCCGGTCGCAAGTTCGGTCCATTCCAGAAGGTTTCAGACGGGAGAATTTCCTAGTCCGACCGAACTTGCATGTCCGGTCGCAAGTCCGGTCGATTCCAGAAGGTTTTCCGTCTTTGTAAACCTGGGCTCGACCGACCTTGCAAGTTCGGTCCTAAGGTCGGTCCGGCCCAGTTTTTCAGTTTTAAAATCTGTCTTCAATTGCATTCTTTACCCATTGCTTCCCCAATCTTTACCTATACTTCCCCACATGATTTAGCACTAATTTAACACTCTAAATCGCCTTAGTTCATCCACCAAACTTACTACTCAATCCCTACACAACTTACACCAATTTTCACCACTTCAATCCAACACTTACATAATTTTTCCTCACACTAATGCTACAGATTTTTCTCTTCTCTCAAATGCTACAGATTTTTAATCAATCTTCTACATTCCATCACTCTCCCAACTAATGCCATTCTTAGCATCCAAAATCCATTACCTTACATCCTAGTTTCATCCCATTTACAAACTCATACTAAAATCTGTTACAAGCTACTAAACATTCCTTTAAACTCTCCAAATACTTCATCTTCTTAAACAACTTAAGTCCTCTCATTTCTACACAAAATTTGACATAGTCTCCCCTATTTTTTTAACATTCTCCACACTTAATTTCAGCTCACATATACTCATTCTCACAACCTGTTACACAATACATTATACTCACCATTCAACACTACTACACACATTAAAATTCCTGCACTTATACACATGTTGCCCAATGGTTTTCCCAAGCTTTTAAACTTCATTTAAAAACTTCAAAACTGTTACAACTTCATTATTCATCATACTACAATATACTCATTACTCATTACTCAATTCACTACTCATTTTACTACTCCAAAAACTGTTACAATACACAATACAAACTAGCTCAAGGTAAGAGACTTTACCTTGTTTTGCTAGTTTTCTTTTCTTTCTTTTCCTTCTCTTCCTTTCTTCTTTGTTCTTCCTCACACAATGCACACTTCTACAACCACCATACCAATACACAATACCATTTAACATTCATTTTTGCACTAACCCTAGAATTTAATGTTTTAGGGTTTAGGAAGGAGTTTTACCTTCCAATGGATGAATGTAGTTCTTGTCTAGCAAGAGAACAAAATTCCTAGCCCCCAAGAGAAGCCAAAATCGGCTGGAGCAAGAAGGAACAAGGAGTTCAAAATCCAAAAATTCTTATAATGCAAACAAGGGCTAGAAATGGTGGATTTCCGAAGTTCTTTTTACCTCAAGATGATAAGGAGGTGAAGGTGCTTCTAATGGTGGCTTCAAATCTCCAAATGGTGAATACCCATAAAATCGAAAATGGAGCTTTTGGATTTTTGAAAGGATGAAAATGTTCTCCTTTGCAAGGGGGTTGCAATGGTGTAATTTTTATTGAGTTTGGAGAAGATTTGAGTGCTCAAAGAGAGGAGAGAAGTGAAGAGTTTTGTGGGGCTTCTCCTTTCTCCATGGCTGTCGCAGTGCAAGAGGAAGAAGAGAGAATAGAGAGCATAGAGGGGGAAGAAAAACGTGAGGGAAGAGGGAGTGAGGAGAGAGAGTCTAATTTTTTTTTTTTTTGCTTTTTACTTATTAGTCTTGTCCTTTAGCAAATAAGAGACAATTAAAGAGAGGGGGAGGCTCATAAAATCGGCCCACACCCACACACACAGTTTTTAACTTTTTATTTGCAAAGTGGACACACTAACTTTGTTTATTTGCGTTCTCACCCCACAACTTATCGGTTGTTACAGTTTTTACTAACCGGTACCCGTTTTCTGGAATTTTCTCGTTTAATTAATTTTATTGGTTCAAAAGCCCCACTAATATTTATTAGTGACTATTTAGTTGACCAAAATTGTTACGAGTCTATTTGACCCGCTTAAAGTCGCGTTTTCCCGGTTTCCTCGAAAAACGCGCTTTAAGGTTCGTTTATGCTTTTAACCCATTTTAAAGGTCCGTTTTCTTCGGGATTTGTTCCCTAGTATTTATTTTAGTGTAATTAAGCTTTTAAAAGTATAATTAGCCTAATTAATCACTGTTTTTAATTACGGGGTATTTCAATCTACCCCCCTTAAGAAACTTTGCCCTCAAAGTTGCTCAAGGTTACAGTTTACCATTTCTACTCATTTGGCAAGCCAATTGCCACAATACATTCTACTACCACCTTACAAGGTGTTCACAATTCTTACACTACCAGCATACGCAATTCAGATACCATGCAACATACTTAGTTCAAATACCATACGCAATACTCAATCCATACACAATACTTCATTCAAATACCATACACAATGTTCCTTTTAATTCATACATTCCACAATACATTCGCAATACTTCACAATGTCATTCGTGTCATATACCGTATGACACCAATGCATTACTCATTACATACATACCATACACATCGTACTACATACCGAATACTACTAGCACTACTTTGTGCCAATACAATACAATTAGCACTACATGTGCCAACCGAAATACAATTACAATACATACATACTACGCAATGCTAACCCGAAGCAATGCAAAAGCAAAAAGGCTCTACCCCCCTTAAAAAGGGGTACGCCCCGTACCCTCCGTACTATACGGATGCTAGACATCTAGTCTACAAATAAATTCGGGTACTTCGCCTTCATGGCGTCCTCTAATTCCCAAGTCGCTTCCTCGACATCGTGGTTAGACCACAAGACCTTCACCATTCGTACAGATTTATGGCGAGTGTCTCTTGTCTTCGTATCAAGGATTCGCAGTGGAGATGTTGTTGGAATTTCCACTCCGGAATGGGCATGGATTGCACCATTCCTCCCGGTCTTCGGTGCTCGAACTTCACCTTCTGGCATGTGAGACACCTCAGAACATACTCAGTCACGTCTGATTTCATTCCTGACCACCAGAAGTACCTCTTCATGTCTTTGTACATTTTAGAGGCTCCCGGATGGACATGCAATGTCGAACAATGTGACTCTCGCAGAATGCGATCCCTTAGCTCAGCATTGCTTCGGGGGACGCATAATCTGCCATTCAAACGGATCAGACCATCTTCATGCAGTTTGAAGTCGTACTTTCGGCGCTCGAAGGTACCATCTGTGATTTTCTGTCTGATCTCTGTGAAGTAAGGGTCGCTCAACTGAGCGTCTCGCACCTCGTCAACCAAGCTAGAAGAAGCGAGTAGCGAATGGAGCGAGTGTGCTCGACGACTCAGGGCGTCGGCTACTACGTTTGCCTTCCCTTCTTTATACTGGAGGTTGATGTCGTAATCCGAGAGGAACTCCATCCACCTCCTCTGCCTTAGGTTCAATTCTTTCTGGGTGAATACGTACTGTAAACTTTTGTGGTCGGAGTAGATGGTGATGCTTACCCCATAGAGATAGTGTCGCCATATCTTCAAGGCGAAGACAATGGCTCCTAACTCTAGATCATGTGTCGGGTAATTCTCCTCATGCTTTTTCAGCTGGCGAGAAGCATAGGCTACTACCTTGCCATGCTGCATGAGTACGCATCCCATGCCCTTGCCCGATGCATCACAATACACCTCAAATCCCTCTGTGCCCTCTGGAAGTGTGAGAATTGGCGCTGAGGTCAATGAGTCTTTTAGTTTCTGGAAGGATACCTCGCACTCCTTTGTCCATACAAAGGGTGCATCTTTCTTCATCAATGACGTCATGGGCTTAGCGACTTTTGAGAAGTCCTTTACAAACCTCCGGTAATAACCGGCTAAACCAAGAAAGCTCCGGATGTCGGTAACAGTCTTAGGTCTAGGCCATGATCGCACTGCTTCGATTTTGGATGGATCTACTGAAATGCCCGCGCTCGAGATGACATGACCGAGGAATGATACCTGATCTAGCCAAAACTCGCATTTGGAGAACTTCGCATACAGCTGGTTCTCGCGCAGTGTCTCAAGTACTCTTCTCAAATGGTTTTCATGCTCTTCTGGTGACTTCGAATACACAAGAATGTCGTCAATGAATACTACTACTGAAGTGTCCAGCTGATCACTGAATAACCGATTCATTAGGTCCATGAATTTGGCTGGTGCATTAGACAAACCGAATGGCATCACCGTGAATTCGTAGTGGCCATATCTTGTTCGGAATGCTTTTTCTGAATGTCTTGCTCTTTGATAGCAATTTGGTGGTAACCGGATCGGAGATCAATCTTAGAAAAGACGGATGCTCCCTTCAACTGATCGAACAGGTCGTCGATGCGTGGCAATGGATACTTATTCTTTACAGTGACCGCATTCAATTCGCGGTAGTCGATGCAGAGGCGGAGACTACCGTCCTTCTTCTTCACGAAGAGGACCGGTGCTCCCCAGGGTGATACGCTCGGGCGTATAAACCCTTTGTCGAGAAGATCATGTAGTTGTTCTTTGAGTTCTGCCATTTCTGCTGGTGCCATACGGTATGGTGCCCTAGCAATGGGACCAGTACCCGGTACGAGGTCGATTTCAAATTCTACCGCTCTGTGGTGGCATACCAGGTAGCTCTTTCGGAAATACATCAGGGAATTCTGAGACTACTGCTACCTCGTCACTGAACTCTGGATCTCTCTCCAGGTCTTGCACGTGACATAAATACACTTCATGTCCTTTTCTGAGCTCCCGATACATTGCCATGGCGGAGATGACTGTAGTTGAAGGCTCTCTCGGTCTCTGGCGGTATGAAACAGTGACCCCAGATGGACTCTTGAGCAGCAATCGGTGCTCGGCGCATAGGATTCTCCCCTTGTGCCGCTCCAACCAGTTCATTCCAATTATTAAGTCGAATCCCAATCCGTTGAATTCAATGAAGGAAATGGGAAACGCTTCACCTTTGATTTGAATGGTGGCTGATTTGTAATACTTGGTACACTGTACCCGCTCCTTCGATGGGAGAGTAACCAAGAAGTTCGGTAGCTCATCCGCATCTAGCCCCAACTTCTTCGCAAGAGATGGCGATATGAAGGTGTGAGAGGCGCCGGAGTCGAATAATACTGAGGCTTCGATGCCGTTTACTGGGAAGGTTCCCGTTAGAATGGTGCCGCTCTTGCCGGCTTGTTCTTCGGTGAGGATGCTCAGGTTACCTTCGGTACCGAGTCCACAACCTATTGATTCATGAGATTATAAGTAAAGATGGTGGAACGCAAGTGGAATTTAATAACCAACACTGCTTTTATTGAATAACCAACCATCATACATACTGTGTCTCTAATACACGTTACTACTGGATTACATGCTACTACAAGATTAATACTTTCTAAAGGTAAGGTTCAGGCGTCCTGGTATCATGTGTGTGGCATTGATTATTGCCGGTGGTGCCGTATTCAACTTGATCTTCTGGATCCCGTGATACAGCAACCTTGATTTTCCACCCATGATTAGAACATCTCCTGATCTCAATACCAATTTTTCTGCGAGGTCCACACGCTTCCGCTCGCTATACAAAAATACGGCGTCATCACCAATGGACCAAGACACTACGGGCACTCCTAGTTCAAGAGATTCCGCTGTCTCGTCCTTGTCTTGGTGTAAGCCAAGTCGTCCTTCTTTCTCATAGAAGTTGACGATACATAGATCTGCTTCAAGTGCAGGGATTGGTTCATCTTCATACTGTTGTGCAATTTCTACAGCTTGTGTGACAAGCGTTTGGAATTCTGGGGGTATTGCTGGAGGTGTTGCTCCGTCTCCTGCTCGCGTTGTTTGGTATGTCTTGGTATAAGGGTTCCAGTCCTTTCCCAAGCACATCATTTTCAGCTTCATTGTAGCTCCACCGGGGAATTCGGGTGTATAAAATCCTCCTGGACCCGTTCCTAACTCGTTGCATCGTCGGATGATTGAAACTTGTGCTTCGGGTGTCAGGTATCCTTTTAATAAGATCATACCTGGGCGGATGACCTGACACTGTTCGTTGTTGAAGTGGTGATTGGCGATGTCGGTCTCTTCATGAGGTGAGTTTGAAGGTATTGGGTAACAGATATGGAATTTCCCTAAGGTGGTAAATTTCATCTAGAGTGAGTTCTAGGCTTACTAATTCATTTCATGCTCAATACATACTTCCATGTTACTTACTCATGCTCAATTTCATACTTCAAGTACTTACGCATTCATGCTTTCATTCATACAATTACTTTAATACTTAGTCATGCTCTTCAAGGATTAAAGGTTACAGTGGTTACCTGGGCCGGACTTAGTCCCGGTCCCATCACGGTCTATGATGTGTAAGGCCGGCTGCCTCTGCGGTGCGCCCTTCTGCGGACCTCGGGATCCCTGTCCCTGCGAGGTGTGCTGGGCATGAGCATCGCCAGATGCAACCTCCTTGCCCTCACGCTGCTTGTAGCCCTGGTAGTTGCCCTTGGGCTTAGAGTTCTCCGGGCATGCATTGGCACGGTGGCCCGGTTTCTGACAAGTGAAGCAGCGGATCTCCCTTCCTTGGCAATCTGTGCCGGGATGATCCTTGTTGCAGTTACGGCAGATGTAGCTGCGGCCATCAGATTGGTTCTTTCCTTGGCCAAATCCGGAACCTATAGCTTCCAAGTTAGCAAGGTTCGGTATACTTACAATACTCTATATACATACAAATTCACAAGTGTACTAATTCGGTTTCGGTTTCTTACCCCTGTAGGGCTGAGACCTCAGTGGCTTCGCTGCCACTGGTGCGGTGTAGGCAATCTGTAATGGCTCAGCTGCCTTGCCCTTCTCAGCATGGGCACCGCCGTCTCCGGAAGTGTTCTTCTGATGGGAATGCTTCCCTTCCTTTTCTTCCAAGGTTTGGATTGGTTTTGATCATCGGAGGGGTTACCTTTGCCGCTCACCTTGCGCTTCAGCGCTTGCTCCTCATCTCTTAGCTGGCAGGTGATCTCAACTCGAGATGCAGCGTGGTAACACTCCTGAATTACTTAGGCATTAGGTTACATTTACATACGGGAATACTAATTCACATTACTCATGGCTTTTTAAGGGTTCAACTTGTTTACCTGAAGGGAGGTAAACCGTGTGAAGCCCATGCCATACCGGAGTCGATGGCTCAATCCGCCGTAGAAGCGGTCGACCAAGACTTGGCCGGTATACCCAAGGTCGGGTAGAAGTCGGAGAAGAGAGGTGAAGGTGCGGTAATATTCATCAACCGTCATCTTCTCGGTCATTTTTAGTGCGTCGAGCTCAAGCCTTTTCTTGGTCTTGACATGCTCGGGGTAGTACTTAGATCGGAGGAGAGAGGTGAATGCTTCCCATCCGAATGCGGGATCAGCTATGTGCTCGGCCTTAACGAGCTTCCACCAGTCCATAGCCGCGTCTTTGAGGTAGTACGCAGCTATCCTCACTCGAACTCCAGCGGGAGTCTCAAGTGTCTCGAAGGCCGTCTCCATCTCGGAGAGGTAGGCCTCGAGCTTGGCGGGGTCGCTCTCGCCTCTAAAGCATGGAGGTCGAAGGTCGGCGACAGCTTTTACCCAATTCGTTCTCGGGGATGAGGTGGGTCGGGCTGCTGCTGCTGCTGTGCTGGTTTTGCTGTGTTTGTTGTACAGCCGTGATTACATCCGGTAGCATCTGTGCTACCGTGGCGGCGACGATTTCGGCTATCGTCTGCGCGCTTGGTCCTTCGTTGCCCCCTCCTCTGGGACGACCTGGACCACGTCCTGACATCTGAACAAGTGTGGATTACATTAGATGTCGTGATACTATGACCTCATGGTCTTCATTCAAACAATGGTATCGTCTTTGCAGACGTTAGTGGTATCCGTTATTGCTAACGGTAGTTCCTAGTTAGGTTTCTAAATATCCGTCTTAAGACGGTTGAAATCCTAACTCGGTAATCACTACTCTTAAGATTCTAATCATCAGAGCGAGACTTCGCTCTGATACCACTTTTTGTAACACCCCAACCGCTAATCCTCCATTATCCTCTAATCATCCCATAATTACCTTACTCGCAGCGGAATACTTACTACTCCCGGCGGGTGATACAACGCCGTTAACCCTCCAAGGTTAACAAGGCTACTACTACTTACCGTTTCGGTCTGATGATTAGAATGAAATACATACATACTACTTACTTTACAATACCAAATACTTACTTACATTTGATTACCGAGTATACTGTATATGAATTACATCCTGCTACTTCCCAAAAAGAGTTTATACATCCTCTCCTTACTATCCAATCAAGATTCATATCCAAAAAGGTGTACCACATGGTACACCGGCTACTCAAAAGGCCTTAGCCGTGTACAACTCAGTACACCATTCAATCCTACTACTACTCCAAAAGAATCACATCACGTCCTTACCTACCTTCACGCCTCGCGGGTACCTGTGGAGTAAAAACATTCCCCCTAGGGGGTCAGCTTACGCTGCATATGATAACCGCATACCCCGCGTACTAGCGAGGGTACGCCAACTATTTGGTCGAGTACATGCGGTTCGTTTCATTCATACATACATACATGCTTTATACAATACAATACATTCATTTCACCAAGCATACATACATACAATACATACAGAAGTACAATACAAGTCACATTCATACTTACCATACTCACCGCATCACGGAGATACAATTCTCCAATACATACAAAGGTCTTGTTAGCCTTATTACACACCCGGGTTAATCGGGTGTTCAATACTTTTACTCCGGGTCAATGACTTACAATAGTCAAGACCAATACAATACAATACTTCTTACATACTTTACTTCCAGTTAAGTCGGTATGACCTCCGGGCAGGGATTACTACATCCCACCACCGGGCTTTAGGGTGGCCCACTAATCCAGGATGCTACCCATTCAAGGGATTTGGTCCATGGAAAAGATTATAGCCAGGATTCGGATCCAACCTCTTGTGTTCCTTATCCTCACGCGTGGCCGAAACTATATCGGGCTTCTACTCATTCCATTATACTCATTACTCATGTTAGGAGTTAGATGTTAGGAATTAGTAGAAGTCCATACTTACTTCCATACATACATACAATACACAAGTACTCATACTTACACATACACTTCATTTCCATTCATACATTTCATGAATTATACAAACTAAATGTTCAAGAGCATAAAACAAGAACAATATAGTTCAAACACAATTGTGCAATATAAGTCCGATTCGTGCATTTATCTTATTGGTGATCACATAAGCACACAAATCGGGGTAACCAAGTTAGGATACAGGGCATGAAGAAATCATACCGTTCACCGTCGAATACGTACTACCGGTTCCTTTGGAGATCAACTATTTGATTCCTATACATACATGAAGTAGTATGATCAATGATCTATTATTGATCTAACTTACTCCTTCATTGATACTTTCAATGTATACTTACTACTTCTTTACATTCATACTTGGTTATAAAACCATTCTTTTCTTTACTACTCATAAACTTGCTTTCTTACAATTTACTTACTTTCTTACCATTATTACTTCATTAATGGTGTATTACTACTTATATATATGTGTATATAGGCATATATATGTATATATGATTACTATACATATAATTAAAACATTTTTTTTTACTCGACCGGACTTGCGACCGACCTTGCAAGTCCGGTCCATTCCAGTAGACTACATCGTGAAATTCCAGGGCCGACCGACCTTGCAAGTCCGGTCCCAAGGTCGGTCCATTCCAGTAGTTTCGTATTTGAAAATTTTAGCCCGACCGACCTTGCAAGTCCGGTCGCAAGGTCGGTCCATTCCAGTAGCTTGCATTACCGAAATTTTTCTGGCCGACCGAACTTGCAAGTCCGGTCGCAAGTTCGGTCCATTCCAGAAGCTTTCATCTGCGGAATTTTTCTGGCCGACCGAACTTGCAAGTCCGGTCGCAAGTTCGGTCCATTCCAGAAGGTTTCAGACGGGAGAATTTTCTGGTCCGACCGAACTTGCAAGTCCGGTCGCAAGGTCGGTCGATTCCAGAAGGTTTCCCGTCTTGTAAATCTGGGCTCGACCGACCTTGCAAGTTCGGTCCTAAGGTCGGTCCGGCCCAGTTTCAGTTTTAAAATCTGTTTTTGTCTTTACCCATTGTTCCCCAATCTTTACCATACTTCCCCACATGATTTAGCACTAATTTAACACTCTAAATCACCTTAATTCATCCACCAAACTTACTACTCAATCCTACACAACTTACACCAATTTTCCCACTTCAATCAACACTTACATAGTTTTTCCTCACACTAATGCTACAGATTTTTCTCTTCTCTCATGCTACAGATTTTTAATCAATCTTCTACATTCCATCACTCTCCCAACTAATGCCATTCTAGCATCCAAAATCATTACTTACATCCTAGTTTCATCCCATTTACAAACTCATACTAAATCTGTTACAAGCTACTAAACATCCTTTAAACTCTCCAAATACTTCCTCTTCTTAAACAACTTAAGTCCTCTCATTTCTACACAAAATTTGACATAGTCTCCCCTATTTTTAACATTCTCCACACTAATTTCAGCTCACAATACTCATTCTCACAACCTGTTTACACAATACATTATACTCACATTCAACACTACTACACACATAAAATTCCTGCACATACACATGTCCCAATGGTTTTCCCAAGCTTTTAAACTTCATTTAAAAACTTCAAAACTGTTACAATTCATTATCATCATACTACAATATACTCATTACATTACTCAATTCACTACTTTTTACTACTCCAAAAACTGTTACAATACAATACAAACTAGCTCAAGGTAAGAGATTTACCTTGTTTTGCTAGTTTTCTTTCTTTCTTTTCCTTCTCTTCCTTTCTTCTTTGTTCTTCCTCACACAATGCACACTTCTACAACCACCATACCAATACACAATACCATTTAACATTCATTTTTGCACTAACCCTAGAATTTAATGTTTTAGGGTTTAGGAAGGAGTTTTACCTTCCAATGGATGAATGTAGTTCTTGTCTAGCAAGAGAACAAAATTCCTAGCCCCCAAGAGAAGCCAAAATCGGCTGGAGCAAGAAGGAACAAGGAGTTCAAAATCCAAAATTTAGATCCAAAATTTATATTTTAAAGGGGCGTTCGCAAGCATTTGAAAGACATCCAAAATTGAGAGACGGGAGCCGATATTGAGACAGAACAGCGCCACACCCTTTGACACCACCAAATTGGAGAATTTCTGCATCAATTTCATTAGTTTGTTCAACCCTACAACTAGCAGATCTTTAGATCTGACATAGAGATTATTTCTACCCCTTCTTCTCTAATTGTTTCCTCTTTCGATATGCTTGGCTAAGGGATTAAACTCCGGCGAATGGTGGTTGTAAATAGTCAGGTTTTGTAGAATTATTATTAGTTGATTTGGGATCTATCAAGGGTTCGTTTCAGATTATAAATCTTGTTTGCGCTATCAATAAAACTTGCTACTTTATTTTTAGCTTTGTGAAAGTTGTCAAGATCTGATCTGTGATTGATAGCTAGGTCGTTATAATCTATTAATCTGTGGAGAGCTTTATCTGATTGATGAGTTCAGCCTTCAGATGCAATTTAAATTTGTGTGCTTAATCCTATTGCCCTTGTTGTGATAAATTAATGATTTGATTTATCACGTTCTATGCAAGAGAGTTTTATTTGTCTAGGATTTAGTCATTTAGAAACTTGTTAGAATTAGCCGAACCCTATTCTCAAATCAACTGGTAATAGAACTGCATGACTTAACTAGGAAAGACCACCTAAACCCGGAGTTCCGTTTTTATTATCTTACTCTTAGTTGTTTTTCCTTCGTTTTTCAATTTTATTAATCTACATTTTCCCCCCGATTTTTAGCGTTTGTTAGGATTAGATTTGTTCGTTTAGTCCCCAGATTCGACACCCCGGTTACTCATATTACTTTACTGCTACGACTAGAAATTATTTTACAATCCATAGATTTATTTTATTTTTTATTTTTTAAAATTAATTTCATAATTTTTAATATATCAAAAAGACCTTTTAAATGCATTAGAAACAAATGGACTGTACGTGCGAACATCAGAAGATCCGCGCTCGTTCGCACTCAGCATTCCTTCTCTCGCTCACCTCACTCTAGAATTATATACCTAAAACAAGAAAAGAAAAGATAATAGTAATAAAAATGTTTCTGAAAAACAAATCGAATCGTCCTCTCCTCTCCTACACAACAAGTCCTTTCCTTCTGGAGTTTCGGTAAACCCGGTTTGTCCCTGGCTCTTTATAAGCCTCTTCCGTTTCCCCTGGCGGCAGGAGGCGGCTCTTCCACGCCTTATCTCTTTTCTTCGATTCGTAATCTTTCCTCCTTCCTCCATGGACGGAATGTACGGCCTTCACACCCCGTCAGGATCGGCGGATTACCCTCCCGATAGGGCCACTGCAGCGCTGATTATTCCGCCTGATAATCTTATGACCGGCAACTACTCGCACTTTATGAACCAAACGTCGTCATCGTCGGTGAAGGATCCTTACTACTACTGCCAGTACTACCATCAGCAGCATACCCGTCTGCCTGCTTTTGGATCCGACGAGCTCATCTCTGTGGCGTCTGCTATCTCTTCCGTCTCCACTCATGAGAAACAGCGGGACGATGACGACGTCGTCTTGAGTGGTGTTAAGGCTAAGATTGCTTCCCATCCGCGGTATCCTCGCCTCCTACAAGCGTACATCGATTGCCAGAAGGTGAGAGGGAAAGCGATTGTTCTCTTATGTCTGATCGGTGCAAAAACCACTGTATTCTTCATCGGCCTCCCTTTTTTTTTGGACTAATCTAAACCATATGTGCTACGTTGATCGTGTTTAATTCTGCTGAAAGGAGTAAAAATGTTTTTCCTATTATTTGAGAACCTGTATTTTTTTTTACTTTCAAGCGATCGTTTCTCAGTTCTAATCCATGAGTGGTGTTTGTACCCTGGTCTATACGGAAGAGGAGAGACGAGAGAAATAGTAGTACTACTCTCGACCAGGCGGGAAACTGCTATGGGAAAGTGTTATATAATTATTTTTCGCTGTTTTTGTTTGCTTGGACCACAGAATGTTCAGAACGGTTAGTTACTCGAAAGTTGCGTGATACGGTTGAAAGGTTTTTTTGATGTCATGACCAATCTGCATTCAGCTTTTGGTGTGGCGAGTCTCATTCTCCAATTTCCTCCTTGTTTCCTTTGTGGATCTGTTGGTTTGATGTGGAAGCGGACTAGCGAGATTCTCCTCCGTAATCTTTTCTTCTTTTTGTTCTCTCTCCATGGCTATCTCATCTGTGGATATTCCGTTCAGCAGGTGGGTGCTACCCCGGAGATAGCATATTTGCTAGATGAAATCCGACGAGAGAATGAGAAGGAGGATGTTGTTTCCTCCTGCTGCTTAGGTGCCGATCCCGAGCTCGACGAGTTCATGGTCTCTCTCTCCTATCTTTTGTCTTGCAATGGAAGTAACTGATTACTGGTGACTAAATATCCGTCTTTCTTCCTATTCATCACCAGGATACATACTGTGATATTCTGACAAAGTACAAATCTGATCTCTCGAGACCGTTTGAGGAAGCGACCGAATTCTTGAACCAAATAGAGATGCAGTTCAGCAATATCTGCAAAGGCGCTTTTGCTAGAACCACATCCGGTTAGCAGTTTGTTCTTCTCTCTCTTAAATGTTCCGATTTTCTGTTCTCATCTTCCGGATGCTATTAGTGTGTTGTTTGCTGAATCGAAATTTATGCTGATTTCACTGTAGTAGAGTGATTGTGTATCTGCTTGTTGCTATTTATAAGAACCCTAAAGTGGAATTCGTGCTGATTTCCGGCGTTTTACCGCTGGCTCTTTTGCTTGTTATAACCGGCCTCTTCTCTTGCTTTTTGGAGAGGAAGATGCTTCTAGTACTTTTTTAGTGACACGGCGAGTGTAGTTTCCTTAACTTGAATGAATGGATCTCTGCATATCAAGTTGCTTACGTCTGCGATTGCCACACTGTCATAAAATTTGTTCCGTTTATAATCCGATGGACCGTGCGCGCATTGGAGTTCAACTCCAACTGGCGTGATCTGTGTTTTTGACAGAGTTCAAATTGGGGATTATTACTACTCCCTCCGTCCTACTTGACCGTGACATGTCATTTAATTTCAATTTTTATAAATTAATTTTAAAAATTTAAGTTTTGTACTCTCCGTTCCTGAATTGACCGTCCTGTTTGCTTTATATGTTTTTCCACTTCAATATTAAGCATATAAGATAAATTATTTTTATAAAATAAATTTTGTAATATATAGTTTAACATGTCAGGAATCATATGTAAAACTCAAATTTTAAAAATTATTTTATCTTATATGTTAAAAATTGAAATCAAATGATATGTCCAAATAGTAAACAGGACAGTCAATTCAGGACGGAGGGAGTACATGATTACTTATATGATAAGTTATATAATTATAAAATTATTTTAATTTATATGTTTAATATTGAGGTGAAAAAATATGTTAAAAGATAAACAGAACACTTATGACGGGACGGAGTTAGTATAAATGATCTGTATAAATGATCTGGGTTTCATCTGCCGGCGAAAATGGGAAGGTGAGAGGAGAGACGTTTTTCATCATCATTACTTTTTTCTGTCCGGACGACAGTGAAAATGCTCCTGAAATGCTGCGTCCTTTACCGAAGAGACGTGAGTTTGACATTTCGAGTGGTCTCCAGTAAATTTTAGGTCAGTCTGATAGTGGTAGCAGAGCACCTGTGATTAAGATCCTTCTTTATATTTTCCTCGTAAACAGTTCACCGCCCTGCCGGATGGACGGATGAAGCAAACAAAGTGTGTATTCCTGGCAACATATATTGTAGTGTACCTGGTGATGTGCACAGAGTACGAAGTAGATGGGGGTACTTATTGCTATTTACTAGGAGTAGTAAGCATTACTTTACTCTCTCACATCGGGGACTGCCTCACTACGGTTTGTTAACCTATTTGATTAGTAGTGTCCTATGCTTGAATTTTTCTTAGTGGCCCTAATTTGAATCAACTAAAAATTAGTCTTGTCGAGTAGGTTAGGAAGCTGTAGTATGAAATTCTCACTTTGTATTAACCTCTCTGTTATACCTCTATAACCTATTTCCTATTTTGTTTTGCATTGGAAATTACTACACTTTCAAAAATGTGCACACTTAGGGTGCGTTCGATTTCCGCCTCAATTTTTTTTTTCACATTAAGGTGACAGATGTCACTTGTTTACTTGTTTATGATTTACTCATGGTCCCACTAAAAGTAGAATAGTAGTCTACCATTGGTTAACTCACATCTAACTACAACAACATTAAACTGAACGCTGCGTTCGTTGAACGGATCCTTATTTAAAAAAAGAAAAAAAAAGAAAAAAAAATAATAGCGTATATTTCTACTTTTTATTAGTAATAGTTACTTTTGTATTAATTACTAGGGTCAAATATGGAAAAATAAACTAAAACAACATATATTTTAGAATGAAATTTGAATGCTCAAAAGATCCATATTAACGGATTTTTGTGTTCTAGGCCTCATTCTTTCACATAGGTTCCGTTTGATGAGTGCGGCTCATTTACTTTTTACATTAATGTGACATATGTCAGTATTTGATTGGACAATTTTAAACTGAACTGTTTTAAAAAACACATGTCAAGTTATTATTCCTTAACCATGGTAACATTTATGTAAAAGCAGCTATGGCCGCGTTATGAGTTTTTCCCATAAAGTTAGGTTTGTTAGCTTTATCATAAAGCTTAGTGTGGTTAACCAATATAAGGTTGACATGTTTGCTTTTTTGTGTATTTAGTTAACACTTTTACCAATAAGGAGTTAACATGTGTCACATTATTCTCAAAGAATGGATTAATGTGCTGAAAGAACGCAGCCTATAGCTGCATTTGCTCGCCAACGTCGAATGCACCCATAGCTGAAATGTTAGTTGATGTCAGTTGTCGGTTGAAGTTAGAAAAAGTAGTAAAAGAAAAAGTAAAAACATTGATGTGACAATTCATGTATGTGACATCGGTCCCATATTTTTTTGTCAGCTGAAACATATAAGTGTTGTCAGTTGAAATTAGAAAAATTAGAGAGAAATATTTGATAGAATAATTGATATATGTGACATATACATTTGATAATGTGACAAAAGAGTGAGGCCATATAGAGACCAAAAGTGAGCTGATCTGATATATTAATTTCCATAAACAGGGCCCAATATCAGTCTATTTGCTACGGCTCAGCTTCATATTGATAGGTAAAAGATTTTTTTTTGGAGAAAGATAGTTCAAATGATATGTGTGGAAATAGACTGCAGATGTGTTTTAGGATTGTTGGGTGTTGACAAAAGCAAGTTAATGGAGTTGATGAGCTAGGCTTCAGCTTCAACATTCACTCCCACGCTTATAATTATGTCAAACGTATTAATAAAACAAGCTTTATTATTATGTACATCCTCAAACCTTCCAAATGTATTTAGCTTCTTATTATGTTACAAATAAATTATAGTACATGCGTAAGTACCCGTAAAGTTTCAAACCC
Source organism: Limonium bicolor (assembly GCA_023374045.1). NCBI lineage: Eukaryota > Viridiplantae > Streptophyta > Magnoliopsida > Caryophyllales > Plumbaginaceae > Limonium > Limonium bicolor. The sequence continues at coordinate 142,871,247 of CM041776.1, read as the reverse complement.
TATTCTTCAAAATGCAAGTAAGTTATTATTCTCTTATATGTAATAATTATTTCAATAATGTATTAATAAAATAACTAACATAATTACGGGTTCTTTTTTCTTAACTAGAAGTCTAGGTTTCTAGTTTTTTTAAATATAAGTATGTTTTTGAAGATAATTACGGGCACTGTTAATTTCATGTGTTGATTTTGTTGAAAATGTTCGGAAGATAAACTCTTAATGGCTTTTTCGATATTGTTGTGTGAGTAATAGCGATTACATGAATGGGCTAGGTAAGGTGGATGAAGGGGTTAGTTTTCTTTTAGATGGAATTTTGGTTGAAGTATTGGAATTAGAAGACAAACGGTTTGTTTTTTTTGGCACGTTGATGAAAATGTTTGTGCTCATCTACTTACTCGGAGGGGGTTAGTGAATTGTAATGAATCTTCTTGGCAAAGTGATATTCCATCTGATGTATATGCACTGATTAATGAATAGTTTTCCTTGAAAAAGAAATAAAGGGGAATCATCCAATATGATTATTACCTTCTCAAGAATACGAGGGTGCTTGAGTTGGTCCAGCGGGCGAAAATCGTTGTCGTAAAAGCCAATAAGTTCCTCCCATTCCAGCCTTTGCTTGTAAGCTCAACTAAAAAAAAATTGATGCCAGCTTGGTGAGGTATTGCACTGAATTTATTTGTGGAGTCCTTGATGGATATTCCGATTAGTCTCCTGGTATTATGATTGGACCAGTTTTACTTTTATGTGTTGTCTTGTCCTGTCCTGCGTTTCTTGTAACTTCAAAATTCAAGTTCCAAAGGGGGAACCATTGCCATCCAAATTGAGGTAGGAGGATATTGAGCTCGTTTGGGGAACAACTTCCAGCAGCAGACAGCTTCTCAATTTCTAAAATCAGTAGGGTTCCACCAAACACCCAAAACCAGTAGCTGACAGCTTCTGCAAAATCATCAGCTAACAGCTTCTCAATTTTCAGCAGTAGAACCTAACAATTGTCTCTGCTTTTTAAAACCATCAGCAGACGTTCCACCAAACACCAAAACTAGCAGTTGACAGCTTCTACAAAACTATCAGCAGACAACTTCTCAATTTCCAGCAGCAGGACCCAACAGCAGCCCCTAGCAGCTGTCCCCAAACGAACCCATTTGCGTGGCCAAATTGCTCTGCCGTGTATTCTCTTTCTCAGTGTACATAAACACTACTATAATATTGAGAATAAAGTTCCTTGGAAAACCGAGGTCCAGGGGATGCATAAGACTGCCGCGCTTGTTTTCATCTTAATTGAAGTAACAAGCTAGTTGACGGTTGAAATTGTTAGATATATTAGAAAACAAAATAGAAAATTGGTCTTTTGTTAGGAGGGAAATTAAACTGATCTTTTTTTTTTGTCTTAGTTATAATAGGGGTGAGAGTAATTCCTAAATCCAAGGGCATATATATGTTGTATATAAGATTCTCATCGTGGGGGTGGAGTTATAATCCTTTCACGTGGTGGCATGAAAAGCAGCCTTCTCTTTCCTTCTCGACATATATAGTGGTGTTTTATATCTTGTTGGTGCTATTGGAGATTATACTCCTCCGTTTCCTTGCTCATTCACTTATCTAAGGCTACCGAGTGTGTAGTGCACCGACAAAATGTCATAAGCAATTACGTCTTAATAAGTTTCTGTACTTGCATGTCATATAGCATCTTTCAGAATGTGTAGAAGATTATTCTATTTACTTTAAGACACAAAGCTGCTGCCACTTGCGAGAGATTATGAAGATAGAAAAGTGTACTTGCAAGGTGGAAGAGAAAAGTTTGGAGGTCATATATTTTAATAAAGCCCTCTAAACGGGTGATTTTTTTTTTTTTTTGAAAACCGGTGATTTTTTTAACACTTTCAAAGTACACTTTCACTTTTTATGATTGTAGTGTGTTTCTAATTTATATTCACTGGTTAACGGATTGTTACCGTTTTTTAAATTTTTGATATTGCACAAACTTGGACTTATATATTCTGTTTTTTTTTTTTTTGATCATGACTATATCCTGTGATTATTTTAATCTCGACATGCAATATAGTACTGCGCTTTATCGGGTGCCTCTTTTAATTTTAAAACTTTTGGAGAATTTGATATACAGGCTTTTTGTGGAGAATCACCATCGTCATTTTTCTTGTAGCTACCTTGTTTTTAAATAATGTCTACCGTTTGGAGAATCAAAGTTTTTTTTTTCTTTTAAGATTGAAAAATCTATGTTCAAACTCTGGCGCTATATTTCTATATTGATATATTATGTTCATGAGGAAGATCAAGGTAGCATTTGGCACTAGCTTTTCTTTGCTGTCTTTAAGCTGCTACCATTCCCCGGAGAATTTCCCCCGCATATAGTTTTCTCGTCCAGAAATCTTTTTGTCCTGCTCAATTCTTGTGTTTGTTTTTTTGTAATTGTTTTGTATCCATCTTTTTGTAAAGGCGAGAAAGGCCCAGTGCCTCAGTATTGCCTCTATAGACTCGGTTTCCAGTCGCTTATAAAAAAATTGGACATTTGGCAGTTAAGATTGACCATGTTACTCCATTATGAATATGGGTTAGAAAGTAACTGTTCGATTGGTAGGTTCACCCAAATTACTTGGTTGTTACACTCAAGCAACCTGAATAAGAAAATAAAGCAGAAGCAAATGAACTTAATGTAAGGAAAGTGATGTGAATCTAGACCTGTATTCAATAAATCAATAGGTACAATGGAGAGCTCCTATTCAAGTTAAATAGACAAACTCTACGTAACTTATCTTTCTCACAACACCTACTAATGGATCAACTATGCTCTAATGGTGTAGTTGACTGAAAAATTCATCTATATGCTATTATCTCTGAAGTATATCTAAACAATCTCTCAAACGAATTTTCAGATGTGATTTGCTTTCTTGCTCTCTCATAGCTCTAAACTTCTGGCAAATCAATAAAGAACCTCTCATCCTTATTCAGCAGCAATTATATTGGCTGGCATAGTGCTAAAAAGTCTATTGAGCGATTCTTCTTGGGCTTGAATCCTTGGAGCCACTTGCTGGTCACATAGATCTCATTAGGGCAAGGTTGTGCTCTTGGTTTCTTGATGGTTTGTGTGCCACTTGCAATGAACAGGTTTGCAAATTCATCGAACTGAGATTGACTTTGCGGTTCTTGATTGACTTACTGAACCTTGATTGACTCGGTGAACCTTGATTGGCTCAGTGTGTGGTTTGTTTGCTTTGCACCAAGCATATATTATCAAGAGTACATAGGGTCTAACTTGTTCCGCTTTTTACTAATGATGATGGCAAAACTCCTTCATGTATTCTGCACTCTACTTGCAATTACAAGACAACATGAGGTGTTCCAACACTAGCAGAAAGGGACAAGGTCCCCCCAAGATGGAGCACTTTCCAATAGAAGAGGAAACTGACTATCCAAAGTTCCTCCTTAGGTCGAGCAATTAAGCACTCCATGTAAAGCAAAGCATAACTAAAATATCAATGATGAAAAATTAACCACAAGCTAAGCTTGCAAATGATAGTCAAACAAGCAGCGGCGGAGCTACGTTATTAGTTGGGTGGGCTTGGCCCCCCAATTGATTAAAAAAATCAACAAAAATTATGTATAATAAACTAATTTGAGTGACAGGCCCCTCTAACATTGTAATAGTGGCCCCCCCAAAGAGTAAAATCTGGCTCCGTCCCTGCAAACAAGCCATTTAAAGACAAGCAAATTGATTCGTTTTGCTACAAACCAAAATGACTCGCTCAATCAAGACATGGGATACGGTGCTTTCCCCTTTTTGTCAACATTGGGGAAATGAATGTAATCTTTCACCAAAAGAGTGAGTTTCTCAACCCTCACCTGGTTTTTCATGGGTCAGGTTTTGGGTATAAATTGATCTTGACACCCCTAGCCTCTAGAGACGATATTTGAACGTAATGCCCCAAGCTTGAACTGTGTCAATCTTAAGACGACCTAATAGGATGCCAACTTTAGGCAGCATGATTGAAGGGGGTGTACACTTGTAAAGACAGCTTGGGACCACTTTCCCTTTCTTGGCAGGGGAAATGTGAAATGAATGTGAGAGCTGGCAAGTAGTGCCTTGGATAGAAAGTAGGTGTGCCTTACATGCTTCTTATAACCATCTAGGTGAGTTAGTATCCTTATGGGTTTGATCCCTGCCTCCTAACACTTATATCTTCACTTTGGTTTTATTTTTAAACACAACCTTTGAAGACAATGTAAAAGATGAGGGCTTGTGAATGGATGCTTCATTATAAAATTAACCAATTGAAGGGCCCTTTTCATACAAGTGGAGGGAGATTGCATCCCGAGGGATGTCACAAGCTTGGATTAATTAATCCCAAGTTTGAAGGAGTGATTTCCGAACTCAAGGGTCATTTCCTTTACTAAATGCATTTCAAAGTGAAATATCCTTCAGGTGGATGCAATAGTATTAATCTTTAATCTATTATAGTTGTGGGTGATGGCGTAAATAATCTTGTCAAGGAATTGGTTTCTTGGTGCAAATGGGGATCCTAAGAATTAGATCCAAGCAATTCGGCTAAAGTAATGATCATCAGTTTTCTTCAGATCAAAGGAATTATTAAAAGATTTTGTTGTGGAGCTAATGATATTATTTGAGATAGTAATACTGAAGCTGAGAACTGTATACTCTCCTATAGGATAATTAGATAAGGGTGGGACATCCCACATAGGAAAGACGCTTACCTCACCAAACATATATTTTCCTATGGATGCTGTTCATTATGGGGTTGAAGTAAGAAGTTTGAGGGTTTCCTAACAGTGATAGAAATCATCTAATGGAACCCATAATCTTATTGCCAATCAGACAAGACAATGCGCCTTGACCCAAACCTAGGTCTCTTTAGAATCCTAAGGTAGTGTAAGGGGTAAATCCCTCCAATAAGGCTAAGAGTATTTTAGGATACTCAAAGCAATGTTATGAGGGACTGCTTTGAGAACAAAATATAAGTTAGAGTGATTCAACCTAGTGTTGGAGACTTTAGAAAAGAGAATGACCTTGTCGAGGAGAGAGATGGAAGAGAACTAAAAATGTAAGGATGAAAGGACAGATATGAAGTTCTCCACAGGGGCAGCGGTAATGGAACTTATACTTTGGTAGGAGATGAGCAAGTAGTCTACAATGCATGATTATGACCAGTACAAAGAGCAAGAAGAGAAAGGAACCTCTGTCATTATCGCTAATGATGGAGATATAAGGGATATATTGCTTGACATAGTTAATAAAGGTGGGGGAGGCTGAGATAGATTATAGAGACATTGAGGAAAAACAAATTGACAACATCAAAACATTTTTAATATCCACATTCGTCATACGAGGTGAAGTGTGGGCTCTCTAATAGTGGCTTCCCTGTTAAATCTTCTAACAGCATGTTCAGCAATAAATTCATGTCTTAAACTTATTCTTAGTAGGGTTTTGATCAATTCATCGATAATTCTTAAAAAAAAAAATCCATAACTTCCAACATTATGAATTTTGAACTCTCTTCTCCAAATATCAATACTAAGACTGAACATCTATATCATGCAGTAGGATACACAATTTTTTTTAACTGAAACGTTGGATTGGATGGAATCGTTGCTTTAATAAATTAGAGTATGTGAACAAGTTTGTTAACACCTGGAATCCTATTTTCACCGAGGTGTCCTTTAGCTGGAGTGTTCTAAAACCATTTGATGATTATCAAAATTTTATGATCAGAATGTGGCTCGCTTTGATCATGACAGATTTGACATAACTTGTGAAAATCAAAGTGTTTGTGTGAAAACATATTAACTTTCTGGAATTGATTGTCTATTTTTGTGAGAGAGAACTAGACAAGGTCTGCAATCTCTCTGGAATGGTCTTTTTTCTTTTCCTCTATGGTGTGTTTGTATTATGGTCAAACGAGGGTACATGAGGTGAAAATTGGCCTTGGCTTTGTTTAACAAAGGCGAATCTTGGTGAAGTCTCAAAATGTTAATTTAACTGTTTGAGAAATGTGGGAATCACGATCAGTCCCTAAAAATTCTGATTTTTGCCCTCTTATGAAATTAAAAGAGCACATAATTTTGGAGTAAATAGTTGAAATTCATTTTTATCTTGTTCAGTATTGCTCACACCTGAACCAGAAGGTAATAAAATGTGGTGAAGAGGTAGTTGAACTTTCCTTGGAAAAATGTAAGCATTAGCCTTACTCAATCTAAAGTAATCTTCATACTATTTTTCTCAACCACTTGTAAAAATTTAAAATGCTGCTCCCAAATAAAGTGGATGGCAATGTTCACCTCGATTTCTAGTTGACATTTTCATCACAGATAATCTTATTGAACCTTGTAATCAAACACATTACAGCTTTCAACAGGTGGGTACCAATGTTAGTTTTCGGCTAGCCAGAATGACAAGAATATCAGACACCTGGTTCGGCTAAATGGTATGATGAGTGTGAAAATCAGAATCTTAATTCACATCTCACTGAACATATAGCATGTTCATGAGGTTTTTGAGAAGGGAGAGAGCGATCATTAGTTGGGTGAAATGTGTTGATATATAGGTTTAACTGAGACAAGAAGTGAGAGAGGTAAACAAGGAGGGGATTTTTTTTTTTTTACTTGTAAACTCAATTTTGGGTGTAGAACAATAGAAAATCTGTTCACGTGGGAGTGGCGTAGATGGCGCTGAGGCACAGAGCTTCTCACCTATTCTAGCTTTAGTAGGAAAGAAAAAAAGATTTCCTCAGGGTCTGCCATTTCGCTTTGTCAGTGCTTCATTTTATTCTTGCTTCGCTCATGTCAGAGTTTTATTGTGGATAGATGAACGGTGGTGGGTCATTTGTGAAGTGGAGAATCAGTGTTATATTTCCATGTTACCCTAGGTTCGCATAGCTTCCTTTGTGGGTCCTGATAATTATCCCATTTGCCCTTTGTTCTCACAGTTGCCCTCTTACTGTTCTTGATTTCTTCTTTTGATTGCTTGTCCGTGTTTGAACAAGTTACATTGGTGACAATCATGTTCCGCCAAGTTGGTTGTTTCTTCGCTGTGTGTTGCAGAATTTAGGGGGCTCAACCAGGTTGTAGGTGCAATTATTGCTCAATGCCATCCTTGATTTACCGAAATTGCGAGCGACGACTGTAAACCATATCATTTTGTCGTTTTCTTGATCTCATTCTTGGCTGATTTGATTTACATTGTCAACTAGAGGAAATGGCATGAATTGTTTATGCTCGTTAATTAATTATTCGATCCTGTAAGAAGCAACTTACATGGATGATACTAATAACAGCTCCTCCCAAAACACCACCAAATCCAAATTTTCCGGTATGGGTCCATGTGTCTCTTCTCTTTTAGTAGTACCCTGCCTGAACTTGCTCTTATTTATTAGGTCTAGACGTAGTCTATGGTACGTGGGTCCTACCTTTCCCTTTCTTTAAATATGAATGTGGAAAGCGTTTTTATGATATATCACACTCCTATAATACATGGTGAGAGCGTGCATCGCGGGGTTTCTGGTCTCTGCCTTTTTTGACTGTCGAATGTTGATTTGATCGGGCCTCTCTCCCTCTCTTGTACTGTCTTGTCGTTCTCTCTCTCACCTCCTCTCATAACTGGTACTCCTCATCCGTCCTGAATTGATCGTCTTGTTTGCTTTATGATACGTTTTTCCACTTCAATATTAAACATATAAGATAAAATAATTTTATAAAACTAAATTTTGTAACATATAGTTTATCATGTAAGGAATTATCTACAAAACTTAAATTTTTAAAATTAATTTATCTATATGTTAAAAATTGAAGTCAAATAACATGTCCAAATAGTAAACAAGACGATCAATTCAGGACGGAGGAGAGTAGTACGTTTATCTCTCTCATCAACAATTTATGTGCAGTTTCATCCTTCAAATTTCTATGGGCTTTTCTCTAAACGTGTATGTATGCCTTTGTGCTAAATTCTTCATTTGTATGTGTCTACTGTCAAACTCTCATGTTCTGATCATCTTGATTGAGGTTGCTCTGAAACGATTGCTTAACATCATAATAACCATGCTTGTATACTATACATGGACATTCCAAAGCTCTAGATATGAAGAATGATGATAATAATTCTAACATGGGAAATTAAGTGACATGGGAAATTAAGTGACTATTGTGAGGGTTGGGCTTGGGCCTACCTATATAGGGTTAGGTCTTGGTTAACTTTTGAGGTGAGGATTGTGCCTAAATAAGTTAGTTTCGAACACCTAACGCATGGATAATTTTACCCTTTAAGTTGACAACCCCGGAGAAGATGTTAGTTTGGCCCTGTGTGGAACATCTTCCATCAGAAGCGTCACCGAAATTCAAATAGCAAACGATGAAAGAAACAACGCAGAAAATGCGATTTGCTTTTGTTGATTACCATTTTGAGGAAGATGTACCCCAAACTCTAAACATGGTTGGTGGCAGATACGTGGAAGCGCAGCAATGATTGTGCAAAAAGCGTTGCCTCGGCATTCCAAAATCAAGTTGGTTTCAGTAGACTCATCTTCATCAACCTGGATCGAGAGACTCGCAAATAGACAACAGAAGCTGCTGCAAACCTCAATAGCTAGGATAGGGATGTTATTAGGTCAGTATAATAAGGAAGATCTTAACTCATCAGTATAATCTAATTTTGACCAACATACCACATGCCCTTCACGGATGACTGTCTAAAACCATCATTGGAGATCACTGAGCGGCTGAAGCACGCTGATACTATCCTAACGGGTGAACAAATGGACGTACTCGACATCCAAAGGAAATTACAAAAGATAACTCGGATCAAACTTGACTAATGAAAGGTCAATTCCCTTCGGAATATTAGACTTGGGAAGGTCAAAGGTCAATCTGTAACCCGGGCCGCAGCAATTTGCTTATGGGGTATGTCCCTTCTTGCGTGTAACATAGAGTTAATTTCCACCAAGCCAAAATCAGTGAATTGTGATATTCATTACAAGATCGCCTCCTATCATACTGTATTGTGGACTACATCACAGACTTCAGGACCTTCTTAATGCAGCTCTTGCTCAGTTGGATCCTTTATCTGATGTTGCATGGTTTTATATTAATAGGTTTGAGAATTTTATAGCACACAACCTAGCATATCATGCTAGAAATTCCTTAACTTTGAACGCGCACTTTGTTCCTAATATCAATATATAACCACAATTTCAAATTTTTTTTGCATTTATGAAGCTTGGTTCGTATAGAAAGTGCCAAACACATGCTTTTTTTTTTTTATAGAACTTCATACTCCATTCATAACAGTTAATTTACATCAACATCAAGCTTGCAAGCCTGTGCTAGCTTCAGGGGAATATCAGTTCCTTCCCAAGACTTAAACAGCATAGAACTATTATACATCAACGACATAAGCATCACTGGAAAGTTCATACCAGAATTATCTAAGTTTAGCTTAACTATATTACATGATCTAGCTAGACAAAACAATTGCAACCAATTGTCAGAAGGGACTGCTGTCATCTGCTTGTCCTTGATCCTCTGAAGAAACTCAAGCGTTTGTGGAAAGCAGACATCAACATCCAAGTCTGTTAAGCCTGCTTCCACTGCTCTTTTCATACCGAAAACCAAACCTTGTATCTCTGCCCCAAGAAGGGTACAAGAAACTCCCATTTACTTGTTAAAACCTTGAATCATCTCACCGTCTGTCTTCCTCAGAGAACCTACTAAAATCAGGGCCTTTCCTCGCCTCTTCCTACATCCTACATTTAGTTTTGTAGTGTCCTGATCAGGAGGATCCCAAACATAAGTAGCATCTGTAATAGAGAACTTATTATTCAGATCAGTTTTGAAAGCAACTGTAAACGCAAGGTTGGACTGGACAGTTGCAATCCACGATATATCACTGTTATGCCTAACCGAATTTTTGGCATCATAGATTGCCCACAAATTATTTAGAATCAATTCTAATTTCTCATCAGGCCATCTGTCCACTTCAGTGAACAGCCAGTCATAAATATCATTACCATCTGCTGGAGAAGAGCTAGGAATATCAATCAACCCATTCCAGAGGTTATTAACCATTGCACACTCGAATAAAGAGTGGAATAAGGTATCCACCTTGGAACAGAAGCAACATGAGGGAGAGCTTCCTGTTCTCTTAGCTATGTTGGCCACGCATGGAACAATGTTTCTCAACAGTTTCCACTGTAACAGTTTGACTCTTGGACAGCATTGCAACTTTGCAATTCTTTTAGTCAAGCTATGGGTATTAGAGCTGGAGGAAGACTGATTAGAAAACATCACTTGAAGATCTAAATCATAAGCAGATTTGACAAAAAAGCGCCTATCTTTGGTAGGATGCCACTTCCTTTGATCACTTCCTGAACTAGGAATATTAATCTTCGTGATATCTTCTACATCAATACTCCACAAATGATCCCTTAACATATCCAGGTTCCACTTGTTGCTGTCCTGATTGATAAAATAAGAAACCGTGATATCATAGCATATAAGAGGCTTTGGAGTAAACGGCCTATAAGAGAAAGGTCTTGGGATCCAAGGCTCTTCCCACAACTTTATAGTCTTCCCATCCTCAATATCCTTCCTTATTCCTTTTTTTTGAATATCTAGAGATGATACTATAGATCTCCAGATATGACTGTCATGACTTCCTCTGCTAACCTCATAAATTCCTTATCAGGGAAGTAAATGCTTTTCATAAACCTAGAAACAAGAGAGGAGGGATTTATCAAGAAATGCCAAGCTTGTTTTGCTAACAGTGCCCTATTAAAAGAAGCTGCAGATCTGAAACCCATGCCACCCGATTCTTTACTTTTACAAACTTCTTCCCATTTAAGCCAATGTAAACTTCTCTTATCAATCACCCCTCCCCACCAGAAGGAAGCTAGAATTGAATTGATTTTTCCAGAACCCCTTTAGGGAGAAGATACAGGACATGGAGTAAACAGGAATAGCCTGAAGGACACTTGTGACCAGAATAGCTCTCCCAGCCTGAGACATCAGCTTTCCTCAGTTCTGAACTTTTTTCCTGTTGTTTCTATTATGTAATTAAAGAACTCCTTTCTATTCCTTCCCATCTTAGTAGGCAGATCTAGATATTTTTTGAAAGAAGAAGAAGTTTCCTCATACCCCAGAATATGACAATATGAGCTTTGATCTGAGAATTCAGCTTCTTACTAAAGATCACCTCTGATTTACTATCATTGATCACATGCCCTGAAGAAGAAAGAAAAGCCTGAAGAGATTCTTTGAGGAAGATAGCATTTTGTACAGACCCACTACCACAGAATAATATATCATCTGCAAAAGCCAAGTGATTAATAGAGGGACCCGTTTTGGACAGTCTCACCCCCTTGTAGTGCCCTTTGGCTTCTGAACTATTTAGAAAACTGGATAATGCTTCTTGGGCCAGAATAAACAGGTAAGGCGAGATAGGATCTCCTTGCCTTGTTCCTCTAGATGGAGAAAAAATTTACCCGGAGCATTGATCAACAAAGCACATTTCGTAGAGGAGATGCAATTAAGAACAGGCAAGATCCCACTCTCAGGGAAACCCATTGCTATAAGAACATCTTTCAGAAAACTCCACTCAAGTCTATCATAAGCCTTACTTAAATCAATATTAAGAGCGAAATGGCCTTTCTTCTGAGCCTGACTTCTATCTAGAAAATGCATGATTCTCCCGAAATAATTATGTTATCCGTAATGAGATGACCCTTGACAAACCCCGACTGATTAGCTGAGATAATATCCGGAAGAATTCCTTTAACTCTATTCGCTAAGACTTTTGAGGTAATCTTATAAACGAAGTTGCATAGAGCTATCGGTCTATAATCACTGATATTAATAGCTCCTTTAACTTTTGGAATCAGGGTAATAAAGAACTGATTGAGAGAGTCGGAAAAAGGGTTACCTCTAAGATTATCCAAGACTGAATCAATCACCTGCTGTCCTACAATACTCCAGTATGATTTGAAGAAATTTCCATTGAACCCGTCCGGACCAGGAGACTTATCTCCACTCAAACTCTTCATAGCAGCCACTACTTCAGAAGCTGTATAAGGGGCTGACAGAGAGCTGATGTGATCCTGCGAAAGTCTTCCTTTAACAGCTTCAGTAAATCTACTATCTGTCTGAGTAGAGGAAGAATGAAACATATTCTGAAAATGATGTCTGACAATCTCTTCAATGTTTTTCCAATCATAGCACATAACTTCAGCATTGTTTCAAATCCCAAAAATAGAATTTCCCCTCCTTCAAGCCGAAGCTCTAGAATGAAAGAAATGAGTATTCCTATCTGCTTCTTTCATCCATTGAATTCTTGATCTCTGCTTCCACCATGCTTCTTCTTTAAAAGCAAGCAATTCTAAGTCCAGCATAACTCTTTTTCTGTTAGAAGAAGACCCAACTGTTACCGGCCCTTGATTCAACAGATAGAGTTCCTCTTTCTTTTTTTTGATTTTCCATTTTATCTTACCAAAGGACCACCCTTTCCATCTAATCAAAGCTTTTTCACTCTCTGATAATTTTTGAACTAACCCAGCTCCTTGAACGCTCCAGACCTCAGACACAATTTGGTAGCACTTATTTTCTTTAAGCCAAGCATTCTCAAATCTGAATATATGCTTGGGCTTTTTTTGGTTACCAAAAAATCTAATCATCAAAGGTCGATGATCAGAGTCCTCCCATTGTAAGTGCTCTGCTGAAAACTGAGGAAAAACATCTAGAGCTTTATCACACAGCAGAGCTCTATCAAGTCTGCAAATTGAGTTTCTGTCATCCAATTGCCCATTTGTAAAAGTACCTTTGAACCCAAGTAACCAGCATCAGAAAGGTGACACAAGTCCACAACATCCCTAAACTCCTTCATCTGATCATCGCTCCTTAATCTACCTCCAGTTTTTTCCTTATTCCACATTATCTGATTGAAATCTCCTAAAATGACCCAAACACCAGACACTTGAGATCGAATAACCTTCATAAGCTTCCAAGAAAGGAATTTCATCCTCCAGTCTGCCCATCCGTAAAAACCAGTAAGATGCAATTCAGTCCCACCAGGAAAGACCACTTCAGAAGTAATATGGTGCGAAGAAGAGTTACTAATGGTAACACAAACAGAAGGTTTCCCCAACAAAGCCAGTCCTCCACTTCTTCCTATACTTGCCACAGCAAACCAGTTATAGTTTTTAACTTTTTACTAATACAGCCCATCTCTTCTACTGATCTGTAAGTCTCCATTAGAAACATAAGCTCCGGAGATTTAGACCTTACATCCAAAACCCAAGCTACTGCCTGAGGGCGACCCAACCCTCGGCAGTTGTAGCTAAGACAACTCATAATACCTGACAGCCTTGCTTAACCTTACTGATTAGCCACACCTGCCTTATCAAATACTGACGAAACCAATCACAAAGACAGTATAGATATGTCAACTGACCCAACCAATCCTACAGAAAAACACTCGAGACCTCCGACAAACAAGCACCCCGACGACTATTGCTCCAACAGCCTACACATTTACTGATCAGAGAACTAGCCTACAACACACAGGAGAATACCAGACGCTGCCCTGGAGACTGCTACAATCGAATCCAACACACACCTCTAAAAGGCCTTGACTCGACAACCCGACAAGCAGAAGAAAATCGGGGAAGGAAATCCCAAGAGACTGGATGCCACCGGAAGCAATCGACCAGAAAGGGAGTAGCCTGCTTCAAAAATGGAAATCACAACCGGAGAGGGGATAGAGGAGGCAGAAGGCCTAACTCACTAAAATAATCAGATGAGAAATAGGGAAACGCTCGCAAACGTCTCTGAAATCGCCTCAGGAGAGCGCGATACGGATGAACCCTGCCTCGACGAATTTGCCAAGAGCTTGATAGAAAATCACAGTGTGAACAGAAGGGAGATGGGGGTCTCCTCCACAATTGCCTCCATAGTCGCCGCCGGAAAGTGTCCCTCAACCCTAGATAAAAATTCGCAGGAGATATCCAACGTTCAAGTTGATGTCTTGATGAATTGACATGCTGGTTAACAAAGAGATCTTGGTGGACGTTGAGTGAGTGAAACCAGGGAGGGAATTAGTGAACTACATCAAGTTCTTGCTTTTAGCATTCCTTGTTGCTGATCTCACCGATGGTGGATGTTAAGTGAGACATGCAAGCAGTTTTGCGATATCGTGATAATTAAGATAGAGCGAGCTCCTTTCCTACTAGCTTGAATTTGTTATTTTTGGAAGATCTCATTTTGGGAACTGACACTAGAAATCATTGGTAATGGCCTTGAAGAATCCGATGGGCGTGTCTTCATCGTCTGGGAATCAGTCTACTCCTAGAGATGTTAGGAAAGTGGATTCGACTATCTCCGTTTTGCATGTATGTCCTAGACCTTTAGAAGATCTTTGTCAAGTCTTATCACCTCGTTGCACTGGTTGAAATTCACTCATCTACATGAGTTCGGTCACCAGCCTGCCACTCCAGATAATAGTGTAAGTCCTGATTCTATCCCCTCACTCGTAGAATAAAAGTGTACAATTGCTCAATTTTTTTTGGAACACAATTAAGCTTGGGCATGGAAATCGAGAGGCACGGAGAAAGGGTTATTCCCACATTTAAATTTGAACAAATTTATTTTTGATAATGGGAAGCACAAGACCTAAAGAACCGCATAAGCGGGCTAACATCAAAGCCAACAATGATGAAAAAAACAAATAGAGCCCATACCTTTCTAGTCATACCCTTCCTATCTGCAATGAGGTTATCTAAACCTTTAACTTCTTGCTCTTACTCTACTCTTACCTTTACTAGCAACCTTACTAACAAGAAAGAATTTGCTAAAACCCACTAGACTCTTCTTAGGTCCCAAAATTTGAACGAATAACATTGAACATTGAAAGGTTTTTGGTTGTGCAATGACATTGTTGTACAAAATTATAAATATACTTTGCAATCTAATGGACAGTGAAACCAGTCGAATTAGTACAACAAGAGTTGTATTCACAGGGAAAATAAGTGAGTAATAAAATAAAATTAACTATCTAAGATAGATGTACCCCGAGATAGATCTTTGCTCTTATCACCCTTTACTATCGATCGTCAATTCCTAAACTCATAGCTAAACAATGGGAACACTTAACTAACAGCATACTTAAGGTCTACTAAGTTTAATCAATCTAGCCGGAACTCGAAGGTTAGTTCAAGCACTCGATTCAATCATTAGCATTAAACGCAAGTCTCCCTAAGATGCAATGCAATCTATCTTGGTGACCTTTGATAAATGGCATTAATTGAGTTCCTAATGGTATAAATTTCTACTTTCGGTTAAGTACGGTAGAAATTTACACTAACGATAAACTAGTCAACAACGTAAAACTAACAAATTTAACACATTGATAATAAATTGAGCAAACCCTAAGCAAATCCCCAATTATCATTTAGACAAGCTTAAAAGTCATAAACACTTGATATTATCATACATTAAGCACAGGACCAAAATAAAGTTAAAATGGCAAAATCCTATCCCTAAGTACAAGGAGGTTCTCCCTCCCCCATTAGAGCATAAATAAGAGAGAAGAGAAGAAATAGTTATGGAAGGTTGAAGAGAGCTTCCAAGGAGGTGAGATTTCTCCTCATCTTCTTCTTCCTCTTCCTCGCCATTCTAATCATTGGGGCTCCTATTCCTTTCTCTCATTTCCTTTGTTTTAATTAATGTGATTTTGCTCTGCTTTTGACTGATTCGGGTGTGTGTCCGAGTCTGTAGACCTAGACATTGTCGTGACACGATTAGGGCGCTTCATTACTGGTTTAGGGACACATTCCTGAATGGGAGTAGAAAATAGGCAAAAACTGTTTCGTTGCTTTGGTTCGGGTATGTTTACCCAGACATACTTGGACCACTCCCGAACTATGGCAGAAGCTTCATCTGGATTTTAGTTCGGATCTGTTCACCCGGACAAAGTCCCGGACCATTGCCAATTTGTCTAGTAGCTTTGTCGTAGTACAAACCTGGACACATGTCTGGACACTTGTACAATGCAGCATATCTTCTTTGTTCTTGTTCTGTTTGAGATTCGTTTACACCTACGTGTTTCTCTCTTTGTCTACTTTGCTTCTAAGCTATGCTAATCCTTCTGTTTATGTAATGAATGTGTAAAAACATAACTAAAACACAAAAGTAGAGGAAAACACGCTACAATGAAGAAATGAACATAATAAGTGTTGATAAAGCCAATGAATTACCCTTTAAAACATATTCATTTTTACAACACGAAAATATAGTAAAACACAATAGACTAATATGTCACAGTCCCATCCCTACCAAGATCCATTGCTAGACCTTTCTTGACCTGAACCTAGAGCTGATCAATATTGACCTGGCCCGGCCGAAAATAAAGCCCGAAAAATCCGTTCAAAAAAAATTTTGGGCAGGCTTGGACAACAAATCAGGCCTGAATGAAAAATCGGGCCGGGCTTCGGCAAAATTAGGCCCACAACTAAGTCCGGCCCGACCCGGTTTACTTTCTTATATAGTTTTAATATTATACTCCCTCTTGTTCTCAATATATGATTAGTTGGGTCTTTTCACTATTTTAAAATATAACGTATTGTAGTCTTTTTTGTTTACTTTTCAATTCTATCCCTCACCTTTAATTTCACAACTCTGCTTTTCAAATTATTTCAGTTCCCAATGCAAAAATTACGGGCAAAATAGTCTAACTTTTTCGTCTTTAATTCTTGTAACTATAGCTAGAAAATCAAGTATTTTTTTTGATATAAACTGTTATCACCATATATTATAAGAAAAGAGAGGCCAACTAGCGGACCCAGATGGACTAACACCATCTTGTCCCACTAACTCCAAATCCAACTTACAAGCCATAGCTATATTGGGGGGAATGAGATCGCCCACCCAAACCAGCGTATTTTCAAAAAGATGGTTTCCCGTATTACACAAAAGCCTAATCGGGTAGTTCTCATACAAAGAAGAGTCTCCCCTTACAATACTAACAAACTTTGGCGTTAGCTCTCTAACTTTGCAAATCTCTTCCCAACTCGCATTCTCCCTTTTATATCTCCCAAGTTGAGGATAATCTCGAAATGCTTCTCTACTGTATCAAAGCAAATGCTATGGCTACCCACCGAGATAGCAAGCTCCATAGTAATTCGTTTTGCTTTAATATCAGCCACCTGCACTTTTAAAGTGCTAGAAATTCTCCGATTGAAAGCTACAATAGGTATACCACGGTCATTACGAATAATTCCCGCTATAACCCGATCACCATATCGACTAGGATGCATGACTGTACAAATATTGAAAAAACCACTAGGCGGAGGCAGCCTCACTGTTTGTGGAATAAGAGGGGGAGAGATACTCATAATCTGAATATAAGCTTCGGTGAAAGTGGTGTTTACCTCTACTTCTTTCCACCATCCTAGCTCTGGGTTGTGCTTGACTTTGTTCCTCGAAGCATAGATGACCCAAAGTTTTTTGGCAATGTGGGAGAACTTTTTCGCGCTCCAGATATTGGTCTTTCGAAGAAACCAGTCGATCATACCCTCTACATTTTTCAGAACGAAATTAACATCAATTAACTCCTTCCAAATCTCCTTCACTGCACATCAATGAAAGAAGCAGTGCGCCAGATTATCCTTATCCCCACAGAAAAAACATTTGGAGTCCCCTTCAATCCTCCTAGCCAGGTTGTCCTGCCACGGGATTATGTTACCCAAAAACTTCCATAGATTAAGCTTCACTCTCGGGCAACAGAGCGAGGTTTTAATCTTCTTCCTAGCTCTCCCAATGTAAGGAGGATGGCTAGACGAGCTATCAGCCCTAGCATCCTCCACCAGAGAGTTATAAGCCGACTTGACTGGAAACTTTTTATTTTTGGAGAAGTTCCAGTTACAATTACTCCCCATATCTTGAGTCGGAGACATGGAAGAATCTACCCCAGAGGTAACCTGAACACGCGAGCCATTCCTAAGCAAATACAACACCGAGGAGATAGATTTTCATATAGGGCTACCTTTTTTGGCGGGAAGGCAGTCTCTAATGGAATCTTGGGGATAATAAAGTTGTTTCGTAACTTGGGCCACTAAAGACCTAGGAACCATGAGTAGTCTCCAAAGTTGTTTAACCAAAAGAGCTTTGTTGAAGTTCTCAACTTCTATGAACCCTAGCCCGCCTTGTTCCACAGAATCACACATTTTATCCCATTTGAACAAATGGAGTGCCCTTTTATCAGATTTTCCACTCCACCAGAAGGAAGCAAAAGCTGAGTTAAGCTTCATAATAATGCCCTTGGGGAGCGCCAAAAGAGACATGGAATAGTTGGGGATAGACTGGAGAACACTAGAAACCATGATGGATCTAGCTGCTTGGGTCATGGGTTTCGTCCAACTAGAGATTCTTTTACGAACAGACTCAATCAGATAGGTAAAGAGATCATGTTTTCTCCTACCTATCTTAAGGGGAAGGCCCAAGTATTTAGAGAAGCAAGGGACCTCTTGGACATTCAGCAAGGAGGATAAGTTTCCTTTGATGGAGGGGGATAATTTTTTACTGAACACTAATTCTTATTTGAGATGATTTATTTTGTGCCCAGAAGCTTGAAGGAATTTAGTGAGGATTTGGTTGAGATGGGAGATGTTTGTGGGGTTAGCTCTACCAAAGAGGAGGAGATCATCCGCAAACGCCAAATGCGAAATAGAAGGGTAGGTCGGAGAAAGCTTAATACCTTGGTAAACTCCAGTACGATCAGACTTGTTGAGGAAGCTGGAAAAGGCTTCCTGCGCCAGAATGAATAAGAAAGGGGAGAGAGGATCCCCCTGCCTAATGCCTCTGGACTGCATAATACGGTCACCAGGCTTGCCATTGATGAGGATCGAACATCTGACTGATAGCACACAATTCATGACTGGAATTAACCAATTCGAAGGAAAACCCATCGAGGACAGAATATCTTGTAGAAAAGACCACTCCAATCTGTCATAAGCCTTGCTGAGATCCAATTTGAGAGCAAAGAAACCATTCTTAACAGTTTGATTCTTCTCCAGAAAGTGTTGCAGCTCCCCAGCTAGCATGATATTATCAGTGATAAGCCTGCCCTTCACAAACCCCGACTGGTTGTGGGAAATCAGGTGGGGGAGAATGTGCTGGATCCTGTTAGCCAAGGTCTTAGAAGCAATCTTGTAGACGGAGTTACAGAGAGCAATAGACCTGAATTTATCGATGTCAGTGGCCCCCACCATCTTAGGGATGAGGGTAATGAAATAATCATTTAGAGAATCCGGGAGAAGTGATCCTCTGAGAATGGGCAGCACTGCATCGATAATCTAATCTCCTATAATATGCCAAAAGGTGATAAAGAATTTACCGTTGAAACCGTCTGGCCCCGGAGCTTTGTTAGCTCCCAGTTGTTTCACTGCCATAGAGATTTCAACTCTGAAATATGGTCTCCCAAGATCATTGGCGAATCCAGGATTGAGACGACCCTCCACTGCCTCCATAAAATCACTATCAGCCTGCGAATTAACAGTAGTAAACAGAGTTTGGAAATACTCCCTAGCAATATATTCAATCCTATGCCAAGAGTATTGCATAGTATCCCTGAATCCTTTAGTCCAAAAATCTCTTTGGATCTTTTCGCTGAGGTAGCCCTTGCATGGAAATAACCCGTATTCTTGTCACCTTTTTTTATCCATTTATCTCTAGATCTTTGCTTCCACCAGATTTCCTCACTGAAGGAGAGTAATTCTACTTCCAGGAGGAGTCTCCTCCTATTATTAGTAGCACCCAAGGAACTGTCACTAAAGGAGATCTTACCCAGTTCTTTCTTCTTATTGTTAATTTTCCATTTGATCTTGGAAATGAACCAACCTTTCCACTCACTAAGCTTCCGGGCACACAGCTCCAGAGGAGTGATTATACTAGGATAGCTATTACTCCAGACATCAGCAACTATCTCTGCACATTTAGAATCCAGACACCACCCATTTTCAAACCTGAAGACTTTTGCCGGTAATTTGTGATTACCAAAGAAACGAATGAACAGGGGACAATGATCGGAGGCTTCACGCGGTAAATGCTCCACCGAAATATTGGGGAAGACTTGCATACCCACTGAGGAACAGAACACCCTATCCAATCTACTGTGAGAATAGTGGTCCCCTCCTGACAATTGGTAAAGGTAGATCTTTCACCAAAGAACCCAATGTCATGAAGGTCACAGTCTGCAATTACATCACGAAACGGGGCCATATGCACCTCTTGTCTAATCCTCCCCCAGTCTTCTCAGAGGCGTGCATAATCTGATTAAAGTCCCCAGCTACCACCCAAGGCAAGAAGACTTGTTTACTAAGCACCCGAAGAAGTTTCCAAGACAAATGTTTAAGAGTCCAATTTGACCAACCATAGAACCCCGTGAATGCAAATTGTAGGTCCCCCGGGAAGGAAAGAACCGTAGAAATATGGTGCCGGGATTGGGAGAGCATTGAAACGCCTATAGAAGTCTTCCACATCAGACATAGACCACCGCTTCTACCTCTGCTAGCCACCACTATCTGATGATACAGTGGAAAGATAGCAAAAAATAGCTCCATATCTTCCGATGATTTATGAGTTTTGCTGAGGAAGATAATGTCCGGATTGAGCTTTAAGATCAAACCCTTAATCCAATACACAACCTTGGATTTCCCCAGCCCCCTACAATTCAACGTTAAACAACTCATCTGGGTGAGTCCTGCTAGACAACACCCGCCACTGATGCGGCCAAAAACACCCCCTACAACCGAAAGGAGGCAAAAGCTACGAACCGAATCAAACTCACACGATCAGACGCACGAGAAACCAACCCAAACTGAAACAAGACCAACCAGAACAAGGAGATCACGACCCCCTGAAAACCACATAGTCGGAACCTGAAGCAAAATCAGACCAGCAAAATCAACCCCCGCTGAGCGCAACTGAAAAATACCAAGCCCAAACACAACTCTCCACCTCTGAAACTGGACACTTCCTCTGAACCAAACCCAGGCAGCCCGACTCGGAAAAACACAAGCGAAGAATCACAGCACCGTTGAGGAGACTACACCTCGGAAAAGGGAGAAACAAAACCCAGAGAGAATCGCCCAGACAACAATGAACCAGCAGATAGAGTAAGACTAACACCCCAGTAACAGATTGAGCAAAATCGGCATAACCCCAGCGCGGGTATAAAAGTGAAGAACAATACCCCCACCGGAAATCTTCTTTGGCTGAAGAACCTGACCCAACACAACCGCCAGCAACTAGAATAGATGCAGAACAGAACTGCACTACTACCAGCGAAGACACCAGACGAAGACAGCAGAGACAAAACCTAGAAGGAGGTTAGAGAAACTCCATAGATCGCAAAAGAAACAGCGACCGAGACTAGAGCAGACCAAGAGCACCACCAACTAAAGGAGGAGATGACTCTAATTGGGATCACAATCTCCCTACTGAGCAGAAGAGAACCAGAGAGGATGCCTAATCGCCCTGAAGGAGAGCGATGAACCTAGAAAATCAAGTATTGATAACAAATGGAGTATATATTTAATTTAACTTTATATAATACCTTTAATAATTTATTTAAATTATATATAATATCTATTAATATTACATACAACATATATACATATTATAATTAAAATAAAACGACAGATATTATTGAACGAAGAGAGTATATTTTTTCAAAAATAAATTACTCAGAACCCCCTTGAGGATTTGGGATATTACTGTTAACCCCCTTATGTTTATCATAATTATTGGTAACCACCTCAAGGTTACGGTATATTTGACTACAAACCCTCAAACTATAACTCTATGATCAAAAAGTTAACTATATGTCGACCTATTAGCTTAATCACATTAATAATATGAGGCTGGATAATAAAAATGTTTAATCAACATCGTCTAACCCTCTCTCACCCACTTTAGATGCATTTTCAAGGAAGGGTTGACATTTTTAGGAAAATAAGAATGCAGATTAAGTAGTGTTTTTTATCCAGCATGACCTTATTAATATGATTAAGCTGATAGGTTAACACATAATTAACTTTCTGATAACAGAGTTATAGTTTGGGGGCTCGTAGTTAAAGATACCTTAACCTCAAGGTGGTTATCAGTAATTATGATAAACACAAGGGGGTTAACTGTAATATCCTAAATCCTCAAGGGAGTTCTGAGTAATTTACTCAAAAAATTATAAAACCGGGTCGGGCGGGCCGGACAATGGCAACGATTAAAATAAAACCGGGTCAATCCGGCCCGAAAAAAATTAAAACCGGACTTAGACAAATATATAGGCCCGTTCAGACCTATAATTTAATGTTGGCCCGGCCGAACCCGGCCCGCTCGCCCGTTTGATCAGCTCTACCTGAACCTAAAGCTTGTTCGTTCAACGCAAATTTGAAATCAAAATTATTCAAATATGTTTATTCATAAACCTGATTGATCTGAATGTCTTGAACTTACCTGAATAACTTTGAAATAATATCAAAATGTCTAAACCGAATAATAGTGATCTAAAACTTTCCCTAAATCAAGTGACCCGAGATAATACAAACCAAACTTGATTAAATATTGTTATGAGAACCGTAATAGATATTTATAACTTAAGCGAATTTACTAGGACTTAAAACTATTTGCTCATCTCTGTTGTGAGATTTTTTTACATAGTGTAACCAAAAACCAATCAATAAATTGGTATAGATTTATGGATGTAAAGAGGGAACAAAACAATCTCCAACTTTACTTAATTACTTACAATTATAGTGTAAAATAAATTTTTTTTGAGAATTATGTTTTGATAAACGCTACCCACTATTTGTAGGAGACTTTTTTCATGCCGCCTTTAATATCAATTTATATGTAATGGAATCTTGTAGATATTTATTGGATTATTTGATTCAAAAATATTAACCATGAGTAAACTATTTAAAATCCGGTTCTATTTGAAACGGTTGTAATTGAAACCCGAATTTATTAACCAAATGACCGGAATCTTAATCAGTCGGAACATTTTATTGACTAAACCGACATCCCTATTTGGTATATCTACCCATAGCGATAGGATTCTTGAAGATTACACTACGTGCCGTCGGTTCTCGGGGTATGGGGAACGATTGAAAGTATACACTCTAGATCCTCAATTGTCTAACAGATGTTGTCTAGTCGTAAGAAGAGGATTGAGAAGACGTGAACGATTGTAAGAGAAAATGAGAAAGAATGGAAGGCATTCTGGGAACGGAAAAGAGAAATCAATGCTTTCAACTTCTTCATTTCTACCTTCTCATAGTCGATAATATCATTGTTTCGGAGTAACCTGCTGATTTAAGGCATTTTTCTCTCTTACAAGAACTTTAGTTTTCTAATGCCAACGATCTGAGGTTTTGTTCTGAACAGGGTTTTACGTTGCATTCTTGTATATTTAGTGTTTACTATTTTTGTTTGGAGCACTTCACTTCTTACATACTGCTACCTCATATTCAAAATATAAGTCTGTTTTAGAAATGAATCTAAACAGATTATAACATAGATATATCTGTAAAATGAGTATATTTTGAATAGGAGGGAGTAGTTGTTAACTGACGGATATAGTTGATCAAGTGTAACTTTCTGGTACTTCTTTCTTGCCAGAAGATGGGGCTTTATCTTCAGATGAAGAATGTAGCGGGGAAGTGGAGATTCAGGAGCTTCACCGAGGATGGGATGGGAGGGAGCTCAAGGACAAGCTCTTGAATAGATTTGGGAGCCATCTAGGTAGTTTGAAGATGGAATTCTCGAAGAAGAAGAAAAAAGGAAAGCTCCCAAGAGAAGCAAGGCTATCCTTGTTGGAATGGTGGAATTCCCCACCACAAGTGGCCCTATCCAACTGTATCTTACTTTCATTCACTGTTATGACTCCAGTTAGCTCATTAATTCCTGATTGGGTAATTCGTGGTTTTCTCTGCCTCTTTCAGTAAACTTCTGCTTACATTGTTCTTATCAGGAAGCGGATAAGATCGCACTGGCGGAAAGGACAGGGCTCGATCCAAGGCAGATTAACAACTGGTTCATTAATCAGAGGAAGCGACATTGGAAGCCCTCAGAGAGCTTGCAGTTTGCTGCCTACATGGATGAGCATTTGTTTACCGATGATGGATGAATCATCTATCCAGCAGCATCTCAACTCTCCTACTAATTTATTTATATGTTGTATAGTCTTCAACAGACTACCCTATCTTCTAGCAATTACGTTATATGCTAATATGATATGTGCTTCTTTTGTCACCTGTAATTTTGGTACCATCCAGTAACAACGACCCTTTTGGTACTTAGTTCTATATGGGTAGGCCAAAGGTTCTTACTTCTAATGGCTTGGGGCGATTTGCTCAAGATTGATGGAACAAAGTTCTGCTATACTGAGCATTTCTTTCAAAAGAGATGCTAAATTTGTACTAATGCCCGTAGATTATTGCAAGCATTTGATGAATTTAATCCGGCGTACTCTCTCGTTGATGTCCGGTGTCAATATCCAGATTCTCTTCAATCTTTTTTTTTTTTGTAAAAATGTAATGATGTATATATATAGGTAGAGTTTTTACATAATTAGTATATAGAGACCTATATATCAGACTCCAAAAGATAAGCAATGAGGCTCAGGGGAGGGGGATACAAAAAACCTCAATAGCCTAAACAGGCGTGTAGCTAGCAGTGGGGTAATAACAAAAAATAGAGGAGAGGGGAACAAATTATCCCTCAACACCAAAAATATCCATCACTATAAAAGGCTAGGAGCAGAGCACTCTATCCAGCCAGTGGAAGTCCTTGTTAGAATGGCCCATCTTCATACAAATAATAGACTTGGTGGCAGTTTTAATGTCAGCAACTATGAGGCGGGGCTCCTTGCTTGATTGGCCATTGCGTGATTGCATCACTCAATCCATAGGTAGTAGACCACATTGGCGATGAAGGCTCTCTTCACACGGTCGATTGGGCGATTCCTCCTGCAGTAGGAAATCCAGCGGGAGCAACTACGAAGACTGTTCCTATTGGTTGGGATCTTCAACCAGTCACATATGCTCCACCAAACTCTGCTAGAGTACCTGCACTGGAAAAAAGGTGGTGGCTATTCTCTGGAGCATGCTCACAGAGCCAGCATCTGTTAGCAAGACAAATGCCCCATGATTGGAGCTTATCACAAGTTTTCAGCCTACCTCTAAAAGTAACCCATAAGATGAATTTAGCTTTGGGGAGGGCCCAGGAATTCCAGCAAATGTTGTGCCAGACAAACACTCTCGCTGCGAGCGAGTTATATGTTGTAGTAGTATGTGCTGGCTGGGGGTTGGGGTTGGTAGGAATGAAGCAGAGAGGAGGCATTGTCAGAGTTACCGCATTGCTTGATCCACCAGTCCCTGGTATGGAGGATGGTTTTCCAGGTCCAAGGGTCGTTTGCCTTGGCAGCAACCGTCCATATGTCCTGGGAGTTCAGGTAGAGGTTGGTTCACTGGATCCACAGGCTCTCTCCGAGTCGTTGATGATAGATGAAATGGTTTTAAGAATGAAGCACATGTTCCATTTGTGAATGTCTTTGAGACCCAAGCCCCCATGCTTTTTTGAGTCCGTAGTGGATTTCCACGCCACCATGGGGGTGGTGTTACGGTCCGTCTCCCCTGACCAGAGGAAAGAGCGGAAATACTTGATAATGTTCTTGATAACATTTTTAGGGATGGAAGTACAGGAGGCCCAAAAGCCTACAATGCCAAAGAGAGTGCTTTGTATGAGGGAGAGGCGGCCCGCAAAGGAGAGGGATTTGCCAGACCAAGAGGAGATGGACCTATGGATGCTGTCAATGAGCGGGTTATAATCAGTGGTTTTAGGCTTCCTAGCGGTTATGGGAATACCCAAGTACCGAAAGGGAAAAGAGCCAAGGTTGAAACCGGTAGAGCGGAGGATAGAATCCATTAAGGTGGGGTTAACACCTCCTAAGAAAATGTCGGATTTCGTTGGGTTAAGCTTAAGCCCCGAGGCCTCAAAAAAGAGATCAACCTTACCAAGCATGAGCGATATTGAGTCATGGTCACCTCTGCAGAAAAGGGAGAGCGTCGTCTGCAAAGAGGAGGTGTGAGAGACGAAGAGAACTGCAGGACGGATGAAAGCGGAAACCAGGGGATTGTGGAAGCTGGTCAAGGAGGCGGAGAGAGCATATCCATAACCATCACAAAAAGGTAAGAGGGTCCCCCTGGCGCAGACCCCGTTCCCCTTTGAAATACCCAGATGGGGAGCCATTAATGTTGATCGAGTAGGAAGTAGTGGTAGTGACACATTGCATGATCCAGTTGCTGAATTCAGGGGGAAATTTCAGAAAGGAGAGGGTGTCCTGGAGGAAGGTCCAGTCCATAGTGTCGAAAGCTTTCCTGATATCCATTTTCATCATACACCGCGGGAGATGTGAGCCCTTTGGTAGTTTTTCATCAGGTCAGGCAGGAGCAAGCTGGATATTGTCAGAGATGAGGCGACCTTTAATGAAGGCCGCTTGGTTTTTGCTTATAAGTGAGGGAAGGGTGCCTTTGAGCCTATCCGCGAGGATCTTGCTGATGATCTTATAAAGAGTATTGCAGCAAGAGATGGGTCTGAAGTCCCGAGCGAGGAGGCTGCGTCAGATTTTGGGATGAGAGAGATAAGAGTGGAGTTGACTTCTTTGAGGAGTCTGCCACTGTGGGAAGAAGCCTTTGATTGCCTGACAGTATCTTCCCCAACAATATCCCAAGCGGCTTTAAAAAACTTGGCAGAGTAGCCGTCCGGCCCGGGGGCTTTGTCATCCTTAATAGAGAGAAGGGCTAGTTTGATGTCCTTAGAGTCAACAGGCCGGATTAAGGAGGCCAATTGGATTGGTCAAGCGTTCTGGACTCCACCAAATGGAGATCCTCAAAGAAGCGGGGCATGGACGCGTTGGTGCCAAGGGACTGCTTGAAGTGAGAGACCAGGCAATCCTCAATGTCGACAGGGGAGTTGAGGACCTCTCCACGGTCATTCGTGATGGAGGCAATGGAGTTCTTATTTCTTCTCGCCTTTATGGCTCTATGGAAGAAAGCATTATTGGAGTCAGCAACTTGAGCCAGCGGTTTTTAGCAAGTTGGCGAAGGAATAAGAGCTCCTGTTTGTCACGAGTAAGGAGCTTGTGTCTTAGGGTCTTCTCTTTGGAAATTAAGGACGGGTTCCAAGGGTCAGAGTCCAGTTTAGTTGGGGTATCTATAAGTTCCTTCCTAATATTTAGGCTTTTATCCTCAAGCGAGCCAAATTCCGTTCTATGTAGGAGGAGAGACCAGTTTTGAGTAGCTTGAGTCTCTTAATAACAGTGAAGAGACGATTACCAGGGGGGAGGGGGGTTATTCCAGGCTTCGCGAACAAGGGGAAGGACGGAGTGGTCGTTAGTAGTCCAGAAGTTGAGAAATTTAAAGCTCCTTTTTGCGGGGGTTGGTATGGTGTAGGGTGATACGCATAGGGCTGTGGTCCGACACTAGAGGGGGAAGGAAGGAGGCGTAGCTGTTAGGGTAGGCCAAGATCCACTCAACATTTACCAGGACCCTGTCAATTTTACTAATTAAATTTGGGAAAATTTACTGGATGGCAGTTGAAAGTTTGTTTATTTATAAATTACAATAGCTCATAAAAAATATTTAGAAAAATCTTTAGTTTATAATTGCGCTAAAAGTTGGTGAATATATATAATTTAAAAACAAAAGAAAACATACAAAATTTTAAAAATATAATATAATATTTAGTAGTAGTTTTTATTTGCATATAGAATGGATGAGGCTACTAGAGTAGTTTATTTTGGGAATGTAAATTTGTCATTCTCTTATTATTTACCATAGGTTTTTACATGTCTATTTATAGTGTAGTTTATGGACTACTGTAACTTGGCTTTCACTACTGGGCCATTATGTTTACTCTATTATCCCCTCGTTTTAGACTCATGGAGCCTGAGTTCGAATTGCAGTGTTGAGTGTTTCCCAATTGGCAACAGCTTGGTCAGAATATCGACATTCTAGTCACAACCATGGAGGAACCCTATCTATAGGGATCGATAGGCCAACTTCTCTCTCACGAAGTGAAAGTCTAAATCTACGTGCTTGGCGTGAGAATGAAAGTTGAATTTGCCGTCGTATATGTAGCATCTAGGTTATCACACCACAATTTTCGCGGTTGTTTCAGTTGAATGCTCAGTTCACTTAGCATGTGTTGTATCCATTTGAGTTTTGATCTTGCCGAAAGCTTTATATTCGGCCTCAGCTGTAGATTTAGCTACCTTCGCGTTTTCTTAGACCGCCAAGAGATACGATTTTGCCCTAGATATATACAATAGCCAGTAGTGGACCTTCTATCCTCAGGGCTACTAGCCCAGTCCGCGTATGCATACGCAGTGATACAAGTGGGTGATTGTGAGTAAAGATGAAGGTAGTACTCTCAGTACCATTCAGATATCGTAGAGAAGACTCTTTAGAGCTTGCCAGTGTGAAATTTTTAGGGCTTTACATAAACTGACAATTGGTTCACTACAAAGGAGACATCTGGTCGAGTAGGTTAAGATATTGAAGGGCTCCTACTGGACTACGTTAGGTAGTAGGATCTGAAAAAGATTCCGAGGCCAATCTGTGTTTGGATTGAAGTTGGCATTCATAGGGGTTTTGAATAGGATTAGATTTTGTGAAGTTGGTTCTTTGGATAAGGGTTTCAATGTATATTTTCTGACTTAGAATAGACCAGATGAGAGATTCGGTGAACCTCTACCCCCCAAAAGTAGTTTAAGGATCCTAAATCCTTGATTGGAAAGGTAGTGGCTAGATGGGCAGCGGACTTTTGTACTGTTTGAAAGAGAATTTCCATGAGAACATACATAGACTAGCAAGTAGAGAACATCATGATGATTGTATATAAACAATAAGGAGTATGCTTTAGAAGCCTTGAAGCCAGTATCCAAGAGACGGGAACCGAGCTTAGAAAAACCAGGTCCTTGAGACCAGTTTTAATCTGAAAGCCAGGAGGTTGTTCCATGTAAATGTGCTCAGTAATGTCTTCATGAAGGAAGGCATTATGCACATCCAGCTCACTAATAGACCAGCTTTGAGATATGGTTAGAGAGAGTAGAAGTCTGATGGTTGTGGGTTTGATGACTGGGCTAAAGGTTTCATGATAGTCCACACCAGCCTCGTGATTATACACTTTGGCAACTAATAAGGCTTTCTTCCTTTATATTTATTCACTTGCTTTTCTTTTGGTTTTCAAAACCCATTTTGTGCCTAGGACATTAGCTCTTGTAGGACAAGGGACAAGGTCCCCGGTTTTAGTATTTTGTAAGGCCAAAACTCTTATAACATTTCCTCCACGAGGCAGGGCAGGGTACTTTTGTGCTTGCTTGAATGTGGGTTCCTCTTGTATAAGGTGTGTTTGATTAGAGGTATGAAATACCCCTAAGGTTTAGGTAATTAATTAAGGATTTAATTAAAATTATAGAGGCTAATGAGCCTTAAAATGATTAAGAAGCTATGCAATCTCCAAATGTATTTATATAAACAAATACATATAGCCCAATAAGATCACTTTAAACTACATAAATAATGGACTAAAGAGGGAACATAACAAGGAGAAATCAACTCTAAAAGATAATGTAACATGTAACACATTAACACATGAATAAGATCACCCACAATGTGATAAGACTAGTCAATACTTTATATGGACAAAATAATTTATAAGTGCCACAACCACTTAGAAATACAACCTTAGAACAAGCACTGGTGGAACGGAAGCCTTTAATGACGGTGGTTTAATCACGGCTTTAACAGAAACCGTAATTAATATGAAGGCCGGAGTTAATTAATGACGTTTATTAAATTAACCGTAAGCAATAATCGATCGGAGGTAGGCGCGCCTTTTTTAGGACGGACTTTAGATGACGGTTATTTGTGAAACCGTAATCTAAAGTCCCGTGTTGACGCGCGCTTTACGGTCAACGGACTTTAGATTACGGTTTACAAATAACCGTCATCTAAAGTCCCCGCCCACTGATGGTCAACGACGTCGTCTTGACCTGACGCCAAATATTTCCCGCATTATTTGATTTTTTCGACGCCGCGCGTAATCTAAATTACAGTGAACGACGTCGTCTTACCAGCTTATTTTAGATTAAAAATAACTTTATATTAATGTTACATTTGTTTGATCGAATAAGACTCATGGCTCAATGGCCGTGGGTACATGAGTCAACACCATCGATCTTGAGTTCGAAACCCAGCATAGGCCAAATAATTTTCGCGCTATTTTATTAATTTCGTTACACTTTAGATTACGGTTCTTTAGGAACCGTCATGTAAAGTGTGACTTTACATTACGGTTTTCATGTAAACCGTAATCTAAAGTCCTTTTAACTACAACATTTGCCCGTTTACTCTGCACACTGTACTTACAGTAACTCTTCTTCTCTTTCGCGCTATCTTCCTCACTGAAATGAATCGCCTCCTCTCTCCGTCACCTTGCTAACGGCCATCGCCACCATCGCTCCCACCACCTTTGTCACTCCCATCGCCGCCGGTCCACCCATCTACCACTGGTCTCACCGTCGACCTCTCTATCGCGTATTGGGTATGCGATCGATTGATTGTCGTTTTTTTCTAACTTTGTTCATATACATGCATTTCGATTGCAAGTTCTAACTTTGTTCATATATTTGTGCCCAGATTCACAGTTAATTGCAACCTAGTTCGTGGGGCTGATTTCTACACTACTTGCCCACTTCGGTGCTTAGTAACGGTAATTTTGCAAAGCAAACTGTAAACTGCTGTATTTATTTATTCTTAGCATTTAGTATTACAATTAATAAATAATAGTGTAGTTTTAAAAATGCTACTACTTAAAACTGCCACAGGAAAGAAAGTAAGTTCAAGTATATTACCGATTCCTGAAAATAGCTCATTTTCAACTGCTCAATCTGCTATGCCAGATGCTCTCTGTTTGATTCACAATCTGTGACAGGAATCAACAATGCTATTGTTATAACCACCAGAAAGAATAAGATGAGTTTCGGTATTTTAATGGTTCTAGAATGACTAGTTTCAGTCCTTCAATCTGAAGTACTGCAGAGAAGGTCATAAATAAACTTCATTTATATAGTAGAAGAAGATAAGTTTATGTATGTTACTAGTTCTAGATGGTGCGTGCAAATTTGACTTTGATAAACTGATTTGGAGACGTTAGAAATATAGGGGAGATGCTGTCGATTTTTTCCGCGGTTTAGCTAGCATTTAACCTTGATTTTTTGATGAATTCTAATGTTGTCGTTTTTCATTTATGCATCAGGACTACGACTTTATTTTGGCTTCCGACCTCAACCGTCTTAGCATCGGCTAATCGTCTACCAGAGGTAAGATTACATATATATACATAATATTTGACAAACTACCAAACATAGTTATCCGCCCAAGATATACCTAATAGAGGTATATCTTCGGCAGTCCCTGTCGGGACTGTCCATGATTGTTAAATCTCACACCTAGGGTGTGAATGTGTTTTAATTGTACTTTATTGATTATTTCAGCAGTATCTCTTTATTGTTCTTCGAATGCATATATTATTGATTAATATCATAATATCGTGCATTTGAAGAACTGTAGGGAGATGCTGCCGAAATTTTTCAATAAATTACATATTAAAAACACGTTCACCGGTGGGGGATTTAATACTCATGGATGGATTTAGGTTGATAAGATACAAAAGTGTAAAGACTCTGCCACGGGTGACGGTATGAAATGGCTGCCTTCATATAAATAGCTAGAAGGAGATGGAACGTTCGTGGATTTACAGCGGAAATTTGGACGACAAGTTTTTAGAAGGAGGAGTTGATAAGTTATGCACGGTGTTGGCGAACAATCTGAAACCTACAGACAAGGGATACATATTTTGTCCGTGTATCGACTGCCAAAACAATCTGAGATATCGCGGCGTTGAAACAATTAAGGAACATCTGATCCGCCGCGGTTTTACAAAAGATTTCCAAGACATAATCCGATGGCATGGTCAGAGTGCGTTCGATGTTATTAAGCCTGACGAAGGGGATAATGGTCAGGCAAACACAGAAACAGAACTTGGAGATGATACAGTTGCTGGTGACCCAGAAGACGTTACAGGGAACGTTGAGCCAGATTTCTGGGATGATGACATTGAGACTATGCTCGAAGATGTGGAACGACATTACTCTAACACGCCAGACAAGCATGAAAATTTGTTGGATTCATCCAAAACACCGTTGTACCCCGGGTGTGACCCTACAAAGTTAAGCAAGTTGAGTGTCGTCCTCAAGCTATTCAACTTGAAAGCGAAACATGGCTGGAGCGACGTAAGTTTCACTGACCTCCTGGAACTATTGAAATACGTTCTTCCGGTGGACAACGTTTTACCAACGACTACGTACTCAGCCAAAAAAATGATGTGCCCAATGGGTATGGGGGGGTACCAGAAAATTCATGCTTGTCCAAATGGTTGCATGCTGTTTTGGAAATCGGATGAATTTGCTGAAAGCTGTTCAGCATGTGGAGCGTCACGGTATAAGAAACAACAAACTCACATCAGCGGTAGTAAGAAAGGTTCACCAGCTAAGGTACTGTGGTACCTGCCCATCATTCCAAGGTTCAGACGTTTGTTCTCCATTGAGAAAGACGCAGAGAATCTTCGGTGGCATTCAGTTCACAGGAAAAAGGATGGCAGATTAAGACATCCCGCTGATGCACCACAGTGGAGAAACATAGACGTAAAATTTCCTGAGTTTGGTAACGAACCGAGAAACCTAAGGCTAGGCTTGTGCACGGATGGGATGAACCCTTACGGTACTTTGAGTAGCATACACAGTACCTGGCCTGTGCTTTGGTTATTTACAATCTACCGCCGTGGTTATGCATGAAACCAAGACACATCTTGTTGTCTTTGTTAATATCTGGTCCAAAGCAACCGGGCAACAAAATTGACGTATTCCTACAACCTTTGATAGAGGATCTACAACTCTTGTGGAATGAAGGGGCTACGGTTTACGACTCATTCAGTAAAGAGGACTTCAATTTGCGTGCCATGTTGTACTGCACAATCAATGATTTCCCCGCCTATGGTAATCTTTCAGGCTATTCAATCAAGGGGGCGTTGGCGTGTCCGATTTGTGGTGAAAACACTTGTAGCATTCGCTTGAAACATAGTGGGAAAACCGTGTATATGGGCCACCGAAAAATGCTTCCAAAAGGACATAAGTATCGAAAGATGGCGAAAGAGTTCGATGGGAAAACTGATCACAGCATGGCGCGCCAGCCTTTGACAGGTACAGAGATAGATTTACAAAAAGTTGGATAATATTGTGAACAACTTCGGGCCGCCAACCAAAAGTGGTGAAAAAAGTGTCTGGAAAAAGAAATCAATATTTTGGGAACTAGAGTACTGGCAGCATCTGGAGGTTAGACATTGTATCGATGGGATGCATGTCGAGAAGAACGTGGGTGAAAGTGTCACTAGCACTCTTTTGAACATAAAAGGAAAGACAAAGGATCATTTAAGGAAGAAGAAGAAAAGATTTAATTGAGTTGGGCATACGCACAGAGCTTGGCCCGCAAGAACGTGGAAAACGCACATTCTTGCCTCCTGCCTGTCACACTCTGTCTAAAGAAGAGAAACATAGTCTATGCAGTACCCTTTACAACATCAAGGTGCCATCAGGTTACTCCTCAAACATAAGAAACCTAGTGTCCATGACAGATTTCAAATTAGTAGGAATGAAATCTCACGATTATCATGTCCTACTTCAAGAATTTTTGCCAATTGCACTACGTGGGATCTTGCCGGATGCTGTCAGACACACAATCACAAACGTCAGTGTCTTCCTCAAATCCATTTCGTCTAAGGTTCTTGATGTGGACACTCTGTCTAAATTACAAAAGGATCTTATTGTGACAATGTGCCAGCTGGAGATGTATTTTCCTCCATCGTTCTTCGACATAA
This sequence comes from Limonium bicolor, assembly GCA_023374045.1. Classification (NCBI taxonomy): domain Eukaryota; kingdom Viridiplantae; phylum Streptophyta; class Magnoliopsida; order Caryophyllales; family Plumbaginaceae; genus Limonium; species Limonium bicolor. The sequence goes on along the minus strand of CM041776.1, from coordinate 142,837,188 downwards.
TGATACATCTCCTCGTGCATCTTGTAAGAGAGATTCTGATGTGTGGTCCTTTGTACCTTCGCTACATGTATCCGTTCGAAAGGTACATGGGTGTCCTGAAGAAGAAAATGAAGAACCGTCGTCACCCAGAGGGTAGTATTATAGAGGGCACTATCACAGAGGAAGTTGTAGACTTCTGCACCAATTACCTAGAAGGTGTCGATACCATTGGACTTCCACGTTCTAGACACGAGGGCAGATTGAAGGGTGTTGGCACGGTTGGAAGGAAACTGAAAAGAATTGACATAGACACTCTTAACAAAGCTCATTTAGTTGTGCTAAGTCATCTTGAAGATGTTGAACCATACTTTGATGAACACTTGTGTGTTTTAAGAGCACAATATCCAAACATGAGTGACGTTAGACTACAAAATGAGCAGAATAGGACATTTGTCCGATGGTTCAAAGAGAGAGTGTTGTCCGATCAGTCCAAATGTGCCTGAACTGATTAAAGTAGTTGCATTTGGACCAAATCTGGATGTAATTTCTTATGAGGGGTACGATGTCAACGGATTCACCTTTTTCACAGAACGTCAGGATCAGAAGTCAACGAATCAAAACAGTGGTGTAGAGCTTGAAGCTTATCAAAACTTATATGACATCGGTGTCGTGGGTCATAGTCCTGTCTCGGTACAACAATCATATTTCGGTGTTATACAAGACATCTGGGTATTGGACTACAACAGCTACGAAATGTGTGTTTCCCGCTGTAACTGGGTTAACAACAATCATGGCTACCGTGAGGAGGAGCATGGTATGAAACTGGTTGATCTGTCTAGAGCTACTCCCACGGTTGAGCCATTCGTTGTTGGGACGAAGGTTAAGCAGATATTTTATGTAACTGATCCCTGTAATCCTAGATGGTCTGTTGTGCTTAAAGGGAGAAGAGGAATAGTTGGTGTGGATGGTGTGGTTGATGAGGATGAGTATGATGCAGAAGATGAACCTCCAACTGTTCCTATTTCATTGGAAGAGGCTGAGGTCACAGGTCATCGTGAGTATATACGATCAGACCATAACGAGGGAATGTGGGTTGAGAGATAATGGTGTATGTAAGTTATTACTATAAAAATTTATATGAAATTAACACTCTTTTATTTATTGCTTGTTATGACCATTATGAAATGCTTAATTTAATTCAAATTGTATTTCAATCCTTGCAGGCATGGCTGATCAGGACATGGCTGATGAAGAGTTCGATTTATTTTGTCGTGAGGAGGAGGAAAATGAGCAGCAAATGGTACCGGTCCCATCTACATCTGCCGCTGCTGCTGTTGCCCCATCCACATCTGCCGCTGCTGCTGTTGGCCCTTCCATGAGTGCACCTTCTACGAGTGCTACTCAGAGACCCAGAGGGTAGAGGTCCGACCCGTGGGTTGAAACTGCAGAAACCGGATCAGATTAGTCTTCTGTGGGACCAGTATGGGAGGTATGGTGGGGGCAGCAGGTCAGAGTTCGCTAGTATGCTAGGGACTCTGGCCAGATCACATTGCTGCATCAACCACACATGGAAACAAGTCCCGGAAAAAGTAAAGGAGACCATCTGGAAGAAGGTGCAAGAACGGTACAAGATCCCAGAAGAAGTGAAGAAGACCGTTCTTTCTTTGGTGGCCGGCAAAGCTAAATCATTCCGCCACTACTTGGTTGAGCATTGGATCAACAGGGTGCCCCCACGTGAGCCTCCGCCGTATGTTGTATACAATGGCATGATAACTGAAGAGGAGTGGAAGGAGTTCGTTGAGCGGCACGCCACCCCCGAGTTCAGGGTATGTTTTGTGTGTACTCTTTTCTTAATTAATGCTCATAATGCTTTATCCCTGATTTTCTAATTAATTTCCTGTTGTACTTTCTTAACAGCAAGTACAAGAACAAGCACGACAAAACCGTGAAGCTAATCTCTACCCCCACACCATGGGACGAAGGGGATATGTGGGCAGCCTCGAGGGATGGAAAGAAGCTGGTTTGCTGACACGGAGGAACGAGGATGGAAGTGAATGCCCGATCGAGGATGTCTCTGAGGCGAGGAGGGTGCAGATGTACATACTGGGACGCCAGAAAACGACCAGCGAAGGTCAGAGGATATTTCCTAATGCTGCGATGGAACAACTGGCAAACCAAATTGTAAGTATTTGAAAGTAGCTGTTGAATAATTTACTTATATACTCAAGTGTTTGTTGATCTTAAATCTCGTCATTAACTTCTTTGAAAATTGGACAGTACGATGCGGCACAGAGAGGAGAAGTGGACTTACACGCTCCTCCTTCTCAAGACGACGCGCTGAATCAAATGCTTGGGAAGAAGGATCACCCGGGGCGTGTTAGAGGATTTGGGGGAGAAGTACGTCAGAAGAACGTATTCCCGCCATCTGCTAGGAAGGGTCAGATGAGTGCTGCTGAAGTCGAGGCGATGGTAGAGCGTAAGTTCGCTGCTGAGCGCCAAGCTAATGACGAGAAACATGCTGCTGAGCGCCGGGCTATCGAGGAGAGGCTGCAGGAAGCGTTGAATGCGATTGCACATGCGACTACTCAGCAGCAGCAGCTAGATCCTCCTCGAATGTCTTCCTCGTCTAGTTGTGCTCCGGCCGCTGACCCGTACCCGTTTGCCAACATCCAGGTTAACTTTGTTTAACTATTTTTCTTCTAAAATAAAGTTATTTAAATAGTATTAGATTGGACTCACTTATTTATTTCACGTATTATCTCTGTTTATTAAAGGAGCAAAAAAAATGTCGTCTCCAAATACCATTAGACGGGCACCCTGTAGATGCGGCCTACGGGACGGTGTTGCCATCAGGTCCACTCACACTCATCAGTTTCGTACGTCTACCCCCATTCTACGCGCGTGTGACCTTGGACCTGATAGTTGATGGATTTGAGCATGCATACCTTCCGATGGCGATTGACAACAAATGCACGCTGATCGAAGCGAAGGGAGACATATTGCCCTGGCCAGCATGGTATATTGTTGTCACCGATGAGGTAAGACTGTTTGACAACCATTTAGTATCTAATAAAATGCATTATTTAGCATTAAGTGTCTAATCTAATCTATTATAGATCCCTGAGCTTCCTCGCCGCGTAACCCGGCCCAGACTAGAAGAGACCAGCGCGCCGGCGAATCCTGAGATCCCTGAGGTTCCTCGCCGCGTATCCCGGCCCAGAGAGAAGAAGAGATCAGCGCGCCGACGAATCCTGCCAGAAGGGTATGTTCTAGATAAATGTTTAATGTTACTATAATAATCAATTAGTAATTATCTTTACATTTATGCTTTACTGTTTGTGTGTGAAGGGTAAGAATCCAGTGAGTCGGGGTGCGAAAGGTAAGAATCCAGCGCCCGTCCGGGGTCGCACCAGGACTTCTGAGGCGCCTAAAAATAAGCTCGCACTGCCACAAAAACTTGTTAATGTTTTGGGGGCCAAGCAGATGAATCTCTACGACAAGATCATGGTGAAGTCATCTCAAACTAACAACTTCATGATGACGCTTCCAAAGTCGATGTTTCACTACGAAGAAGATATGATGACGGCAATCAACTTTGAGGACATCAGAGAGATGATGTGTGGAGATTATCTGAACATTAACATTATTCAAGCTTATCTAAAGTAAGTGTTCTTTCCTCATACTGTAAAAACATATAGAATAAGTATCTATGAAGTTGCATTGGCTAACTTTTTATAGTACATGTGATATAATAGATGTCTGCTTGAGAGATGTGTTGAGAAGGACATGACATGCGTTACTGCGGTGTGCCCGGAGCGTTTATCGTACGACAATGTCACTAGGGACCCTGGGAGGTTTTGTAACTACATGATTCATGTCTTCAATGTTGTTGATCAACAGAATAATTATTCATTCTAATGCCGTATCACCAAACGTGAGTTCTAATATAAAATTACATACTAATTAGCTAACTTTGTTACCTTCATTTCTCATTTCATTTTGTATTTGACATTGTAGCCACCACTGGGCTTTGTTTATATTCTGCGCTGCCACCGCTACTCTGCTCGTTCTAGATCCACTAGGGCAGTGGAAAGAATTCAACACTGAAGACTTAATCAAAGAGTAAGTTTTTATTACTATTTAATTGTTTGTAAGTTTTTTGAACCAAAATTAATGTACTTGTTCATTTTGCTAAACGCTTTTGTTAATATATGTAACAGTTGTTACAAAAAAAAACCCTCTGGGAGAGTTTGGTGATTTGACCGTCGATTACATCAAGGTTTGGTAATTCATGTATTTCATTCGTGCTGCTATTATCTTTGTACAATTGTTTTACATTTGTGAATTTTGGTGATTTAGTGCCCTACCCAAAAGGATTCTAAGAGTTGCGGGTACTACGTGATGCGGTATATGTACGAGTTCTGCGGGTACTTCCCAAGTTTTAAGAATGATATTGACAAGGTAATACGAACGCTGTCTTGTATTTAATTCTTCGGCAGATTTTTTGTGTCTTTATCTTAATCTCATTATGTGTTCCATTCCTTTTCTTGTTGCAGATTAAAGAGCATTATGCCAGATTCAAGACTTATGCTCCTGCCGACTTGTTGCATGTCAGAGAGAGCATGGCAGCCATGTTTATGAGAATGGAGTGGTAGACTAGCTAGCTGCTGGTAACATATATTTTTTTAGTTGCTGCTCTGATTCTGTTAGTTGCTGCTGCAATATAACAGATTATATTTTTGTTAGTTGCTCTGATTCTGTTTGTAATGAATTATGCTAGCTGCTGTGCTGTAACAGATTCTAGCTGTTGTATTGAATATTTCTATTGCTTGTTGCGCAATTGTGCGCAGAAAGAATTTGCAATTGTTATCTCTGTTGCAATTGTGTAACAGATTGAATATGTTACAGATTTTCGATCTGGTGCTTTATTAGATGTTATCTCTGTTGCAATTGTGTAACAGATTGAATATGTTACAGATTTTCGATCTGGTGCTTTATTAGAATGAATTTGTGTTGTTGGTATTTGATTCAGGTGGTTCAATTGTGCAGTTTCTGCCCTCTGTTGCTTATCTGTTACAATTCTGTCTCTGTTGCAATTGTGTAGATTTGTAAAAAAAAATAAAATAATAAAAAAAAAATTACACTTTAGATTACGGTTCTAACAATAACCGTAATCTAAAGTCCTTTGGGCGCGCGCGCCAAAACACTTTAGATTACGGTTATTGTTAGAACCGTAATCTAAAGTGTCGACTTTACATTACGGTTATTTGTAAAACCGTGATCTAAAGTCCTTTGGTTCGCGCGCGCCAAAGGACTTTAGATCACGGTTTTACAAATAACCGTAATGTAAAGTCAATGACACGCGGGCCGGAAAAGGGCCATTAATTACGGTTTAAAACCGTAATTAAAGACGTCGCCATCTTTATTGACGCCCGCGTAGATTACGGTCCAGAACCGTAATGTAACACGGTTTGGACCGTAATTAAAAGCTCGCGTTCCACCAGTGAAGGTAACAACACATGTTACAACTAACACATGAAATAAGTCCTAAATGTACACATTGATGTCATAATATTATAAGTCACAAGATGACAAATCAATCTCCTAAAAATATCTCCATGGCCGCTGTGAGAGGAAAAAGAGGATTCAAAAAGTATATTTACTTTTGGGAGAGAATCTTCCTAGGTCACAAGTCAACTTACTTGGGAACTCCAACTCACACACTAATCTTATACTCTCTCTGTCACCCTTTTTTCTCCTTGCCCCATGCTGCTGCGACAGCCTTCACTTCTTCCTTCATTCCAACCAAAAGTAAGTCCTCTCCTCCTTCCTATAGTTTCCTCCATTGATGCTCCATTGAGAAACACAAGTGTTCTTCCTCATAAACACTTATTTTCCTCAAACCTTCTATTTCTTCATCAAGAACTAAATTATTCTTCTTCTTTTCTTCACACAGCCGAAAATCCACTGTTTTGAAGGCAAGAAAATTGGTAGTTACACTGGTGGAACGGAAGCATTTAATGACAGCTGATTAATCACGGCTTAACACAAAAACCGTGATTAATAGGAGGGCCGGAATTAATTAATGACATTTATAGAATTAACCGATAGCATTAAGTGTCTAATATAATCCATTATAGATCCCTGAGCTTCCTCGCCGCGTATCCCAGCCCAGAGAAGAGATCAACGCGTCGGCGGGTCCTGTCCGCAGTACAAGGGTAAGAATCTAGTGACCCGGGGTACGAAAGGTAAGAATCCAGCGCCCCGGGCTCGCACCAGGACTTCTGAGGCGCCTAAAAGTAGGTTCGCACTGCCAGAAAAAATTATTAAACACTTGGGGCCTTGTCAGGTCAATCTCTACGACAAGATCATTGCGAGGTCACCTCAATGTATCAACTTTATGATGATGCTTCCAAAGTCGATGTTTCACTACGAAGAAGATATGACCACATCGATCAACTTTGGGGACATCAGAGAGATGATGTGTGGAGATACCCAAACATTAACATTATTCAAGCTTATCTAAAGTAATTGTTCTTTCCTTATACTGTAAAAACATATAGAATAAGTATCTATGAAGTTGCATTGGCTAACTGTTTATTGTACATGTGATATAATAGAGGTCTACTTGAGAGATGTCATGAGAAGAACATCACCTCCATTTCTGCGGTGTGCCTGAAGCGTTTATCGTTCGACTCAGTCACTAGGGACCCGGGGTCATTTTGTGAATACATGAAGCATTGCTTCAATATTGCTGATGAACAGAATAAATTATTTTTGCTAATGCCGTATCACCAAACATGAGTTCTGATATAAATTTACATACTAATTAGCTAACTTTTTTTTACCTTCATTTCTCATTTAATTTTGTATTTAAAATTGTAGCCACCACTAGGCTTTGTTTATTTTCTGCACTACCACCACTTCTCTGCTCGTTCTAGATCCACTAGGGCAATGGACATAATTCAACACTGAAGACTTAATCAAAACATAAGTTTTTATTACTGTTTAATTGTTTGTAGGTTTTTTGAACCAAAATTAATTTACTCATTCATTGTGCTTAACATTTTTGTTAATATGTGACAGTTGTTAAAGTCAAACCACTCAGGGAGAGTTTGCTGACATGAAAGTCGAATACATCAAGGTTTGGTAATTCATTTATTTCATTCGTGCTACTTATCTTTATACAATTGTTTTACACTTGTGAATTTTGGTGATTTAGTGCCCTACCCAAAAGGATTCTAGGATTTACGGGTACTACGTGATGCGGTATATGTACGAGTTCTGCGGGTACTTCCCAGCATTTCAGAACTCTGAAGACAAGGTAATACGAACATTGTCTTGTACTTAATTCTATGTGCATATTTTTTGTGTCTTTATCTTAATCTCATTATGTGTTCCATTCCTTTCTTGTTCCAGATTTTAAGAGCATTATGCCCAATCCTCGACTTACAGTGCAAAAGACTTGTATCATGTCAGAGAGAGCATGACAGCCTTATTTTTGAGAATGAAGTGGTAGACTAGATAGCTTTTTGTATATATTGTAGTAGCAGTAGCATGAAACTGAAATGATCATATTTAATGAATTGCTAGCTGCTATAATAGATTCTACTGTATTGTAGAGAATGTTTTTTATTGCTTGTGTAACAGATTCTGCTGTATCTGCTGTAACGGATATCCTGGTGTATATTTAAGATGTTATCTGTTGCAATTGTGCACAGAGAATGAATGTGTTTGTTGCTATTTGATTCAGGTGTGTTGCAATTGTGCAGTTTCTGTACATCTGCTGCAATTATGCCCTCTGTTGCATATCTGTTGCAATTCTGCCCTCTGTTGTAATTGTGTAGCTTTGTAATAAAAAATGAAAAAAAAACACTTTAGATTAGGGTTTTACCAATAACTGTAATTTAAAGTCCCTGACATGTGGAACCGGAAAAGGGCCTTTAATTATGGTTTTAAACCGTAATTAATAAGACGTCGCCGTCTTTAGTGACACAGCGTTGACTACGGTCCAGAACCGTAATTATACACGGTTTTGGACCGGAATTTAGGGTTCCGTTCCACCAGTGTTAAGCCATGGAGATGGAGAAGCCAAGCCAAGATCAACAAAGTAAAAGGTAAAAACTTTAAAATAAAAAAACTCCTAGTCTTTTTTATGTCCGAAATCTAGTTCTCCCTAGCTCATTTATTTCACTCTTTTCATACAACAACTTGAGATTCCCCAACTCCAAGTGGTGACCGAAAATGTCAAGGAAAATCCAAGCTTTAATCAAGCTAGACTTCAAACAAAGGTAAGCCATGAAAAACTAGTTCTTTGATGCCTTAGCCATCCTCTACTCTAAAATCAACCAAGGAACTAACTCTCAACCTCTTGTTCCTAGCTTGGCCGAAAATTTAGATCAAAATCTCACTTGGGGACTACAAGGTAAAGATCTCATCTTCTAGCACATTTTGTGCTTTAAGCCCGATGGATAAAATTCCTTTTGATACATTAGATGTCTAATGACTTAAATATACCCTTTTTCCTTCTTTTTAATGGCTCAAAGTGAAGATCCAAGTGGGCTGCGGGTGGCAAAAAATCAAGGAAAGAAAAGGGGGGGAAGATCAGGAAAATCAACATTAAAAGTGTAAGTTCTTCATCAAAAGTTGTAAGTACTTAATCTATGACTAAACTCTTGGATTATTACAAGGGTGAATCATCTGTCCTTATGTATAATAGGGCCAAAAATCTTGAAGGGAGACCAGCCTTGGAGGTTCAAAAACAAAGCTTGGAATTAAGGGTTAAAATCCTTACCTTAAGGCTTATTTTGTTGTTTTAAGCGTTTTGGGGTGGGTTACTAGTTAAGGCCGAAGATAAACTGGGAAAAAGGTCCTAAAATGACCTAAGTATGAACATAAATAGGCATTAACATATTTGGTTATATTCACAAATGATTTAATAAGTATAAATGTCAAATTTGGCTAAGTATAAGTGGTTGAAACATGGGACTATAAAGAGTAGTACTGTGTCCAAAAATGGGCATATTATTATATGCACTTTTGAGAATTTAAAGTTTATTTTATGGCTAGTATTATGGCCACAAGTTCATGTTAAGATATAAGCATTTTGGTGTTTTTCAATGCTTTAAAAGTTAAGTATTGGTATGGTATTAAGTTTGGAAAGAAATCTGATGTAAGAGGTTATTTGAAGGATTAAACCACCTAAAAGGGTTGGGAACAAAATAAATGCGAAAGGTAGTGTTGGTTTGATGTTAAGTGCTAAAAATTGGTTTTAAAAGTGATTGAAACTTAAAGAAAGTTCTAGTAATTTGATGGTAAAATAGATAAATGGTTAAGTGTAAATAAACAATATTGGAGTGTCAAATGGAAATTAAGCCAAAAGTTAGACATTGTTTGGATTAGAAATACAAAATACAAGTTTTTGTAAGTTTTAAGGAGTTAACTGAAAACCCTAGAAAGTTTTAGGGGTCAATTCATAATTTCTAGAACTGGGGTCAAGGTCGAATTTAGAGTCAAACCTGGGAAGACTTTGGGGCTTTGACTAAATTAGGAAAAAGAAAAGATTAAAATTGGAATTTAGGAAGAATATAGGAGTTAATTGTAAAGTTTGAAAAATTTGGGGGTCAAAGTGTAAATACTAGAAAATTAAAGTCAAGACAAAATACTTGGTCAACTTAGGAGGGAAAATTGAGCATTTGACCAATTAAGAGAAATACATGAATAGAAATGTGAATCAAGGAACGATAAGTGGTTATTTGTAAACTTTAGAAAAGATATGGGTCAAACGGTAATTTTGGGAAGTTCGGTGCAAAAATTAAAACAGTCCAGTGTAGGGTCTGTTAGGAAATTTCAAGAAGTTTGAGTGGAACTTTGATATAAATTGAGAGATTATAAAGATGAGAATTAGGAATTAAATTGTAAGGTGTGCAAAACTATGTGGGTCACTTTGTAATTTGCGAAACTGGGGAGGAAATTAAAGTATGGCATTTGGGGTCTGTTTTGAAGTATAAATAAGTTGGGTTGAAACCTTGGAATAAAATTAATAAGGGGTTAGATTTATAAGATAAGACTATAATGTAATTGTAAGGTTAGAAAAACAATTTGTGGGCAAAAGTGTAATAAAGGTAATAATGAGAGGTGTGCCATGAAATAAAGAGAACTAGGAATGAAGTTTAATATAAAGTTGAATATTACATGACATAGCATTAAGAGTAGGATCTTAATGTAGTATATAAAGCTATAACAAATAAAGGAAGTTTGTAGTTCACACAAATTAATGAATGTTAGTATGAATTAAAGGAGTTGTAATGTATATGAGAGAGTATGATTATGGTGGAATATTATGAGTTATATAATATGGTTGGAGAAATAAAAAACATAAAGGTGAAGTTTAATGCAAAGTGAGGGAATTACATTACATAACATTAAGCATAAGGGCTTAATGTTAATGTATAAGATTTAAACCAATGGAGGAATTATATAATTCAAGGATTATATTATGAACTATACAACAATGTTGACTTGAATACTTTGACCAAGTCAACCAAATTGACCAAGAGGTTCAAGTTGACCAACTCACAAAGTAAGTGAGGATTTAAATGCCAAAGACTATTAACACTTAAAGGTCAATTACATGAAATAACATATAGTAACGAAGTCTATATGAATATGTATATATGTATATAAATATATACTTAGGGATAAAAGAGATGAAATTTAAGAATTAAATCCTAAGTTGTAACATAATACATGTTAGTTACTAACATAATTAAAGGATTAAATAACTAATCCTGAACTTGTTTAATAACCCAACTAATCACGATTGATTAATCACTGGGTTAAGTACCGGGGGATTAGTGATTATTCAGAGTACACCATATTGGTTTGAATTATAGTGGATTAATACCTAGTGGTATATATATATTCCAGAGTTGAGTGCATAGAGGACAGACACGGGATAGGACGTCTACTATTCTTTTCGTCGGTGAACGGCATGTATTTTATGGTCCGAATGATCCTAATGATTTCCTTGGGTTCGGGAATTTTGTGTGATGCTTGCTAAGAGTGATATGTGTGCATTTATATTGATATGCTTATGATTTAATTGCCCGACTATATTGCTTTTATTAATTGTGCACGAACGTCTTTTGGACTGAGGCAATACCGGAAAAACTTGAATCGAGTTATGACAATAGATAAAGAAATAATTCTCATGAACGATTAACGAGATACGTCATACTATCCTTAATCGACTTAAGTAAATACCTTAGAAAGAGAATCGGTAATACCATTCTCGAGAGCAATATGTATTCGAACATGGTAGTAATCTAGAGGAACTCTAGGTGAACTTTAAAGACCTAAAAGGCAATGACAAGATGAATTTATTCACTATAACCTAAGAGTATATGTAACACCCCCTACTCCAAATGACTCCTAATCGTCTTACTTAACATTGTAATCGCAACGGTAATCTAAACAATTGAACTACTGGTGTCACCGTCTCACTCGCCCATACGAGTAATAACGTGATTACTATATATATATATATATATAAATACGAAACAATTTCCCACAGTGACAACAAGAGATAGATCTAACCTTCCCAAACCAATATAAAATACATTCACAGTGAGCATTCTAAGTATCCCAATCCTATACACGTTTCTAAGTTCGTATCAAATGCAACAGTGCATATTTAAACAACTGTAACTAAACTACCCAGCGCGTCCCGCTCTTTGTCGACACCGGAAGCTGCATACCTGCAAAATGTTGTTTGTGGTATGGAATCAGCCCCTGCTGAGTATGTTACTACATGACTGTCATGCCCCCTCGGACCCTCAGTTAATTGGTCGAGAGCATGCAATTCATTTTCATGCAAGTAGTTTAATATAAAAAAAAACTGTAAAGCAACAACATATATTGCAGTAAACTCAAATAGCAAACAAGCCCCCGGATTCACACATCGATCGCAGTAGTAAAACACTGAAAGCGTTACAACGCTTATATGAGTACAGAGACTCCATTCCAGCAAACATTGATAGTTCATAATTGAGTACGGTGACTCACTCTGTAACACCCCTACTGTTAATCCTATGCTTACCGTCCAATCATCCCGTTAATTCTATCAGTTCGCAGCTGAGGGCTATTACTACTACGGCGGGTGGTGGCACAACGCCGCTAACCGCCCATACGGCTAGCTAGGCTTACCTTACTTACAGTCACGGTCTGATGATCGAAGTGTACCGAGCTTACTACAATTACTTACTGATTATAAAAGGTATCATACTTACAATTCCTGGATCACCGAGTATTTAAAGTGTATTCAATTACATTCCCTTTTCCAATTTACCCAAAAAAAATGAGTTTAACAACTACTCATCTATACCAATGCTCCATCCTTTCATTATCCAAAAAGGTGTACCCCATGGTACACCGGCTATCATAAAGCTACAGCCGTGTTACTACTTAGTACACCATTCCTAATTCATTGTTTACGGACAAAAAGAAACAAAGCTACATCTCTTCACAGTCTTCATCTTCTCTTGTACCTGCGTGTAGTAAAAAACATCGCCCCAAGGGGCTCAGCAAAAGCTGCGCATGAACTCCGCATATACCGCGTGCTAGCTAGGGCACGCCGACTAATTAAGGTCAAATAGGCATGCAGTTCATTTTAACATACATACATGCTTGCATACAACATACATGCATATACAATACATTACACAGATCAAGGTAACATTGCAATAACATACACTTCACTTACCTTCACGGTGTTAGCCAAATTACGCATCCGGGTTAATCGGTATGCTTATTACTCTTTTACTCATTACGTCTTACTTACTCTTACTTACTTACTTACTTTCATTTACTTACTTACTTCATTACTTACTTACTCATTCTTACTTACTTATTCATACTCATGTTAAGTCGGTATGACCTCCGGCCCGGGGACTACACCGTCCCACCACCAGGATTTACTTGACTCACCAATCCGGGATGCTACCCACTTAAGCGATTTGGGCCGCGGACCAGTTTAAGAGTCAGGAATCGGATCCAACCTCTTGTGTCTCTCATCCTCACGCATGGCCGAAACTATATCGGACTTCTACTCATTCACATTAATTACCAATTTAAGTTAGATTGGTTAGCTTTTTAGGAATCAGTTAGAAGTCCAATGACAAACACATTCGGTCACAATACAATATATCATACATACACACATTCATTATCATCCATACATTCATGAATTATACAAAACTAAGATTTAAAGAATATATTCATAACATACAACACTACATATTCACAAGTAAGCATAATAACTCCGATTCGTGCATTTATCTTATTTGGTGATCAATTAGCACACAACACACAAATCAGAGTAACCAAGATAGCATACGGGGCATGAGGAATTCATACCGTTCACCGTTGTACTTGTATCCCAACGTTCCTCCGGTGTTCACAAATCAAACCCTATGATATACATACAATCGAGTGATTAATCTAACTTCATTACCCAACTCGATTACTCTTACGCTTCCTAAGTCATACTTACTAAGTCCTTTCCATTCTTACACTTACACATTATTTATCCACCTTTCATTGCTTAACGATGGGTGTACTTGCTATATATGTACATATGTATAAGTGGTATACATATACATATATATATCCCTATTATAATTACTATTATTATATTTTTTTTGTTTGACCCGACCGACCTTACCCAGGGTCGGACCCAAGGTCGGTCGAAGTCAGTAGGGTTCATACGCTGGAAAGTTACAGGGCCGACCGACTTGCCAAGTCCGGTTCCAAGGTCGGTCCATTCCAGTGAGTTTTGGTTTCGAAATTCTGGAGTCGACCGACCTTGCATGTCCGGTCCCAAGGTCGGTCCATTCCAGTAAGTTTCATTACAGGCGAATTTTAGGCCGACCGACCTTGCAAGTATCCGGTCCCCAAGGTCGGTCCATTCCAGAAGGTTTATGACGGGAATTTTTCTGGCCGACCGACCTTGCAAGTTCGGTCCCCAAGGTCGTCCCATTCCAGAAGCTTTCCGTCCTTTGTAAATCTTGGCTCGACCGACCTTGCAAGTCCGGTCCCAAGGTCGGTCCGGCCCAGTATTTGCATTTTATTTCTGTTTTCAGTCCTCTCTTTTACCCATCACTTCCTCATGTTCCTACACTTATTCCCACAAGGTTTTAGCACTAATTAAACCTCCTAATACACCTTAGTTCACCCCTTAATCCATCACTCATCCCTATACTAACTAACCCCTTGTTTCTAAATTCATTTCAGCACTTACACTAGGTCTTTCCTAGTTGCATTGCTACGGATTTTGACACTCACTCTCCCCATCTATAGCTCCCTCTTCTAATGTCATTTCTAACACTCCTAATGCATTACAATACATTAACTACCTCTCTCAATCACCCACCAATTAACTCCATTCAAAATCTGTTACAACTCATGTTCTCACCTAGTTTCTAGTTCATAAGTGTTCTAGTCCTATGTAAATTTTGCCATAGTCTCCCCTATATTTTTACACTCTCACCACATTGTTTTCCTCACAATTTTAACATCATCTCCACCTGGTTTTCAACAATCATATTTTACATACCAAGGGCTCCCATCCTACATATACCACCACTAATACAATACCTATTTTAAAAAAATTCTGACATTACATTCAATTCCCATTTAGGTTTTCAAACAAGTTTTTTTAAATGTCTTTTGTTAAAGGTTTTTAAACACTGTATTTCTTACACATTGCCACCATCACTACATTACCATTTTTACAATACCTATTTTAAACTGTCTAAAATCTGTTACATACATATGCACAAGACTACACAAAGGTGAGTGTAATTACCTTGTTTCTTCCTCTAGTTTCTTTTCTTCTTCTTGCTTCTTCCTCCTTTCTCTTTCCAACGGTTTAGGAACCCAAATCCTCTAACACTACAACCCATATATTCACATTTTCAATACACCAAACTAACCTTAACCATTCTTTAAGCTTAATGCACATTTTAGGGTTTAGGAATTTCATTACCTTGCAAGGGTGTAGGTAATGCTTGGAATAGCTCAAGAACAATATTTCTCCCCTCCAAGAGTGCCAAAATCGGCTAGAGTACAAAGGAGCAAACAAGAGTTTACCTTCAAATTTCGTTTTGCCCTTAAGGCTAGAAAAACAATGAGGTTTCAAGAAGATTTTTACCTCAAAATAACAAGGAGAAGAAGGTGGTTCTAGTGGTAGTCTTGAAGCTCCAAATGCTCCATACCCATGGAGATGAAAGTTGTCCTTTTCGGATTTTGAAAAGATAGAAGTGTTCCTCTTGATGAGAGGGAGACAATGGTGTAGTTTTTTATAATTTTTGCAGGAGGTTTAAGGGAGTAACAAGAGGAGAGAAGTAAAGGTTTTTGTGGGTTCTCTCAATTCACCATGGATGTCGCATGGGGAAGAAGAAGAAGAAAGAAAAGAGAGTGAGGGAGGAGGTGAGTACGTGAGTGAAGAGAATAGAGTAGGAGAGAGAGTGGTGAGTGAGTAAAGTAAGGTGAGTGTTTTACTTTATTGCTTTTGTTGTTTAGTAAATAAGAGGGAGTAAGTGAGTGTGTGAGAGGAGGGGGATAGGGGCCGGCTGACACCATCACACACACACAAACTTCAATTTTTATTTTAAAAGTGGACACATAAGTTTTGGTTATTTATGTTTCTACCCCACAACTTCCCGTTCTTGACAGTTTTTACTAATTTCTCGTTTTATTGATTTTATTGGTTCTAAAGCTTCACTAATATTTATTAATGATTATTTAGTTGACCAAAATTGTTACGAGTCTATTTGACCCGCTTAAAGTCATGTTTTCCCGGTTTCCTCGAAAAACGCGCTTTAAGGTTCGTTAGTGATTTTAATCCGTTTTAAGGATCCGTTTTCTTCGGGATTTTTTCCCTCATGATTATTTATGCATAATTAAGCTTCTAAATTACTTATTAGCCTAATTAATCACTATTTTAATTACGGGGTATTTCACACTCGACCAAACAATCCACAATAATCCACACACGAGTACAGCGACTCGACTCAACCAGTTCACAACACAGATATAAGTACATCGACTCAATTAAACTAATTTACAACACACATCTGAGTACAATGACTCGTTTCAACAAAAACCACCATCACACTACACATAACCACAAAGCATAACCAATGAGCAACAAGACAAAACAACGAGAATTATAAACAAGTATAAGTTCTCGTCTTTGGCATACAAGCCCAAATAATGTTCGCCTAGTGTACAGCTAAAATAGTCGTCCGTAATTGTTCGGTCATGCCTAATGACAACGTTTCGTTAGAACGACGTGTCTCTAAGTTACCCATCTCCTATGGCAGGTCACCCACGGCAGTAGCCACTCCAGCGGTAGAGTCTCCGACCGACGAACCATCTGTAGTCCGTTGAAATTTATCCAGATACTTACGGATGCCCACACGGCATCCTAGTATCGTTAGTTGATCACAATACACAGTAAGAGCAACAACCTCTTGATTAACTTATCTATACCATCGCATCGTCTTACAATTTTTCCTAACACAGTAGACTAAGGTCGTTAGTCCAATCCTGAGTATGTCGACTCGGGACCCAGTGTTAGATACGAGAGCGGCGTTAAGAAGGCCAATGCTCCGTATATAAGTCTCGGATCCTTATAACTATATATATATATATATTATTATCCTAAATGCTACAACGTTTTACTTGCGTTCCTTATATTACATATAAGATAGCATTATTGCCGCTAGTTCGTTTTATAATATGTTCATATATACGAACGGTACTGTTATCGTTCAACAATAATAATAATAAAGCGGCATTAATACACAACTCAAGCATATTAATTCACACAAGCAGACATTCAATCTTAACACAGATTTCACACAATGTCTGAACTGAGGAAATCCTCAAAGACAATCAAGCCACGTAAATAACATACCGTGCACCGGATTATAAGACCGTGGAGTATGAATCAGCTAAATTCTCTGGCGATCCTCGAGACGCCTCTAACAATCTATTAAATGCATCACACTATGCATTAGCATCTCATACTAACAATACACTACGGCACCCCGTACCGTTACTAATCCATCCCGGTTTATTCCCCGTTGCTAACTGATAACGTTTGTCGGGTTTTCGGTTTAACTCGGGATTAGGAAAAACGCTATATTACATGCGTGATTAGGTCGAGTATATTAATATACTTAACTTTAAACGCTTGTTATCACATGTAATTTAATGCCCCTTTGTATATTATATAGTTTATCACTATATTGCATGTATAATTTTAATCATATATTATACATCTCACCTTAGTATTTATTTCCTAAGGTTAGTTTTTCCAAGTGTAATGTTTGTATAATTCATATTTGAAAATACTTGAAATATATAACTCCTTCTTATTTCATAAACAACCTAACATTAGAATTTCCTATCCAATGTTTATAATTCTTTTCTTTTATTCTATATCATTTTATTTATGATATTATATGTTATTTGAACCATATTGTATTCCACTCCTTAACATATATTACTTATATATAATATATGTATTATGGGACCATTATTATATGGTAAATCTTTATAATATATTCATCCTCTTTTAATGAATATTTCTTACATTATAAATGTTATAACCTTTATAACATTGAAAACCATATTATAAATTTTTATTCTAAAATCCCATTTTTTTCCGAACAACACCCTTGTTCTCTATTATTTACAAAATCCACCACATAATTTATATAATGTTATGTTATGGTTATATAACATATATTATGACATTTATGTCATTAAAACAATTATAACCTATAGTTATAAATTGTTATAAAATACCAAATGTACCATAACATTCTTGGTTTTATTTTAATTCCACCATACTTTCAGATTTTACAAATCAATCCCCAAATTATATTCCATTGTCACACTTATAATATTTACCTTATATTATAATCCTTAAACCTTAATTTTATTATAACCTATAGTTTTAAAGGGTTATAATTGCCGAACAGACCCTAGGGTCTGTTTTAATTTAATTCTTTCCACCCAACTTTGTATAATTACCAAATCTCCCCAATTTATAATATATAGTTTCCTTATGTCATTAAAACTATATATTATACATATAACTTAATAAAACCTTTAGATAACTCAAAAATTACCAAACTATACCAAAAGGTTATAAACATCATTCCTAACCTTATACTTTCAATATTTACGGTTTCCACCATATATGTTACCTATATGTAACAATGATATAAAATATCATATATTATACTTATATACCATATTAACTCCAAATTAAACCAAATAAATTCCTAAAAATTCCTAATGACCCATAGGTGTATAAAGTACCATTTTATACCCCATACTTTCGGTAATCTCTCATATACCCTTATGTTATGTAATTTTTTACATTTTAATACATAACTTAGTATATTTTGATAATTAAATTAATAAATTATCAAATCTGGTCAAAGTCTTTTGCTTGGTCAATGTTTGACTTCCAAAATCATTTTGACCCCACTTTCTTGGCAATTACATAGATTAACCCAAACTTTCCAATATTTACAATTTCACCCCAAAACTTTATAAAATCTTATAATTTTATTTAAATACATTTTAAATCCCAATTTTGGCTATATTCACCTACAACCCTCTAATGTTTGTTTATTTACGGCTTTGACCCCATACTTAATAGTAAGTACCTAAATTAAATTAAATAAGCTTTTAAACTTAAATAAAATGGCCTAATGATATGGCCTTCTTACAACTTTGCTTTATAACATAACATTACACATAATAGCTCAAATATAATATAAGCTCTTGGCCTTACTATACTTTATTTTTTTCCATATAATGTCATAATTTGACCATTATGTTAAATAAACCACTTAAATGACTAGCTTAACTTATCTAAGTCATTTTTTTCCATACTTAGGTTAAAATCACCCATAAATACCTCCACTCTCAGCACATAATTTATATAAGCTAAGAAATCATAAAATCATAAGTTTAAGGTTTTATACCTTGATTTATGTACTTAAAGCCCTTATATCCATTCGGCAGCTTGGAGGAAAAATCACCACAGCACTCACACATGTTTTAATACCAAAATAAGATATGGTTACACTCCAAGCATGAGCTAACCGTAAAGAACATTAAATGTAAGATTTAAGGCAAAAATCACCTTAAAAATGCAAGGTATTCTCAAAGGGTTTCGGCCTGATTTAAGAAAACACCACATGGTGTTAAATTCACCATAAAAACATGGGGAATATCTTGACAACAACAAGGTGCTATGGTATAGGTTTTACCTTGGCAAAATACCTTAAAGAATGATTTTTCCTTTGATTTTCGGCCCACCCTTGCTCCAAATGGTTAACCAACTGAATCAACATGAAAACATGAAGATTATGAGTGAATAAACTCATATAATCAGAGGAAGAAAACCGGATGGAGAGTAAGAATTCTTAAGGTATGTTTTTACCTTATAATGTAAATTTTGACCACCATGGTCCCATAGCTTGCTTCAGCCGAGATTCTTTGTTGTTAAAGCTTTAAAACACTGAGAATGAGCCATGGAAAGTGATAGATATGAGCTCCATGTGTAGGTAATGAAGAGATGAAGAAAAAGAGTTAAAATATGCCTTAAACCATTACCTTAGGTGCAAAAGGGATTGATTTGCCTTGAATGCTCAAGAAAACAGCTTGAGAGGGTTAGGAAATGCTAATGGCAGCTGGAATGGGAAAAGAGGAAAGAGAAAGAAAGAAAATGTGTTTTAATGAATGAAAAATAGAAAATGGAATAGTAAATGGTGATTCACCAAATTGGCTAGATATTTGTATTAAAGTTGAATGTGCTGTCCTCCTTGCTCCATGCTGCCGACTTACTAAGGTAAGGATGAGTAATGTTTGATTATTGACTATACTTAGTCAATTTTGCTTAAAAATGCACTATTTGGATTACTATTCACAAATGAATGCCATATTTCTGATTTTTTTTTATATCTTGGATTTAGACCTTCTAATGTGGTACATTATAGTACATTAGTATAACAAGGTCTAATCCAATGCCTAACACTACTCAAAACTCACTCAGAAAGTCAATTTTCTCAAAAACGTGCTTTAAGGAATTTTAAAGCACATTTTGTGTTAGAACATGTTTTAGAGCTTGGTTTCCTTTGAGAATAGTTTTGTAGTGTTCATTACTTAATTATAATACTTAGGAATCCACTTTCGATCCTAATTGAGGTCATACAATCTCTATGGTTTCTTAAAGCACATTTTTGGCTTTACCGATCTTAAGGCATGTTTTGCCTTGTTTAGATCTTTAGATTGTTCCCCAATGGTATTTAGATGTTTATTAACCATCTTAGATCATTAATAGATCCTTTAATTAAGTTTTTAAGGTTAGGGGTATTTCAGTATATCTTAGGTAAGAGGATTAGGAGAACTTAATCACATGGTGAAAAGAACTGTATATGAGGAGAAATCTAGGGAATCCTGGTTGCGCATTCTGATCACAATAGGGGGATGACTGTTACAGGTCCCTCATTATATTATATTCCCATAGATTAAATTGATCATTGGACAGATGCCCTACTGTTGGGGATGACTTCGGCCTTTGGTAACCCGCTATCTAATAGGGAATAAGGAGGAATCAGATGCCCTACTGTTGGGGATGGCTATTGCTTTGGTGACCCGCTATCTAATAAGGGGTAAGTAATTGGTTAAGGATATGCAGTCTTCTAACATGATGACTATCAATGATTAAGAGTTAAGCAAATGGAACAATTAGACATTAGCTAAATGTTAATGCGAGAATTCAAATAACTCTCGTAAAGAGAATAATGAGCAAAGCCTTGAAGGCCGGACACCGAGAACCGACAAAGGAAATAACGTACTCTTGTATTATTATCGTATGCACTTGTTTATCGTATGGATAATATGTGCAAATTATATGTGGATTGTGTATGCATGTTTTATGCTTATTGAATGTTTAATTACCGCACTTACAACTTTATTATATACATGTAAAACGGAGTTGCATGTAAATGAACCACATGACAACTAGACTAATTAACTTTAGGAGTTAAAAGGTTCATGATGGTTACAATTAGCATATTCAGTGGTTATGCTAAGCCTTTATGACAAACATATTACAAGTGCGTGACTGAAGACGCAAGCCGGAGTGCGGGATTTTAGGGGTAGTTAGCAGTATACTTTTGTTATCACACTTCTGGACTTTGTTTGTATTATATCGCTATTGTAAACGTTTTCGGATACTTAAACTGCTCACTTGATTATGGACTAATTAGTATTGTGTATTGTAAGCCTCGATTTTTGAACCCTATCCTATGTTGATTCGAATTGATTAGGATCTGGTTGGGTTCTAGGTCCAGTTATAACCTAAGTTTAATAACTATATCATAAACATTAGTTATTAAATCCTAAGTTAGCTCATTGGAACCTATTATGAGTCGCCACCTAATTTTAACTTAGGGTAATTAGGAAGATAGAGTTTGGGTTTGGGGGCTTGGTATTCGACTTTTTAGGGTTCAATTACTTCATTACCCCTCAAAGTCGTTTTTCCTCTACTTAGTTTAATTATGGTTTATTGCGAGTCGTTTAAACCTAAGTGCGCGAACTTCAGATTCTTTTATTTTTTAAACATTTTTTGACAGAAAATTAAAATAAAAAGTGGAAATACCTAAACTAGGGTATCAGAGGCAGAATTAGGTCGAATTTTTTTTCTTCCGTCCGGCCACGGACCCTAATTAACCTAGTTATACAGAAAAGAAAAAGAAAATGAAATTTTGAAAAAGTCCGGGGCCACATATAGGACGTCCGTGGGCCCGACATGCTTTGTAAAACCCTAAATTTTCAAAAATTTAAAATCCCGCCGCTTCTCAAGGGTGTCCGTGACCGCAGACTACCCGTCGGTGGGCTCGGACACAGCGTCCGGGACTACGGGCCACCCACGGCGCGGGTTTTAGGTGGTTCCTAGCGATGTTTTAAGCTCAAAAATTATGGACGCGTAGCCTGAGAAATTTCCAAGATGTTAGTAATCAGAGATTTTCAATTCGGTTTTAAATAAGTGACGAAACTTAATGACCAAGTTAAAGGGCACAAACAAGAACAAAATGCTAATTTCGACAGCCGTAAAAAGTCGGTTCGAACCTAAATTTTAATATAAGGTCAAACAAGTGGGGGGAGTTAAGAGATTAAGATTCCACCTGTTTTGACTTCGGGATTGATTGAATTCTTCACGTCGGGAGTCTTTCGGAGCCTTGCCAGAGTTGGTTTTGATTCGGGTTCGAGACCAGCTTCTGGCCCTTGTAATTGAAGTTTTCTTCACGTTTAGGTGGTGGTTTGATGATTGTTGAAGTGGTGGAGTTGAAAAACGTGTTTAGGTGGTGATTTTGGGAGAGTTTTGGTGTGATTTCATTCAGCGTTCGGGTATTGAATAATGTGAGAGAGTTGTGATGTCCGTGCTTGCTGATGGTTCTGGGGTTTCTCCCCGATGTGATTTGATCAAGGGATAAGGTTCCTTATGTAGGCCTCACTAAAGATAAAAAAAATCCGGTAAAATCGAGATTTACCAATGTTTTAGCTCAAGGGCTTCCAAAAGGAATTTGCTATGAAATTTTAACCATGGGTAAGGAGGCATATTTTTTATTTCTCAAGTGGAATCGAATTTTTTGGATATTGTATATTTTTAAATTCAATTTACTCGTCGATTCAATAAAAAATTACTAACTATTATTGGAAATTCAAAAAAAGCAAAATTCCAAAGCAAGTATGCTTAAATGTCATCCTCTATCATGGGTTAAAATTTCAAAGCATTCCGAGTTGATTTGAGCCACTTTCGGAGGAGAGAGGAAGCCTATAAGAGGGCTTAGGAGCCTCAAAAATTACGAAAATACCCTTGAAGATGACTAAGCTGTCCTGATGCTCCGGAATGCGCCGATCGAACCGGGATTCCTCATTACTTGATCAAAGTGTCTCTCACAACACTAAACCTTATAACCTATACAAGGGGGGTTAAAATTTAGGGTATAACAAATTTTCCCCCGTCAACTAGACTTTGTAATGGATATGAAGAGTCTAGTTGATGCTTGAGTGATACCCCAAAATTTTAGACCTTAAAAGACCCTGCATGCTACTGAAAACTGATGAATTGTCGGGCTATTCTAAGGTGCTGACTACCTTTGAGTGAAGTGAAAAGATGTCGAGCGATTCTAAGACGTCGACCACTTAAAGGTAAAAATGAAATGATGTCAAGCAATTCAAAGGCGTTGACTACCTAAAAGTGAAAATGAAGTTATGTCGAGCTACTCTAAGGCTTCGACTACCTAAAAGTGAAGACTATATGGTATGTAGATGCAGGAATGCTGATGTGATAACGATGCTGATATTGCTGATGATGCTTGATGCTTCTGGGGACCGAAACCCGTGCCATTGCTCATGGCTGGACCCAATGTGGACTTATTGTAATTGCCCCCCAAGCTGGTGTGTAGGGATAACTCCTAGAAAAAACCCTGGGGACTTATTGTCATCGCCCACCATTCGTTGATCCCAAAATAAGTTGACATAACTTAGGAGGATTTATTGCCATCACCTCGCCAACCTTTCTGTCACCAGGTCTTGTGACTCGCCTGGATAATGCAGATAGGTAGTTGATGCGCCTATATGAATGAAATGAATGCATTGTGTTTGATGGAAGCAGGTAAATTAAGAGTGAGCTAGTGTCTTACAACGAGCCTAAAAGGATGATGATAGGTCTTATTACGAGCGTAAGGATGGTTCTAAGTCTTATGATGAGCCTAAAGGATGATACTAGGTCTTACTACGAGCCTAATAGATATATTAGGTCTTATGACAAGCCTAAAGGGATGACACTAGGTGTTATGACGAGCCTAAGGATGATTCTAGGTGTTATGATGAGCCTAAGGATGATACTAGGTGTTATGACGAGCCTAAGGATGACACTAGGTCTTATAACGAGCCTAAGGATGATTCTAGGTCTTATGACAAGCCTAAATGTGGTTCTAGGTCTTATGACAATTCTAAGGATGATACTATGTGAAGGTGAGTTAAGTGGGTGATGTAGAGATGGTTAGGTGTTATCATGGGCCTAAATGAATGTAGAGAAGGGTTAGGGCTTATGCCAGGCTCGAGGAAGTTTTGTTATGGAGGTAGGGCTTAGGGCAAGCCTGAGGATATTTTGATGTGGAGGTAGGGCTTAGGACGAGCCTGAGGATGGTTTGACGTGGAGGTAGGGCTTAGAACGAGCCTGAGGATGTTTTTGATGTGGAGGTAGGGCTTAGGACGAGCCTGTATGATGTGGAGAGGTTTGAACTTTTTGGGTTTATGCTTTCGGGCTTTGGGCTTCAATTGGTGTTGTTATTGCAATTGTTGGAACCAACAATTTCCCCTAGTATTTTTCCTTAAGGCAGTCTAAGTTCTTAGAGTTCGTGGCAATCATCGATCGGAACGATCGATTGCCCCCAGTATTTTCTTTGATTAACTGCGTGAAACAAATCTCACTCTCACGGGGTCAAGATTTATTTGCTATGGAGCTTTCTATTCTGCGCTCGATGTGTTTAGCATTTGCACTCATCATTTCCTTTCGGTCATAATGTATTGATCATTGAATTCAATATTTGTTTGACTTACGCCTTTGATCTGTTACTTTCACTTGATTGGATACACAACAATTAAGTCGGAAGTCTTTAAAGCTTATAACATGGCCATGAGGTGTGATGAATGACGATGGGACCATGGAGGAATGTTTGGAAAATTTGGAGCTACAAGGGTGACGAAAGCCGTAACTTGCTCCTTTCTTCAGATTTGCCTCTTCTTGTCTTGAAGTTGTTTGGCCACTTCGTGGTGACTTTGCTAGTGATCCTGGAACTTGGGACTTTGGAGTTGTCCTTTGCATCATTCTCTCTTCTTTTGTTTTATGTTTGGACTTCTTTCAGGCTTTTCAGATTTTGCTTGTGTCCTTTTTCCTTTTGGGGTTCTTGTGGTTCCCGTTTTGAATGTGAGAGCTGTTTTTGATGTGAGCTCTTTGAATCCTATGTCACTTTGGGACCATTTGTGGATAATTTCGTCATGCTGGTGGTTGTCTTATTTCTTTGGACTTGTGAAGTTGCTATTTGGAAGTCGGGCTCTTTGCTTCCTTTGGCCACCAGGTCGGTTGTTCATCATTGGCTGACTTGTTTTATAGAGCTTTCAAGTGTATTAAAAAGGGGAGTATATGAAAAGCTCAGCGGGGGTGCCTAGGGTATAGTATAGTGTCAGGGTTCACAAGCTTTTGGGCTATATGGTGCTGAGCCTAGGTGCTTCGTGATCCTAATAGTTGTGTATCCGTTCTTTGTACGTTCACAGGTCTGAGAGTAAGTTTACAAATGATCTCCTTCGATCAGAGTTATGCCGTTTGTCTCACTTTTAAATGTAGCCTCACCGGAGTCGTGTAAAAATGACACGTTCATTCTCTCTTGGTTTTAGCGCTCAAGACATTCTCGTGCAATTTTTCACTCAGAGACTTGTTCACGCACTTAAACAAGAGAAATAAACATTATCGGTCCTTAACTCAGATTGTTTTGGGGTTTATTTAACAAACCTTTTGAATGCCCTTTTGTTCGTGATGGTGAAATTTTATGTGGAGAGGTGATTATGTGTGAGGAGGTGATGGGTGATTGTGAATGGATGGCATTTCTTGGAGTTTTCTGGTTTATGCTTTGGGTGAAATGGTGGGAAAGTGGAGTGGTGAGACAAGTGTGATACGTGTAATGGAGGTGGTGAATGTATGTGGAATGATGAGAGTCTCAGTGTAGGAGGGTGTATGGTGAGTGCTTATAGTTGGATGATGTCGTATGAGGAGCGTGTGTGGTGGGTGTGGGTGAAGCGATGAGATGAAATGGTTCTGCTTTGTAATGCTTGCCGGAGTGTTTCATGAAACGACCTTGTCTCTTTTTGTTTTTGTTTTTGTTTTGTTAAATGAACACACAAAAATTATGAAAATCGAGCGATGCTCTTATGAATGAAAATTTGACTTCGAGAATTGTAATCTCAGGGAAACTACCTAAAATGATACTGAAATACCCCTAACCTTTAAAAAATAATTAAATGATCTATTAATGATCTAAGATGATTAATAAACATCTAATTATTATTGGGGAACAATCTAAAAGATCTCAACAAGGCAAAACACGCCTTAAGATCGGTAAAGCTAAAAATGTGCTTTAAGACACCATAAAGGTTGAATGACCTCAAATAGGATCCGAAGTGGATTCCTAAGTATTATAATGAAGTAAGGAACACAACAAAACCGTTCTCAAGGATAACTAAGCTCAGGAACACCCTGTGACACAAAACGTGCACTAAAACACCTTAAAGCACGTTTTTGTGAGATTGCCTTCTAAATTGTCTTTTAATGGGCTTAAAGATTATAATTACCCTTAAATATGATATTTTATCATATTATACCATATTAGGAATTTAATTCCAGAAATTTACGAATTTTTACAAATTTATATTAAAATATTAATTTAACCCTAAAGTGGGGCCCGCATGAGTCAAATTGACCAAGTATGGTCAATGGTCAAGTAATGACCCATTTGACCCCAAGGAAATCGTCTGGCAAGAGGAGAGGAGACAGCTTACAATCATTATGAGACAAATTGATACCTAATACCAAATTTAGAATAGTAACCTTACCTTTTTCAATTATTTCAAACCTTTCCCATCTTTTCCTTCCTCCTTGTCTGATCCCATCCATCCCAGCCGAGTTCCTCCCCTTCCTAGAAGCTCTCAAGTCTGGTTCTTGAGCATGGAAGGCAGATCTAACTCCTAAGCTCTTAAGGTAAGTGTTTTAAGGTCATTTTTAGCCTTTTTTCTTCATCTCTTCACTACCTACACCTAGATTTCGTGGCTCATCAATTCCTATGGCTCATTATCAGTGTTCTAAGGTTAGAACAACAGCTAAACTCGGTTGAAGCAAGTAGAGGGACCAAGGTTGCTCAAAATTGCATTTTAAGGTAAAAACATACCTTAAGCCTCTCAATCCTTCAAGCGGTTTTTCTTCCTCTGATTTTTATGAGTTTATACCCTCATAATTCATATTTACATGTTCATTCAGTTGGTTAGCCATTTGGAGCAAGGGTGACCAAGATCCAAAGGAAATACCCTCTTTTAAGGCATTTTTCCAAGGTAAAAACCTAATAACAAGGTAGCTTGTTGTGATCTAGCTATTTCCTATGTCAATATGGTGGATCTAACACCTTGTGGTGTGTTTGATTCAGGCCGAATCCACCTAGAAGTTTCCTTGCATTTTTAAGGTGATTTTTGCCTTAAATCTTACATTAATTATTCCTTATGGTTAAGCTCAAGCTTGGAGTATAACCATATCTTGTTTTGGTGTATTAAACATGTCTAAATGAAGTGGTGAATTTTCCTACAAGTGAACGAGCCCATACAAGGAATAATCAAGGTATAAACACCTTAAACTTATGATTTTTTATAATTTCTAAGCATATATATATATATATATATGGCCGAGAGTGAAATTATAAATATGGGTCATATTGACCTAAAAATGGAAAAAAATGACTAAGATAAATTAAGCTAGTCATTTAAGAGATTTAATTAACATAATGGTCAAATTATGACATTATGTGGAAAAATAATTAAACCAAGGTGAGGCCGAGAATATATGCTATATTTTGAGACATTTATTGTGTAATTTATTTTGCAAGTTCAAGGTTGTAATAAGGCCATGTCATTAGGCCATTTTAATTTAAGTTTATAAGCTTATTTAGTTTTATTTATGCTTATAATTAAATATTGGGGCCAATTCGTAATTACTAGGAAATTAGAAAGTCGTGGGCTTAATTTAGAGCAATTTAGGGTTTTTAAATGAATTTAATAAAAATTATATCATTTTATAAAGTTTGGGTCAAAATTGTAAAAATAGAAAAGCATAGGTTATTATTAGTGATTACCGAAAAATTAGTCCCCATTTGGTATTAGAAGTCAAAGTGGACTATATAGGAGACTTTGACCAAGTTTGGAGAATTTTTGAAATTAAAATACAACCTATATTAAGATAAGTATTAATTTGTAAAAGATTTAAAAGAGATGGGGCTATAATGTAATTTCCGAAAACTTGGGGTACTAAATGGAGTTTAGTACAAACCTTAGGTTATTAGGAATTTTTAGAAATTTATTTGGTTAAATTTG
The DNA here is from genome assembly GCA_023374045.1 of Limonium bicolor. Classification (NCBI taxonomy): domain Eukaryota; kingdom Viridiplantae; phylum Streptophyta; class Magnoliopsida; order Caryophyllales; family Plumbaginaceae; genus Limonium; species Limonium bicolor. The sequence continues at coordinate 142,808,919 of CM041776.1, read as the reverse complement.
GAGTTTATATGAGTTATATAAGTATAATATAAGATATTTTGTAAAATTGTTACAAATGGGTAACATATGTGGTAAAACCAAAATTTAGAGGAAGTATAAGGTTAGTAATGATGTTTATAACCTCTTGGTATAGTTTGGTAATTTTTGGAGTTATATATAAGGTTTTATAAAGAAATATGTATAATATATAGTTTTAATGGAATTAGAAAACTATGTATTATAAATTGGGATGGAATTGTGATTTATAGAAGTTTAGTGGTATATAATGGAAGCCGAAAATATAAGGGGCTATTTGGTATTTTATAAACAAAATATAACTATAGGTTATAATTGTTTTAATGACTTAAATGTCATAATATATGTTATATAACTATAATGTAACATTATATTAATTATGTGGTGGATTTTGTAAATATTTAAGAACATAGGTGCTGTTCGGAAATATTAACATTTTTAAATGGGATTTATAATATGGTTTTAATGTTATAAGAGTTATAACATTTATAATATAAGAGGTATTCATTAAAAAGAATGAATATATATATAAGATTTACCATTGTAACACCCCTACTACGCACATAACATTACTTGAAATCGCAGCGGAATTTAAACAACTAAACAGTAACTAAACGATCGGTGCTACAACGCCGTCAACTCCAGGCGCTTGGCCTCTTGCACGTGTATCGGTCTGAGTAACCCAGATCCGGTAGCAGGCGGATAAGTCCGATGAAGGCTGAGTAGTACTCATCTACCGACATCTTATCCCCTTGCCTCAGATTGTCCAACTCCAGGCGCTTGGCCTCTTGCACGTGTATCGGGTAGTACTTGGCTCGCAGCAGAGCCGTGTACTCCCTCCACTGAAAGGTCGGGTCAGCCACTCTGCCCTCCCGTACTAGCTTCCACCAGCTCTGCGCCAAACCCTTCAAGTAGTATGCGGCAAGTCGAACCTTGACCTCCTCAGGCACCGCTAAGGTCTCGAAAGCAGTCTCCATCTCGGAGATGTATGCCTCCAGTTTACGAGGGTCGGTCTCCCCACTGAAAGATGGTGGCCTCAGATCAGCCAACGCCTTGACCCAGTTGGTCTCTCGTGGGGTGGCGGTGGTGGTTGAACTCTGGGCTGTTGCCCTTGCTGCATCGCAGCTACAAGTTGGGGTACCATCTGGGCTACGGCGGCTGCTACTGCCTCAGCCATAACCTGAGCCGTAGTATTCTCGCCCTGGTCACCCGTATCTCCATTGCCGTGTCCACGGCCTCTACCTCTCGGTCGACCTGACATCTGAATTCACACGAACATTCATTAGCAATATGCTTGCACACTTATCGGTCCAACGGTTGTAACGCTTTTCCCGACCATAAGGTATTCCCACACTTAGTTAGTGGTTAACCTTTCCATAACTGTTCACTTAGGTAACTGTAGCTAGGTTTCCTAACTCGGTATATTCCTAAGCTCGGTATTCTAGTCATCAGAGCGATACTTCGCTCTGATACCACTTTTTGTAACACCCCTACTACGCACATAACATTACTTGAAATCGCAGCGGAATTTAAACAACTAAACAGTAACTAAACGATCGGTGCTACAACGCCGTCAACCACCCACGTGGTTAACAAGGCTGAATAAATACAAGTGTATCGGTCTGATGATCAGACTCCCGAGCATAGAACTAATAACCACATATACATTAACATAAACCGAGTGTTTACTTACATCCTTCACTGTATACTATCACTGTAAACTGTTCGCAACCAAAATATATACGCCACGGGAGCACAGGCGCATCCCGGGCCAACATCCAAAAGTAATCAAAAGTAAACCTGCATCCTAGAATCTAAAGCCATTCCGCTTCTTCGATCCTCATCCTGCAGTAAAAGAAATATGGAGCCCCCGAGGGGGTCAGCAACCCTTGGCTGGTATGGTTAACGCGCAGCCCATCGGCTACCGGGATGCGTGCAACTAATTGTCATGATGACATGGCATTCATTTTAAAACACACAACTTATACATATATCATAACATGGGTATTGTACACAACATCACACACATCACACAAGAACAATTCCTTTTAGGAAGAGAACCAACACAGTTAGTCCCCATAGAGAGCCTAGAGAATGTTGCCATGCTCATGCTAAGCTCGTTACATAACTCGTTACCGTCCTGTTAGATTGAACGGATAACTTAACACAAGGTGCCTCAGATATAGTGATCCAAGCACACCGAAATAACACATAGTATGCCCCTGTGGCCCGACGTGAGTCAGTAAAATAGCCTTGGTTAAGCTAAAGGGAAGGTTGGAAACCAAATTGGAAAACAACCATAACATACAAAGAGAATCGAACCGGTTATGACATCGACTCCCATACTCACACGCGTGGCCGGAACAGACCGGACTCCTCACTTCCCCCGTTAGCACTTGTTAGCAGTTCATTATTGAACGCAATACACAATTCACAATAATAGGTCAAGACTTGTTAGTCACACACCAGGGAAGAGAGAGTCATACTTAACAACATAATAATATTTAACAACTGTAAACTCTTTACATGGTTTAATCTTATAAAGTCATAAACACACAGAAAAACAAACAACACACAAGCCAGTGTAAACCGGTAGGCAACAGACTGCAAGAAAACCATACCTTGGTCCTTGCCTCGATTTGTTTCCACCGTAGGCCACTCCTATACATAATTAATAACGTCGGTTAATTAATTTACTTAACTTCAAATTTACTAAGTGTTTAACATGATTATTTGACATGTTTTAAATGTCTAACTTACCCTAGGTTACCTTCATTATACCCCCTAGGGTTAACTACATAAGTCACATTCTTTTCTGTTTTTTTTACAAGTTTTGGTCCGACCGAACTTACCGACCGAACTTACCCAAGTTCGGTCCATTCCATAACACATTTCCGTTTGAAAATTCTACCCCGACCGGACTTGCAAGTTCGGTCCATTCCCGAGAGTTTCTCTCGTGGGAAATTTTAGCTCGACCGAACTTGCCAAGTCCGGTCCCATGTTCGGTCGATTCCAGAAACTTAATTCGTACACAAAATACAAGCCCGACCGAACTTGTAAGTCCGGTCCCCAAGTTCGGTCGGTTCCAGAAACCAATTCTCGCAGGGTAAACTGGGCTCGACCGACCTTGGCAAGTTCGGTCGCAAGGTCGGTCTGCTCCAGACCCTTATTTTCCATTGCCCATTTAACTCCAAACTTCTCCTAAGGCCTCCTAATGTTTTCTAACATCATTTGGTACACTTATATCCTCATACAACATCCATGAAACTCCTTAAATCACCCACTAAAATACTACAAATTTACATTACAAATTCTTATAAAAAGGTTTACACTTATAATGTTTTTCACTAAGTTTCTAAGTGGTGTCTCATACCTATAACTCCCACTATTCCCAAATGTTTTCTCACCACTACAACATCATCTCTCAAGCATCTTTCCTTCCTAAAACAACTCCTTGAACACCTTTTCAAGCTTATAGCTCCTCATGCAACAAATTACTTCATCCCTTTTTCACCAACAATGCACAAGTCCTAAATACAATCTTTTGTATTCTAAATCCTCTAAAACATTGCCTAAGCCCTTTTGACATCTTTAAACAACTCAATGCATGTTTCTTCCACTAGTTGATCACCTTTCATACTAAACATTTCCTAGCTTACCAAACTCACTCTAATCCCTTAGAACTTCTTACTTCTTACCTAAATTTTGACATAGGTTCTCCTAGAACATTACTAAACCAAAACACATTGTTTTCTCCATTAAGCACACAAGAACACCTAAATTCACCAAGAACACTCTCACACACAAAGTTTCATCAAATTTACACTACATCACAATATAGTGCATAATTTAAATTGCATGGCACTTAGGCCCTTAAAATGCCTGGCTCTTAGGCCCTTAAAGTGCATAACTCTTAAACACTGAATTTCCACAATATATATGCCTTTAACCTGCAATTACATACAACAACACATATTTCCTTTTACTAGTCTCCTTGAGAACATCTCACTAGGTCATTTACCATTTGCTCTTAGGTAGTTTTAACAAGCATTATAAGCTCATTTCTCCTAAGGCATTACACACATTAGGTTAGCATGTTTACCTCTTTTCACACAAACTTCTCTCTTGTTTCCTTGTTTAAAATCGGCTAGGTATTTGATTCCTTGTCAACTACTAAACAATATACAAGCAATGTAATGAGTATACAAGCTCCAAGCTTAAACTCATTGTAAACCCTAGTTTCACATTATTTCCAAAAACTAAGATAGTTGTTTTACCTTAGCACTTGAAGAGAGTTTGAATATCTATCAAGAGAGGACTCCACCTAGTCCTTGAAAGGTTGGAATGAAGCTAGAACAAAGCCATATAAAGAGCACCTTCAATGGGCATTTTCGGTCAACAACAAAACATGGAGGAAATGAAGTTTTTATTTGAGATTCCTTACCTAGAAGCAAAGGGGAACAATAATATGTAGAAATATAAGCTCAAGCTCCTTCAATGGTGGAACTCCATGGCACCGAAATGGTGGTCTTGAAGTTTTGAGAAGATAGGAATGGAGAGCTTGATGAGAGGAAGAGAATGGTGGTGTTTGTTTTTGATTTGGTTAAGTGAGCTAGGAGTTACAAGAGATCAAAGATGGAGTTTTGATGGAGGTGGTGTATTACCGTGAGAGAGAGCAAGGAAATGGAGAAGGTGAAGTGTTGCAGACGGTGGGAATGCAAGAAAGAATGAAGCAAATGAGATAAGTCTTGCTTTTAGAAGATATTTGTACTTAATAAAGTAAATAGTAACTAAGTAGTCATCTTTTATTTACTTAACATATTAACAAGGGTGGTGAGTCACCACACCTTAAAAACCGGCCCCCAATAGTACTTAGGGGTACTTTAGTCTTTATTTGTCAATTTAATTACTTATAATAACATATGTTACAAACTAGCTTATAAAAGTTACTATTCATAAAAACAAGGCATAGAAGTGAAATTTTTGATTTCCCATTGATATAGACTTCCAAATGTGATACTATATAGTACACATGTTAATTAAAGAGTAATGATGGACATTTAGCCATTCAAAACTCATTTACAAGACAATTTTTCAAAAAATGTGCTTTAAGACTCCTTAAAGCACATTTTGTGTTTTAACTTGTTTTCAAGCTTGGTTTTCTTTGCTAATTGGTTTAATATGTTCATTAGTATATAAATAAGGTCTTGGTAAGTTCATTAGGTCTTAACCAAGCTTATCCCAAGCTTAGAGCACATTTTGGCCTTTATTGACCTTAAAGCACATTTTGTGTTTCCTATTGTTTAGATTTGTTTACTAATGCTTCTAAGACTCTTTTTAGTCTTAATATACCATATTTAAATGTTTAAACAACATAACTAGGTTTGGGGTATTTCAACCATATAGAAAATAGTTCCACAAATACATACACATAAATAAATATATGTTATGGTGGAAAAATATAATATGGTTTAATGACCATGTGTTCTCATAATTAAAATGACATATGATAAAAGGGAAAAGAATTACAAACATTAGATGTGGAATTCTAATGTTAAGAGTATACATGGGATAATAAGGATTTATAATTCAAAGTATGTTTACATATGAATTATACCACATTGAATTTAAAAAAAGAGACAAACCTTAGAAAAATAAATACTAAGGTCAGATGCATAGTGCATGACAAAGGATCACACATGCAATAATGAAATAAACTATACGACATACAAGGGTGTGTTAAGTCACATGCGATAACAAGTTCAACAATAAGTATATTAATATACAAAGACAAACTACGCATGTAATGTAACACTTTTCCAATCTCGAGTTAAATCAAAAGCCCGACAAACATTGACATTTTATAACGGGGGGTTAACCGAGAGTTGTTAGCGACGGTACGGGGTACCGTAGGATTGTGTTGTTGTACAGTATGCTAATCAGTAGCATTATGTATTGTTTAGACTAATAGAGACACACGGAGCATAGGATCTTGCTGATTCATACTCCACCGTAATACATCAGGGTGAACGGTATGTTGTTATGTGTCTCTGATTGTCTCTGAGGGCTTCCTCAGTTCAGACTTCTGTGTGATCTGTGATAAGATTGTTTGTCTGAATGTGATAATTAATATGCATGAATTGTATATTTATAGCTGTTTATTATTACTGTTGTTGAGTTAACAGTACCGGTTCGTATATATGGACCTATATATATAAAATGAACTAGCGGCTATAGTGCTATCTTATATGAAATATAAGGATCGTCAGAAAAATGTTGTAGCACTAGGATAATAAGATATACATATTATCCGAGACTTTTATACGGAGCATTGGCCTTTCTATACGCCGCTCTTGTATCTAACACTAGATCCCGAGTTTACAGACTCCGGATTGGACTAATGACCTTAGTCTGCTGTGTTAGGAAAATTTGGTAATGCGATGCGATGGAATAATAATTACTTAGGAAGGAAAGTAAAGCCAGGAGGATGTGGCTCTTGGTGCGCGCTGTGATCACAAAAACGATAACAGGATGTCCGCGTACGGGTCCGCAAGTATCAAGAAAATTCCCGTGAGCTAGAATGGCTCGTTGGTCGGAGACTCTACCGTTGGAGTGGCTACTGCCGTGGGTGACCCGCCATAATATATGGGTAAACTAGAGACATGTCGTTTTAACGAGACATTGTCACTAGGTATAACTGAACAATTAAAACAATTGAGACTTGTACAGGGGCGAACAATATTGGTTTCCATACCATGGACGAGACTTAATACTTGTTTATTATTCTCGTTGTTTCGCTTTGTTGTTCATTGGTTATACTTGTGGTTATTTATTATGTGTTGATGGTATGTTTTGTATGGATATTAATGTTATTTGATTTGCAGTTTTAAATATTAAAACGGTATTACATGTAATGAACCTCATGCTCTCGACCAAATAATTGAGGGGTCTTTGGGGGCATGACGGGGCATGTGATAACATACTCAGCAGGGGCTGATTCCATACCACAAACCATTTTCATGCAGGTGACTAGCTGGTGGGTCGCAGCGAGGCATGACTATTGTGATATTACTGTTGGTTTAGACTTGGTACGGGTGATACTCAGGTTGTTTGGGTTGGACTCGGGTTGTTAACTGAGGTGTATTTGGTTTAGATGCTCACGGTCTGTAATAATGGGTTGTGTAGATTTGTTTTAAATTGCGTAAGTACTACTATCTGTCTCTTGTGGTCACTGCGGGAATACGTTTCGCATGTTGATTATCAGGTAACTCGTTATCACCCGTATGGGCGAGTGATAACTGTGACACCATTAGAACGACAATCTGTTATTTACCGCTGTGATTATATTATTTTTAGAAGCAGGATTAGTCGGGGTGTTACAAAAGTGGTATCAGAGCGGAGTACCGCTCTGATTACAAGAGATAGTAGTTTAAGCACCGTGAGCCTAGGTTATTCACACACCAGTACCTAGGAGATAGTTGTAAATAATTTGAGTTAGGAGATTGTCGGGGACAATGGTTTTATGCCTTTTAGGGCTATGTGAACTTATGGTTGAGACAAGTACGGTATTTGTACCGAGTGTTGACTTTAATTTTGAATTCTTCAGATGTCTTCTGGGAGGCGATCAGCAGGTAGAGGAGGTGGTGGAAGAGGCGGCGGGCCTGGAGCAGGTCCTCCGGGGGCCCCAGCCGTGGGCGTGGCTGAGACGGTAGCTGTCGTCTTCGCTCAGCTAGCCCAGATGGGAGGTATCCACATAGGAGCACCACCTGCTGCACCACCGGTAGTCCCACCTGTACCCGCACCTAGAGAGCCGAATTGGCTGAAGAGCGTAGCTGACACGCGAGTACCTACCTATGATGGAGTTGCTGACCCCACAGTCCAGGAGAGATACATTGTTGAGCACGAGAAGGCCTTTGATGCCATACATGTGCCTGCTGAGCACCGAGTCTATATAGCAACCTTCACCTGAAGGACGCTGCCAGCACGTGGTGGAGGTCCGTGAAGGCACATTATCTTGCTATAGAGGGTTTTGGATGGACAGGTTTTGTGGAATTATTGAGAGAGAAGTACTATCCTGCTCATTTGAAGCAGAGGAAAAGGGAGGAGTTTGAGGCCCTGAGGCAGGGTAGTATGACAGTAGATCAGTACTACTCCTTGTTTATTGGGCTCTTGGACTTTGTCCTAGGAGTGGTTTATTCTGATGCTGTGAAAGTAGAGAAGTTTAGAGGCGGGTTGAGATATGCTATCAAGGCCGCCATGGTGCTACCTTGTACCCTATAGTTCAGGTAAAACTAATTGACAGTTGGTACCTTGTAACTCAGTGATTTATTACCAGTTTGGGGAAACTCATTGATACATTGCAGGAGTGTTATGACGCCGCTTCTCGTACTGAGATGATGGTGAACAGCCGGAGGACGGCCAGGGGCAGAAGCGTAAGGCCCCAGAGAAGGAGGCGGAAATGAGGCTGGAAGCGAGGCAGTAAGGGCTGGAAGTAAGAACCACCTTAAGTTATTTAATCCATTTAAATTACTTACTTACTGTCTGCTTTTATACCTGCTATTCCTGACACTTTGACGATCACAGGAAGAAAAAGTTCTCCTGGAGGGAGAAGAAGAAGGAGCAGGCCAGCCAAAAGGGTAAGGACAAGGTCCCGATGCTGACCGGGCCTACCTACGACGTGCAGCCTCTTAGATCTGTACCCCTAAGGGTAAGCGATCTGACCTTGTGAATGAATTGAGTACTACACTACCCATTACCATCCTTGTACTAATATGAGTGTGATATGATAACAGGTTCTGCACCCCAGCGCCACTTTCACTGCAAGCGCTGTGGTAAAGACCACCCGGGTGTCGACTGCACCGGGCAAGCGGTGGACTGCCACCATTGTGGAAAGAAGGGCCACAGGTCGTTCGAGTGCTTGCAAATCCAGATAGCTGAGCGTAGCCCGCAGAAGGGGACTCAGAGCGCACCTGCTGGAGGAGGTGGAGCTCGAGGTGGCCAGAGGGGGCCGGCGCCCAAGCCCAGAGAGGGCAGCAGCATCAGCAGCCACAGCAGCAGAACCAGAACCAGAGGAACCCACCGGGCAACCGTATGCTGAATGCAGCGGGAGCTTCAGGCGCTGGCACTAGTACCAGCGCGGTGAAGGTTAGCATTTGAAACCTTAACCATTGTATGAAAGCATGACTAAGTGTTAAACGCTTTACCTTAGCATGAATGTGTGTTTAAGTTACCGCTTTAGATGAACAACTTACCTAGGAAACCTTTACCTCTTAGGAGACTTCGATATCTGCTATCCACACTTACAAGACAGAGATCACCTAGACCGTGGAAGAAAGACGGAGAGTACCTAGTGAGTTGTGTCATGTAGTCAGACCGGGCATGATACTTCTCAGAGAGTTCCTAACCCTAGATGAGCAAATCACCATAGTGAATGAGTGTAGAGCTTTGGGTAAGGGCATAGGAGGCTTTTATACCCCTGTATTTAATAGTGGTTCTAGAATGAAACTGCACATGATGTGCTTAAGGAAAGATTGGGATCCACAAGCTAGGGTTTATCGAGAGGTGAGGATGGTAAGTGACGTATCTATACCTAGTATACCTGAGAGTTTCCTTACCTTGGTGAGAAACGCAATGGATATTGCTCAAGACTGTGAGACTTATCCATTACCCGACATGACACCTGACGTTTGCATCATCAACTACTATGAGCAGGGATGAAAGCTTGGGATGCACCAGGACCGTGATGAGACGACCGAGTCCATCACCAGAGGAATACGGTTGTGTCATTCTCCATCGGCGATGATGCTGAGTTTATCTATGGAGACCAGAAGAGGATGGATCTAGCAAGCAAGATCATCCTCAAGTCTGGGGATGTGTTGGTATTTGGTGGAGAGTCGAGGCTTATATATCATGGTATTAAGAGCATTAAGCTCAATACCGCACCACCAGCCTAGTGAATGATACCCACATCCGACCTGGCCGTTTAAATTTGACTTTCAGACAGTACTGATGTAATAATAGTAACTAAGTGTGTAATCTTGTATAATACAGTTGGATGAATAAATAAGAGTTTTGTACCTTCAAGCATATATGTTCAGTTTGCTGATACCGATAATTCATAACTTCAGGCTATGGAAATGGAAAGGAGGGTACCATCTGCATCTTAGATATGGCGCAAGCCAAGGAGTCCGGTAATGTCATCACAGGTATGACAATTACAAACAACAGAAAAATTAGTGATTTATTGGGACTCGATGCTAATACGAGAGGTGATCTCAGGTACCTTTCCTATTGATGGTGTTAGTGCTTCCATATTGTTCGACTCAGGGGCTTCGCATTCTTTTATTTCCTCGGCATTTGCTAAGAAGCTGGGGGCCACCCCCAAACAGCTTTCAGACTTTTCAGTCACCTTCCTTCGAGGAGAAAGTAGGTTGCACCAGACAGTATACAGGGTTAGAGATCAGCATTATGACTGAGACCTTCCCCATTGATCTAATTGAGTTCAAGAACTTGGGTTTTGACATTATAGTGGGCATGGATGGCTACAGAAGCATAGGGGCCGCCTTCATTGTGCAGAGCATCGACTACTACTGAAGGGGCTGAGCGGCAGGACAGTGTCATACCGCAGTGTGAGGAGAGAGCCGACTGTCAAGATCGTGTCAGCATTGTCCCTGATGAAGGATGTTAGGAAGGGCCGACAACCCTTCCTCTGTTATGTACAGGACACGAGACAGAGCGACGTGTACGGACGTAGACATCCCAGTCGTGGTAGATTTTCCCGACTTATTTCCTGATGAGCTGCCAGGCATGCCGCCTGTGCGCGAGGTTGAGTTCGCCGTCGACTTGTTGCCAGGTACGGGCCCTATTGCTAAGGCACCCTACCGTATGGCACCGGCTGAGATGAGGGAGCTGAAGCTACAGCTGGAGGACCTCCTCGACAAGGGATTCATTCGACCTAGTGTTTCTCCTTGGGGTGCTCCAGTGCTGTTTGTCAAGAAAAGAGATGCGGATAGTGCGTTTGTCAAGCGGACGGCCGAGAGTAACTTGCATCGACTACCACGAGCTTAATGCGGTACAGTCAAGAACAAGTACCCATTACACGGATAGATGATTTATTTGATCACTGAGAGGGGCCAGTGTGTTCTCGAAGATAGATCTCAGATCTGGCTACCATCAGATTAGGATTGCAGAGGGTGATATTGAGAGAGACAGCTTTCAGGACACGGTAGGACACGTATGGATCACGCAGTTTCCATTCATGGCCATTCGGATTGACGAATGCGCCAGCCCTATTCATGGACTTGATGAAACCGTCTTTTTAGAGAGCATCTTGATAGTTCAGTTGTAGTCTTCATCGACGATATTCTGATCTATTCAAAGACCAAGGAAGATCATGAGTTACATTTGAGATAGGTGTTGAATATTATGAGAGAGAAACAGCTGTATGCCAAACTCTCTAAGTGTGAGTTCTGGTTGGACAGCGTGTCATTTCTAGGACACATTATATCAGCTAGCAGCATATCTGTAGATCTGCTAAGATTGAGGCAGTGAAGAGTTGGCCAAGGCCGAAGACAGTCACAGACGTCCGTAGCTTTCTGGGTTTGGCAGGGTATTATCGAAGATTCGTGAAGGACTTCTCCAAAGAGGCTAAACCAATGACAAATCTAATGAAGAAGGAATCCCAGTTCTTATGGTCTGTAGAGTGTGAGCAGTCCTTTCAGACGCTGAAGGATCTCCTGACATCGGCGCCCGTTCTTACTATCCCTGAGGGCACTGATGGGTTCGAGGTATATTGTGATGCCTCTGGAACCGGTCTAGGCTGTGTGCTTATGCAAAACGGGAAAGTAGTTGCTTACGCATCCCGACAGTGAAGAAGCATGAGGTGTTGAATTACCCCACACATGACCTTGAGTTAGGCGCAGTAGTCTTCGCTTTGAAGATCTGGCGACATTATTTGTATGGTGTAACAGTCACTATCTACTCTGATCACAAGAGTCTACAACATCTCTTTTCTCAGAAAGAGCTGAACATGCGACAGAGAAGATGGGTCGAGTTCTTGAAGGACTACGACATAGACCTGAGGTATAAAGAGGGCAAAGCAAATGTAGTTGCCAACGCCCTGAGCCGCAGAGCTCATTCATTGTTTACGCTAGTAGCAAACAGCAGTATGATTGATGAGATACGAGCTGCACAGGAGAGTGATCACTATATGCAGAGTATCAGGCAGAGAAAATGATAGATGTTGTTTTGAGAGACTGAAATATGACTTCGAACTGTGCGATGATGGCATGTTACGACTGAATGGCCGATTATGTATTCCGGAGTCGTCTCCTGATCTGAAGGAGAAGATACTCCAGGAGGCTCATTGCTCGTCCTTATCCGTCCACCCTGGTTCTTCGAAGATGTATAAGGATTTGAAAGTTCATTTCTTCTGGTGGAGCGGGATGAAGAAGGATGTAGCTGAGTATGTGGCTAGATGCTTGACCTGTCAGAAGGTTAAGTTTGAGCATAGGAGACCGGGAGGTTTAGTGCAGTCTATGCCTATTCCTTGTTGGAAGTTCGAGGACATCTTGATGGATTTCGTTGTCGGTCTCCCACCGACTAAGGGAGGACTGAACACGATTTGGGTCATTGTGGACCGTCTGACGAAGGTGGCAAAGTTTGTTGCTATGAAGGATACCTGGAACGTTCCGAAGTTAGCGGACTTGTTCCAGAAGGAGGTGATCCGGCACCATGGTGTGCCAAAGACTATTGTTTCTGATAGGGACCCTCGATTTTTGTCCAGATTCTGGGGACAGGTTCAGGAAGCCTTGGGTACGAAGTTGAAGCTTAGTACGGCGTTCCATCCACAGACCGACGGTCAGAGTGAGAGGACCATCCAGACACTGGAGGACATGCTGAGAGCATGTGCCTTAGATTTCCAGGGGAGTTGGTTAGAGCGTCTACACTTGATAGAGTTCGCCTACAACAACAGCTACCACTCCTCGATACAGATGCCACCATTCCAGGCACTTTATGGTCGACCGTGTAGGACTCCTTTATGCTGGGATGAGGGCGCAGCGAGACTACGCTTCTAGGACCGGAGTACCTAGAGCAGATTAAGGAGGATGTCCTACAGATTCGCAAGAACATGAGGGCAGCTCAGGACCGGCAGAAAGCAAATGCAGACACCAAGAGGAGGGACATTGAGTTCACTACCGACGATATGGTATTCCTCAGAGTGTACCCATGAAGGAATATTCCGGTTTGGGCAGAAGGGCAAGTTGAGCCCAAAGTATGTTGGACCTTATGCGATTAGGGAGCGAGTGGGCCCGTTAGCCTACAGACTGAATTTACCAGCAGAGCTCGGGAGGGTGCACAACGTCTTTCACGTTTCACAGTTGAAGAAGTATGTGCCCCATCCATCGCACGTTTTGCAGCCAGAGACTTTAGAGTTGACCCCGCTCTACGATATGAGGAAGTACCACTCCGCATTCTCGATACGAAGACGAGGCAGACTAGGAACAAGACCGTTAGCATGGTCAAGGTTCTCTGGTCGAACCATGAGGTGGAGGAGCTACATGGGAGTTAGAGGACTCCATGAGAGCGAAGTACCCAGCACTCTTCGAGTAGTAGCTGTGATACTTGTACGGGTTCGTGGTCAAACCCTTTTTAAGGGGGGTAGACACCACTTGGCTTGCGCACATGTTGTGCATTAGGTCTTGTTTGTGTTGTGTTTTGTTGGTATGCTGCGTCATACATGTTGTTTGGATGATTGGATGTTAATACATTTTATGTATGTGCCTTAGTGCACCTGGTTGAATATATAATAGTACCGCTGAGTACTTTGGTTGATGAGTTGGATGTGCACCTTGTTTAGTGCTGTGATATGAATGAGTTATACCATGAGTTTGGCTGTTTGATATATGTCGTATGTATAGACTAGGTCTGAACCTAGTGGGAGTTACTCCCTAGCAATGGACTGTTTGGTTACTTAGTGGAACTTGATTCCTTAGGTGAACTGTAGAGGGTTAAGGACTTCGGGACGAAGCCTTTTTAAGGGGGGTAGACTGAAATACCCCTAACCTTTAAAAAATAATTAAATGATCTATTAATGATCTAAGATGATTAATAAACATCTAAATATTATTGGGGAACAATCTAAAAGATCTCAACAAGGCAAAACACGCCTTAAGATCGGTAAAGCCAAAAATGTGCTTTAAGACACCATAAAGGTTGTATGACCTCAAATAGGATCCAAAGTGGATTCCTAAGTATTATAATGAAGTAAGGAACACAACAAAACCGTTCTCAAGGAGAACTAAGCTCAGGAACACCCTGTGACACAAAATGTGCACTAAAACACCTTAAAGCACGTTTTTGTGAGATTGCCTTCTAAATTGATTTTAATGGGCTTAAAGATTATAATTACCCTTAAATATGATATTTATCATATTATATCATATTAGGAATTAATTCCAGAAATTTACGAATTTTTACAAATTTAATATTAAAATATAATTAAACCCTAAAGTGGGGCCCGCATGAGTCAAATTGACCAAGTATGGTCAATGGTCAAGTAATGACCCATTTGACCCAAGGAAATCGGCTGGCAAGAGGAGAGGAGACAGCTTACAATCATTATGAGACAAATTGATACCTAATACCAAATTTAGAATAGTAACCTTACCTTTTTCAATTATTTCAAACCTTTCCCATCTCTTTCCTTCCTCCTTGTCCGATCCCCATCCCAGCTGAGTTCTCCCCTCCATAGAAGCTCTCAAGTCTGGTTCTTGAGCATGGAAGGCAGATCTAACTCCTAAGCTCTTAAGGTAAGTGTTTTAAGGTCATTTTTAGCCCTTTTTCTTCATCTCTTCACTACCTACACCTAGATTTCGTGGCTCATCAATTCCTATGGCTCATTCTCAGTGTTCTAAGGTTAGAAAAACAGCTAAACTCGGTTGAAGCAAGTAGAGGGACCAAGGTTGCTCAAATTGCATTTTAAGGTAAAAACATACCTTAAGCCTCTCAATCCTTCAAGCGGTTTTCTTCCTCTGATTTTTATGAGTTTATACACTCATAATCTTCATATTTACATGTTCATTCAGTTGGTTAGCCATTTGGAGCAAGGGTGACCAAGATCCAAAGGAAATACCCTCTTTTAAGGCATTTTTCCAAGGTAAAACCTAATAACAAGGTAGCTTGTTGTGATCTAGCTATTTCCTATGTCAATATGGTGGATCTAACACCTTGTGGTGTGTTTGATTCAGGCCGAATCACCTAGAAGTTTCCTTGCATTTTTAAGGTGATTTTTGCCTTAAATCTTACATTAATTATTCCTTATGGTTAAGCTCAAGCTTGGAGTATAACCATATCTTGTTTTGGTGTATTAAACATGTCTAAATGAAGTGGTGAATTTTCCTACAAGTGACCGAGCCCATACAAGGATAATCAAGGTATAAACACCTTAAACTTATGATTTTTATAATCTAAGCATATATATATATATATAGATATATATATATATATATATATATATATATATATATATATATGGCCGAGAGTGAAATTTAAATATGGGTCATATTGACCTAAAAATGGAAAAAAATGACTAAGATAAATTAAGCTAGTCATTTAAGAGATTTAATTAACATAATGGTCAAATTATGACATTATGTGGAAAAATAATTAAACCAAGTGAGGCCGAGAATATATGCTATATTTTGAGACATTTATTGTGTAATTTATTTTGCAAGTTCAAGGTTGTAATAAGGCCATGTCATTAGGCCATTTTAATTTAAGTTTATAAGCTTATTTAGTTTTATTTATGCTTATAATTAAAATTGGGGCCAATTCGTAATTACTAGGAAATTAGAAAGCCGTGGGCTTAATTTAGAGCAATTTAGGGTTTTTAAATGAATTTAATAAAAATTATAACATTTTATAAAGTTTTGGGTCAAAATTGTAAAAATAGAAAAGTATAGGTTATTATTAGTGATTACCGAAAAATTGGTTCCCATTTGGTATTAGAAGTCAAAGTGACTATATAGGAGACTTTGACCAAGTTTGGAGAATTTTTGAAATTAAAATACACTACCTTATATAAGATAAGTATTAATTTGTAAAAGATTTAAAAGAGATGGGGCTATATAATGTAATTTCCAAAAACTTGGGGTACTAAATGGAGTTTAGTACAAACCTTAGGTTATTAGGAATTTTTAGAAATTTATTTGGTTAAATTTGGAGTTTATATGAGTTTATAAGTATAATATAAGTTTTGTAAAATTGTTACAAATGGGTAACATATGTGTAAAACCGAAATTTAGAGGAAGTATAAGGTTAGTAATGATGTTTATAACCTTTGGTATAGTTTGGTAATTTTGGAGTTATATATAAGGTTTTATAAAGAAATATGTTTAATATATAGTTTTAATGGAATTAGAAAACTATGTATTATAAATTGGGATGGAATGTGATTTATAGAAGTTTAGTGGTATATAATGGAAGCCGAAAATATAAGGGGCTATTTGGTATTTTATAAACAAAATATAACTATAGGTTATAATTGTTTTAATGACTTAAATGTCATAATATATGTTATATAACTATAATGTAACATTATATTAATTATTTGGTGGATTTTGTAAATATTTAAGAACATAGGTGCTGTTCGGAAATATTAACATTTTTAATGGGATTTATAATATGGTTTTAATGTTATAAGAGTTATAACATTTATAATATAAGAGGTATTTTAAAAAGAATGAATATATATTATAAGATTTACCATATAGAAAGTAGTTCCACAAATACATACACATAAATAAATATATGTTATGGTGGAAAAAATATAATATGGTTTAATGACCATGTGTTCTCATAATAAAATGACATATGATAAAAGGGAAAAGAATTACAAACATTAGATGTGGAATTCTAATGTTAAGAGTATACATGGGATAATAAGGATTTATAATTCAAAGTATTGTTTACATATGAATTATACCACATTGAATTAAAAAAAAGAGACAAACCTTAGAAAATAAATACTAAGGTGAGATGCATAGTGCATGACAAAGGATCACACATGCAATAATGAAATAAACTATACGACATACAAGGGTGGTTAAGTCACATGCGATAACAAGTTCAACAATAAGTATATTAATATACAAGGCAAACTACGCATGTAATGTAACACTTTTCCAATCTCGAGTTAAACCAAAGCCCGACAAACATTGACAGTTTATAACGGGGGGTTAACCGGGAGTTGTTAGTGACGGTACGGGGTACCGTAGGATTGTGTTGTTGTACGTATGCTAATCAGTAGCATTATGTATTGTTTAGACTAATAGAGACGACACACGGAGCATAGGATCTTGCTGATTCATAGTGAACGGTATGTTGTTTGATGTGTCTCTATGTTGGTATGTGTCTCTGATTGTCTCTGAGGGCTTCCTCAGTTCAGACTTCTGTGTGATCTGTGATAAGATTGTTTGTTTGAATGTGATAATTAATATGCATGAATTGTATATTTATAACTGCTTATTATTACTGTTGTTGAGTTAACAATACCGGTTCGTATATATGGACCTATATATATAAAACGAACTAGCGGCTATAGTGCTATCTTATATGAAATATAAGGATCGTCAGAAAAACGTTGTAGCACTAGGATAATAAGATATACATATTATCCGAGACTTTTATACGGAGCATTGGCCTTTCTATACGCCGCTCTTGTATCTAACACTGGATCCCGAGTTTACAGACTCCGGATTGGACTAATGACCTTAGTCTGCTGTGTTAGGAAAATTTGGTAATGCGATGCGATGGAATAAATAATTAACTAAGGAAGGAAAGTAAAGCCAGGAGGATGTGGCTCTTGGTGCGCGCTGTGATCACAAAAACGATACCAGGATGTCCGCGTACGGTCCGCAAGTATCAAGAAAATTTCCCGTGAGCTAGAATGGCTCGTTGGTCGGAGACTCTACCGTTGGAGTGGCTACTGCCGTGGGACCCGCCATAATATATGGGTAAACTAGAGACATGTCGTTTTAACGAGACATTGTCACTAGGTATAACTGAACAATTAAAACAATTGAGACTTGTACAGGGGCGAACAATATTGGTTTCCATACCATGGACGAGACTTAATACTTGTTTATTATTCTTGTTGTTTCGCTTTGTTGTTCATTGGTTATACTTGTGGTTATTTTATTATGTGTTGATGGTTATGTTATTGTATGGATATTAATGTTATTTGATTTGCAGTTTTAAATATTAAAACGGTATTGCATGTAATGAACCTCATGCTCTCGACCAAATAATTGAGGGGTCTTTGGGGGCATGACGGGGCATGTGATAACATACTCAGCAGGGGCTGATTCCATACCACAAACCATTTTCATGTAGGTGACTAGCTGGTGGGTCGCAGCGAGGCGTGACTATTGTGATATTACTGTTGGTTTAGACTTGGTACGGTGTGATACTCAGGTTGTTTTGGACTCGGGTTGTTTAACCGAGGTGTATTTGGTTTAGATGCTCACGGTCTGTAATAATTGGTTGTTGTTAGATTTGTTTTAAATTGCGTAAGTACTACTATCTATCTCTTGTGGTCACTACGGGAATACGTTTCGCATGTTGATTATCAGGTAACTCGTTATCACCCGTATGGGCGAGTGATAACTGTGACACCATTAGAACGACAATCTGTTATTTACCGCTGCGATTATATTATTTTTAGAAGCAGGATTAGTAGGGGTGTTACAGATAAAGGAAACTAGCTACCATAAAAGTTGGAAGAAAGTCTAATCGAGAAAAGAAAACTACTTAATTGAGAAAACTACTAAAATAGCAATTTCTAATGATGCTGAACTGTGTGATGCCAACGTACTAAAGGCTTGAGCTCTCGACCGTCAGGACGCCATTGAGATGACCATAATCATCTTCCTTCTGAACTTTGAGTGGGCTCCGTGAAACGACTGAACTAGGAATGCCTATGGGTTATGTATGAGGTACCTGGGCCTAAATCTTTTCCAAACTGAGAGTGAGGTGCATGGACTAGAGTTATTCCTAGACTAGAACAGATGTGCGGGCTTGAATACCCTTGATTTGGAAGTGAAGCAAACGGACTGAAGGAAGCTACATGGATTGTGAATGGGCCACTAGGCTGAGAGAGCAACTTTGAATTCCGAAATTCGTTTGATGTTCTTGTTGGGCCTTGAGGCCAGAAACTAGATTGAATGAGTTACACAAACTATCTTGAATTTGAATGGGCCAAAGCCTAAACACGCGGTTCTGATTGGGCCTAAAAGATATGATACATAGGAGTAAGATTTTGGGTCAGAGCCCGAATGAAAAGTTTACCTAGACTAGAATAGGCCTTGGGCCGAAATGGAAAGGCCTGATTGATTTCCATGTCTTATGGATTACTTTAAGTGGATTTGTTTTACATGGGCCTCAAACTAAATTGATAATTCAAATTGGGCCAAAAAATAAACCACCTAAATCTAAACTTTTGGGCCAAAGCCCAAATGACTCACATATTAAACGAAACGCGGCCTTTGTGCTACAAACAATAAATCCGCAAATTCGGGATGTGCTGAGTTGGTGTAGGAAAAGTTTCTATCAATTTCTAGGCTTGTAGTGGGCCAATCATACAAGCAAATTTTCACACAAGTTCAACATGTCCTCACTAGACGATTTTGTTCAATGGGTATAGATCGATTCGGAGAGGTGCTTGGGGCTTGGTCCCAGGTCACCACAAAGGAATAGGGCTTGCACAATATTCTCTCTGGGCTTCCCTAATCTTTTCACATCACCTAAAGGTGTGCGTCTACGGTCGGGTCTTTGAATGACTAAGCAAGGCTAGGTAAGGGCACTACTAGGAAAATGCTTGGGGGCAAAGCCCAGGTATTAAGGGGATGTGGTTAGACGACATCCTCCTCTTTTCCCCCACTTATTCACATCACCTAAAAAGGTGTGAGTCCCTGAAAAGGGACACTAAAGCGGGTCCTGGGGTGAAATCGGTTTGCGTGAACCCTCACTCTCATATGATGCAAAAGTGCAGGAATTTAAATTACGCACGAATGTAAACAAACAACGTAATACAAACCGTAAACAAACAATTTTTGAGTTAATCCCTCTTTCTTAAAATTAAACAAGTTAATATTAAGAGTTTGTCCCCAGCAGAGTCGCCATTCAGTGAGCCTTGATTTTTGAACCCAATCCTATGTTGATTCGAATTGATTAGGATCTGGTTGGATTCTAGGTCCACTTATAACCTAAGTTTAATAACTATGTCATCAACATTAATTATTGAATCCTAAGTTAGATCACTGGAACCTATTATGTGTCGCCACCTAATTTTAACATAAGGTAAATTAGGAAAGGTAGAGTTCGAGTTTGGGGGCTTGGCATTCATCTTATTTAGGGTTCAGTTACTTTTAGTACCCCTCGAAGTCGTTTTTCCGCTACTTAGTTTAATTACGGCTTATTACGAGTCGTTTTAACCTAAGTGCGTGAACTTCTTATTTCTTTTATTTTTTTAACATTTTTTGACAGAAAATTAAAGTGAAAAGCGAAAATACCTAAACTAGGGTTTTGGAGGCAGAATTAGGTCGAATTTTGTTTCTGTCCATGGCCACGGACCTATTGTCCGAACCCACGGACCCTAATTAACCTAGTTATACAGAAAAGTCAAATTGAAAAGAAAACGAAATTTTGGAATAGTCCGGGGCCACGGACAGGACGTCCGTGGGCCCGGACATGCTTTATAAAGCACTAAATTTTCAAAGATTTAAAATCCCGCCGCCGTCTGAGGGTGTCCGTGACCACAGACTACCAGTCCGGGACTACGGACCACCCATGGATGGCGGGTTTTAGGTGGTTCCCGACGGTGCTTTAAGTTCAACAATTATGGACGCGTAGCCTAAGAAATTTCCAAGATGTTAGTAATCAGAGATTTTCAATTCGGTTTCAAATAAGTGACGAAACTTAATGAACAAGTTAAAGGGCAGAAACAAGAACAAATGCTAATTCGGCAGCTGTAAAAAGTCAGTTCGAACCCAAATTTTAATATAAGGTCAAACAAGTCGTGCGGAGTTAAGAGATTAAGATTCCTACCTGTTTTGACTTCGGGATTGACTGAATTCTTCATGTCGGGAGTCTTTTGGAGCCTCGCCGGAGCCAGTGCTGATTCAGGTTCGAGACCAGCTGAAATACCCTTAAATTAATTTAAATTAATTTAGGGGATTTCTTTTATTAAACCATAAATATAACTATTAAATATTAAATTATTGTATGGGATTATGAATATTAAATTATTATATGGAATTATGAAAATTAAAGTAGGGGATTTCTTCTATTTAACCCTAAAGAAATCTAATAAACATTAAATTATTATATATTATTATATAGTATTATGAACTTAATAATAAGATTTATAAGTCAATGAATCTTGAAAAAATTTTTAGACACTCCAATTATATTATAAAGATTTTAGAAATATTTGGAGCATTGGTTTAAATCATAAAAGTCAATATAAAATCGAAGAAACCTTAAAGCTCCTTAAGCCTTGCTAGGGTTGGCTTTTTGAAAATGGTCAAACCAGCCCATGCAACCTATACCAATAAAAAGGTTATGGAAACCAAGAAGATTGATAAAAAGAACGTCAAAAACGGATCATCCTAGCCAAAGTTATGATAAAATGAAGTTTAGAGACAAAATTTTGAAAAAATGCTGATGTGGCATGGTTGCTGACTCACCAGCGTGCCTCGGGAAGCATGCAACGTCAACCTCGCCGGATTCCTCTAAAAATTTGGCTAAGTTTTCAGAACTTTGCCCTAAGTTGTGACACCGATATCTCCCTCGTCTTTGAGAATTTTTGAGTGCCGTTTTCTTCATTCTCTTCTCCTTAAACTCCTTTTTCCAACCATAGCTCACACTTAACCTAACTCTTTCTACATCCGCCGCAAACTTGATCTGAAGTTTCCTCCCCGAACACTTTCAACCCAGATTTTTAGAAAACGCAATCGGTAAGGTAACTTCGTCTCGTCATAACTTCTTCATCTCTCAGTCAAAATTCGTGTTCTTTAGCTTGTTGTGTAGATCCCTAATCCCTCTACAACTCTTATGTTTACACCTAAGGCTAATTCCCAACCGTGTGCAAGAACGAAGCGTCTAAAGTTTCCATTTTGTCACACACATAAAATCATAGAGAAAACGCAGGTATAAACTCGTAACTTTCAGTTTAGATTTCTTTCTGTGTATTGCAAATTAGGGTAAGTTCTTGCTATCAATTTGTAGATCTATATCTCCTCTTTCGATTGAGCCAAATAACACGTCCTAAATCAATCTGTACTGTAATTTATAGAGTTGCAAAGTTGGTTACCCAAACAGCTCGTAAAGATCGAATTTTTCCAGAAACCCGAATTCGAAATTCTTTGTTGGCGCAATTCCGGTGAGTTTCTGATCAAATTGTTCCATTGTTGCTATTCGAAATTTCATTACCGGTTGAAATACCCCAGATATTATTACCTTAATTAATAAGGATTAATTTAAATCATGAGCATTAGTTGCTATAAATATAATTGTATAAATATATAGTCCGAAATGGACACTAAATCATATATTAAATCTCCAATCAAAGAGAGAATATTATAAAGGAGAAATCAACTCCAAAAAAATAATATCACATGTAACATACTAGTACATTTATTAAATATCACAATACCACTCATGAAACTAAATAAACTATTTTATATAGTCAAAACAAATTGTAAGTGCTATATACACTTATATATACACATTATAAATAAGAAATAAAACATGTTACCACCTAATATATAAACAAGTCAATTATACACATTAATGTACAAAAATCAAGAAAATCTCCCCCATGAATGCATATTATCGGCACACACCTTACAAAAGTAAAACAAAAAAAAAAGATACTTGTACTTACCTTGCTATTTTCTAGCATCCCTCACCTTCACCTTTCTATGCATTCTCTGATGACCAACACCATTTCAGCCTTGTTTCCGATTTATAAAAAAAAATGAAAGAAAGAAATAACAAGATAACATAAAACAAAAAAAACAAGTACTAGTTAAAAGAAAAATAATAAACACTTGTACCTTACCTATCTCTCTTCCATCCCTTTCCTTGCCTTCTCGGTAAACAAATACTCCAGCCCCCTTCCTGCTTTGACTGCTGCTACAAACCAGAGAAGAAAAGAAATAACAATAAATCATCACAAAGCTAGACAAATAAGTACACCTAGTCTACATAAAGAAAGTGATTACTTGTACCTTGTTCTACCACTCCTCCCCTTTTCTACCTATCAGTTCTGTATGAGAAAAGGACAGAAAAACAAAACTGGAAGTAAGAAAGAAACAGCTCACCTAGACGGCATAAGTACTCACTTCCCATCCCCTTTTCTGCATTGACAGCTGATGGAAAACCATCTCAGCGACCCTGCTCGAGTGTGCTACTTTGGGAAGGGAAAACAAAGAATAAAATTAACTAGCTATTACAACACATACTACTAACTAGCTACAGAGGGAGACTTCTCTTTTCCTTCAAATACTCACGCATGCCATCTTTACAATTTGCCCATGTCCAACCAGAACTCCCACTCTTCTCAGTAATCCTTTTCTTTTCTTCCAACCGTAACAGACAGCCCAGACAGAACAGCAACTTCTTACTTCTTTCCTTCCCCCACTATTACGTAGACGAACAAGCACCGCTCCTTAGTATTTCTTTCCTCCCTGTTTTCTTCTTCCCTTCCATTGCCAACGGAAGACTGCACAGCAATA
This sequence comes from Limonium bicolor, assembly GCA_023374045.1. Taxonomy (NCBI): domain Eukaryota; kingdom Viridiplantae; phylum Streptophyta; class Magnoliopsida; order Caryophyllales; family Plumbaginaceae; genus Limonium; species Limonium bicolor. The sequence goes on along the minus strand of CM041776.1, from coordinate 142,785,106 downwards.
AAAACATGACAACAGCAGCCTCTATCTTCATAGCAACAACAGCTCCTGTTTTCATCCACAAGTAACACCCACAACCATCCTTAAAAACTGGACATCCCTACTATATATTTCCCACGTCAAAACACCACCAAACACTACCTCCTTTCCTTGTCAGCACCACCCTTCTTCTCCTCCTTGTAAACTGAGACATACCTGCAAAAAAAAAACAGAGAAGAAGATCAACATAATCGAGGTGAAGTACTCATAAATATACCCCATGTTCCTTGTATTGTATATGCCCAATGATCTCAGTTTTACTCACATCCCTTCCTGCTCTCTTCCTGCGCACATGAAGCTGGTGACAGCCCTCTATCATGCCGAAGAGAAAAAAAAAGAACCACCATGAACACTCCTTGAAGATCTCTACATGAAGGCTGCCGAGAGTTTTTCTTGACAACCCTTTAAGTTCCACGGTAACAACCTGTTGTAAAGTTCAAGGAAAGATTGTACTTACCAACCCTTATAATTGACACCAAAACAAGCATTTTACATAACCTTTCTCCTCTGTTTACATATGACGGTAGGGAGACTCATTCCTCTACATAAAGTGCCGAGAGATGAGGAGCTAATCTCCCAGGGATAAATCAAGTTAAGAGGTAAATACATCTCTAGCACATAAGGGACTACTCTAATTACGTGGAAAAATTTTCAGAAACAGAAAACACTTACCTGGGTATGTCTAATTATGCAGAGCCGTGAGAGTTGCAAGGTAGAGTGGCTAGAAGGTGGTGGAAAAAGCCTCTGACAATTAGACAAGGTAAATCCCACATACTACCTTGTTTATGATGTAGACTGTAGAGTAAAAAAAAACTGGTAACATATTGAATGATAAGCATGTTGTTTAAAATATATATATGCAATGCGTGAAAAAAATGATGTACAGAAAACTGCAACAGAACAAAAAAATATATATGTGCTCTGTATGTGTGGTTTAAGGTGACGACAATGTGAAGAATACGATGGATATGTGAGAATTGGTTTCATCCCACATCGGTGTGGGCAAAACAAGGGAGCACTTTCTTTGTTATAAAAGGAAGTGCTCACCACACTTCTTAGTGCATCCCAACAATTAGCAACTTCTTATGTATGCTAAATTGTAATCCTCTCTTCTCTTTATATCTCTTCAAGTATAAATAGAGATTTCTGGTAGTGTCCCGAGGATATGCAAAATTGGCTGAACCTCGTAAAATTCCGGTGTCCCTTTTATAGCTTTATTTAGCACTTTTGGTGGGTATTTTGTAGTGCTTTTTGTGCTAAGAAATTACAGTCAGGAAATTCTGTCTAAGGAAGTGTTCTTAAGCGGGACCATTGTGACCCTACCACGACCTGGAATTTTCCTGTACGGATGATTTTCTAGTACAATAATTTACTCTCTTACCCAGTCGCTTCCGCATCAAGTGGTATCAGAGCCAGGTTCTGTCTTAGTATGCTCTGTGGTTGCAGCTAGGCTGATCTTCCACATCAGAAAAGCGTTCCTTTTGTTCAGTTGATACGTCGTAGCGCTGCTAAATAAAATTGGAGCAGAAATGGCAGACGACAAATTAAAGACCCGGAGACAGCATCAATCAACTTCCTCGTCATCGATTTGGACAAGAAGGGTGATTACTAATGCTAAGTTTTTCGGTGGAGACTTTGATGGTACGGGCCATTTCGGCATGTGGCAATGCGAAGTCCAAGACGCTCTCTTTCAGCAAGGTCTTGACATCGCCATTGAAGAGACAAGACCAGAAGACATTCAAGAGAAGGATGGGAGGCCATGATCGAGCAGCTTGTGGTACAATTCGCTCCTGCCTGTCGAGAGAACAAAAATGCGTTCTCTAAAGAAAAATCTGCAAGTAAATTGTGGAAGGCACTGGAGGAAAAATTCATGAAGAAGAGCAGTCAGAATAAGCTTTTTATGAAGAAAAGGCTATTCCGCTTTTTTCGTAGTTTCAGGGACCACAATGAATAACCACATCACCAGTTTCAATCAACTAGTAGCTGATTTGGTAACTGGATGTGAAATTCGAAGATGAAGATTTGGCCTTAATGTTGCTGGGATCTCTTCCTGATGAGTATGAGTTTCTGGAAACAACTCTACTCCATGGGAAGGATGATGTCTCTCTGAGGATGTCACTGCAGCACTGTACAACCATGAATTGAGAAGAAAAGAAAAGAGGGCTGGTACTGATGAAGCAGCAGAAAGCATTAGTGGTGAGAGATCGTTCCTCCGCTCAGAAAAGGGGAAGAAGGATGGTCAAAACCGAAAACCAAGCTCGGCAAAGATGAATGCGCCCTTTGTCGAGAAAAGGGACATTGGAAGAAGGAATGTCCAAACAGAAGAAAGACAAGGCTGTTCAAGACGCATGTGTAGCTGAATACGACAGCGAAGGATCAGGACTATCATTGGTGGCATCGACCTCAAAAATTAACCAGGATGAGTGGATTCTGGATTCAGGAGCAACCTACCATATGTCACCCATTCGAGATTGGTTCTTTGATTACAAAGAACTAAAGGGTGGAACCGTTTTTGATGGGAGACAATAGCCCATGCAAAACAATTGGTATAGGCTCAATCAAGTTGAAGAACCATGAAGGATCAACCAGAGTTTTAAGAGAAGTTCGGCATGTTCCAAACTTGACCAAAAATCTCATTTCTTTGGGACAATTGGAGTCGAAAGGATTCTCATGGGCCGCTAAAGATGGAGTTCTAAAGATCGTTTCCGGAGCACTGACGGTGATAAAAGGCACCAGAAGGAGCAATCTGTATTACTACGAGGGGAGTACAGTAGTAGGAACAGCAGCAGTTGTGTTGGCTCCCAAGGAGAACGGTGACTCTCAGTTGTGGCATATGCGACTGGGGCATGCCGGAAAGAAATCCTTACAGATTCTTGCAAAGCTGGGATTGCTGAAAGGCGTGAAGGCGTGCAAGTTAAACTTTTGTGAGCATTGCGTTCTCGGGAAGCAAAAGAGATTGAAGTTTGGCACTGCCATCCATAATACGAAGGGTATTTTGGATTATGTCCATTCTGACGTTTGGGGACCCGCCAAGACACCTTCCTTGGGTGGGAACCGCTACTATGTGACCTTCGTAGATGATTTCTCTCGAAGGGTTTGGGTGTATGCCATGAAGACTAAGGATGAAGTGATGGGGATCTTCCTAACATGGAAGAAGACGGTTGAGATGCAAACAGGTCGAAGGATCAAGTATCTCCGGACAGATAATGGGGAGAGTACAAGAGTGATCCATTCTTGAAGGTTTGCAAAGACGCTGGAATTGTCCGACACTTCACAGTCAGGAAACACCGCAGTAGAATGGAGTGGCAGAGCGAATGAAACCGAACATTGCTGGAGAAGGTTTGGTGCATGTTGTCAAATGCTGGGCTGGGCAGACAATTTTGGGCAGAGGCGGTAACATATTGCAGCCATATTGTGAACCGGTTACCGTCGTCGGCTATTGGTGGAAAGACACCGCTTGAGGCATGGTCTGGAAAACCAGCTACTGATTAGTTCTTTGCGAGTGTTTGGTTCTGTGGCTTACTACCATGTGAAGGAATCAAAATTAGACCCAAGGGCAAAGAAGGCTCTATTATGGGGATTGCGTCTGGGGTAAAGGGATACCGGTTGTGGTGTCTAGAAGCAAAGAAGACAATCATTAGCAGAGATGTTACCTTTGATGAATCTGCGTTGTGGCAAAAGGTGACAGTAAACTCCATCCAGACAGAGGGAACTCAGAAGCAGGTGGAGAAAGCACCAAAGAAGGTGGAGTTCGAGAAGGAGATATTTGTAAACCCATTGGTTGGAGATGATATTGACTCTCAAGGAGTAGATGAGTCAAATGAGGAAGCTCCAACAACAGAACCAGATCCGATTGCAGTAGGAAGACCCAGAAGAGAGATCCGTAAACCGGCTCGCTATACGGATATGGTGGCTTATGCACTTCCAGTCGTAGATGAAGGGGTACCACCTACTTTCCAAGAAGCAAATAAAAACTCGGAAAGTAAGGAATGGAAAGGTGCCATGGAAGAAGAAATGAATTCTCTTCACAAGAACAACACGTGGAAGTTGGCACAACTACCAAAGGGCAAGAAGGTAATTGGTTGCAAATGGGTGTTTGCAAAGAAAGAAGGAACTTCAGGTGAAAACAGTGTCCGCTACAAGGCTAGGTTGGTGGCCAAAGGGTACGCACAGAAGGAGAGAATGATTACCATGAGGTTGTGAGCCTCGATTTTAAACCCTATCCTATGTGGATTAAGCTGATTAGGATCTAACGGTTTTAGGTCCACTTATAGCCTAAGATTAATAACTATGTCATATAACTAATTATTAAAACCTAAGCTAGCTCACTGGAACCTATTATGAGTCGCCACCTAATTTTAACCTAGATCAAATTAGGAAAGGAGAGTTCGGGTTCGGGGGCTTGATATTCGACTTAATTAGGGTTCAATTACTTTCATTACCCTTCCTAGGTCGTTTTTCCTCTACTTAGTTTATTTACGGCTTATTACGAGTCGTTTTAACCTAAGTGCGCGAGCTTCTTTTTTTTTTTTTGTTTTTAGCATTTTTTGACAGAGAATTAAAGTGAAATTAAAAGCTACCTAAACTAGGGTTCGGAGGCAGAATTAGGTCAAATTTTGCTTACGTCCGTAGCCACGGACCAAACGTCCGAGACCACGGACCCCAGTTAACCTAAATATACAGAAAAGTCGAAATTAAAGGAAAACAAAAATTTGCAAAGTCCGGGGCCACGGACAGGATGTCCGTGGGCCCGGACATTATTAGAAAAAACCTAAATTTTGAATTTTTAAAAACCCGCCGCCGTCCGTGGGTGTCCGAGCTTACGGACAGGGAGTCCGGGACCCCGGACACGACGTCCGTGGGTGCGGACAGCCCTCGGACGGCGGCTTTGAGGCTGTTCCCGAAGGTGTTTTCGGCTCAAATTTTATGCACGTGTAGCCTGAAAGGTGTACAATTCGTTAGTAATTGAAAGATTGCAGTTTGAAGTCGAATTATGTACGAAACTTGGCGAACAAGTAACAAGGCAGAACAAAAGTAATTGGCAATACAGAAGCGTAAAAAGGTTTGTTTGAACCCAAATTTGACAGAGAGTTAATAAGGTCGTGGAGAGTTAGAAAAGTAGAATTGCAACCTGTTTTACCTTCGAATTTAGGAGGATTCTTCACGTCGGGATTCTTCGGAGGCCTCGTTGATGGCGGATCCAGAAGAACTTCGAACCCAGCTTCTGACTCCTTGCTGTTCTTGATGTTCTTCACGTTTTGGTGCTGTTTTGGTGGGGGTTTGATGATGGATGATGTTGTGGAGTTGAAAAATGTGTTCTGGTGTTGATTTTGGTGAGATTTCGGTGTTTGATCGTGGCTCTGGGGTTCAAAACGTGGAGAGAGAGAGACGGCTGCCTTCTTTGAGAGTCTAGGGTTCTTGAGCTTCTTCGTTGATCATGGGATAAGGTTCCTTATATAGACCTCTTTAGAGATAGAAAAATCCGGTAAAAACCGAGATTTTACCGACGTTTTAGCTCAAGGGCTTCCAAAAGGAATTTGATTATGAAATTTCACACATGGGTAAAGGATGATATTTCTGATTTTTCTAAAGTGGAATCGAATTTTTGGATATTGGAATATTTTTAAATTCAATTTCTCGTCAGATTCAATCAGAAATTGCTAGAAAATTATTGGAAATTCGAAAAATCAAAATTCCAACGCCATTATGCTTAAAATGTCATCCTCTATCATGGGTTAAATATCAAAGCATTTCAAGTTGATTACCCTTATTTGGAGGAGAGAGAAAGCCTATAGGGGGCTTAGGAGCCTTGAAAAATTACGAAAATGCCTCTGGAGATGACTAAGCTGTCCCTAGTACTCTGAAATGTGCCGATCGAACTAGGAACCCCTTGCTACTAGCCTATTAGTAGAGACTCTCCTCCGGGGGTTGAAATTTTGGGTATAACAGATTGCCCCCCGTCAACTAGACTTTGTAGTGGAAATGAAAAGGCTAGTTGATGCTTGAGTGATACCCCAAAATTTTGGATCTTAAAAGGCCCCTCGTGCAACTGAAATCCGACAAGTTGTGTCGAGCTATTCTAAGGTGCTGACTACCTATGAGTAAAGTGGAAGGGTGTCGAGTGATTCTAAGGCGTCGGCCACCTAAAGGTAAAAATGAAATAATGTCAAGCTATTCTAAGGCGTTGACTACCTATAACGAATGAGATGATGTCAAGCTATTCTAAGGCGTTGACTACCTATAACGAATGAGATGATGTCAAGCTATTCTAAGGCGTTGACCACCTAAAATGAAATGAAGTATGCCGAACATTCTAAGGTGTCGGGAACCTGTAATGCAAATGTAGATGTCATGCAGAAGAAGATGATATGATATGCTGATGATGCTGATGTCAGACTATTCTAAGGCGTCGACTACCTATAAGGATGATATGATGTCAAGCTATTCTAAGGCGTTGACTACCTATAAGGATGATATGTTGTCGAGCTATTCTAAGGCGCTGACTACCTAAAGTGATGAAAATGATGTCAAGCTATTCTAAGGCGTTGACTACCTAGAATGTGAAAACTGGATGCAAATGCAAGAATGCTGAAATGCTAACGATGCAAATGATGCTGATGCTGATGATAATGCCGATGATGTTGATGATGCTGATGATGCTCGGATGCTTCTGGGGACCGAAACCCGTTCCAATGCTCCTGGTTGGTATACTATGGGGACTTATTGCCTCTGCCCACCAACTGGGGTGCTGGGATAACTTCTAGATTACCAAGGGGACTTATTGCCACTGCCCACTAGTTGCTTCTCCCAAGAAGTTGACATAAAGATGGGGACTTATTGCCTCTGCCCCGCCAACTTAGATCACGCTCTATCTCGCACTGAAGATGATGAGGTCTCGTACTGGTCTCGCACTGATGATGATGCTCGGTCTCGCACTGAAGAATGATGGGTCTCGCACTGATAAGATGATGGTCTCGCACTGATGAAGATGCATGGTCTCGCACTGATGAGGTGGTCTCGCACTGAAGTCTCGTACTGAATGGATGAAGAAAAAGCTGGCTCTCACACTGATTCTAGGTCTCGTACTGAATGAAGATGCTAGGTCTCGTACTGAAAGAGGAATCTGCAGGGCCTTGCGCCGATTTTAGGTCTCGAACTAAAAATGAGTTAGGAAGATAATGGTCTCGTGCAAATGATGAGAACTGATTACTGGAGTGCCAAACATGGCAATGATGATAAGATGTACGCAATCCAGATATATGAAAGATACTCGTTCAAAACAGGAAACTGTTGGTAAAGGTGCCGAACTTGGCAATGCTTGAGAAAAACCCTGCTGAAAAAGGAAAGTGAAATGATCATTTCCTGACTAAAAATTTCAAATCTGCAATTTGCTTCTTGAAAGATGAACATGCCATTGGTGGAAGTGTGTGGTGTTTATTGTGGAGGTAAGGGCTTTTGCCGGTGTTCAGGATTTGTGACAGACCTGGGATTGGGTTGTGATTTATGATGGGCTTGAGAGTGTGTGTGTGGTGGGATGGTGGTGCTCAAGCTTTGGGTTTCAATTGGTGTTGACATGGCGATTGTTGGAACCAACAATTGCCCCCATTATTTTTCCGTAGGACAATCCGAGCTAGAGTTCATGGCAACCGATCGGAACGATCGATTGCCCCCAGTATTTTCTTTGATTAAACGTGCGAACAAGTCTCATCCTCACAGGGTTGAGGCTTATTCTTTGATGTGGTGCTTCCTAACCTACACTCGATGTGGTCGGTGTTTGCACTCATTTCTCGCTCATGGTCATAACTTCTAAACCATTGAATTTGATATTTGATGGATTTACGCATTTGATCTGTTACTTTCACGTGATTGGACACACAACTATCAAGTCGGAAGTCTTTAAAGCTTATAACGTGGCCATAGGGTGTGATGAAAGACGACGGGATCATGGAGGGATATTTGAGGTATGTGGAGCTAAAATGGGTGACCAAAGCTGCAACTTGCGTCTTCTCTCAGATTCATCTTCCTTGTCTTGAAGTCGTCTAACTGCTTCATGTTGACGTTGTTTTTGAGCTTCTGGACCTGGACTTTTGGAGTTGTCCCTTACACCATTTCTCTTTTTTTGTCATTTGGACTTCTTCGAGGCACTTCGGGTTCGCCTTTTTGTTTTATCCTTTCTTGACTTTGCCTTTGGGGTTCTTGTGTTTCCCGGTTTTGGGCTTCGAGAGCTGTTTTGACGTGAGCTCTTTTGATCCTGTGTCACTTTGGGACCATTTACGGATCACTTCGTCATGCTGATAGCGGCATTGCTTCTTCGGACTGATGATAATGTTATCCGAGAGTCAGGCTCCTTGCTTCCTTTGGTCACCGGGTCGGGCATTCATCATTGGCTGGGTTATTTTGTGGTGTTCATATTATCGAAAGGGATATGAAAGGCTCAGCGGGGGTGCCTAGGGTTTAATGTCAGGGTTTACAAGCTTTTGGCTATGTGGTGCTGTACCTAGGTGCTTCGTCATTCCTGATAGTTGTGTATCCGCTCTTTGTTACTTTCCGCAGATCTAAGCGTAAATTTACAAATTATCTTCTTCGGTCGGAGTTATACCGTTTACCTCACCTTTGAATGTGGACTCACCGGAGTCGTGTAAAAATGACACGCTCGTTCACTCATGGTTTTCCCACTCAAGACACTCTCGTGAGATTTTCACTTGGAAACTCGTTCGCACATTTAGACAAAAGATAAAAGACGACGAACTTAAACTTAGATTGCCCCCAGTTTTGGTTTGGGGTTTGTGACAACAATTCGATAGATGTGGACTTTGAACCTCTTTGTGGGTTATTTGGATATTATGGGGTGAGTTGTGGTGTTTGGTTAGGCATGTTCAAATTTTTAGAAACAAGAGACAAGCCGTTCCATTGCTTAGTCAGAAAATGATTGCTTCGTGATCCTTTTCCTTAAAAAAAACTATTTTGTTTTCCTTCTTTTTTCGATGAATGAAAAATGGTTTGTACAGGAGTTGTGAAAATGGAACTATGATTTTATTTATGAATCATGAAAGAAACGTAAAGATTACAATCAGAGGTGACTGAAAACTAACTAATAAGCTACTAGGAAAATTTGAAGATGCAAGAAAACGATCTGCACACTTAGAAAAATTGGACTCCTTGCTCGAGGAGGTCTTGAATCTTATGCTTCAATGCTCGGCAATTGTCAGCATAATGGCCAGGCAACTGATGGTAGTGGCAGAATTGATTAAGATGCCTCCCCAAATGAGTGGTTCCTGGCCGAGGGGCCAGGGGCTGTAGCAGGTTTCTCTTCTGAAGCTCTTCAAACGCCTGACTTGGTGCTCGGCCAATGTTGGTGAACTCCCTTTGCGATGAGTCTCGGCGTGGTAAGGGTATTGTCCTAAGGTTTTGATGCGGAGATCTAGGTCGTTGAACCATATTCACTTCTGGGAAACTGCTTTGAGCGCAAGCTACTGTCTGAAGATAAGCCTTTTCTGGTCCTGGCTTAGATAATTTGGAGCCACTGCCGGAGTTTCTTGAGCACTCGAGCTCCAAACCTTCCTTATGAATCCTTTCCTCTAGAATACCGACTTGTCCCATCAACATGTCCAAACTCGGAAAGTACATAAATTTTAGCTCATGGTTGTGTTGTTTTCGCATGTTCTCAATTATCATGCGGATTTGCTCCTGCTCGTCCATTCTGGTAGGCATGGCTGCAGCCTTTCTCCTCCAACGCTTGATGAAGTCAGACATGGACTCACCGTCTTTCTGTCGAGTTCCTGCCAGATCGATTCTGGTGACCTCGAGGTTCTTAGCATACTCGAAATGATTTAGGAAAGCCTCGCAAACCTCCTCGTAGGTTTTGGTATTCATCTTCTGAGTGAGATACCAACGCTGAGGAGTCTCGTCTAGATAGCGTGCGAAAACTTTGGCTTTTTGCATATCGTTGAGCCCCAAGATGGACATTTCTCGGTCGAACATAGCCAAGTGAATCTGTGGATCCGAGGAACCCTTGTACAAAGCGAGTGCAGGCAGCTTCAGCTTTAGGGGAAGAGCAACTTCGGGATACGACGCCGTGGAGAAATAATCGAAGCCAGCTGGTTTGTTGGTTTTCTCTATGCGCTCAATCCTTTTCAAAACCCTTTTGACCTCTGCAGCTAGCTGGTTGTCAGGAACATCCTTCCCCATACGTGTTTGAGGATCTTGGGCCCTAACAGAGTCAATCTCGATGTAATTACGATTAAGATTTTCATCCACAAGCTTTTCCAGAGTGTGCTGGTTTGTCTCCTGGAGATTAGCCTTACTCCTCAGTTCCTCGACAATGGACTCCAAGACCTTGTACCCTTGCAGCACAGCGGCCAACTGGGCCTCGGTGTTGATCGGATTTCCTCCTTCTGCCATATCTGGATTCGGGCTTGCCTGTTTCCAAGAAGTCCATTATTAGCTAACAAGAGGAAGTGGGTTGAAAGACACTAAGGTGATAATGACACTTCACAAGGTAGATCGAAACAGGCTTAGGCTGAAAGCAAGTGGGCCAAGATACCCAGAAAATGAGGTGCTTGGGCTGAAGTATCTCTCAGGCTATGAACTGGAATTTGGACTGAAATGTAAACAGATGGCTTTGATTGGGCCTGAGAGGTGACACCTAGATCTAGGGTTTGGGGCTAGGGCCCGGATAAGAAGTCTACCTAGTCTAGAATGAGCCCTTGGGCCGGAATGTGTTTGGGCCTGGAGTAAAGCACATGGGCTGGAATGGTCCCTAAATCACAAATGGGCCCAACTTTCTTTGGGCCAGAGAAGATGGTTGCTAAGCAGAAAAAGATTTTGTTTTCGGGACTTGTGAGTTATTTCGAGTTCAGATGGATTTCCTTTTTATGGGCCTAGAACTAATTGGATAATTCAAAATGGGCCAGAAGAGAAATCACCTAAGTCTAAGCTTTTGGGCCGAAGCCCGAACGACTCACATGTTAAACCAAACAGGGCCTCTGGGCCGCAAACAAATAGAGCTGCCAATTCGTTTTGGGCTAGGTTGATGTAGGAGAAGTTCCTATCAATCTCTAGGCTGGGTAGTGGGCCGATCATACAAGCAAACAAGGCCCACACAAATTCAACATGTCCTCACTAGACGTTTAAGCAAACCGGGTATGGATCGATCCGGAGAGGTGCTTGGGGCGCGGGCCCAGGTCACCACAAAGGAATAGGGCTTGTACGCTATTCTCTTTGGGCTTCCCCACTCTTTTCACATCACCTGAAGGTGTGCGTCTACGGTCGGGTCTTTGACTGACCAAACAAAGGGCTAGGTAAGGGCACTGCCAGGAAGACGCTTGGGGCTAAAGCCCAGGTATTAAGGGGGTGTGGTTAGACGACACCCTCCTCTTTTCCCCCGCTTATTCACATCACCTAAAAGGTGTGAGTCCCTGACAGGGGACCCTCAAATGGGTCCCGGGGTGAAATTGGTTTGTGTGGACCCTCGCTCTCATATGATGCCAAGGTGCAGAAAATTAAAGTGCGCACGAAGTAAACAAACAGAGTAATAAGCCATAAATAAACATTTTCGAGTTAAGCCCTCTTTCTTAAAATTAAACAAGTTAAAATTAAGAAGTTTGTCCCCAGCAGAGTCGCCAGTCTGTGAGCCTCGATTTTAAACCCTATCCTATGTTGATTAAAGTTGATTAGGATCTAGTCGGGTTTTAGGTCCACTTATAACCTAAGATTAATAACTATGTCATATAACAATAATTATTAAACCTAAGCTAGCTCACTGGAACCTATTGAGTCGCCACCTAATTTTACCTAGATAAATTAGGAAAGGAGAGTTCGGGTTCGGGGGCTTGATATTCGACTTAGTTAGGGTTCAATTACTTTCATTACCCCTAGGTCGTTTTTCCTCTACTTAGTTTAATTACGGCTTATTACGAGTCGTTTTAACTAAGTGCGCGAGCTTCTGTTTTTTTTTTTTTTTAGCATTTTTTGACTGAAATAAAGTGAAAGTTGAAATTACCTAAACTAGGGTTTCGGAGGCAGAATTAGGTCAAATTTTGTTTCCGTCCGTAGCCACGGACCTAATGTCCGTAACCACGGACCCAGTTAACTAAAATAAAAAAGTCGAATTAAAGAAAACAAAAATTTGAAAGTCCGGGGCCACGGACAGGATGTCCGTAGGCCCGGACATAGTTAAAAAACCTAAATTTTTAAAATTTTAAAATCCCGCCGCCGTCCGTGGGTGTGGCCACGGACAAGTCCGTGGTCCCGGACCATCCGGGATCCCGGACCACCCACGGACGGGTTTTATGGTGGTTCCCGAAGGTGTTTTCGGCTCAAATTTATGCACGTGTAGCCTGAAAGGTGTACAATTCGTTAGTAATTGAAAGATTGCAGTTTGAAGTCGAATTATGTACGAAACTTGGCGAACAAGTAACAAGGCAGAAACAAAAGTAATTAGCAATACAGAAGCGTAAAAAGGTTAGTTTGAACCCAAAATTTGACAGAGAGTTAATAAGGTCGTGGAGAGTTAGAAAAGTAGAATTGCAACCTGTTTTACCTTCGAATTTAGGAGGATTCTTCACGTCGGGATTCTTCGGAGGCCTCGTTGATGGCGGATCCAGAAGAACTTCGAACCCAGCTTCTGACTCCTTGTGTTCTTGATGTTCTTCACGTTTTGGTGCTGTTTTGGTGGGGGTTTGATGATGGATGATGTTGTGGGAGTTGAAAAATGTGTTTTGGTGTTGATTTTGGTGAGATTTCGGTGTTTGATCGTGGCTCTGGGGTTCAAAACGTGGAGAGAGAGAGACGGCTGCCTTCTTTGAGAGTCTAGGGTTCTTGAGCTTCTTCGTTGATCATGGGATAAGGTTCCTTATATAGACCTCTTTAAAGATAGAAAAATCCGGTAAAAACCGAGATTTACCGACGTTTTAGCTCAAGGGCTTCCAAAAGGAATTTGATTATGAAATTTCACACATGGGTAAAGGATGATATTTCTGATTTTTCTAAAGTGGAATCGAATTTTTTGGATATTGGAATATTTTTAAATTCAATTTCTCGTCAGATTCAATCAGAAATTGCTAGAAAATTATTGGAAATTCGAAAAATCAAAATTCCAACGCCATTATGCTTAAAATGTCATCCTCTATCTTGGGTAAAATATTCAAAGCATTTCAATTGATTTGACCCTTATTTGGAGGAGAGAAAAGCCTGTAGGGGGCTTAGGAGCCTTGAAAAATTACGAAAATGGCCCTGGAGATGACTAAGCTGTCCCTAGCACTCTGAAATGTGCCGATCGAACTGGAACCCTCACTAGCCTATTAGTAGAGACTCTCCTCCGGGGGGTGAAATTTTGGGTATAACAGAGGGTATTTTCTCCAGTAGTGAAACATTCCTCCATCAGAATTCTGTTGGCGTTAGTAGCTGAGCTGAATTTGGAATTAGCCCAACTTGATGTGAAGACCGCGTTCTTACATGGCGATCTGGAGGAAGAGATCTATATGACTCAACCAGAAGGATTTAAGGTTCGTGGTAAAGATGATTGGGTTGTAGTAATTGAACAAATCATTGTACGGGCTGAAGCAGTCTCCCAAGGCAATGGTACAAACGATTTGATTTGTTTATGAGAGGGCAAAGGTACACAAGAAGCAAATATGATCACTGTGTGTATTTGCGCAAGCTACATGATGGGTCTTACATATACCTACTCTTGTACGTTGATGACATGCTAATAGCTTCAAAGAATCAGTCAGAGATTGATAGATTGAAGGCTCAGTTAGCTCAAGAGTTTGAGATGAAAGACTTGGGCGAAGCCAAGAAGATTCTTGGGATGGAGATTAGCAGAGACAGAAGGAATGGCAAGCTTTTTTGTCCAGGAGCAATATCTGAAGAAGGTGCTACAACATTTTGGTATTAACGACAATACAAAACCTGTGAGTACCCCGCTTGCTCCTCATTTGAAGCTTAGTGCCCAATTATCTCCAAAGACTAAAGAAGATAGAGACTATATGACTAGAGTCCCATACGCAGAAGCAGTTGGTAGCTTAATGTATGCCATGGTGTGTACAAGGCCCGACATTTCACAAGCAGTTGGAGTTGTGAGCAGATATATGCATGATCCTGGCAGAGATCATTGGCAAGCTGTGAAATGGATTTTACGATATATTCAAGGTATTGTGGATATTGGTCTGCTATTTGAGAAAGATGTTACAGGTGGTCCAAATGTGGTTGGATATTGTGATTCCGACTATGCTGGTGATATGGATAAGCGACGATCAACTACTGGTTACTTGTTTACTTTAGCCAAGACACCAGTAAGTTGGAAATCTACCTTGCAGTCTACAGTTGCTTTGTCTACGACTGAGGCGGAGTACATGGCTCTGACAGAGGCTGTGAAAGAAGGTATTTGGCTTCATGGGTTGCTTAAATACTTGGGAGTTGGTCAGAGGCACATCACGGTGCACTGTGACAGTCAGAGTGCTATTCATTTAGCAAAGAATCAAGTCTATCATGCAGGACGAAGCATATTGATGTTCGCTATCACTTTGTGCGGAGATACTCGAAGAAGGGGATATTCTTGTTCAGAAAATCCGGACGACTGAGAATCCTGCAGACATGATGACCAAGGTGGTGACCGCAGTCAAGTTCAAACATTGCTTGGACTTGACTAACATCCTGCATATTGAAAATGGCGCCTAGGCGCAATTGTAGACACTACCAAGTAGATTTGTGAGAGAGTTTATTTTGGTTAGTGGGATAAACCAAGGTGGAGAATTGTGAGAATTGGTTTCATCCCACATCGGTGTGGGCAAAACAAGGGAGCACTTCCTTTGTTATAAAAGGAAGTGCTCACCACACTTCTTAGTGCATCCCAACAATTAGCAACTTCTTATGTATGCTAAATTGTAATCTCTTCTCTCTATATCTCTTAAAGTATAAATAAGAGATTTCTGGTAGTGTCCGAGGAAGTAGGCAAAATTGGCTGAACCTCGTAAAATTCCGGTGTCCCTTTTATAGCTTATTTAGCAGCTTTTGGTGGGTAATTTTGTAGTGCTTTATTGTGCTAAGAAATTACAGTCAGGAAATTCTATCTAAGGAAGTGGTTCTTAAGCGGGACCATTGTGACCCTACCACGACCTGGGAATTTTCCTGTACGGAGTGATTTTCTAGTACAATAATTTACTCTCTTACCCAGTCGCTTCCGCATCAGGATATATATGTGGTAGTGAGCTGAAATAAATATGACCCATCTAGTCCAGCTGATGAGTTATTAGTGAAGGAAAACAAGTCAAAACTGTTATGCAGAAAAATATATCTGTACATAACCGAAACTAAATGTCCATGTATGTATTGTATAGGTGATAATGTTGTGCGGGAGAAATAGATGTATGATAGGTAAATAAGTCTAGATAGTTATGAATTGTCAAGTGTTACGTTTTAGATGTACAGAGACCGCATGTAATGGCCTTCGCTTACAAAACAATCCTCCTCTGTTGCTAATTTTAACCATTCGCTGTTGAACTAATTCATCAACTATTTTAGGAATGAATAATGAGTATAGGTGTGTGGCTGGTGTGTTGAAATGGTTGTGGCTTATTAAAAAAGACATTATGCAGATTAATGAAGAGGAAAATGCGATAAAAATGATATGTAGAAATCTGTAGAAAACCGAGAGAAGGTTCATGGGGAATACACAATTTTGAACCTTGAGTGAGTGTAGAAAATTAAGGAGTTAGTTTAACTAAGTATTAATACAATATTTAATTAAGTTATGAAAATTAGTAGAGGAAAAAAAAAGAATGTGTGGAAATATTGGAAATTAACTGTACAAAAACAAACCGTGGTGAATTTTACATTGTAAGGCATTTTATTGTCATTTTGTGAACAACGTTACGATATGTTTAAAGCCAAATATTTTAAGTCATCTTTATAATATTTCTTTTGAACCCTAAGAATTGATTATTAATTTTTAAAGTGATTAAAGGAATTATATAACATTAGTTTGTTAAATGTAAAAATAGAGGAATAAAAAGAGTATTTTCTTAATTATAGTAAATATGGGTCAAAGAAAATAATTGGGGTGGTCAACATTGACCACACATGAAATTTGACCAAATTAGAAAGCTAAATAAATTTATTTGATACTTTGAAGAAAGGGGGTAAATTAAAAATGGAATTAATAAAACTATATGGGTGTTTTTGTAATCACCGAAAAGATTGAGTGATACTCGTAAATTTACTAAATTAATGGTGCTGTACACAATTTAGGAATATTTTAGGTTAGAATTGTTACTTAAATAAATGGAATGTATAATATAAAGTTTCAGTATTAACTTGTAAGGTTACAAAAAAAATAAAAAAAACAGGGTAACATGTAACGAAGTGATAGAGTGAAAAAAAATAGAATAAGATATGAACGAATTAGGGTGTTGTTCGGAATCTAGTATCTACGTATGTATGTGTATATTGTAATATTGAAAACCTTAGATTATAAATTGAATAAGGTGTTGAATGTAGCAAACGTTACATTCGGGTTGAAACTATAATTAATCAAATTAAATGGGGAAAGCACGAAGATTTTCGAAAACAATAATGGTCGATTGGTGATTAGTAGACGGATTGTAATATGAAGTTACAATGTGACATTTGCTAAATTATAGAAGTATATCGTTAAGGGACTAACATGGTAAGATTACAATTTGTAAGCAATTACGCAAAATGAGAAGTTAAGTGGGGAGTATTAAGGAGTATACTATATACTAGGAACCGTGAATCGTAAGATGCATAACAATGTATAACCGTATATTGTAAAACCATGAAATCTAGTTTTAATAAGATACATATGGTTAAACGGTACAAGTGAACAATATACATTCTACATGGAACTGACAAGATAAGATTAAGATGAAATTTTAGTATGGGATGGAAAAATATCATATGACTTTGTAAGACATAATATATATAGTTAGCACATAATGTGCGCAAGAGTAATATATATAGAGAGGTTTATGAAATACCGTGACATGAAATACGATACAAGTAAGTACAGAAATATATAAATGTCGTATGTAAGTATACGCGTGCATAACCGTACAAGGAATGAATAATGTAGACCGTTAAGTAATTACCATCATGTAAAGCATAACAATATGACGACGAGTATTACATATACGTACAAACGAATCTATATGCATATACCTAGAATATAGATATGCATATATATATATAAACTTGTGGGTAATAATACATACTCGTAAACGTAAGTGTACGTAATCTAACAAGGACAAATAACCGTGCTGGATATCATAATAACCGGGAATCCAACTTCCTCGTAGTGAATACATACGACATTGAATTATATATGTTCGTAAGTTAAACCGTACGATGAAAATATGAACCTGAGTTAAACAACCAACCAATTACGGGGATTAACTATGGGCCACGGGTAGTAATTATTATGGTTGATCAGCAAACTTCCGAACGTGGGTACTAATGTTAGATACATATTACAGTAGATCGGACTACGGGATCCGAGCTCCGGGAACATAGAGTATAGGCGTGCGCTCGTCATGCTAGCGCTACTCGTCGGTGTACGGTATGTTCATTGTGTGGTCTGAACCGCTGAGGGAAGCCTCGGGTTCGGGTATTACTTGTGTATATGGCAAGAGTGATATGCGTGAAATGCATGATGTGTGTGGATTAATTCCTTGATTGTCAAGTGAACGTTATGGTGTGCTTAAGAATTTTACATATGCTTATATGCATGTATGTCTGGGTTGAAATGTATGCTTGACCGTCTATATCGCATTATTATTATTATTGTATACGAACGTCCTTTCGGGCTAATACTGCGTCGACTATAGATCGACTTATATAAACATACATATGCGATCAATATGATGAAGTTGTTGTTACTTAATAATACACCTAGTATTATAATTATATACACAGTAACCTAAGAAAATACTTAGGTACGAGACATGACTATGTCGGTCTCTAGAACATGGACCTCGAACGTGAATACGACTTAGATTATTTCTATGTATGCGTGAGTAATGAGTGAGTACTCTATAACCCAATAATAAACGTGTCTATATAAATCCTGGTCTGGATTCATTCCAGCAGGTTGCGCATAGTGATCACAGAGTGTTCTTCCCGGATCGGGGTTCCCACTCTATTAGCCCACACGAGCCTACATAGATCGTTGGCCGAAATGTACCGCCGTTGGTACCAGGCTTCTTGCCACCAGGACGACTGTCCATTAATGAATAAAATTTACGGGTTGTCCTAACTTGACACCCAACACGTAATAAGGTTACAAAATGTTGAGAACTTGAGAGATCGATGGTATATAATGAGATTCAGATTGTTTGCCGAGAGACAACGTACTCTAACGCTTTATTTCGTTGTTGTGATTACGCATGTATTGTGTTGTATGTGAATGTAGTGACTGCCTTGGTTGTGTTTAAATGTTTTCTTTTCATGTACTTACAATTTTATTAAATCTGTAAACCGGTACAGCATGTAACGAATCTCATGTTAAGACGGCTAATCGTAACCGACAACTGATCTTGCTGATCCATTTGTTATAATCTAGATTTGGTTTTTCGTTGTGAGTGGGAAAGGGCCAGGGATGAGATTCATCTTAAAACTTGAAGATGTCATTACCTCTAAGGAATAGAATAATCATCCCCTTCCATAATATGAAGTTATCTTGTGTAAGTATGACAAGATGTGTGAAATACCCCGAACTTAAATATAGTGATTAAGATTATTCTAATCTGTATTTAACAACCTAATAATGCTTAAGAAATATTGGTAAGGAAAAATAAATCCAAAAGAAATAAATAAACGCTTAAAAAGCGTAAAACGCTAAATAAGCGTTAAGTAACCATAGGAGGTATGAGACCTCGGTTAGCATGTCATATGGATTCTAAAGCCTTGTTAAGGCCTAAATTAATATATGGGGACAACTCCCGAAGAAAACGGATCCAAATAATGTATTAAAACGCTAATAGAGCTTTAGCGCACGTTTTTCGAGAAAACCCGAAAACGTGACCTTAAGTGGTCAAACGGACCCGTAAAAATTGTGAATCATTAAATAATAATTATTAAGCATTTATGGAAGCTTAATAATCAATAAAAATAATTAAACGAGAAAATCCCAGAAAACGGGCCCGGTTAGTGAATAGTATTGAAACCGGGTAAATAAACGAGCGTTTTCTGTAAAAGACGAAAAACGCTCCAACTAGTAGTAATATAGGGGGGCCGGTTTTTATCTGCTAGTTAACCCCTCACACACCCACATACTAGCTAACTAATTAAAGAGGCAAAAAGCAAAAAGTGAGAAAAGTAAAAAGTACCTCACATACTCTCTCTCCTCTCATTTCTCTTCTCTCTCTCCCATTTCTTTCTTCCCCATCGTACTCCCTCTCTTCCTCCTCCCTCCTTGCTGCGATTTTGAGCTCCCCACTACAACAATGGAAGCTCTCCCTTCTTCTCCATGCTCTACCTCCATGTGAGCTCCAAATGTAAAAATAATTACATATTCTTACTCCCCTCATCCTCCTCTACACTTCTCTCCTTTCAAAATCCAAAAATGAGGAAGTTCATTTTCGTGGGTGCAGACGTTATATTGTGAGTGGTTAGAACAGGTGTAATTAACATAAAAGAAAGAAATTAAAAACTCAAAATAAACGTCGGGCTGCAAACAAATCCCGGTCGCAGTAGTATAGTGAAATGTAAGCGACCGGATATCGAACCGCGGGACTAATATACATATTATAGTACCTAAGCGTGTCACAGGAGGAGGGATTAATTGACTTGTTTTTATAAATAAAAGGAAAGATAGAATAAACTAAATTAACAGATAAACTAAACGGGACTCTGGTTCAGATTAATATTATCTGCTCTTTCATGCTATTCCTACTGGTTTAATTATAATTGTCTGGCAAAATTCCTTTAAGTATCTTAAGGACTAAGTCATAGCCTCATAAGAACTCGTTTACCAGAAATGCTCGGTCTAATCAAGGTTCGAGCACTCTTATGTAAACGGACATTAAATTCGAGGAAATATAATTGCATCTGAAAATACTAACTCATTAAATCATAATAGAGCTTTCTCCAAATTTACGGCTTAATCAACCTATCTATTTATCACCTGGTCTGATCAAAATAGACTTAGCAAGCAATTTAATAAACTCATGACATTTATTAAAAAGGCGAGAGATGAGCTTTAAGCGTAACAAACTTCATTAAGTTAAAACCAGTAAAAACATTGCATAATTAATACAGAACATAATAATTATTCCCAAAGCGTACGTAAACTAGCCTAACATATTAAATAGATAGACAGAGACAAGAGTAATAGAAATCATCCGTAATCACTCCGGCTCGCTCTGCTATTTTGTATACGTAGGCTAGAGGTGGATTTAGTGGAATGTAAAATAAATAAAATGGAGAAGGCGGAAGGAGAGAAATGAGATGGTGTGTGAATTGGAACTCCAGAGGAACCACGGAAGGAGCCTCCGGAAGGACACTCAGTAAGGAGGAATGAAGCTCGTATTTATAGAGGAAGAAGAACAGCAGCAGCTCATTAGCTCACTGATTGAGCTCGATGATTGCAGCTCCCCATTGATTGCAGCTATTGATTGCGCAGGGGACAAGGCTGAAACGCGGGCGTGATTTCTGGTAGGCGCCGTCTCAAGTTGCAGAGCGAGTCGGCGTAGAAGATAACCGGTTGATTTCCTACACATTTACACGTGTCCGCCACTTATCTAGCGGTCTCCTCTGTCTCAACCGCCTCACGGTTGCCTCTCTGTCGTCCGCCTCGTATGAGGCGGTCGCCTCTGTTTCGTCCGCCCCTTATTGGGCGGTCTTCTGTCTCTTGTCCGCCTCGCGGTCTTCTGTCTCTTGTCCGCCAGCTACGGGGCGGTCGCCTCTACGTACCAGGCGTGCACACGCCCTTGTCGCGTGACTCTTCCATCTCCCTCTTTTAATCCCTTATAATGTTTGTGTTTAATTGGTATTTTTCCTACATTTTAACACATATAATACATCAGTTAATATAACAACATAATTATAGGAAAAACCCTAGATAAGTGCGAAACATTACTAAAAATGCTACAAATTATAAGGTGATTAAACCCTAATAAGTCTATATGTTTTGCACTTATCAAACTTCCTCACACTTGACTTTTGCTTGTCCTCAAGCAAATAAGGAATATAATTATCTCTAAGCCATAATAATAAAACAAGATTAAATAAGTGTAGAAGGGAATTTAGACAAAGTGACAATTTGAAAGAATAATTCTGCTCTTAGAAGTAGGTTTTTATAAACAGTGAAGAAGAACAATTTAATAAAAGCATAGAAAAACTAGACTGCAGAAAACAAGTTAGATTAACCTGGGATTTCCAACCAATTTCATTCTCTAACCCGGGATGACAAGGGATGTGAAGTAATGCCTTATTCCGCAATACCTTTCAACACCACATACTCATGTTCATAAATATAAATTACAATTTATTATTTACACTTTTTTTTTTAATGCGCAAGTTGTATAGACAAAGCACATATTATTTATATAAAATATTTTTTTTTGAATTGCATTATTTTTCTGTACCCCAGACTTTTATCTCTATCCTTGTAGCGGTGTTGGGTCTTCTATCCCAGATCACGAGACCTTAGGTAGATAGGTGTTAAAGCACCCCAAAGAACTTAATAACCGGATAGACGAGGCCTATTTTGGTTAGAAAAAATTCATAAACAGCGGAGTACCTTGTCTTTATCCTTCTCTTTCCTTGACTTTCCACATATTTCCACAATCCCAAGCTAAACTAAATTGATTTTTACAATCAGCAGATCTATCATTTTTCGAGCGAAAATAGAGTATTTTGAAGGAAAATAATTTTATACAAACTCCTTAAAATAAAACCATCTTTCAGTTGTCACTTGACATAATTTCAGATATTTCTACAATTATTTATCTCATTTTTATCAAATTTTTTATATATAGGCAGTTTAGAGTAGCAAAAAGCGTGTGTGGCATTATCGAACAACTGTCATATTTTCAGGGAAAGGTCTCTCCTTCCTCACACTTAAGAGGAGCAATGTCCTCATTGATCAAAATTAATTTCAAGAAAAGGATCTTTCAAAATATGACAGACTCATAAAGGATTAAACGCAAGTAGGTTGAACATTAATATAATAAAGGAAGAACTGAAACTCCCCTTGTATCGTAGATTGAGGAAGGTATCCTTCCTCACACTTAGAGCTTTGGCAGGGGTGAGACGTTCCTCACACTTGAGTTTGCGCAAGTGTTCAACCCAGGATATTGAAATTGCAAAGCAACTGAGGTTGCTTTCCATAGGTGAGTTCAGCTATATTTTTGACATAGAATTTGTTCTGAAAAGAAAATCATATATAGCCAGCAGAACTCCAATTGAACCAAAAGAAAATAGAAATATGATAAACATAAATAATTAGGCATAAATAACTTTAAGCAAAAATAATACAGTACTACATAAAATAAAAACATGAAGCAAACCGAACTGTTACCTTCCAGAAGTTTGATAAGGTTTAAACAGTATAAGTCTACAAAATGTTAGTACACAACATAATAAAGTACTACATAAAAATAAAAACATTAAGAGTTAACAAATATTAATAAACAAAAAGCAACATAAAAACTAATATTAATAACAACATAAATATTAATATTAAAAACAACATAAAAATTAATATTATTATCAAAGCATTAATATTTGACATAAACATTTTAGTAATATTAACAAAAATAGAAAACAAGAAGAACAAATAATATGAAATATAAACAGAATAATTATACAACATAAATTCTGTCGAAAAATCGACAGAACCTCCCCTAAAAATCTACGATTCTCCACAATTAATTCAGTCAAACGCAAGGTAATTTAATACCGTTATCAGCCTAAATCCACACATATAACAACCTATAATCATAAATTCATTCCTTTAATAAAACAAGGCATAATACAATTGGAGAATGCTATTTTAACATAGCAAGTCTCGTATCTACATATACCTAAATTTGAAATTCATCCAAAACGACAAATTTAAGTATAATCAGTGTAGTTTTAACCTTGTGTATGTATAATATGATTTATAGAAGAAGAATCTGAGACAAAAATCGCATATTAAGCTCGAATTTTCGAACGGGTCGACCTAGGGTTCGAAAGTTCAGTCCTTAATTTCTCCTAGTGTAGTTCATTATTTGTGGATTTGAAACTATAGAAACGTTAAGAATTGTAAAACAAAGATTTCGGTACTAACCTTGCGTAATTTGGTGGAGAATTGAGGAAGTTGTGTTGAATTGAATAGGAGGGGAGTTGCGCGGCTTGTTCGTTCTCCTCTATACCGGTTCGAGCTTTCTAATTTGGGGAAGAACAGATTGCAAAACACGGCGTTTGAAGCTCTTTTTTTTTTCTATATCGACGTCCGTCCGCGAGGCGGTCTCTTGTGTGGCGTCCGCACGATATCTGGCGGACAAGAGTGAGGCGTCCGCGAGGCGGTCGCGTGGGTGGAGTCCGCGTGGTAAGTGGCGGACAAGAGTGGAGACGTCCGCTACATACGAGGCGGTTGGTTCCTTCGTTTTTTTTTTGATTTAACTTGTAACATACGAATAAGAAATAAACAGATAAACATTAGTACATATAAAATAATAATTAGTAGTTAGATTACATAAATTATAAGTTAGCGGTTTATTACATAAAATTAAATGTTAAGGACAATGGAAATTAAATGTTAAGGACAATGGAAATAAAATGTTAGAGACAATGGAAATTAAATGTTAGAGACAATGGAAATTAAATGTTAATAAGAATTAGAAGTTAGATGTCAGAAGTTAGATGTCCGGAGTTAGATGGCCAAAGTCAGGTGTCCAATTGTCCAAATGTCCAATTAATATTAACAGATTATTAGATAATTAATATTAACAAAATATAGTAGATAATTAATATTAACAAAAAACAGAAAATAATATAGAAATATTATTAACATATTTAAGAGAACAAAATATTTATAATTAACAGGTGAATAATCCGGGGCTTAGGAACTAGAATAAATCTAGTCCCCGACAACGGCGCCATTTTGCAGACGTTATATTGTGAGTGGTTAGAACAGGTGTAATTAACATAAAGAAAGAAATTAAAAACTCAAAATAAAATGTCGGGCTGCAAACAAATCCCGGTCGCAGTAGTATAGTGAAATGTAAGCGACCGGATATCGAACCGCGGGACTAATATACATATTATAGTACCTAAGCGTGTCACAGAGGAGGGATTAATTGACTTGTTTTATAAATAAAAGGAAAGATAGAATAAACTAAATTAACAGATAAACTAAACGGGACTCTGGTTCAGATTAATATTATCTGCTCTTTCATGCTATTCCTACTGGTTTAATTATAATTGTCTGGCAAAATTCCTTTAAGTATCTTAAGGACTAAGTCATAGCCTCATAAGAACTCGTTTACCAGAAATGCTCGGTCTAATCAAGGTTCGAGCACTCTTATGTAAACGGACATTAAATTCGAGGAAATATAATTGCATCTGAAAATACTAACTCATTAAATCATAATAGAGCTTTCTCCAAATTTACGGCTTAATCAACCTATCTATTTATCACCTGGTCTGATCAAAATAGACTTAGCAAGCAATTTAATAAACTCATGACATTTATTAAAAAGGCGAGAGATGAGCTTTAAGCGTAACAAACTTCATTAAGTTAAAACCAGTAAAAACATTGCATAATTAATACAGAACATAATAATTATTCCCAAAGCGTACGTAAACTAGCCTAACATATTAAATAGATAGACAGAGACAAGAGTAATAGAAATCATCCGTAATCACTCCGGCTCGCTCTGCTATTTTGTATACGTAGGCTAGAGGTGGATTTAGTGGAATGTAAAATAAATAAAATGGAGAAGGCGGAAGGAGAGAAATGAGATGGTGTGTAATTGGAACTCCAGAGGAACCACGGAAGGAGCCTCCGGAAGGACACTCAGTAAGGAGGAATGAAGCTCGTATTTATAGAGGAAGAAGAACAGAGCAGCAGCTCATTAGCTCACTGATTGAGCTCGATGATTGCAGCTCCCCATTGATTGCAGCTATTGATTGCGCAGGGGACAAGGCTGAAACGCGGGCGTGATTTCTGGTAGGCGCCGTCTCAAGTTGCAGAGCGAGTCGGCGTAGAAGATAACCGGTTGACTTCCTACACATTTACACGTGTCCGCCACTTATCTAGCGGTCTCCTCTGTCTCAACCGCCTCGCGGTTGCCTCTCTGTCGTCCGCCTCGTATGAGGCGGTCGCCTCTGATTCGTCCGCCCCTTATTGGGCGGTCTTCTGTCTCTTGTCCGCCTCGCGGTCTTCTGTCTCTTGTCCGCCAGCTACGGGGCGGTCGCCTCTACGTACCAGGCATGCACACGCCCTTGTCGCGTGACTCTTCCATCTCCCTCTTTTAATCCCTTATAATGTTTGTGTTTAATTGGTATTTTTCCTACATTTTAACACATATAATACATCAGTTAATATAACAACATAATTATAGGAAAAACCCTAGATAAGTGCGAAACATTACTAAAAATGCTACAAATTATAAGGTGATTAAACCCTAATAAGTCTATATGTTTTGCACTTATCAGTGGGTATACCCCATTCAAAGAGAAAATGGAACCAATGGGTAGCTTGGAGTCTCCTCTCTCCATTAAGGTAAAAATCTACATGAAAAACTCATATTTTCTTCACCTCCCTTCATAACCGATTTTTGCCCATTGTAATGCCTTGTTTTCTCTCTCTCTTTTGAGCATCAATTTCACCTTGCAATGGTGGTAGATTCCCCTTCATGAACCAAGGGCTAAAATCCCTCCTAACACACTCCAAAGGTAAACCCTAGAAACTTGCTTTAAACATTTCATTGAACTAGCATTAATTTAAGGGTTAGTATGTTAATTGTAATTGTTTTGTGTTCATTGGGTGATGGGAATGGAGTTTGGCAACTCCATTCCCCACATAACCGATTTTGAGGCAAGAAAGGAAGAAGGAGGAAAAATGAGAAAGAAAGAAGGAAGTATAAGCTCAAGGTAAGAGTTCCTTCCTAATGTTAAGTTCTATTGCATTAGAGTAATGGGAATGAGTAAAATATTAAAAGAACCCAAAACCTTGTACTAGTATTGAGGATTGTGAAGTTTGAGTATTTAAGAGCAAGTATTTGAATTGTAGGCCTTGGAGCCAAATGTGATGTGTATGTGTATTGGAATTGTGGATTGAGAAAGTATTGAGGAATTTATATTGTATGTGTGCTGGTGGAACCCTTGTGGTTTGGCTAGAATAGGGATGAATTGATGAGAAAGGAGATGTGTGGATGAGTTAGAATTGTAGGTAAACTATGGCGAAATTTTGGTAGGAATTGAGCATTAAAGAATGACTTGGTGAATGGGAGAACCAAGGTATGTATTGGGGTTAGTAGAGATGTTTAATGACCATGGATTGGTAATTAGAGAATGAGGATGAAACATGTAAAAATCTGTAGCAAGAGGTATTGGATTTCATTGGAGGAATTAGGAAGAATGAGAGTACAAGACTTAGTAAAATGAATGTTGGACTTGGGTATAGATGTTGTAATTGCTTGGAAATGTATTTGGGATGCTAGTGATGGTATTGGTAGTAGAAGTATTGGATATGAGAATTGAGTTTTAAAATCTGTAGCATAAGTGTAACAAAAAACTGTTACAAGTGTTGGAAAAGGAGTGAGGGAATTGTGTAAGTTATTTGATGGATTTAGTAATGGATTTGGTGGATGAATTAAGGTGATTTAGAGGGCTTAATTAGTGTTAAAACATGTGGGATTACATGTAGGAAGATTGGGGAATAAATGGGTAAGAAATGGGCAAGAAAAGAAGTGAAAAACAAAATCTGTAGGTAGGTTCTGGACCGGTCCGACCCAGAGGTTGGGGAGGACGGTGGGTCGGACGGGCACATGCCACGGAACCAAAAACTACTGGAATGGTCCGACCCAGAGGTGTATGGGTCGGACGGAACAGTTCTGGGTCGGACGGGACAATTCCAGAAGACGGAAAACTTACTGGAACGGGCCGACCCATAGGTTGGGTTGGACCGTGGGTCGGACGACCCAAAACTTACAAAAAAAGAGAGTAAATGATAATAAGAATGTAGTAATCATATGCATGATATATATGGGTATGTACATATATAAGGGACTTTAGTAATACACCATTAATGTAACGCTAATGGTAAAGAAATAAGTATGTAAATGGGAAACAAGTAAGAGGATTAATTAAGAAGTGGAAAGTATAAGAACGTTGAGTTAAACCAAAGTAATGGGATAACGGGGTAAGCACGGGAGTAGTAGCTATGAATGTATTGTAATGCTTAGAATTGATGGAACCATTTGGCATGTAGTCATTGGTTCGGGACTAGGACTCGAGGAACAAATAAGGAACTATGGAGCAAGGGAACACCCGATAAAGTAAACCAACGGCGAAAGGTATGATTTCTTCATGCCCTGTATCCTAATATGGTTACCCCGATTTGTGTGCTTATTTGATCACCTAATAAGACAAATGCATGAATCTGACTATATTGCACTTACTGGTGCTTGTTTACATTGTTCTTGACGTTTGTCTTGAACAATAGTTTGTATAATTCATGAAATATGAATGATGATGAAGTGCATTGTATTTCGTAGCGTACTTGTGTATTGTATTGTATTTTGTATGGACGTGTATATGAACCTTGGATTGTATTATTGTGGCTTGAATGAATGACTTCTACTAATTCCTAACTACCTAACTCCTAACTTAAGTGAGTAAATTGGAATGAGTAGAAGTCCGATATAGCTTCGGCCACGCGTGAGGATGAGGAGACACAAGAGGTTGGATCCGATTCCTGGTTCTTAAACTGGTCCACGGCCCAAATCCCTTAAATGGGTAGCATCCTGGATTGGTGAACCAAGTAAAGCCTGGTGGTGGGACGGTGTAGTCCCTACCTGAAATACCCCAAACCTTAATGTGTTAATTAATTATGTAATTATAATTTTCTAAGGCTAATTAAGTCCTTAAGATCATTGGTGAAGAAATGAAAACCAAAAAGAAAAAGAAAATGCGTAAAAGTCACAAGACGTGAAAACGCGTCTTAATTATTTTAGGAGGTATATAACCTTCACTAGGGTTATAAATATATTTCTATGCCCTAATTACATACTAAGAACATGTGGGAAAAATTCCGGAAGAAAACGGATACAAATAACACGTTAAAACGCTAACGGAGCACTAAAGCGCGTTTTTCGAGAAATACCCGAAAACGTGACTTTAAACAGTTAAATGACCCCGTAAAAATTATAGTTGATTCTATAACTATAATTAAACATTAATGGGAGTTTAATAACCATTAGAATTAAATAAACGAGAAAATTCCGGAAAACGGGCCCGGTTAGTGAATAGTGCTAAACCGGGTAAATTAACGAGCGTTTTCTGTAAAAGACGAAAAACGCTCCAACTCACATGTATAAGTGGGACCGGTTTTAAAATAAAAATCAGCTCACCCACACTCAATTAGCTAGTTTATTTGTTAAAGAACATACAAAATGAAGAAAAGAAAAAGAAAAAAAAAATACAAAAGTACTTTTCTTTCCCTCTCTCCTCACTTTTCTTCTCTCTCTCTTTCCTTTTCTCCTTCCCCACCGTATCCTCTCTTCTCCTTCCTCCCTTCTCTGGCGATTGTTGCAGCCCTCCAATGGCTACTCTCCTTCCTCTCTTCTCTTGCTCACCCAAGCTACATCCAAGCTCCAAATCCAAAAATAATTACATATTTGAACTCCTCTCATCACCCTCTATCTTCCTCTCTTTTCGAAATTTCAAAGGGATGAGTTTCATCCCCATGGGTTTTTCCCATTTGAAGAGGAAATGACATCAAAAGGTAGCTTGGAGTATCCTCTTTCAAACAAGGTAAAAAGTTTCAAGAGAAAAACTCATTTTCCCCATTTTCTTGCCTTGGCCGATTTTGGCTACTTCTTACACCTTGTTTTCTTCTTGTTTTGGAGTTTTGGTTCGACCCTCCAATGGTGGTGGAACCCCCTTCTTGATTCAAGGGGTAAAACCCCTCTTAAAAACTCCACAAGGTAAACCCTAAACTTTGTGTTTTAAGCCCTTAAGTTGGTTTAGAGTTTCCTAAAGGTTTAGAGAATTAATTGAATACGTTTTTGTGTTCCTTGGATGTTGGGATGGAGTTTGGCAACTCCACTCCCACTTGACCGAAATTGGAGGAGAGGAGGAGCAAGAGGAGAACTAAAGAGGACTTGTGAATTTAAGGTAAGAAAACTACCTTAAAACTATCTTGGTTGTTTAAGAATTTGGGGATGGGTTAAATCGAATAATGAACCCAAATATGTATTGGGATGTGACTTGTTGATGAGGAGAGTTGTGATAATAATGTGCTTGTGTAGGAATAATGCAAGTGAGGAAACATTGTGAAATAAGTGTTTGATTTATGGGCTATGCACTTTATGGATTATACATTGTGTTGCATTTGGAGAATGGATGAGTATTGTGTTTGTATGTGTGCTGGTAGAACCCTTGTGGGTTTGGCTAGATTAGGGAAAAAAATGGTGACAAGATGAGTTTGGACATGCTAGGTTTATGGGGAGGTTATGGTGAAATTTTGATAGGAAATAAGCGTTTTAAGATGACTTAGCAAATTGAGGAATCTAGGTGTTTGAGGTGTTGTGTGGAGATGTTTAGTGACCTTGAAATGGTGAATGGAGGATGGATTCGAAAGAGGTAAAAATCTGTAGCACTAGTGTGCATAAGTGTAACAGAGAAAGGAAAATTCATGAATTTGAGCAAGAATTTGAGTAGGGATTAAACCTATGTTTTGAAGAGCTTTAGAGCATGATTTAGTGTGTTTAAACATGTAGGAAACATGTGGAAACATTAGGAGAAGGTTAGGCTTTGTTTGGAGGTTGAAAAGTGGCAAGAAAAATAATGTTCTGGACTAATACTGGAGTGTTCCGGGTTTGCAACCAGAACCTAAACCCGGAACACCCCAAAAATAGACCCGAGAGTCAAGTCTGTATGTGGTCCGGGTTTGCAAACCCGGATACAAACCCGGACCAGGTGAAAAATTGGGCAGAAAGGTTTACGACGGTGTGTTCCGGGTTTGTAAACTCGGACACAAACCCGGACCACCCTAGAAATGCACCAGAGAGTGTTATTAAGTGTGTTTAAGATGGGGAAATGAATGATAATGGTTTTAGATGTTGATTAGGCCTTGTTTGGTGAGTTTTAAAGGCCATTGGAAGTATAAACAAGTGTTGGAAATGATTGAGAAAGTTGTGAGTTTTAGTACCCAAAGTTAAACCGAAATAACGGGATAACGGGGTAAGTACGGGAGTAGCAATTATGTACCTACCGTAACACCTTAATATTAATTGGACCATTTGACATGTAAATAGTGGTTCAAGAGTATGACATGAGGAACAAGTGTGAATCGAGGAACGTGAGAACACCCGGTAAAGTATTTTCCCCACGGTGACAGGTATGGTTTTCTTGCAACCTGTGTCCTACCGGATTACACCGGCTTGTATGCCTATGTGTTTTTCTGTGTGTTTGCCACCTTGCAAGATAAAGCATGAAATGAGTTTACAGTAATTCATTATTGTGGCGTAACTAATTCCGATACCGCTTAACCTTAGTTATGTGTTAAATAATAGTTAACCGATCTTAGGTTCACATAAGTGATCGGTATTCGGAATAAACGTCCTGACCCATGGGAACGTTCTAACTACGGCTATCCGTGCGTTAGTGTATGTTGTGATTATGTGTGATGTATGTGGCTTGTTGGATATGTTGTTGTTGTTACTAGATACAGTTATCCATGTTCGTTAAAAAGGGATGTTACACCCCTTATGTGTCTAACCGAGTTAGTAACACTATGTGATGTATGTATGTGGTAAGTTCCATAAGGGAACCTCTAACTAATAAGTATATGTTATGTATGGAGAGGAATCCGGTTGTTCCGGTCGCGCGTGTTGTTTGGGAGTTAATACATATATGAGAATTAACTCCCATCCTGTTATGTTAGGGTTGTTTTCCTTCATTGGATTTCGACCTCCCACTAGCTTAGCCAAAGCTTACCTACCCGACCTCCATATCGGGCTAGGAGGGAAATTATGTATAATGTTGGTAGGGTGTCGATGCCTAAGTTTGCTTCGACTCCCTCTTTGTTATGTTACGGTTGTTCTTCCTCCTGGAATTACAACCACCCACAAGCTTAACCAAAGCTTACCTACCTCATCACTATTGGAGTTGGGGGGAAATTATGTATGTTGTGATCAGTCCTATATGAGGCCGCCACTCAAGTAAAGGAAATGTATGTATGTTGTGCTCGGGCTTATATCACCCCGGCATTCCCTAAGTTAGGTTATATCCTCTCAGAGGAGTGAAATTAAGTTGTGTATATTATTAAGTGAAGTGTGTTGTTATGTTGAGTGTGCTAACCCTGTGTTTGTATTCTGTTAATGGATGTTTGCTTATAAGCATGATATGTGTGTGAGTTTGTGCATGTTTGAAATAAATCAACCGCATGCTAAGACGACAAATAGTTGTACGTGGCCCGGTAGCATGTGGGCTGCGGGATTACCATACCAGCAAAGGTGCTGACCCCCTTTGGGGGCTCCCATACTTTTCAGGTACAAGGAGCTGGAAGCCGTTCGAGAGTAGGACGGGGTAGTTGATTGTATGTGGATAGTCATGAAAATTGTGGATGTGTTGTAGGTGTAGTAAGACCGAAATTGTATCGGCGTTAGTTGGTAATTACTCGGTACAGTTGTAACGCAAGTGTATAATGGTAGTTGGACATGGAACGGGATTTATGTGTAGTTGCTCGGGAGTTTAGTCCAT
The DNA here is from genome assembly GCA_023374045.1 of Limonium bicolor. Lineage (NCBI taxonomy): Eukaryota > Viridiplantae > Streptophyta > Magnoliopsida > Caryophyllales > Plumbaginaceae > Limonium > Limonium bicolor. The sequence goes on along the minus strand of CM041776.1, from coordinate 142,753,135 downwards.
CAGACCGGTACAATGTATTTATGTTAGCCTTGTTAGCCACGTGGGTGGCTAACGGCGTGTAACACCAATGAGTTAAGTGTTGTTATGAGTCGAGAATTCCGCTGCGATACGATATTGAGTGTGCTGTTAGTAGTTGGGGTGTTACACTACCCAGAGGCCATACCGGCTTAACATGAGTAAGGGTAAGTAAGTAAGTATGGATTAGTAAGTATGTATGAGTATGAGTATGTATGCGTAAGTACTGTGGAACGAGTAAAAGAGTAATCTCTACCCGATTAACTCGGGTGGACCAACATGGGCTAACAAGGATGGTGTATTGTGTAAGCATTGCGTATGAACTGTATATGTATTGTGTATTGCGGACTTCGGGAAGGTAAGAATGTATATGATGGCTTGTATGGGTTACCATGTATGTATTGAAGAATGTGTATTGACGTGTATGTACGTACTCCTTGTGTAATGTATTGTAATGTTATGTATAAGAGCATGTATACATGTATGTATGAATAAAATGAACCGCATGTATTCGACCAAATGGTCGGCGTACCCTCACTAGTACGCGGGGTATGCGGTTATAATGCTCAGCGAAAGCTGACCCCCTCGGGGGAACGTTTTTAGTGTGTAGGTACCCGAAGAGGATATGGTCAAGGTAAGAGACCGGTGGCTACACTTGGATAGCTAGAGGTAGAATGTAGAGGTGTACTAGATGGCACACCCTTGTACTTAGGAAGTAAGTAGTTGTGAGGAATGGGTAGATGTAGACTCTTAATGAGTACATATGAACTGGGAAGAAGCATTGTATTTGTATTGGGAACCTAGTAAACTCGGTTATGTATTTCGTATGGTATGGTTTATGAAGGAGTAAAGTGTTGAAGGGGACATTGTAGTATTCGATCGATGAATGGAGTATGGCTTGTATTTGTGTAGCACTCGGATATTCCGGTCCATCAGACCGATGCTGTATGTAGAAGTAGTAGCCTTGTTAGTCACGTGGGTGACTAACGGCATTGTACCACCCACTGTATGTAAGTAAGTATCCGCTGCGTGACTCGGAAGCACGAGGAGATTGGACGGTAATGCTTGTATTAATGGTAGGGGTGTTACAAAAAGTGGTATCAGAGCGAAGTGTCGCTCTGATGACTTGAAAATACCGAGTTTAGGAAATACCGAGTTAGGAAATAGAAGCTTCGGGCTAAGGGCTGAGTGTTAGCATTAGAGATATGCTAGTTAGGAACTACCGGTGAGTACCGGATACCCACAATACCAGACCCGCCCTCCACATACCCCATTGTATAACTTGGGAAAGGACGCCAGAGAGAAGAAAAGCCTTCTCATACTCGGGGAAACCCGATCTGGCAGTTGTGAAGCAATCACACAGTAAACAAGAACCGACATATGGTAGATTCCAAGAATTAGGAGTCCCGGGGATGGATCCCAGTTGAACAACAATACCCGCACTTAATAGCGGTAGGATGAGCACTCCAATCACAAGGAGGCTGCAACTTACAACAGCATGGGGCGACGTGCTCAGCAGTCGCGAAACCTAGCTAACCAACCAACAACGGGAAGGAAGCACTAACCGTGCAATGAGATGGAAAAAGGAGTAGTAATGGAACCCGTAACACAAGTCTGCGGAGCAGCAGTATCTAACTAATACCATCAACGGTATGCTAGCTGACTAGGGACATAGTCGGTAGTGATTAATTCCAAACCTGCAACGCCAAAAAGGTTACAAACCTGACCAACATAGCTCAGACGGCTACAAGAACACTCACAAGATATAATCTGACAGGACTACAGAAGTAGTGCCTAAACACGGAAGGCTCAGTAACCACCACAGATGTGTGGGAACGAGCCACAAGGAACGACACTAAACCAAATAGAGTGGGAATCTCCAAGGATTGGAGAAGTACCCAGATCTACGACAGCCATGTCTAGACCACCAAGAAGCTACCTAAGGGATCGAGTATACTAATTATAGGTCAATAAGATCGGGGGAAGAGTCAACAAGACTAACAAATACAAGTGGAAACCATACCGTGATCGGTATAGGTTTACCCAAAAACCACCAGTACCACGCACTTGCCACGGCAAGTGCAGTAAGAATAGAAATATGTAAAGGAACTCTAACATACCACTGGTACATAGTAATGTGCCGTGACCGCAAGGTAGCGACTACAGGATTACACATCCTAAAAACTGGAAGAATGGAAATCTTGGGAAGGCCTAACGGCCCGACCATTATACAAGGATATACCAGCCGGCAGGAAGCTGTACCTGGTCAAGACCTCAAACATGGCGACGCCATGAAGAACTTCTTTCGACACCGAACTACAATTTTAAAACCCAAATTTTCTTTCAAAACCACAAACCTTTTTCTAAACCTTGGATTTTTAAACAAAACCAACAAAATTACGGTGAGTATCATAGGATGATACAAGAGGAGTTGACAATAGAATACTTCACCTAGGCGTGTGACGAGCACTACGGGTGTACCCAATTACGGGATGTGGGACAACCGCACTCCGAAGGAGCTTGCGGGCCTGACATATAGTTAGGTAAGTGGTAACGTATCAACATGGTACCCCACGTATGTATACATGTAGTGCACGAAGCACGGGAAGTAGTCAACTCCGTTCTACGGACCATGAGTAAATTCAAATCAGAACAACTGGACACCTTAGACGATCAAGTATAAAGGAACTCAGAGAATCCATCTGAAGATGAGGAATAAGAACTAAGGAAGTGCAAAAAGCACAGACTAGCAAGTATAGACATTGGATATGTCTCAAATAATTCAAGCAATTACCTAACAGCTGGATGGAATACCCAGCCTAAACACAGTAAGGCAAATGCCTAACGTGAACTTAACAATGCTCGACAAACGTGGCGGAGTTCCCAAGAGCGATCACAAGATTACCACAAAGTATAATCCATCATTAAAGAGGATATTAAACCCAGTCCTAAGCATTAAGAACAAGTATAAACGGTCTACCCAAGAACGGGAGATGTTATAACCCTAAAGGGATAACTAAACACAGTACCACAAGACGGTATAGTGGACACAACGTATCGGGAACATTAGCCGGATGTAACGGCGTAACCAACAACACCCAGGAGCAATCCTTGAAGGGTGTCTGAGTTAACAATAGTTGAGCAAAGCGTCATGATAAGGGCACGGTAGCTAGAATGAACACTCGGTTAGGACACCGAAGGGATTTCACTTGACAGGAAATACCCTAAACTACAAGAAGGCACTAATTAGCACCAGCTTGCCAAAAGGGCCTCGTATGAACGGGAGCGTGATGTCACGACTTACCATGGAGCCCAGCGATACCTCCAACCTATGGGGTATACAAAGAGTGGAAACATGCATGAGCAGCTTGCGAGAGCATAGCTTGCAGCAATAAGGCTTAAAAGCCAGGAACCAACTACGTTATGTAACTTGAACGGTTGCATAACCCATACCAATTGATAACAAGACTCGCAAGAGATATCGCCTCATACGACAAAGAAATCAACAACTGGACCATCAATTCAAACCCAACATCCTGAGTGGCTTATAGTAATGGCCAACTCAGTGTCACTGTCACTAGAGCATCAGTCTAGTATACAGTTGACAAGCCGTTAATTACCTTCATGTCTTCTGTAGCAATGGTACACAGAGGCATAAGAATCGCGATAATGCCAACATTGGCCTAGTCCTCACTTGGAAACTACGAGAAACCCAAGGGAAGGTACCCCTCGTTAGCCAAAGACCACCAGTGGTGAAGATGTGAACCCTTAGGAAGGCTTCCATCTATTATAACAGTAAGCCTACGCTTATAAATATTGCCAAGGGGCGATGGAATAAGGAAATGAGATTTCCAAACCATTACGACTTAAGGAGTAAGCATACTCCATATGCACACAAGCATGTGGCGAACCATTGTATAAACACCAACATGGTAAACCTGGTCATGAGACCTATGAGTGGAAACAAACCCCTCAACAAGAACCTTCACTTACCAGTGATGAAATACCCTTCAATTGAAGAACGGGACCGGAAAACCCTTGAAGTTTCTTGGGATGTTCCGGTGATGTACATACAAAAGTAAAACCGCACAGCTAGAGCCTATAATCAATGCTCAGCACTGAAAGACAATAATTGTCAAAACAATCAATGTGAATAAACATTGCACACCATGAATGACCAACGCTCGAGAGAGCTTGTAACCCGATGAATTACTTCATACATTATCAACCAAGATACTTGGTAAATTGTATCACAAATGATGATAGAATGTGAGGTAAGCTAACCTACACATGAAACCTAAGTTGAAATGAAACATCTCCACATTGGGAAATAATCACATTGCGGTATGTTTCGACAACCGTCATACACACGAACAGAGGAAACCCTCAATGTTCATGCCATAAGGAAATGGTGCCAATGACAATGGCAATAAGTAAAGAGGAACTACCACAGTAACAGAAACAGTAAAAACGACGTTGTACAATGAGTAAGAATACGGTGCGCAACAAGCGACCGCTATGAGGAAGTAGCAGATAATGACACGGAGTATAAGTATGAGATGACAGGCTGAAATATTCTTTCCTATCACATAAGTGACGTACTGTCAAGCGTTTACGCCTCTGCACTCTGTATGACTGAGTGTTTTGGTATGGCACTTGTGCAGCTAATGATCTAATGGGATGGCTAGGGATATGGAAAATGTAAACCGTAGTAAACCCTTCTTCTCACCAACAAACATGGCATAAGCCAGCTAAGAAAGCTTAGCAATAGACCGTGCGGCCTGAGGCCAAAGAAGCATGAAGAGTGTGAAACACACTAACAGTCACAAGATGTGAATTCCGTTGGAATAAAGGTGGAAGGAGACATAACAAGTCACAAGGACCGACGCATAGAAAATGCAAGGTCATACAAGTAAAGGACACTTGTACTGAACCAGAAGAACTGGTATAATTCAGAAGCTATTGACAATAGAGGAAGCACTACAACTGAGTAGTGACTTAACCTCGCCCGACAATAAGTCGGAGGAACTTAATGAATAATCGTGGAAGCATAAATAGCATGTGCAGTAGATTACCAGAGAGCTGGTTATAAATCTTAAACTCATTGAGTTCAAACACGGTAAAAGAATACCGCATTTGTTTAGTAAACCTTATTCCCATAATAGATGGATAAGAAGGTGATGTATAGCACATTAAGGATAACAAGAAGGGTGAATAACCCGAGTTATCAGGGTCGCGCAGCAGAAGCTAGTGGGCCCTAGCTAGGAGATAATATACCTAGTAAGCATAGTAAAATGGCTATCAATGCCTTGAAGCCTAATAGGCTGGAACCGAATTAATCATGAGTGAAATAAACTCATATAGGAACCCTTGGTTCAAAGACCAAAACATTGTTATGATTAGGAACCTTTGACAAGGGTATATTATGTAATAAACCGTAAAGAAGCTAAAACGCTTCAGATTGCCCAAATTAAGTAAACCAATATTTAATAATAATAACATATGGTAGATTACGTGGGCGTAATCCCTTTTAAGGGGGGTAGAGCGAAAACCGCTTAACGTAAGTTTTATGAATAAAACACATAAACTATAATGTGCATAGCACAAATAAGAATTAAATTGATGATTGATACTATGCTAAATAAACATAAGTATTCATTCACATTGTAATTATGGTAATGAGGCGTGAGAGTTGCAAATACCACAGGGTGAAAATACCCATCATGTAACCCCAATGTAAGAATATTAGTAAAGAAAAGTAATGAGTAGTGGACGGAGCTCCACAAGTATTGTAACCTTGGAAGAAGTAGTACGAAATGAATGAGAGTAGTAGGTGAATGAAGTCTAGGGGTAGTGCATACCTAGGTAAATTATTCGAAGCAAATTGAAGACAACTAAATCTCATAGGTATAGTATTCCTTAGTTAGAATATTGGAGATGATGGTGAGTAATGGATGGAAGTAATGAAGGTTGAGGAAATGAGCATTTAGGTATTGAACCATGGAGTAAAGCATTCGGGAAGTAGAGTGAGGATGATTGATGGATTGATTCCATCCTTTGGAGATGTATGAATTCGTATCACGACTAGAAAGAGTAAAAAGATAGAAAATGAAAACAACTAATTAATTGCTTGTAAACTGATGTGGGAAGTCGAACTTGATCCTGATCAGATCAAGGGAAACCGAACACAAATTGGAGTGGAAGGATAGTTCAACACTGGTACTGATCACATCAGGGTCGAACGATTCTTGAAGCTCCCCTTTAGTGGTCACAAGAATCACGCTTAGGATAGAAGTAATGAATATAAATTGGGATTTGGAGTTGTATGCTTTAGAAGGATTTTAATTAGCTATTGGGAAGAATTTTCCCTTAGACTGAGAATAAAGATTTGGTTAGAAGCTTATACCGGAGAAGATAGTAGTGTAGCATGTTGTATTATTCCAAGGGCAGCAGGACATAGAGGAGTCATGTGTCTAGATGACCTGAGTGCCTGCGGGATTGTATGTGTATTGCATTACTTTGGGAATAGCTTTGTATTGTATGTATGTATAAATTGGTAATGAGGAACCGGATGGTCGGTGGTAATGCGGATTAGAGTAATTATTGTGCATTAGTATGGTATGGTATGGTATAGTATGTAGGAACCTTGAGTAACAGATTTGGGATTGGTAAGGAGGAAGAATGTATGGCTTTGGCATTAGATAAGTATGGATGAGTAAGTATAGTAATCACATGACCTCGAGCAACTTTGAGGACAAAGTTCTTAAGGGGGGTAGATTGAAATACCCCGAACTTAAATATAGTGATTAAGATTATTCTAATCTGTATTTAACAGCCTAATAATGCTTAAGAAATATTGGTAAGGAAAAATAAATCCAAAAGAAATAAATAAACGCTTAAAAAGCGTAAAACGCTAAATAAGCGTTAAGTAACCATAGGAGGTATGAGACCTCGGTTAGCATGTCATATGGATTCTAAAGCCTTGTTAAGGCCTAAATTAATATATGGGGACAACTCCCGAAGAAAACGGATCCAAATAATGTATTAAAACGCTAATAGAGCTTTAGCGCACGTTTTTCGAGAAAACCCGAAAATGTGACCTTAAGTGGTCAAACGGACCCGTAAAAATTGTGAATCATTAAATAATAATTATTAAGCATTTATGGAAGCTTAATAACCAATAAAAATAATTAAACGAGAAAATCCCGGAAAACGGGCCCGGTTAGTGAATAGTATTGAAACCGGGTAAATAAACGAGCGTTTTCTGTAAAAGACGAAAAACGCTCCAACTAGTAGTAATATAGGGGGGCCGGTTTTTATCTGCTAGTTAACCCCTCACACACCCACATACTAGCTAACTAATTAAAGAGGCAAAAAAAAAAAGTGAGAAAAGTAAAAAGTACCTCACATACTCTCTCTCCTCTCATTTCTCTTCTCTCTCTCCCATTTCTTTCTTCCCCATCGTACTCCCTTCTTCCTCCTCCTCCTTGCTGCGATTTTGAGCTCCCCACTACAACAATGGAAGCTCTCCCTTCTTCTCCATGCTCTACCTCCATGTGAGCTCCAAATGTAAAAATAATTACATATTCTTACTCCCCTCATCCTCCTCTACACTTCTCTCCTTTCAAAATCCAAAAATGAGGAAGTTCATTTTCGTGGGTATACCCCATTCAAAGAGAAAATGGCACCAATGGGTAGCTTGGAGTCTCCTCTCTCCATTAAGGTAAAAATCTACATGAAAAACTCATATTTTCTTCACCTCCCTTCATAACCGATTTTTGCCCATTGTAATGCCTTGTTTTCTCTCTCTCTTTTGAGCATCAATTTCACCTTGCAATGGTTGTAGATTCCCCTTCTTGAACCAAGGGCTAAAATCCCTCCTAACACACTCCAAAGGTAAACCCTAGAAACTTGCTTTAAACATTTCATTGAACTAGCATTAATTTAAGGGTTAGTATGTTAATTGTAATTGTTTTGTGTTCATTGGGTGATGGGAATGGAGTTTGGCAACTCCATTCCCCACATAACCGATTTTGAGGCAAGAAAGGAAGAAGGAGGAAAAATGAGAAAAAAAGAAGGAAGTATAAGCTCAAGGTAAGAGCTCCTTCCTAATGTTAAGTTCTATTGCATTAGAGTAATGGGAATGGGTAAAATATTTAAAGAACCCAAAACCTTGTACTAGTATTGAGGATTGTGAAGTTTGAGTATTTAAGAGCAAGTATTTGAATTGTAGGCCTTGGAGCCAAATGTGATGTGTATGTGTATTGGAATTGTGGATTGAGAAAGTATTGAGGAATTTATATTGTATGTGTGCTGGTGGAACCCTTGTGGTTTGGCTAGAATAGGGATGAATTGATGAGAAAGGAGATGTGTGGATGAGTTAGAATTGTAGGTAAACTATGGCGAAATTTTGGTAGGAATTGAGCATTAAAGAATGACTTGGTGAATGGGAGAACCAAGGTATGTATTGGGGTTAGTAGAGATGTTTAATGACCATGGATTGGTAATTAGAGAATGAGGATGAAACATGTAAAAATCTGTAGCAAGAGGTATTGGATTTCATTGGAGGAATTAGGAAGAATGAGAGTACAAGACTTAGTAAAATGAATGTTGGACTTGGGTATAGATGTTGTAATTGCTTGGAAATGTATTTGGGATGCTAGTGATGGTATTGGTAGTAGAAGTATTGGATATGAGAATTGAGTTTTAAAATCTGTAGCATAAGTGTAACAAAAAACTGTTACAAGTGTTGGAAAAGGAGTGAGGGAATTGTGTAAGTTATTTGATGGATTTAGTAATGGATTTGGTGGATGAATTAAGGTGATTTAGAGGGCTTAATTAGTGTTAAAACATGTGGGATTACATGTAGGAAGATTGGGGAAGAAATGGGTAAGAAATGGGCAAGAAAAGAAGTGAAAAACAAAATCTGTAGGTAGGTTCTGGACCGGTCCGACCCAGAGGTTGGGGAGGACGGTGGGTCAGACGGGCACATGCCACGGAACCAAAAACTACTGGAATGGTCGACCCAGAGGTGTATGGGTCGGACGGAACAGTTCTGGGTCGGACGGGACAATTCCAGAAGACGGAAAACTTACTGGAACGGGCCGACCCATAGGTTGGGTTGGACCGTGGGTTGGACGACCACAAACTTACAAAAAAAAAGAGAGTAAATGATAATAAGAATGTAGTAATCATATGCATGTATATATATGGGTATGTACATATATAAGGGACTTTAGTAATACACCATTAATGTAACACTAATGGTAAAGAAATAAGTATGTAAATGGGAAACAAGTAAGAGGATTAATTAAGAAGTGGAAAGTATAAGAACGTTGAGTTAAACCAAAGTAATGGGATAACGGGGTAAGCACGGGAGTAGTAGCTATGAATGTATTGTAATGCTTAGAATTGATGGAACCATTTGGCATGTAGTCATTGGTTCGGGACTAGGACTCGAGGAACAAATAAGGAACTATGGAGCAAGGGAACACCCGATAAAGTAAACCAACGGCGAAAGGTATGATTTCTTCATGCCCTGTATCCTAATCTGGTTACCCCGATTTGTGTGCTTATTTGATCACCTAATAAGACAAATGCATGAATCGGACTATATTGCACTTACTGGTGCTTGTTTACATTGTTCTTGACGTTTGTCTTGAACAATAGTTTGTATATTCATGAAATATATGAATGATGATGAAGTGCATTGTATTTCGTACGTACTTGTGTATTGTATTGTATTTTGTATGGACGTGTATATGAGCCTTGGATTGTATTGTGGCTTGAATGAATGACTTCTACTAATTCCTAACTACCTAACTCCTAACTTAAGTGAGTAAATTGGAATGAGTAGAAGTCCGATATAGCTTCGGCCACGCGTGAGGATGAGGAGACACAAGAGGTTGGATCCGATTCCTGGTTCTTAAACTGGTCCACGGCCCAAATCCCTTAAATGGGTAGCATCCTGGATTGGTGAACCAAGTAAAGCCTGGTGGTGGGACGGTGTAGTCCCTGCCCAGAGGCCATACCGGCTTAACATGAGTAAGAGTAAGTAAGTAAGTATGGATTAGTAAGTATGTATGAGTATGAGTATGTATGCGTAAGTACTGTGGAACGAGTAAAAGAGTAATCTCTACCCGATTAACCCGGGTGGACCAACATGGGCTAACAAGGATGGTGTATTGTGTAAGTATTGCGTATGAACTGTATATGTATTGTGTATTGCGGACTTCGGGAAGGTAAGAATGTATATGATGGCTTGTATGGGTTACCATGTATGTATTGAAGAATGTGTATTGACGTGTATGTACGTACTCCTTGTGTAATGTATTGTAATGTTATGTATAAGAGCATGTATGCATGTATGTATGAATAAAATGAACCGCATGTATTCGACCAAATGGTCGGCGTACCCTCACTAGTACGCGGGGTATGCGGTTATCATGCTCAGCGAAAGCTGACCCCCTCGGGGGAACGTTTTTAGTGTGTAGGTACCCGAAGAGGATATGGTCAAGGTAAGAGACCGGTGGCTACACTTGGATAGCTAGAGGTAGAATGTAGAGGTGTACTAGATGGCACACCCTTGTACTTAGGAAGTAAGTAGTTGTGAGGAATGGGTAGATGTAGACTCTTAATGAGTACATATGAACTGGGAAGAAGCATTGTATTTGTATTGGGAACCTAGTAAACTCGGTTATGTATTTCGTATGGTATGGTTTATGAAGGAGTAAAGTGTTGAAGGGGACATTGTAGTATTCGATCGATGAATGGAGTATGGCTTGTATTTGTGTAGCACTCGGATATTCCGGTCCATCAGACCGATGCTGTATGTAGAAGTAGTAGCCTTGTTAGTCACGTGGGTGACTAACGGCATTCTACCACCCATTGTATGTAAGTAAGTATCCGCTGCGTGACTCGGAAGGACGAGGAGATTGGACGGTAATGCTTGTATTAATGGTAGGGGTGTTACAATGTGCCATTACGAACAAGACTAATTGAGTATCGTTGTGTGTTATTGGTGCATGTGTGATAGGAGCTCCTACTTCATTCTTCGTTTTTCTATTGATTATAGATCTTGTAGATCCGATGGATCCTTGTGTGTCGCCATGGATAAAGAAACAAAGCAAAGAAGAGAGAATCAAGAGAAGGTGAATCTTTTTTATAAGTGTTGGCAACCCAGTTACAAAGGCAATACTTCGGCATATAGTCTTTCTCACCAAAATAGAAAGTAAATAAGAAAACAAGAAAAACACTCAGTACAACGAAGAAAAATCACTCAGTACAACGAAGAATCAAGAGGAAGTGAATCTAATGAGGAGTAGAGAATCCCGGATCTGGAAATCTCTCTGTACAACGATTAAAAATCACTTTGATACCATAATAGTGAAAGTATATTGTATATTAATTGGGTTAATTTATATATATTACAAAGCTAGAGAGTATATAGAAGTAGTAGTATCGATTGTCTGTACAGACGCGAGATGCTGCGGGAGTCAGCTGCTGACTGGACTGCTTTTTATTATATTAACTTTAATTGGTTATAGTTTTTACAATATAAGTCTAAAAAACAAAAAAATTATACCATTGTTCATCTAAATTTAAGCTCTTTAAAACAAGACCAGTCATGGATATGTTTTAAGAAATTTTAAAATTTATATTAATTACATGTATATATTCATATATATCAATGAGACTTATGATTCATGACATCATTTAGTGTATCATAATCTCTATTTTAATGAATCATAATATCAAAATTAATGAATCATATTTTCATTTTAGTGTATCATCATAAACATAAAAATAAAAACAATTTAAACAATAATACAACACAAAATAATATTTGATATGTATGAAAAATACATGATTCACCTTAGATGATCTAAAATACACCATACAACAATAATAATACAATACAAAACAATAATGATTTTTTATCGGTTATGAAATTTGTAATCTAATTCACCACTTATTAATTAATGAATCATAATATCAATTTCAATGAATCATATTATCAAATTTAATGAATCATATCATCATTTTAGTGTATCAACATAAACATATAAAAATAAAAAATTAAACAATAATATAACACAAAAAAATATTTGGTATGTATGAAAAATACATGATTCACCATATAAGATTTAAAATACATCATACAACGATAATAGTACATTACAAAGCAATAATGATTTTTTATCGGTTATATAATTTGTAATCTAATTCACCACTTATTAATTAATGAATAATAATATCAATTTTAATGAATCATAATGTCAAAATTAATGAATCATATTATTATTTTAGTGTATTATCATACACATATAAAAATAGATGTTTTTTCAAAGTTGTCAAAACATATTCATGACTGGTCTTGTTTTGAAGAGCTTGAATTTAGATGAACAGTGATATAATTTTTTTTCATTTTGGACTTATATATAGAAAGTTACAACCATTTAAAGTTAATATAGTAAAAAGGCAGCCCAGTCAGCAAAACAGTCCAGTCAGCAGCTGACTGGGACTGCCAAATCACTGTCCCACTCCTAACAAAGAGCGGTCAGCTCGTACAATCGAATCTGCCTTGTTTGTAAAGATATAAAGTAAATATAATGGACCATGTTTTTTTTTATTTTTTGGGAAAATTACTTCCCCCACTCATGAAGTTTGGTGAAATTACACACCGCACCCATGAGATTTTAAAAATCACTTTCCCCACCCATGAGGTTTCCCCTGGATTACATCCAACAACTTTTCTATTTTTTATTTTTACTTAAAAGATGCTTAAATGCTATCGAAAATTGATGACAATTTACTTGATGATGATAATGTGTTATGTTTTGGTCCAACGCAAAATCCAAAGTTTTTTAGGATCACATATAGGCTCATATGTGATCCGTGGGATCCAATGAAACATGTGAACATGTGAACATTAGGTCTCACATGTCATATACACTACTACAAAAAAGGTAAAAGACAACACTAGAAAAGGTTATTGACAACAGTTAAAAGTTGTTGTATCAGTTCCTGTTGTCTAAAGGTTTGAGAGCTAAAACAACAGTTACTTAACTGTTGTCATATCCATCCAAACAACAACAACTTGATCACATAAAACAACACTTATCAGCTATTGTCATAAAGTTGGTATAGAAAACATGTAAACAACTATTGTCTAAGGACATACACCCTAGGAAACACTAATAATTACAACAGTTAATATTGTTGTCTAACATCTTTATAACTATTGTCTTTGATCCTAAATTAATTAAACCAATAACATTTCACAACACAATTTAACTATTGTATATGGCATATTCCTTCTGACAACATTAACTATTAAAACATTGATAATTGTTGTCTAAAGCCTTTGTAACCATTGCTTTTAATCTTATTTTATGCCAAAACACTTTCACAACATCAATTAACAACAACGGAGTGGTCAACTATTATGGTCGAACTTATTTGAAAAAATGCTAAACAAAAAATATGAATAACTAAAACTGCTCAAATGTATCAACTTTCAACTCTGCCGACCTGTTACACCCTTCTCAATGTTTCAATATATTATATTCTTCATATATTTCACAAATCCACCAAAAATACATGCTCAGTACGTAGTGTATTAAATAGAAGGAATAGACTCCCTAACTATTACTAAATCATTCACCAACTAGTGCAGCAACAAATAAACCTTTTGAAAGCTAATAAAAGCACTTGAAAGAACAATACACTCTATTTCCTACAAAGATGCTACACGAAAAATATAAGCTGCCCATTCTTCTGAATGCCATCATTCTCATCTTGATTTATATGAGGGACTCCTGTATCCATAGAAATACAAAGAGGGTTAGCCTTTGATTTGATGGGTGCTCTAGATCTTCTTTCCTACAAAATTTTGTTGCAGAGTGAAAGATGAAACAGTCAGCATCACTGACTGGAAACTGTTCACCTTAATATTTTTCACCCCTGAAGATAGAAAGAAAGGCAGTAAGATACTGAAAACACAATCTCTCATCATGTTCTCAAAACTGTAAAGTACTGAGGGGGACTCACTTAGCACATAAATGTTTGTAGCAATAGTCTGGACCATGAGGTAAAAAGTTTGTGAGAGCTTCACATCAACAACATATATGCATGTAAAAAGTCATCAACGAGTGAGTCCAGAATAAAAAAAAAATGAATAGCAAAAGAACGAAAGAGAAGACTTGAAAGGAAATGAATAAGCATGATCACATGGCTACCCCTGGATGTGCTTTCAAAAACAAGGGAAGCATCTGGCCCACTAGAATAGCAATGAGAGTTGCACCTCGTGGGCCTAACTGGTCCTTCAGCATAGACCTGTAACAAATAGATATATACTTTCAAGTGACAAACAGTAACTATAAACATGCAAAGTATAGGGACTTTGATGGTCCTTAGAAATGAATGTACAACACTTTGTGCATGATCAAAATTTTCATGCAAAGCTCCCATATATAATTACAAAATTCTGTACTGTAAACATAGAAAAAAGAAGATTACTCTCACTTATAATGACTTATCTCAACCCCACAATTAGCCATTATTACTTTATCACCTTTCCAAGAGTTGTATTGACCCAAACCTAAACAGATTATAAGAACGACAAATAACATGAGAATGAATAAGAGTGTTTGAAGAGGTAATCATACTGCACTGTCGGCATGAGACCAATAGCTGTCAAACTGAAATTGCAGTAGATGGTTGGAGCTAGAGCCATAACAAGGTGCACTTGATAGCAAAATCCCAACTATATAAGAGCTAGAAATCAGAAAGTTGACAATAATGTGATCAACAATGATATAGAAGTCACAAATTTGAGGTAAAAATTCCATTGTCTATGCAAGAGTCAAGGAAAGAGGGTGTTATAGATGTCAATGAGATAATAATATAAGTCAAGATCAATTATTTTAATATTTTAGGGAGTAGTAGTCACATACTAATAGAAACTACTGTGGATGGGCTCTCTTACAGCTGGTTCTTTTGTGACCTTCTAAGGAAGTAATTTGAAAACTTGGAACAAGCATGAGGTTTTGATGTAATTTTATCTGTTCACAAGAAGTAGGAGAAAGTGGTAGAAAGATGAAGCTAGTGTTTTGCGTTTCTAGTGTTTAAAAAACTACACGGTGAAACCTATGTATAATGGGTCGTAGATTAGGGGGAAAAAGAGTTCCTTGTCATGCTTTGAATTCAGGAACAAATAGCGCCCATGGGTTAAAAAAACAAACCAAAGCTGCCAGCAAACACTCAATAGTTGAAACAGAGTAGATCGAAGAATAGATGCTAAACGTGACTGTATAGAAATTCATATAATTATTTATTGGAAAATATAAGCAGATGTATGACTCTCTTTATATGTCATCTATAAACCGATTACTGATAAAAGTGTTATAGAAGGTGCAAAACAGGAGGACGATAAGCATTGTAATTATCCAAGGAATTCACCACAATTAGTTTTTATTTTTTGAAACAAGAAATTCACCACAATCAAAAAGCGTAATAGTTCACGCAGAAGCGTAATAGTTATTTTCCATTAATGTGGTGAGGAGTAATCAATTTCGGGTAATCTTAATAAACCCTAATCAAATTGGTTTGATTAGATGCAGAGAAAAGAAGAAGATGCACACTTTGAAAAAGAAGAAGAAAAAAAAACCCAGAATTTCATACCTTCTAACAGTGAGACAAAACTTCAATGATAGTCGATTGGTTGCTTAGGTATAGGGAAAATTCTGAGCAGAACTACGAAGACAACCGTGCAAGCCACACCAACTACTGCTATCTAAAAAACTTCAAAGACAAAGAAACGAGAGCGATGCGAACGGAAGAGAGTGGTGTAGTGAGGTTGAGCAATCGAGTTTGTCGGGTCTATTATGGTGTTTATGGTGAGAATCGGAAGAGTGGCGTAGTGGGGTTTAATGATGCAGACCAGGGTAAGCGCAAAGACGCTAGATAAACATCACCTGTATAATAGACGATGATAGGTTATGGGGTTATTTGTATAATTTATTTTGAGTAGTATAGTAATCTGAAAGCAATTCTTTAAATAAAAGGGCCGGAACTGTTGCCTTTTAATAAGGGATACAATTAATAAATTAACTGTTGTCTTATGCACCAATTTTGTAGCTTAAATTCTCTTTCTTGATCAAATACAACACAATACATTAACTGTTGTGTTTTATGTGTTGTTATTAATATTTTCTGTAGTAGTGATATGAGCTTAACAAAGTTTGGATTTTGCGTTAGACAAAAAAATAATACTCCCTCCGTCCTGAATTGACCGTCTTGTTTACTATTTGGATATGTCGTTTGACTTCAGTTTTTAACATATAAGATAAATTAATTTTGAAAATTTAAGTTTTGCATATGATTCCTTACATGATAAATTATATGTTACAAAATTTAGTTTTATAAAATTATTTTATCTTATATGCTTAATATTGAAGTGGAAAAGCGTGCCATAAAGCAAACAGGACGGTCAATTCAGGACGGAGGGAGTACATTATCATCGTCCATGTAAAGTTTCATCAATTTGGATAATATTTAAGCATCTTTTAATTCGAATAAAAAAAATAAAAAAGTTGTCGGATGTAATCCAGGGGAAACCCAACGGGTGGAGAAAATAATTTTTGAAACCTCGTTGATGGGATGTGTAATTTTATCAAACGTAATGGGTGGGGATGTAATTTTCCATTTTTTATACTAGGAATATATAGGCCTAGATATGCTCAGAGCTTTATACACTCCCTTATCGAAATGTAGATAGCTGCTGCTTTTGAGCTAAGAAAAGATTCATGAACTATATATAAAGGTAGAGCCTAAGGTCATATCGAGCTAAGAAAATATTTATCTATGGAACTTAAATATATTGTAGGTTCATGAATTAGCCTTTGAGCTTCTATTAAGCTAAGAAGAAATCGAGGAATATATAGAGCTCTAAATTATGCTACAATTACTATATCATTATAGAGTAGTAATTTTGATCTAAAACCAGTTCGTATGGTATGTTAACCATGTACGCTGACCCTTATTTTTCTGTTCTCTAAGGAATCTAACACCTTTACCTAAAATTGGGCTAGAGTATTATCTTAATCACCTTTTTTATTAGCTAACCTAACCACATCCATCCAACTGCATAAAAGTGGAGCTAATACTAATCATTCCGTTAAGCTAATTATGTAGCCATAGTGACCGGTTTTTTCGGTTACTTTTAAAGCGTGCAGCTTTTCCCCCCTAATTAGACACATGAGTATATAATCAATTTTGCCCATCATAGTTAATTAGTGTAGTCTCTTTAAGTGGGACACAGCTAATTCAAAAGCAACTATATAAACTGCCATTTACCACCATCACCCTTCCAGTCCGTACAATATCATCCTAACCTTCTCTTCCATCCATCCTGAGTACAGTGTCCTGCCTTACCCCAACTTGTAGTTATATATATATTTTTTTAAAAAAGGTCAAGGAGAAATAAGAAGACTAATAATTTATCAGACTGAGATGAAGAAAAACCACAACTGCTTTCATGTTCTTTCTTTGCTGGCCTGGCTTATTTCTGTAACTCATGTGTTGGTTGAGTCCCATCATAAGGAGGGCCCATCTCATTGCAAGCACGGCAGGTACCATGGCGACGACGAGCTGTCTTGTTCAAGTACCCCTAAACAACCGCGTGGCGGCGGTTTCAGCGTCGTCTCGTTTGGCGGTAAAGGTGATGGCAAGACTGATGATTCAAAGGTAAGAAAAGAATTGCTTACACAGTCGTATTAAACTCTTTTGCATTTAAATAAAGAAAAAGAAAACATTTCTTAACAATGTACTTATGTTATATATTGGTCAATGGTTATTTAATGATACCGCATGTACGCAGGCTCTTCAAAAAGCATGGCGTGCTGCATGTAAAGCGCCATTAACACAAGCTACTATAAACATCCCACAAGGGTTCAGCTTCCTGATTCGTCCGATTACACTACAAGGCCCTTGTTCCCCACAACTCACGCTTCAGGTATAGTATTCAAGATCAGACTAAGGTTTTAATTCCCGTGCGACGTCGTTTAAAGCCGTTACAGTTAGGGTTTGAGGTGAATATAACGTAAGTTCATGTGAGCAGATAGATGGGTCATTACTGGCTCCTCCAAGGGTTAGCTCCTGGCCAAGATCCGGTCTCCTTCAGTGGATCAATTTAAAGTGGGTTAACAATTTCACTATCAGAGGGTCTGGTATCGTGGATGGTCAAGGCCATGAATGGTGGTCTAGTACTACAGACGGTTTGATTAACCCTGATCTTCATAGGAAATCCAAACATGTCCCCAACATAAAGCCAACTGTAAGTAGTGATTATTTATTTATTCTCTCGAGTTTGGCATGTTTTTATATATCTGGTTGTTATTGGTTTGTCCTTCAGGCTATAAGATTCTACGATAGCTACAACGTTGTAGTCCGTGATATTACAATCATAAACAGTCCACTGTGTCATCTGAAATTCAATGATTGTCGAGGGATTACAGTTGATAATATCACAATCTCCTCACCGGAGGACAGTGACAATACGGATGGAATTCACTTACAGAACTCAAGGGAGGTAGAGATTAAGCACTCCAATATTGCCAGCGGTAAATACCTCGATTATATTTTTGTATATATTATAAAATCATCAATTAAATTAAAATGTAATCGTCCAATTTTCCTCTAGGTGACGACTGTGTCTCCATACAAACAGGCTGCTCTAACGTCTATATTCATCACCTTAACTGCGGCCCTGGACATGGCATAAGGTATCTAAATATACACATATGTATAGACTTTTAGCTTCATAAGATTACTTGCATTTTGTAATTGTGTCCCTTTCATATACCATCAGTTTGGGAGGATTAGGGAAGGACAAAACAGTTGCTTGCGTGTCTGATATTATCGTGGAAGATATCACAATGACCTCTACTCTATATGGAGCTCGAATCAAAACATGGCAGGTAATTAATTATAATTTCAAAACACAGTACACAAGAGTTTATATAATCAATATACCAATCCAAATTTTTCAAAAGAATATCAATATGATATAATGTCATTATATCCTGCAGGGTGCACAGGGATTAGTGAAGAACGTAACGTTCATAAACATTAACGTCACTGAAGTTAAGGTACCCATAATGATCGACCAGTATTACTGCGACAAGAGTCACTGCAAGAACCAGACAGAAGCGGTGGCTATATCTAGCGTAACCTTCAACCACGTCATGGGTACATATCAGTCTCAGGCGGTCCACTTGGCATGTAGCCAAACCGTGCCTTGCGTGGGAGTTGATCTCATCGATATTCAGCTGAAAGCCTCCACCGCGAATGGAGTAGGAGGTTTGGACAAGGAGGTGGTCTGCTCCAACTCGTATGGGAAGGCGAAGGGGGCTTTACTGCCGTTGAGTGTAAGTGAGTGTCTCAGGAGTGGAATTGGAGTGTTAAAGGGGGTTCACAAGTCGCATGAAAAACAATGTCAAACCCAGTTTAAGATGTGGACTCCTGTTTTTTTTTTTAATATATAATTGGCTGGAAAACCATGGATGCAGTGTTAAAGTTTTAATTCCTAACTAATCACACAATTTAGATAATTATTTTAGCTAAATAATTAGTTTTTGTTATGGTCGTTGCACAACGTTCAGATTTGTTTTTAGTTCCTACGATTTAGGAGAGTTTTTATATATTGATTTGTTATATTAGAATTAATTTCTCTGATTTAGTTAAGAGTGTATGCCTATATAATAGGCTGATTACAATTGCAATAAACGCATCAAACATCAGATTTTCCTCTGCTATCTTCTCTGTTTCTATTTACTCTATTTTCAATTCCAACATGCAGTTCTAAAGAACTACTCCCTCTTCCTGAATTGACCGTCCTGTTTGCTTTATGGCACGTTTTTCCACTTCAATATTAAACATATAAGATAAAATAATTTTATAAAATTAAATTTTATAACATATAGTTTATCATGTAAGGAATCATATGCAAAACTTAAATTTTCAAAATTAATTTATCTTATATGTTAAAAATTGAAGTCAAACGACATGTCCAAATAGTAAACAGGACGGTCAATTCAGGACGGAGGGAGTAAAAATAAAGAAAATAAATAAAAGGGGCTACACTATAAGTGAGACAACTTCTCAATAGCCGCCTAAGTCAGCCGCCGAGTTTAATGATCGGTCCAGCATTGCGATGTTGGAAGATTGATTCGGATGTTTTTGTATCCTTGACCCAGTAATCTTAATCTCGTTATGTCCTTCCTGATAGATGTTTTGGGTTTTTAGCCACCTAAAGGAGTTTGGAAATTTTCCGAGCTGCACAATAATGATCTACGGGAGTTCAGAATGTGTTGGTGACGAGGGTGAAGAAATATTGGTGTTCCCTCAAAGCGAGAGCGCATGCACCTGCCTCCTCTAGCAAAGGGGAATGACCAGCCAGTTTAACAAATTACGTATATCTTTTTTTCTTTTAAATAAGTGGCTTGTAACTTGTATAGCACGCGTGCACCTTACTTCATTTTGTTAAGGCAAAATTTCATCATAGATAATTCCATCAATATACCCTATCACTACTACAGATTTTGTTTTTAAGAACTGTATAAAGAAAACTGTTACAAAATTGTAGTAGTCTTTGATGGATTTGTGCAGATTAGGTTTCTAAAACATTATATACTACAACTGTTATAATATTTGTTATCTATAAGTAGCTTTATACAACTGTTATATGGTTTTAGCAAATCTGGGGCGGAGGGTTTAGACCCAAATGGCATACATACCGATATCATTCTGAAATATACCTTCTGTGTCCCTGTTTTTGACAAAAATATATTAGGCGCGGGATTCTCCCGCTCGGTAAACCCCTAAATCCCGCAATTTTCCCATTACTTTCCTCCTTCTCCCAGCGCTGTTGTCTTCCCTAGCCAGAGCCCCGCCTTCCTCCTTCATCGCTCTACCTTAATTGCTCCATGTTCTTCCTCCTCCTTCATCGCTCAACCTCGCCTGCCAGAGCACGGTAACTTCAATTCCTCAACCTCGTATGTCATTCTCCCTTCACTGGTCGCCTCCTTCACAGAGCACGGTAACCTAAACACGGTTACCCCAACACTATCATGCCAACACATATCATTATCTACACTTATTTGAAAGCATCTTCTGTAACTTATTAATATTTCCCATCACTTTGTATTAACTGTTGTAACTGTTGGAAAATTCTTGCGACTCGCACTGTTTTTCTCTATGTAGGAGGCTTCGTACACTCAAGAAATCTCAAGCTTCTTCTTCATCGACCTTCATCGACCTTCATCGACAAGCTTCTATTTTAGTTCTCTTCTTCATTGGCTCTCATTTTCATCAGGCCTTTTCTCCGTCAGGTCCCGTTTTCTCATTGTTTCTCCGGTCGGTAAGTTTGCAAATCTCCCAGTTTCAGTTTATTGTGTCGACAACCTTTATGTGCTTCGGTCGATGTCTAGAATACTCACTTCTGACTTGCTTATTTGTTAGACAACAAGAATTCAAGATTGCATCAGTAGGTAGGCCACGAAGGGCATCTTCTACATTTTACAATTTCATCTTTGGTTGCTGGTATGTATTCTTCTTATATTCACTAAACCCTAGATGACAAAACACTTCTTGGTCAATCCTAGTAATTGCGATAGTAAATTACTGCATCTGTATTGTTTACCAAGAATTTAGAGTCTGTGGATGACATGTTGAGCTTCGAGAGTACCTTGGCCTTTTTTTGAAGTCGTGGATGCTATGTTGCCAACCTTTCTTTGCTAGAACTATCTCCCAAGAGTGGGATTGGTGGCTTCTTAAGCAGCTTGCTGAGACAATTTTTCAAGTTCACACCTGATGTAGTTATTCAGGTATTCAATCTGATAGTAACGTCATGTCTGCTATATTCAATTTTTTCTTTATATTCTGGTGCAGGTGGCTGATATGTCAATTTTGGCATCATGGTATAATGAGCTGAGAGATGATAAGCCAATTGTCCTAATTGTTGAGGAGTTAAAGAGATGCGCCGGTGCAGTGTTGCCAGATTGGATTTTGATATTAAGGTAACGAATCCAGCGAGCTCTCTTCCCTGATATTATTCTCTAGCTTTCCTTCATTTACAGAATGCTCACTTTTAGGTATTCAATCCATCTGTATGCTAATGCTGTTATCTTGTCCATCTGGGTTAGGCTGATGTTATCTTGGTGACCATCTCACATGGTCAATAAGATTTTACCCTCTTACACGCATTCTCAACCCATCATTGTCACTCTTGCTTTGCCACAAACTCGCTGGGTTTCCAGCTTATATTAATGATATAAAAAACTGTGTTGTTTGAAATAAACTTTTTATCTCATATAATGGAAGAGTTTTAATTCCATACTTAGACATGACCAACACCTTTAGGTTCATCATCTCTAAAATGTAATTTTCATCAAGTTTCAAACAAGACAAACCTATGGAGCATAGTAAATGAAGTGTTGGTAAATTTTGAACAACTAAATGTTGAGATTTTTCCTTAAATGAAGAGAAAGCATTGCAGAAAGCATCATACCTCATTAGATTTTTTTTATATTTGCGGTAACTTTAAGCTCGTATTATTTTATTGTGAGGAATGAGTACTAATTATGGTTATTTATCTAAAAGAAAAATTTTATCTTCTTTTGACTTGGCTACCATTGGAAAAAGTCAATAGAACCAGATAAACTATCCACCTCTTTGTTTTCCGCTCTCTGAGTTTTGCAAGAACAACGAATTTTGGTGGCCTCCAAGTGTTTGCTAAATTGTTGCAGTTAGGAGATACAAATTAGGATAGGCATGGTGAGAGCAATTTCTTCCGCCGGTGAGAGCAACACGAACATTATCTTCCATTGTTGAGTGCAACCAAGAGAATGAAAAATGCACCGATTCACAATTTCTTCAGCTTCGGCAGGTATGTATTCTCCTCGTCTCTTCCGTCGGTAAGTAATTTATGGTGTGCGTTCCTTTTTCTAGACTTTTACTTATCCTTGTATGTTCAGCAGTGTTCTACATATTAGTTGTACTTAATTATCCATGTATATAAGATGACTCATACTGCTTCAATGTCGAGTTTATTTCTTTTCTTTTAATCATGCCTGATGAGTAAATGCGCAGACGAGTATAGAGAATTTAGACTAGCTTTACTAGTTTTTAATGGTTCTGCTGCTGTTACGGCTTACTAAAACAAAAATACCAACTCTTGTCTTGAAGCTTATATTTCGGTAATAGAGACAATCTGATGAAAACCCACTATATTATGCCGTAAATGGAGAACAAAGGTGAGAGAGAATGAAAAGTAATCTCCCTAAGGAGCCAAAATCAGGCAGAGCCTGCCGATCCACTAGGTGGCCAAATGTATACAAATCAATGCCCTCCTTAGGTCACTATTCTTACCTTAAATAGCTATCCTACTCACACAAAACGACAAAAACAAAACTGATAAAGCATAACAAACTAGTACGGTAAACAGATAGCACTAGCACCTTGACAACCCAAAATTGCCAGCACCCAGCCGCTCACAAGCAGTGGTCCCCCTATCCCAGATTCTATCATTCCTCCCCTGTTAAACCACCTTGTCCTCAAGGTGGTGATGAAATTTGAAGTCACCGTGTTCCCAGCGAGCAACAGAATCTATCGACACCCTTAGTTATAGCTTCAATTTCAATTAGTGATCCCAAGCAGCAGCCAACCTTCGATATCAAGGCCATCAGAATTGAGGGGTTCAACTCGATTTCTCACCTTCAATGCGCAGGAAAATTTAGAATTGCCACTATCGGTAAG
This sequence comes from Limonium bicolor, assembly GCA_023374045.1. Taxonomy (NCBI): domain Eukaryota; kingdom Viridiplantae; phylum Streptophyta; class Magnoliopsida; order Caryophyllales; family Plumbaginaceae; genus Limonium; species Limonium bicolor. The sequence continues at coordinate 142,729,303 of CM041776.1, read as the reverse complement.
TAGTAGTGAAAAGAGGTCAAAATTGGGGATTCCGCTAATTGGGTGAACTTTAATCCAAGATGGTGTTGTGGTGGTTGGTTGGATTGAGGAAAACAAAAACATACGAGGACCGCGCCAACCTTCTTCTCCTACGCCTGCCGATAGCCATGGATTTCTTTTGTGGAAGTGGCCAATTATGTGCCGGCCAAGAAGCTGATGATAAGTACAGTAAGGGCAAGCTTGATTTTGGGACGCTTGACCGGATTTAGGGTTAGAAATTGAATATTGGACCCCGTGAATCTTGCTGCCGATTTGGGTTTGCTCGTGAATACCTTTGAATTCCAATTTATTTGTATAGACCGGTCTGGAGGAGATAGGCAGGGTTTGACCTGGTTTAGAGAAGAATAACCGGTTTGGGCCCGGTTTAGGAACAGTGAACCCATTCCCCCCTTGAATCAACCGCAACCCTGTATCAAGTCTTCCATTGTAACCTGCAATCACCCGTTTGCTCGCCGATCTTCTATGTGAGTTCATCTTCTTCTCGCGTACAACCGGTGACCTACCACCGGAGGCAATGCACCGCCGACCCTGTCGGACTAAACGCCCCTGTCTGAAAGTTGTCGTTGTACTCCTGCGAGATCGAGGGAGGAGGACCTCCAACGCCACTGTCTGAAACTCCACCGTCTGAGTATAGAGTTTGGTGTTCACTATTTTTGTTGCGACGCTAAATCTACTGTGTCGGCACCAGCAATGAGAACCGAAGCCTCGAACATCTCCAAGCACTCCACCAATGCACGGTAACATCGCCCTCCTTTTTTTCTTCCTTCTCTTTTTTTCCTTTTTCAATCGATGAATCTTCATCTGTCTTCTATTTTTTTCTGTTTCCCCAACCTTCCTATGGCTGCGCCAGCAATCCTCTCCATCCCTCCGGAAATTTGCTCTCCTTCGGAAGCACGGTTTTCCACCTCTCTTCCTTCTCCTAGCCTTTGTACTTCCAGCCGTATCTTCCCTGGTGGTAACTATTGCTGGTTTGTTAGATTCCCGCTCTTCCAAATTCAGTTCCTCCTCTACGATCTTTGATTGTAGTGCTGGGTTCGCAACTTCAACCGGTTTCCATTCCTCCATTTCTACTCCCCTCCTCCAGTCGATTGGTACCTCGGTTTCAGTTTCCTGCGTTATTTGCAACTGTACAGAGCTCTCAAATCTATCCAGAAGTAGTTTCTGGAAATCTAGCCAGGGCAGCTCACCGAAGTTAATCCACACCTCTTCGAACCAGCTACGTGCTTCTCCTTCCAAACAACCATCCGTTGCTTGAAACCAGAAACAATAGGGGATGGAGTTGACGGTGAAATATTTCTCTGCTTTGCTCAGCCAACTACGAGGGTCTTCTCCACTGAAGGTCGGAGGTTCGTGTGTGTGTATTATCTCCATTTCTAACTCCACTAAACAGGATCCAAGCTCTGATACCAATTGATGAAACCCACTATAATTATGCCGTAAATGGAGAACAAAGGTGAGAGAGAATGAAAAGTAATCTCCCTAAGGAGCCAAAATCAGGCAGAGCCTGCCGATCCACTAGGTGGCCAAATGTATACAAATCAATGCCCCTCCTTAGGTCACTATTCTTACCTTAAATAGCTATCCTACTCACACAAAACGACAAAAACAAAACTGATAAAGCATAACAAACTAGTACGTAAACAGATAGCACTAGCACTTGACAACCCAAAATTGCCAGCACCCAGCCGCTCACAAGCAGTGGTCCCCCTATCCCAGATTCTATCACAATCTTACTAGCTGCTAATCAGAGACTTGTGAGTTTGTTCATATGTGGGTGTGGGATCTTGTTGAAGTGTGTACAATTAAAGACATCTTTAGATACATGGCTTATTTCCCCATCTTCGTTTTTGCCTTACTGTTGAGTAAACTCTTTGTACACCTAGATTTCTACTTTGATATATTTTGATCTTCATACGAATTAATGTTTGGTTTTAATGCTAGTAATTGCTTAGTTTTGATTCTACTTTGTTGAATTTTTCTAACATGATTTTTTTATATACAATATGGTGTTAAGATAGATTTCTACATAAACAAATTTAGACTAGCTTTACTAGTTTTTAATGGTGGTGCTGCTGCTTGTGAGTTTATTCGTCTGCTGCTGCTACTTGTGAGTTTGTTCATGTGTACTGATCACTAAAAACTTGTTCAATTTACTCATGTGCTAGTGTTATTTTCAATAATGTCTTAATAAAATTACTTGTTTCTACCAGGTTTCAACAGGATCTAGTGGAAATGAACAATCCCCATCAGTGAGTACTCCAGACAATGTAAAAGATTGACCAACTTGAAAGATAGTGCAGTGGCTGGAATGACATCAGTATTTATTCTTTTCAATAGCTCTTTAGATATCTGTATTTTTATTAAGGCTGTGGATATTTGGATTTTTTCAAAACCAAACTTTATAGAAATAGATTAATGAAAGTCTTCTTTGTGCAAGCATGTGCATCTGACAACTTCCTTGGATTGACAGAGTACAGTAGAGAGGAAATTTTAGGGAGAAATTGCATGTGAGAAATATATAGGTTGATATTTCATTTGTAGTTTAGGTACATGCATTCTCACTTAGTCATGTCCAAAATTTTGACACTACATCTGTCTGTCTATTGATTGTACACTTATTTTCGCTGAAACTTTGACTCTAACAAAACAGTTTTTACTGAATACTTAATGAAATTGACATATAGTAGACTTCTTATGTCATCCAAGCACCCTTTGTTTGTATTTGACATTGTACAATTAATAATAAATTCAGAATGGATGTACAGATTCCTTCAAGGCCCAGAAACAAATCAGGCCACTGTCCATGTTTCACTTGCAGCCCATGCGTGACCGAAACGGTAAGTTAGCAATTGATTGTAGCTTTTGATCAGCTTAATACAAAGTAGATTTCCTGTAATTGATAACTTCCTTCTCTATAATATCATAACAATTCATCATAGTGTATTTACCTTGTAGGGAGAAGTACAAGGAACATACATGCTCAGCGCGATTCTTCATTCTCTTCACCCAAGGTAATTTTGCAACCCTAACTAGCGAACAAGGAACATACATGCTCTGCACTGTTCTTCATTCTCTTCTTCTGTTTGTGCCTTCGGAGCCGGTAATATAATAGAACTTATCTTCTGCTCTTTGGTGATTATAACAATAGAAGCTTATGATTTTTTCTGTCACACTTTGAACATATAGAAGGTTTCTGTAGTGCTGGAAAATGATATAATTAATATAAAGATTTCAGATGTAGATCAATGGCAATTTATTGTAGCTTAGAAAGTGTGGAGATTTTGTCATGGTTTATACCTTTTCCCTTTCAATTCTAATCTTACATTGGAATTTGCTAAAAGTTCTTCAATTTGTTTCTATCATAATGATCTAATTTGTGCAGGGAAATAATGCTTTCATATTCGCTGGTTTTGGCTTTGACTTGATCATATCTGGTGCTATTTGTGTCCATGATGACATGCTTCTTGCTGCCTGCAAGTATATTTTTCTTTGCTCTCTTTACCTTTACCCAAAACCAATTGTGTTTGTCTGTCAATTTGTTTCTGTATTCTTTGCCCAGTGATGATAAACATTTTTCAAGTGTGCAATACTCTAGGGTCTAATAGCACTACTAATACTATGTCTTTGGGCTATTTGCCGCTTCAACTTTTTTTGCGGGGTGGAGGTCTGGCATCTCGTCTTCCACAGCCTAATAATCTAGTGAAGTATGCTGAGAGTTGCATGTGCAACCCTAACTACCGTTGGTACAGGTGAAGAACTAACAGGTCTGCTCCATTCTCTGTTGAATGATAAAATCATGGTTGATGTTAATCTATGTTTTTCATGTTTTGGGACTTTCAAAATAGGTCAATATATCTACTGTTACAAAGATGCCAATTCATCTATTGTGATGAATAAATCTTTTTCATGTTTTTTCTAGTATTGAAGGCCACATAATTGTTTTCCTTCGCATTTTGGCTATTTGTTTGTGTTTTATTACATTGCATATAATTTACTATTCTTGTTATCTTAGAATATTGTTTGTAGGCTTCGATCTTTGCAATGATTATGCAACATCTTAATCATTTGTCTTCTGCAATACTACTTGGCTTTGTAATATCTGGTATGCCCAAGAAACTCCAATTCTTGTTTTCCTTTTTGTTTGTGTGTGGAATTCTGCTGCTTCGATTTGGATTCTGCTGTGATATTTATAAAGAAACCTCCCTAGCTTTAGTCGGTAAGCTTTCCCTTGCATTTAACTTTGTCTGATTTCACTTATTACCAGCTGCATTTAATGTGATGATATAATCCCGCTTTCAATTTCTTTCTCTTATAGTTAAGGCTATCATGGACAAGATATCTGAAAGATCCAAGGGCTATGCGTTTGTTGAGTACACCACCGAGGAAGCTGCAAGTGAGGCTCTCAAAGAGATGAATGGGAAGGTTATTACTTAAATTTGAAACTTTTAAAACAAAAAATATATTTTGGCAATCTGTGAACCAGCTCAGCTTTGATCCTGCACTCTTTGATGTTAGTGGATGTATGGTCTTTTATATACTGTTTGCTGCAGATAATCAATGGTTGGATGAGTGTTGTGGATGTTGCAAAAAGCAATCCAAGACATAACAGAGGTGCGACAAAATGAAATTGATGACATTCGAGAGCAATGGGCAGCTTATATGCAGAAGCATTTGGATTCAGAGTTTGATTAGTTTTTTCGATAATATTGATCAAGTGTAGCATGTAGCATGCCAATGGTGACTCTCAAGACATTAGATGATAGGTTGAAGGGTTTGCTAGATGAATGTGCATTTGGATTGCGAAATACACAATTATGCTCAGATGTTGTATGTTTTGTTGACATGGTGATAGAAGAATTATGATTTGTTAATGGAAAGTGTTTTAGTAGGTGTTGCTACCTATTGTGGACTATATATTGTTGTTTGCACAGGATTATTGCTGGAATAAGTGTAATTGTGGATTATTATGCTATTTCTACCGGATTATGGCTAAAACATGTGTCATTATGGATTGGCTAAATAGGTGTGTTGTTAGAACAAGGTGCTTTAGAAAACTGTTATTTTACAAAAAAGAACTGTTAATCACAGTTGTAAATTCTGTAGTGTTTTTGGTTGAAATTGACTATAGAAAACTGTTATAGACAGTTGTCAATAGCGTTTACATGTCCTGAATTTTGTTAAAAGACAACTGTTAGTAACAGTTCTTAAATCATAGCAAAATAGATTCTAAACATGTAATAGACAACTGTTAATAATAGTAGTCTGATAAGGTTTTTCATAACTGTTACTAACAGTTGTGTATTATGACATTAACATTAGTTATAAATCAGTATAGAGAACTGTTAATCACAGTAGTCTAAAGTAGAGCATACTATAGAGAACTCCAACAACTAGAACTGTTTTTAACAGTTCTCTAAAACCTTTTTAACAGTTCTCTAAAGCATTTTCTGTAGTGTGTATTACTGTTTACGTCATGATGCAACTTTCATTGTTTTCTTACACTTAACCTTGGTGGCTAGGCCTAGATTTGTGGTAGAAAGTGAATATATCCCTTTAGGTAGGACTTTGGTCTGTTAAGTAAGGGGTCAAATGATCAGTTCCTTGTTTTTTGAAAGAGTGAAAGCTATTGTTAATATCACACTGGGAATGGACAGCCCAAATAGGTATACAGAGCAAGAACCTGAATCCTAGATGAGTAGTACATCTTGAGATGCAACTGCAACCAACCTATCCTAAACACGCCCCCAAGGCTTCTCATCCAATCCAATGGACATACTAAAACTGTTAATAAACATGGATAATTGACCAAATTATTACATACCTAACGTTAAAGTAACAAAAAAGGAGCATGCATGGAAGCAAGGGACATCGGGTCGTGTATAGGCTACTAGGGGTGTCTGTTAGCATACTTTATGACTCCTATTTCTCTCTGTAGCCCTTTCTAAGTTATGTTGAGCTTTGTTCATATTAATTAGTGACCGTTAGTTAGAATAGTATAAGTAGGGGTTAGTTCTTAATCATAGTAGTTAAGTGAGTAGTTCTGTATCTGGGTGTTAAGTGTCTCTAAGACTTTGGAAGAACGTTTTTCTCTCCCCCGTTTTCGTAAGACAGAGCTGTGTTTCTTTTCTTCTTGTCTGAGTTTCGATCTTCTTCTCCTTCTCTAGTTCTTGATTAAGATTGTGGGTAGAAAATTATCATGGTATCAGAGCACCGATCCCGTGCTTAAATCCTTCCATTCCTCTTCTTTCCTAGAGTTCAATTTTCTGATTTTATGCACACGTTTTCCATTCGAAACCCTAACGAAGTCATGATTCATCTCCATCATCGTTCCCTTTGAAGTCTTGCAAGAATGGCCGACGACGGAGCCAAGAAAAATCCCGAAAATGACGGAATAGCAAGGAACCCGAATCCGCAACCATCGACAACGGAGATCCTCTTTACCTAAGTAGCGCTGAGAACCCAGGTCTCGTTCTGGCCAACAAGTTCGATGGCCAGGGCTTCGCATGTTGGAAGATGCAGATCTCACTTGCCATCGGATCTAAAAACAGAATGGGTTTTCTGGATGGGACCGAGAAGAAACCAACGGAAAACGATAGCAAGATTCGTGCTTGGAATCGCTACGATTTCATGGTTAGGTTGTGGCTACAGATGACACTTGATAAGAAGATCGGTGAGACCATTCTCTTCACTCCCACCGCCGCGCATGCCTAGAAGCAACTATGCTCAAGATATGAGCATCCCGACGCCACGCGAATCTACGATCTGGAGCACCGCCTAGCTATCGCTACCCAGGGAAACGAGGTTGTCATCGATTATTTTGCGAGAATGAAAAAATTGTGGGATGAGATTGATGCTACCAGTCTGGTCCCCTCTTGTTCCTGCGGCAATTGCACATGTGAAGCATCCAAGAAGATTGCTGAGTACGTGCGAGAGAGGAGGGTGATTAAGTTTCTTGTGGGTCTAAACGACTGTTTTGGGATTATCAGGGGAAACATTCTCATGATATCCCCATTGCCAGACATCGATCAAGTCTTCTCTCTCCTCATCCAGGAAGAGCGACAAAAACATTTGTCGGGTCCAAGTGAAGGCAGCGCATTATCCTTTTCTGTCGAACAAAACAGAAAAACGGGAGGAAAACCCTTGAGTCAGAACCCTAGACGAACGAACTTGCAGTGCACTTACTGCAACAAATTGGGGCATACCGAAGAAAGATGCTACCAGAAGATAGGGTTCCCACCGAACTAGAGAAATATCAAAGGGAAAAGGAGTAATGCGAATGTTGCTGGAATACTCACTGCGGGAACGCCAGAAGGAAGGAGTGAAGAATCAAAGGCTACTGCAAAGGACTCATTTGGAGGAATCTTGAGCCAAGAACAAATGAGCAAGCTATATGAGTACATCAGCAGCAGGTCTAACATTAATAATGATTGTCAAGCTTCGACCGATGCCCCAGGTGCAGGTTTTGTGGGTAAATCTTCTCAACCAAACTTCTGTCTAACTTGTGTATGTGAAGAAGTTTTTGTTGAGCCTGAAAACTATAATTATTCAAAGCTTAACCAAAGAGACAACCCTAACAGAAACGATAAATGCTTGTTCTGTGATTCTTGGTTAGTGAATAAATCCTGTATGAGTTATAACTGTTTGTTCTGTGAATATTGCCTTGCAAATGATCATGCTTCCATAAGTGCTGAGTGTGGAGGGTGATTTTTCGGTATGAGGGGGTCTACCTAAGTATGGTCTGACTAAGAAGCCTAGATCCTAAAAAATGCCATTCTGTGGAGGGTGAAAACCTATCCCCTCGGCATCCCTCAAATACCTATTCTATCGTCCGTCTTTCCCAGAAAGCATACGGGGAATGCTAGTGAGCACTACACCCGCTCTCAATGGGCTCCACACGGACTTATGCCCTAAGGGCGAAAATTGACTTGAGTCGCCACCTAGTTTGACCTATGAACTAGGAAGGGAGGAGAAGGGTTCTAAGAACCGTTAATTGACTCTGATGATTTGTTGCCTATGGATAGGACTTATCTGATCATACTAGAGATTCTGTGTGGGTTCGCACTGGATTACACCCCTTAGAAGTGGAAACGACCACGACTTCGGATTAGTGCCCGAGGAAACCTCAGTCTCCAATTGTCGGGATTTCCTTCTTTCAAAACCTTTTTAGAGAGATTCATTTAAAAGCCAAGGATAAGATTATGATAAGGAGAGAGAGTGGATGAGGCGAGCTTTTATGCCAAGCTAGCGTCTAGAAGAGGGAATTGATGAATTCGAATGAGTATAGAATGAAGATTTCAGAAAAGTTTGAGGTTGAGTGAATAGGCAAGACTTGGAGTCTAATGGTTGGAAGTTTGTTGGAGCCGAAGAAGGTTTGTGTGTTTGAGAGATATAAGAGTCACTTAAGAGTGGAAAAGGGTTTTTTGATTGGAATGGGGTCGCACCCTAAGTGGGCTGCCTACGTACTCAACTCCCTGTTGAGATTAGACCTTATGTAGTTCAGGACTTTTTGGAGATTTGGGAGTTTTGATGTTGGTGGAGTTTGAAGATGTTTGAGGTGTTCGAGGTTTAGAAGGGTTCGGAGTTTCGAGAAGTTTCGGGTTTGGGATGCTAGTCTATGAGACACTCAGGTCTATGAGACGTTTGAAACCTTGAGAAGTCGAAGTATGTGAGACGCTCGGGTCTGTGAGATGCTAAGGTCTATGAGACATTCGAATCAATGGAATGACAAAGTCTGTGAGACGTTCGAGTCTGTGAGACATTCAGAGTGTAGGGGAAATTGAATTGGGATTAAGTGAGTTTTTGTTTTGAGTTGGAATTGAATTGAAGTTGAATGAAATTTTGATTTGAATTGGAATTGAAATTGAATTGAAAGTGGATTGATTTTGAATTTGAATTTGAATGAAGGATGAATTTGAATTGAAGTCGAATGAATTTTGATTTGAATCGAAAGTTGATTTGGAATTGAATTTGAATGAATTCGGAATTGAATTTGAGTGGAATCAAGTATAAATTGGGTCGAATTGAATTTGATTTGTATGGAAAAGGAATTGGGTTTGAATTAGGTTCGAATTAAACTTGGGTCGGAATTGGAAAAAGGGCCGAGTCAAAGTTCGGGTGATGGTCAATGTTTGGGTTGGGTCAAAGTCGCGGTCAAGGTCAAAATTTGGTTAGTCAAAGTTGAACTGGATGAGTCGAAATGGGCCGAGTGGGTTAATGGGCAGAGTGGGCTTAATGGGCCAAGTGGGCTTAACGGGCCGAATGGGCTTAATTGGGTCGAATGGGCTTAGTGGGCCAAATGAGCTTAGTGGGCCAAGTGGGCTTAATGGGATATGGGCCTGATTTATTATTTGGGCTTGTTGAAGAGAAATTTTGAATGAGAATGTTGGTCTAAAACCAAAAGGAGAACATTAATCTATATACAGATATATACATATTTTAGGTGTGTGTTTTAGGGTTTAGGGGTGTCACCACCACGAGATTGGTCAATGACCCATCAGTCCAGGGGGACCCCTCTATCCTAATGGCTTGGACCTAAGGACATAGTAACTATGGCTTATGACATTAATAAGCAATAAGCAAGGGGCATAAATCACAAAATAACAAAGCAAATATCTTACATAGCGTACAAACATTGGAGAAGCAAAATGAAGTGTAAACATTATGTACAAAAATTTGGTGATTGAACACTAGCGAAAATGCTACAACATTTAAAATTAATCTCCAAGCTCAAATGAATATGTATAAGGGGTAAAGTAAACACTAGAACAACATAATCCAAAACTGGCTAGAGATAACATGCTAAAAGTGTTCACGTGCAAAGAATGAATTACAAAAATGAACAAGTCCTAAGACTACAACCGAAAGTAAGAACAATAAACAAATTACAGATTAATACAAACATAGATAACAATCTTAAATAGAGAGCTGCTATGGGGGGTCGCATCGACGCCGCCTCACTTGAGCTGATAGGATCAGCAAGAAGTGCACCAATCGTTACATGTGTTTGAAGCGGAGACCCGGTAGTCCAAACCACGATCCCGTTCCTTAGTCTTAGAGTAGTTTCCCGTTCCACGAGTGTTATGTACATGTAAAAAAAACACAACCAAGAGAGGCAAAATGCATTAGTCAAAGAACGGAAGAGGGTTGGGATGTGTGCAATGGGATCATACGACCCCTCTCAATAGGAGGAAAGGGGGCAATCTAATCATCTCCCACACCCAACCGAGAACATAGAAAAGAGTTTCAAGCTACCAGCAAATGCTATGAATTGTAAGATAAATCAAGCAAAGGGAATGAAACCCAGATTAATTCATCATGCTAGATTATGACTCAAACCGAAGTGTAGTATCAAAGGGGTGGATTGTGAGTCATTTGGGATCATATGTGGAAAGGATTATATATCATCTCCCTCTAGAATGATAGAATTAATAAGGACATCCAACCGATGACTGAATTATCTAAACAATTATAGCATCGGGTAACTATAACCCAATTCATGTTCTTATCTAAGCGCAAAGGGATAGGTTATGCTAGTCTCAAACAAATTTCCAAGCTAAATCAATGCGCGAGGAGCAATTAATTATCAAACCAACTGAACGACAGTTATGAAAGCTAAGGTTAGATTTCCAAACCCATAAGGAGCTGTCGCAATGCCAAAATGCACACAAGGCCTGATACGCCGCAACTTATCATATTTTATGCACTAGATTTAGTATTATATTTATCTAAATAAAGTTATATTTATGGTTATTATGCCCATATGTGTTAAAGTATAATATTTGTACAATCTTATGTTTTTATGAGTTTTCTGTGCAAGGAAGATTTTCTAGGCAAAAAGTTAATTGAAGCCGGACTCCAAGCCGGGTAGATTCTACACGGCATAAGCACAGAACAGAAAAGGCATGCCGGACATAATGCCGGGTATATGCTATCCGGCATAAGTGAAGAGTCGCCACGGTTGACCAGACGATGGCCGTTATTGACCGTTGGAGATTTGTCTACTGCCGGGTGGATGCCGGGTAAATCCTGCCCGGCATAAGCACTGTTTTCGCACGGAATCGACGGTTTCGACCGTTAACAGTTGGGCGCATTTAACACGTGTGCCGGCTATTCGGGACCCCACGACGCCCGGCAAGAGTCACTTTGATGCCTATAAATAGGCCGAGGAAGGCTACAATTCAGCACACTTCAACACCCTATACACTCCATTCACATCGCCATTTCCGCACTCCATTGTTGGTGTCCAAGGAAGTTTCTACAGTTCCATCCACGCGAAGAAGAAGAAGATCCTGTCGGGTTAAGGCTATGACCATTCCCTTCCCCCCTTATATTCTCTTCTTGTAGTTTGTGGATGGAGATGTAGAACTCCTTGTTGTTCTTTGTTAGGAAATGAAACTCTCCTTGTAAAACAAGTGTTCTTCTTAATATAAATACAAGTTTTTTGAGTAAGGTTCTTATTGAAAGAGAATAGATTGATCTCCTTTTCTCTTCATGCATTCTTACTTGTGGAAGACAAGTCCCAAGTAAGATAGGTTAGACTCTCTTAATGATCTTCCTGCTTTCTTCTTATGACTTAAGGGTTAGTAGTAAGAGTGAGAATTAATCCATCTTCCCCCATTTCCTTGTTCATTTCGTGGCATGATATATGCTCGATTTGTTAATAGGGATGAGTTTCTTGTTACCGGACCTGGAGCAAGAGAGTGGCATTTACACTTTGAAGGTGCCGGTGTAATGCCGGATCTCCTGTGTCCGGCACATTCAATGTCTTTGAATGTGCCGTGCATCTGGCACCCGGCAGGATGTCCGGCGCATTCAATTGTTGGTTAATTCGAAGGCTTGTGTTATGTTTCGAGATCATGTTGATACTTAGATGGTTTTACTCCCTAGATCAAGAATTTTCTTCCTTGTAAATACCACTTAGTTTAGTTAGTTTTTAGAAATATTTCAATTTCCCCCCTTGTCTTAGAATAGGTATTACCGGATTAGGACTAATTTTCTATAAGTCCCTTGGGTTCGATACTCTCGGTCGTAATATATTTTACACTATACTCCGACCGGGTTTTATTTTGCTACCCGTAGTAGAGTTGTAGGATTAGGTTATTATTTTATTCATTTGTATATAGTTATCCTAACAATTTCTCTGTTAGCAAATTGGCGCCGTTGCCGGGGACTTGGAATTAGTCCAAGTCCTAAATTCGGTAAAACGCCCTATTCTTATTCTTCTTTGATTCTTTGATTCTTTGATTCTTTAATTTATTTTCGCCCTTAGTTTTGCAGACTTGAATGTGCCGTGCTTAGTGCCGGGCGTCTGTCACCCGGCAAACTCGGAGGAAGTCTGATGCCGGATACGTTTTACCCGGCACTGCATCCGCATGTTCAAAATTTTCAAAATTTATTACAGTATGGAGTTCTTGGCAATTTAAAGTTGTCCTTGCTACTCCCCTTCATTATTTCCCTCTTCTAGTAGTCCCTATATCATGATTCTTTAATTTAGACTTCGAGTTTGAACTTGCCGTGTATTGCCGGATTTCCTACACACGGCATTTCGGAGGAAGTCCTATGCCGGACGGATTATACCCGGCACGTCACCCGGCATGTTCAAATTCTCTCACTATTATTAGTCGTAAATAAGTAGGGACAGTTAGTAATGATCCTCTACAATCCCTTATTTACTCTTACATTTATTTTATCCCTTACTTTTTCTTTTAATTAAGTTTGTTCGATTTTTGGTCACGCCGGGTAGCATGCCGGTTTGTATACACCCGGCACTAGTGGAGGAAGTCCACGCCGGGTAAAGAGCACCCGGCCTTCGGTCCGGCATAACCAAAAATTTGTCCCTTCGTGTTTTTCATAATTTTAATTATGTCATTATATTATTTCTTTTATTATTTACAAAATATTATAGTGTTTTTGTGTTGCTCCTCCTGAGTTAAATAGGTGAATGCATCTCCGATTGCATAATCTTCATGAAGTGTCCGCAATCATGAGACAAAGAGGACATCGATGAAACCAACAAATGCACTCCCTACACAATGGAAGCCAATACTAAAGGCGAATGGCACGCATTCTCTTCCTCAGCGGGCGAATGTGGAAAAGTTCGTGACTACACGCCCAGTGCTCCAAATGCCAGATTTTATACCACCTGAGGAAGCAGAACGGGCAGAGACATTAACCATTCGCATAGAGCATAGGTCAATGACGTTGTTATTGCAGCAAACTTTTGCTCAAACTATGACCGCCTGGTCAACTCCCGTCTCCAACGCCAAACATGATCACGGGTATGCGAGATAGGTAATACCTCTGCCGAATTGCCAAAGGCTAAGTGTAGGGCAGCCCCACGCATCTGGTCTTCTTTCACCGCAGGGGAGTCACTTCCTTTCCTTTTTTCTTTATTTTTTCTCTTTTTTTGAACACTGGGGACAGTGTTCCTGCCAAGTGTAGGGCAGGGACCCCCCTTAAAAAAATAAGTTTTTTTAATAATATGCATAGGTTTAAAGTTTATCAATGTTTACTAAACTTTTTGCATGTTTTTGACTGAGATAAGATTAGGAATGAATAAAATGCTTGTTCTCTCAAGAGCTAAGCTTTCTAATGACTTATAGATTCCTGTTTTTAACTTCTTGATTCTTTTTTAACATAGTGATGATCTTGCTCCTAATTCTTTCCTTTATACTTCTGGTATTTGTTTCTTTTCTTTCAAATTGTGAAAAAATCTTTTGGGTGAAAATCTTAAAAAGGGTTTTTGTGCAAAAGAAAGAAGAAAAAGAAAAAAAAAAGAAAAAAAATCTCTCTTCCAAAGGAAAAGCATATTCCTTGAGGTTGCAAAATGCCTCAGAATAAAAGCAAGAACGAGTTTTTCCTTTTGTTTTTTCTCCTAAATTCCCCGTTCTTCAATGCAAAAAAAAATCGTGGTTGATTCGAACTCTTGCAAAATAGGGCTGATTCATAAAAACCATTGATGAGAGTCTTGGCCACATTCAGAAACTCTTGAAAATAGAGCTGAGTGATGGAAACCGGAAAAAGGAGAGATACAAAAATCCCTTATGCAAAAGCCCAAAAGCTTTTGATCGGTTTTGAAAATTCTTTGTTTTATACCATTAGTATGTTTTGATAGAATAAGGTAGATTAAGTGATACTTATGATTAGATCATAAGTTGAGAATATTTATCTACATTTCATTCTAAAGTTTATCTGTTTTGTGCATAAGTAATTAGTCCTTTCTAAATCTTGTTTTGCTCGAGGACTAAAAGGTGTGTAGGGCCTTGATACGCCGCAGACTTATCATTTTTATGCACTAGATTTAGTATTATATTTATCTAAATAAGTTATATTTATGTTATTTATGCCCATATTGTGTTAAAGTATAATATTTGTACAATCTTATGTTTTTATGAGTTTTCTTGCAAGGAAGGATTTTCTAGGCAAAAAGTTAATTGAAGCCGGACTCCAAGCCGGGTAGATTCTACACGGCTAAGCACAGAACAGAAAAGAGGCATTGCCGGACATAATGCCGGGTATATGCTATCCGGCATAAGTGGAAGTCGCCACGGTTGACCAGACGATGGCCGTTATTGACCGTTGGAGATTTGTCTACTCGCCTGTGATGCCGGGTAAATCCTGCCCGGCATAAGCACTGTTTCGCACGGAATCGACGGTTTCGACCGTTAACAGTTGGGCGCATTTAACACGTGTGCCGGCTATTCGGGACCCGGCACGACGCCCGGCAAGAGTCACTTTGATGCCTATAAATAGGCGAGGAAGGCTACAATTCAGCACACTTCAACACCCTATACACTCCATTCACATCGCCATTTCCGCCCACTCCATTGTTGGTGTCCAAGGAATTTCTACAGTTCCATCCACGCGAAGAAGAAGAAGATCCTGTCGGGTTAAGGCTATGACCATTCCCTTCCCCCCTTTATTTCTCTTCTTGTAGTTGTGTGGATGGAGATGTAGAACTCCTTGTTTGTTTCTTTGTTTAGGAAATGAAACTCTCCTTGTAAAACAATGTGTTCTTCTTAATATAAATACAAGTTTATTTTGAGTAAGGTTCTTATTGAAAGAGAATAGATGATCTCCTTTTCTCTCATGCAATTCTTACTTGTGGAAGACAAGTCCCAAGTAAGATAGGTAGACTCTCTTAATGATCTTCCTGCTTTCTTCTTATGACTTAAGGGTTAGTAGTAAGAGTGAGAATTAATCCATCTTCCCCCATTTCCTTGTTCATTTCGTGGCATGATATATGCTCGATTTGTTATAGGGATGAGTTTTCTTGTTACCGGACCTGGAGCAAGAGAGTGGCATTTACACTTTGAAGGTGCCGGGTGTAATGCCGGATCTCCTGTGTCCGGCACATTCAATGTCTTTGAATGTGCCGTGCATCTGGCACCCGGCAGGATGTCCGGCGCATTCAATTGTTGGTTAATTCGAAGGCTTGTGTTATGTTCGAGTTCATATTGATACTTAGATGGTTTTACTTCCTAGATCAAGAATAATTTCCTTGTAAATACCACTTAGTTTAGTTAGTTTTTAGAAAATATTTCAATTTCCCCCCTTGTCTTAGAATAGGTATTACCGGATTAGGACTAATTTTCTATAAGTCCCTTGGGTTCGATACTCTCGGTCGTAATATATTTACACTATACTCCGACCGGGTTTTATTTGCTACCCGTAGTAGAGTTGTAGGATTAGGTTATTATTTATTCATTTGTATATAGTTTATCCTAACAATTTCTCTGTTAGCAAGGCCCGATGTCGACCCAAGCTCAATAAGTACAGCCCAAATCCAATTGATTGTACATGTACCTCGGCCAAGTAATAGAAAGATGATAAGCGTATCGAATCGAATAGTCAATACGAAGGGACGACAAGTGAAATACCCCAAACCTTGATATGTTGTTTAAACATTAAAATATGGTATATTAAGGCTAAAAAGTGCCTTAGAAACATCAGTGTACAATTTAAACCATAGTAAAAACAATAAAGCACTAAAAGACAGTTTGGGCAAAAACATGCTCTAAGCTTGGAGTGAACTTGGTTAGGACCCAATGAGCCTACCAAGACTTAATAACATTCAATTATGATTTGATAAGGCTAATTAAGTCTTTAGGAAACTTTGGTAGACAGTTAAACCAAACAAAACACAAGAAAAACCTTAAAGTCAATTTAAGCAAATACTTGCTCTAGACTTGGTGTAACCATGTATAATACCTAAAGGTCATTCTTAGACCTTATAAACATGCTAATGAACATATTAAATCAATTACCAAAGAAAACCAAGCTTGAAAACAAGTTAAAACACAAAATGTGCTTTAAGGAGTCTTAAAGCACATTTTTGAAAAATTGTCTTGTAAATGAGTTTTGAGTGGCTAAATGTCCATCATTACTCTTTAATTAACATGTGTACTACTTAGTATCACATTAGGAAGTCTAAATCAATGAGAAATCAAAAATTTCACAAATATGTGCCTTGTTTTGTGAATAGTAACCAAAATATGCTAGTGTATGCCATAAGTAAATATAAGTAAGTTAATTGGTCAACAAAGACCAAAATACCCCTAAGTAGATGATGGGGGCCGGTTTTATTAAGGTGAGTCACCACCATGTAAAAATCAATTAAAGAAAGGAAGGAAAAGTAAGTAAAAAGAAGAAAGTTACTTTATAACATAAATATCTTGTAAAAGCAAACACCTCATTTCATTTCTTCCTTTCCCACTCACTTCCACCGTCTCCAACCTCCCTCTCTTCTCCATTCTCGGTTTGCTACAGCAAACCATACCATCTCCATCTTTGAATGCTTGTAACTCATGACTCCATGGTCCAAATTCAATTTCAAGACCACCATTCTTCTAGTTGGAGCAAGCTCTACACTTCTATCTTTTCAAATCTTCAAAAGCCTCATTTCGGTGCCATGTAGATTCACCATTGAAGGAGCTTGAGCTCATATTTTCATGCCTTGTCATTCTCCTTTGCTTCAAGGTAAGGAAAAACCAAAGAAAACAATATTTCCTTCATTTTTTATGCATGTCCGAAAATTCACCATTAATGGTGTCTTCTCTTGTTCTTCCTGAGCTCCATTCCAATCTTCCAAGGGCTAGGAGGATTCCTATCTTGCTACTTATTCAAGTTCCCTCTCAAATTCCAAGGTAAACTTCCATTTTAATGAATTAATTAAAACACTTATGTTAAACTAGGGTTTGTATATGAGTTAAGTATAAATTCTTAAGCTCATTACCCTTATATGTGTGTGTGGATAGATGGTTGACAAGCAATCAAGGTCCTTGCCGAATTTTAAACAAGGAAACAAGAAAGAAGTTTGTGAGGAAAGGAGGTAAATGTGCTCACCTAAAGTAGTTTGAATGCATTAGGAAAAATGAGCTTAAGTTGTTCATTAAAACTACTTAAGGAGCTAATGGTAAATGAGTTAGTAAAATGCTCTCAAGTTGTTTATTAAAGGCATATATAGTGTTGTGTGTAATTGCAAGTTAAAGGCAATTATTATGTGAGAAATTCAGTGTTTAAGTTTAATGCAATTTAAGGGCCTTAGAGCCATGTTATTTAAGGACCTAAGTGTCAAGCAATTTAAGTTTATGCACTATATTGTGATGTACTGTAGTTTAAGGATTTAGATGTGTGTAAAGAACATTCTTTGTGAAGATGAGTGTCTTAGATGGTTAAAGGATGAAAAACAATATGTTTGTGTGTATTAAATGAATAAGGGTTCTTGGTTATATTAAGGTGGAAAATTATGTGTTTTGGTGTAAGGTGATACAAGAGAAACTATGTCAAAATTTGGTTGATGAACAAGGAGTTTTAGGTGTTCAAAATGATGTTTGGTGACCTAGGTTGAACTAGGAATGATTAGGGTTTAAACTTGTGAAAGTAGGTGAAATAAGGTCTTCTTAAGTGTTAAAGTGTCTTGGTCATTATCTTGGAGGATTTAGAATGCAAATGAGAGTTAAGGATACTTCAAGCCATGGTGAGATTGTGTTAAGGATTTATACAAAGGTTGGTAACAATGAGGAAGTAAGGTGTTGTAAGGAAGATGTGTGAACTTGTGAAGAAAATTCTTGGAAGGACATAAAGTATTTTTGGTGGGCTAAATATAGTGTGGGAACATGCTATAAACCTAAGGGGGAAGCATTATAGGTGTTGGGCATTTAGGCAAGAAATGAGTAAGTGTTTAAGGGTATAGAAAATGAAGTTTTTGGCACGTCCGAACTACCGTCCGAACTTGGACGTTCGGACATGCCCTGTTTCGCGTAAGTTTCCTGAGTTCTAAAGCTGCGTCCGAACTACCGTTCGAATTTGGAAGTTCGGACACACCCATCTCTATTCTCTGGATTGGCCTCGAATAGTGTCCGAACTTGGGAAGCTCGGACGCATGTTCGGACATTCGTCAGGTTGCGCCCTTTTGAGTCTCGAACAATGTCCGAACTTGGGAAGTCCGGACACAAGTTCGGACAAGGTGCTGTTTTGACCAAAAACTTTGTTTAAGGTTAGAAAATGATATCTAATGATGGGGATTATTAAGTAATGATGTTATAAGGTTGTTAAGGACATGTTAAGTGAGTTAAATGGCAACTGAGAGGGTGGAAAGTTGTAATAAAAATGTGGAGTAAAACAAGTTAAAAATTAGAAGTTATTTAACTGTTTAACGGGAGTAAGTCATGAGCATTAGACTTTAAACAATCAAGTTACCCCGGTGTTATTGAAAGTAAATGTAATGTTACTAGTTGTTCAAAGATGTTATGAGGAACATGTGATGGCACGTTAGAGTGAAACCCCGGTGACAGGTATGGTTTTCTTGCAACCTGTGTCCTACCGGATTACACTGGCTTGTATGCCAATGTGTTTTTCTGTATGTTTGCCACGTTATAAGATAAATCATGAAACGAGTTTACAGTCGTTATTGTTGTTGTGTGTTGCGTACCGATACCGGTAACCTCAAATGCGCATGAAAGGCTAATTAACCATTATTAGGTAAACGTAAGAGAACGGTATCCGGTAATAACGTTTCCAATCTAAGGAACGTTCTATCCACGGCTATGCGTGAGATAGTTGTGTGATGTTGTGTGTGATGTTGCTGTAAATGTATGACCCTCCTTTGTGTGATTAACTCAGTTGTAATACTGTATTGTGTGCTGATGTGATAGGTTCCACAACGGAGTCTTTATCTGTGAATATATATATACATATATATATATTATGGGGGGTGAGGAATCCGGTAGTTCCGGTCGCGCGTTGTTTGGGAGTTGTTGTATACAGTTTCTTCAGCTTCCTCTCTGTTGGTTGTCTTCCTTCATTGGTCTTCGATCACCCCTGAGCTTAACCAAGGCTCTTGACTCACGTCTGTTGGGGATTATGTACGGTGTGTTCGGATCACTATGTCCGATCCATCTTTGTGTTAAGTTATCCGTTCGTCTAACAGGACGGTAACGAGTTATGTAAACGAGCTTAGCATGGGTTTGGCAGCATTCTCTAGGCTCTCCCAGTGAACTAACTATGTTAGGGGCGGTTCCTAAAGTGATCCGTACCCGTTATGTTATGTGTTATTGATGTACTGCAATGCTTATTGCGATGTGATGTTATATGTTGTTTAAATGTGAAATATGTGGATCATGGATATGAATCCCAGTTTGTAAAAGAGACGTTTATGGAAACCCGACTAGTGGGTAAATGTCGTCTATTAAGTAAATAGCTCCATTAAAGGAGAAACACTCTAGGGTTAAAGAACACAATGAGTGATTTATTATGTGTAGATGTGCTGTCTGTTTGTTGAGCCCTATTGTTGTGTGTATGTAATGTGATATGTGTTTATGGCTACATGCATGGTTAAAATATAATCAACCGCATGCTAAGACGACAAATAGTTGTGCGTGGCCCGGTAGCATGCGGGCTGCGGGATTACCATACCAGCAAAGGTGCTGAGCCCCTGGGGGGCCACCCTTTCTTCATTTTCCTATTTCAGGTACAAGGAGCTGGAAGCCGTTCGAGAGTAGGACGGGGTAGTCATTTGTACATGGGTAGTCATTTAAGTTGTATATGTACAGTAGGTGTAGTAAGACCGAAATTGTTATCGGCATTTGTTTTTAAATACTCGGTATAGTTGGAAGGTATATGTATGTTGTTGTTGTAAATGGAAAGGGATAGAATGTGCAGTCGCTCGAGAATCTAGTCCATCAGACCGATACAATGTATATGTAATAGCCTTGTTAGCCACGTGAGTGGTTAACGGCGTGTAACACCAACGAGTTAAGTAATGTGATGAAGTATGTTTTCCGCTGCAGATAGTTGTTAAGTGTGTTGTTGTTAGTTGGGGTGTTACAAAAAGTGGTATCAGAGCGAAGTATCACTCTGATGACTGAATTACCGAGCTTAGGAAGTACCGAGTTAGGATTTTAGTACTTTAGGTTAAGGGTTGAGAGATAGCGTGAGAGATACGCTAGTTAGGTATTACCAGTGTGTACTGGAAGCCTACAATATCCTTCCCGCCCTCCACAATCCCTGTTTTATAACTCGGGAAAGAACGCCAGAGAGATGAAAGTCCTTTCTTACTCGGGAATACCCGATCTGGCTGCTGTTAAGTACCTCTGAGAGTACAGAGAACCTGTCATACGGTAGATCCCGAAAAGTGGGAATCCCGGAGACGGTTTCTACCTGAACAATGTTAACCGCATTAAATAGCGAAGAATGAAGAATTTTGTGTATAAGAGAATAGAATTTCCGGCAACAAGGGTCGACATGCCGAGCAGTCGAGAACTACCAGCTTGCAACGCACCAACCGTGCAACAGGCAGGAAGTGAGGAAATAGAACCCGGGACGAGTGTCTACGGGACTACAAAAGTTAAATAATACACCGACGGTATACCAACCGACTAAGGAACTAAAATGTAGTACCCAAATAAGGGACTAGTCTCAGTAACCACGACAAATGCGTGGAACGGGCTACGAAGAGGATACAGTACTAAGTAAAAGGGGGTCTCCAAGAATGGGAAACACCCTAGTTAATAATGGTCATGTGAAGACAGTGGGAAGTCACCCAGAGGATTTATTGTCAGGACTGTAAGGTCAAGTAAGGGCCAACAAGGCCACTGATAACAGTGCGGGTAAGAACAATACCGCAACCGGTGTGTGTTTAACCGAGAGCCAGTTAGCATGGCGCACTTGCCATGGCAAGTGCTGCTATAACAGGCTGTTTGGGAAATTTTTAACAACTACAAGTACTTAGTATAGTACCACGAAGTTAAGTGAGATCATCATAACTGTGGAAGGGCTTAAAAGCCTAACCCTTGTAAATGGGAATAAACCAGTCAGCGAGAAGCTAGACTTGGCTAAGGCAAGAAGACGTTGTGAAACCATGAAGAATTTTTCTTTCAAACTTAGATTTATTTCAAACTCTTTTCTTTCAAAACCAAAATTCACTTTCAGACCAATACTTCTTTCTAACCTTCTTTTAAACCAAACCAGTAAACCCAAGGGTAGTTGATAAAGATACAACAGTGGATAAACTTTCCCTCGATTAAGTTCGGGAAGCACGGAATGCATGTTGTCATAGGACAATATAAGGGAGTTGGCAACAGAATACTTCACCTAGGCGTGTGGCGGACACTACGAGTGTACCAACTGTAATGTGGGACGACCGTACTCCGATAGGAGCTTGTGGGCCTGACAGACCTACTCATGGGTTAGTTGGGTAAGTAGCAATGTATCAGCATGGTACCCCACATATGTATACGAGTAGAGTCCGGAACACGGGAAGTAGTCGACTCCGTACTACGGTCAGCAGTAAAATTCAAGCAAGAGCAATGGATTACCAAGAATGGTTGAAGTAAAAGAACCCAGTTAAGTTAAGAAGACTAAAGGAATTAGTGAACTTATTTCAAGGAAATGTTTAAGAGTCAGGAAGTGCGAAGTGCACCGACTGTTAAGGATTCTCAGGGATAAACAGGATAGTTGGAACGGTGACCCAACCTATACATAGCAAGGCAGATGCCTAATGCGGACATGTGAATGTGCAACGGACGGGATGAAACTCCCAGAATGAGTACCTACACTACCAGGAAATGTCGATCTTCACAGAAGAAGATAGTAAGCCAGTTAAGAACGCAAAACGGCGTAGTGAACTAACTGAATATACCAATAAGTGCGAACCAGATGTAATGGCATAACTTAGCAACACCCTGGAGCAATCCTTGAAGGGTGTTCGCATCAACAATTGTTGAACGAAATAGCGTGACAGAAACGTAAGGGTTGAAACTAACACCCAGTTTAAACATAAGTTGTCAGGAGACAGACTGACAATCCTAAGGGGCATCCCATGAAAGGAAACGTGATGCAACAACCTTGTCATGGAGCCCAATACAACCTCTAACCATGTAATGTTGTACAGAGAAGTACATGTGTGTGGACAGCCTACAATGAGCGGAGCTCAAGGCAATAAGGCTTATAAGCCACAAACAAGATATGTTATATAAATTTAATCAATTGTAGAAGTCTATGTTGTACAGGTAAATAGAGCGGAGAACGAACCACTGCTTTATGAGTGGGGATACCTCTCGATACTGTGAAACCGCTAGAGTGGTAGTTATGTGAACCGAGTTCAAGAAATATGTTAAGGATTGACCATGTTGTCATTGCGAGAGAACAGTTAGTTGAGTAGCATGTGGGTATAAAGTGAAGCACCGAGCTGAATAACGCCGGCTTGTGACTCGAGTGATCAACGCTCAAGGAGCATTCAGTAGTCATCCAAATGAAGGACGAACCAAAATACTAATGATGTAAGTATATGAGTGGAAGCTAATATGACAGTGAATACCATATAAGTTGATGTTATACAATGAGAAAGAGCACGGTGCACAGTAAGCGACCGTTGTATAAGTATTGTTAAACGATAAGTGATAGCAAATAACCAGACAGTGAGCCAGTAGCCTGTAATATAAGATAAGAATCTCAGTGAAACATAGTGTGAATTCCATTGCGAATCGCATAAGAGATTTACTGTCAAGAGTTTACGCCTCTGCACTCTGTATGACTGAGTGTTTTGGTATTGCTCTTGTGCAGTAATGATCGAGTGGGATAGCTAGGATTCGGGAAATGTTAATTGTGGTGGAAACAGAAAGCGGCTTATAACGCCATAGTGACTGATGCATAGGAAATGCAAGGACATACCAATGAAAGAGTACTTGTACAGGACCAAATGTGGAGGCATGATTAAGAATAAGTGACTACAGTAGCACTAAATACCAAATATCGATATGGAATATACCTCAAGTGTGGGAAACAACTGAGAGAGCACTACACATTAGGTGGTAGCTCAATCTCAACCGACAGTAAGTCGGAAGGAATCAAGTCAATCATTGTGAAATACATAGCAGTATACACAGTAAATTATTATGGAAGTGGATAGAAAGTTAATAACTCACCGAATTCACTCACGGTAAGAGATACCACGCATCGGTTGAGAAACCGTTATTACCAAGATAAAGGTGATAATTGGAAATGTACAATACAGTAAGAATAATGTGTGGGGCAAACTAAGCTCTACAGTTATCAGAGTTGCGCAGCAGACACTAGTGAGCCAGTGATTCAAGTGTCGAATGTGCATGGTGAACATGAGTGAATGGCTAATTATTAATGCCTAGAAGCCTCACAGGCCAGAACCGAAACCGGTTATGAGTTAAATAAACTCTAATGAGAATTCTTGGTTTAGGGACTAAACCGCCAATATGGTTAAGGTCCTCTAACCAGAACACATTGTATAACAGACCGCGTGGAAGTTAAAGTACTTCACGACGGCAGAACTTTTTAAACCAATATTTAGTGGTTGATTACCTGGGTGTAATCCCTTTTAAGGGGGGTAGAGCACAAAACCGCTTGGTGTGTTTTACCGTACAAGTGTACGTGAACTATGTTGTGCATAGCATAAAATGATTTGTTTGGATGATTGGTGCGCGCGTTACATAAACATACGCATTCATTCATGGTTTAATTGTGGTAATTGCGCACAAGAGGTGCGAATACCATTGTGATAAGTGTGTTTATTTTGTTAACAGTTGTGTGTGGTAGTACAAGTATAAGGGAGTAAAAGAACTCCCGGGGAACAAAAACCCCGACAGTCTATAATGTGAAACCGTGTGTGTATTTTGATAAAATATATGTATATATTACAATATAGTGATCATGAAAGGGTATGAACCACATAGAACCAGTGTGAATAAGATTCCCTAGGTAACAGGATTAAAGTGAATGGAGATAACTGATAGATGGAGTTCTATCCTTTGAGTGTAATGATTATGACTAGAATGATCAACAAGATAGAAAATTGGAAATGTGTGTTAATTGGTGATTGAAAATGAATGGGAGGTTTGAACTTGATTTGCATGTGATCAAGGGAAGCCGAACACAAAATTAGGGGTGGAAGGATAGTTCAACACTGATGCTGATCACATCAGGGTTGGAATGATTCTTGAAGCTCCCTATAAGTGGTCACCAATAACCACGCTAAGAAACGAAGCAAAGAGCATAAGTTGGACTGGAGTTTGTATGTGTTTTCAAAGGATTTTGAATTGGTATTTATAAAACGTCGATAGATACCTTACTTATGAAAGTACTTTTTACTTAACCTTAACAAAGAATATTTTGTAGTCTTTACTCACGAACCGAGGACGTATGAGCCTTGTCTTCGCACCGTGACATGGGAATATATGATAAAGATTAAGTAATTGTTTTGATCTCCCAAAGGAACGGGGACTGAGGTGTCCATCGCGACCGGGACCTGCGGGATCACAGTGTAATACAAAAGATATTTTTGGTTGCCATACATGGTAAGACATGTTTGTGTGTATGTGTAATAATGGTTATTTTAACCTTGAGTCCTAATGTGGTTGAGTTCCGAAAGTTTTTATGTTACCTAGACCTATGTTTCTAAATGTTGTTATGTTTACCTAGACCTATGTGTCAAATGGTTGTTATGTTCCCAGACCTGAGAGTCTAAGGGTCGTTATGTAAGTACAATGTTGACTAAGGTACCCGGACCGTCAAGTCCGAGGTTATCATGTAAGTATGTTATGTTATGTTATGTTATGTTATGTTATGTTATGGCTGATGTTATGTATGTTATGTTACGATGTGTTGTCCCGGACCGTTAAGTCCGAGGTTGTGATGTAAAGTATGTTTGGTTATGGAAGTTTTATTTGCAAGTAATCCCCGTGTTCTAATCCAAATGATGCGTGGGAAGTGTGAACTTCGAGGACGAAGTTCTTTTAAGGGGGGTAGATTGAAATACCCCAAACCTTGATATGTTTTTTAAACATTAAACTATGGTATATTAAGGCTAAAAAGTGCCTTAGAAACATCAGTGTACAATTTAAACCATAGTAAAAACAATAAAGCACTAAAAGACAGTTTGGGCAAAAACATGCTCTAAGCTTGGAGTGAACTTGGTTAGGACCCAATGAGCCTACCAAGACTTAATAACATTCAATTATGATTTGATAAGGCTAATTAAGTCTTTAGGAAACTTTGGTAGACAGTTAAACCAAACAAAACACAAGAAAACACCTTAAAGTCAATTTAAGCAAATACTTGCTCTAGACTTGGTGTAACCATGTATAATACCTAAAGGTCATTCTTAGACCTTATAAACATGCTAATGAACATATTAAGTCAATTACCAAAGAAAACCAAGCTTGAAAACAAGTTCAAACACAAAATATGCTTTAAGGAGTCTTAAAGCACATTTTTGAAAAATTGTCTTGTAAATGAGTTTTGAGTGGCTAAATGTCCATAATTACTCTTTAATTAACATGTGTACTACTTAGTATCACATTAGGAAGTCTAAATCAATGAGAAATCAAAAATTTCACAAATATGTGCCTTGTTTTGTGAATAGTAACCAAAATATGCTAGTTTATGACATAAGTCAATATAAGTAAGTTAATTGGTCAACAAAGACCAAAATACCCCTAAGTAGATGATGGGGGCCAGTTTTATTAAGGTGAGTCACCACCATGTAAAAATCAGTTAAAGAAAGGTAGGAAAAGTAAGTAAAAAGAAGAAAGTTACTTTATAACATAAATATCTTGTAAAAGAAAACACCTCATTTCATTTCATCCTTTCCCACTCCCACCGTCTCCAACCTCCCTCTCTTCTCCATTCTCGGTTTGCTACAGCAAACCATACCATCTCCATCTTTGAATGCTTGTAACTCATAACTCCATGGTCAAAATTCAATTTCAAGACCACCATTCTTCTAGTTGGAGCAAGCTCTACACTTCTATCTTTTCAAATCTTCAAAAGCCTCATTTCAGTGCCATGGAGATTCACCATTGAAGGAGCTTGAGCTCATATTTTCATGCCTTGTCATTCTCCTTTGCTTCAAGGTAAGGAAAAACCAAAGAAAACAACATTTCCTTCATTTTTTATGCATGTCCGAAAATTCACCATTAATGGTGTCTTCTCTTGTTCTTCCTTAGCTCCATTCCAATCTTCCAAGGGCTAGGAGGATTCCTATCTTGCTACTTATTCAAGTTCCCTATCAAATTCTAAGGTAAACTTCCATTTTAATGAATTAAAACACTTATGTTAAACTAGGGTTTGTATATGAGTTAAGTATAAATTCTTAAGCTCATTACCCTTATATGTGTGTGTGGATAGATGGTTGACAAGCAATCAAGGTCCTTGCCGAATTTTAAACAAGGAAACAAGAAAGAAGTTTGTGAGGAAAGGAGGTAAATGTGCTAACCTAATGTAGTTTGAATGCATTAGGAAAAATGAGCTTAAGTTGTTCATTAAAACTACTTAAGGAGCTAATGGTAAATGAGTTAGTAAAATGCTCTCAAGGAGTTTATTATAGGCATATATGGTGTTGTGTGTAATTGCAGGTTAAAGGCAATTATTATGTGGGAAATTCAGTGTTTAAGTTTAATGCAATTTAAGGGCCTAAGAGCCATGTTATTTAAGGACCTAAGTGTCAAGCAATTTAAGTTTATGCACTATATTGTGATGTAGTGTAGTTTAAGGATTTAGATGTGTGTAAAGAACATTCTTTGTGAAGATGAGTGTCTTGGATGGTTAAAGGATGAAAAACAATATGTTTGTGTGTATTAAATGAATAAGGGTTCTTGGTTATATTAAGGTGGAAAATTATGTGTTTTGGTGTAAGGTGATACAAGAGAAACTATGTCAAAATTTGGTTGATGAACAAGGAGTTTTAGGTGTTCAAAATGATGTTTGGTGACCTAGGTTGAACTAGGAATGATTAGGGTTTAAACTTGTGAAAGTAGGTGAAATAAGGTCTTCTTAAGTGTTAAAGTGTCTTGGTCATTATCTTGGAGGATTTAGAATGCAAATGAGAGTTAAGGATACTTCAAGCCATGGTGAGATTGTGTTAAGGATTTATACAAAGGTTGGTAACAATGAGGAAGTAAGGTGTTGTAAGGAAGATGTGTGAACTTGTGGAGAAAATTCTTGGAAGGACATAAAGTATTTTTGGTGGGCTAAATATAGTGTGGGAACATGCTATAAACCTAAGGGGGAAGCATTATAGGTGTTGGGCATTTAGGCAAGAAATGAGTAAGTGTTTAAGGGTATAGAAAATGAAGTTTTTGGCACGTCCGAACTACCGTCCAAACTTGGACGTTCGGACATGTCCTGTTTCGTGTAAGTTTCCTGAGTTCTAAAGCTGCGTCCGAACTACCGTCCGAATTTGGAAGTTCGGACAGACCCATCTCTATTCTCTGGCTTGGCCTCGAATAGTGTCTGAACTTGGGAAGCTCGGACGCATGTTCGGACATTCATTAGGTTGCGCCCTTTTGAGTCTCGAACAGTGTCCGAACTTGGGAAGTCCGGACACAAGTTCGGACAAGGTGCTGTTTTGACCAAAAACTTTGTTTAAGGTTAGAAAATGATATCTAATGATGGGGATTATTAAGTAATGATGTTATAAGGTTGTTAAGGACATGTTAAGTGAGTTAAATGGCAACTGAGAGGGTGGAAAGTTGTAATAAAAATGTGGAGTAAAACAAGTTAAAAATGTGAAGTTATTTAACTGTTTAACGGGAGTAAGTCATGAGCATTAGACTTTAAACAATCAAGTTACCCCGGTGTTAATGAAAGTAAATGTAATGTTACCAGTTGTTCAAAGATGTTACGAGGAACATGTGATGGCACGTTAGAGTGAAACCCCGGTGACAGGTATGGTTTTCTTGCAACCTGTGTCCTACCGGATTACACCGGCTTGTATGCCAATGTGTTTTTCTGTATGTTTGCCACGTTATAAGATAAATCATGAAACGAGTTTACAGTCGTTATTGTCGTTCTGTGTTGCGTACCGATACCGGTAACCTCGAATGCGCATGAAAGGCTAGAACCATTATTAGGTAAACGTAAGAGAAAGGTATCCGGTAATAACGTTTCCAATCTAAGGAACGTTCTAACCACGGCTATGCGCGAGATAGTTGTGTGATGTTGCTATAAATGTATGACCCTCCTTTGTGTGATTAACTCAGTTGTAATACTGTATTGTGTGATGATGTGATAGGTTCCACAGCGGAGTCTTTATCTGTGAATATATATATATATATATGTAGGGGGTGTGGAATCCGGTAGTTCCGGTCGCGCGTTGTTTGGGAGTTGTATACAGTTTCTTCAGCTTCCTCTCTGCTGGTTGTCTTCCTTCATTGGTCTTCGATCACCCCTGAGCTTAACCAAGGCTCTTGACTCACGTCTGTTGGGGATTATGTACGGTGTGTTCGGATCACTATGTCCGATCCATCTTTGTGTTAAGTTATCTGTTCGTCTAACAGGACGGTAACGAGTTATGTAAACGATCTTAGCATGGGTTTGGCAGCATTCTCTAGGCTCTCCCAGTGAAATAACTATGTTAGGGGCGGTTCCTAAAGTGATCCGTACCCGTTATGTTATGTGTTATTGATGTACTGCAATGCTTATTGCGATGTGATGTTATATGTTGTTTAAATGTGAAATATGTGGATCATGGATATGAATCCTAGTTTGTAAAAGAGACGTTTATGGAAACCCGACTAGTGGGTAAGTGTCGTCTATTAAGGAAATAGCTCTATTAAAGGAGAAACACTCTAGGGTTAAAGAACACAATGAGTGATTTATTAAGTGTAGATGTGTTGTCTGTTTGTTGAGCCCTATTGTTGTGTGTATGTAATGTGATATGTGTTTATGGCTACATGCATGGTTAAAATATAATCAACCACATGCTAAGACGACAAATAGTTGTGCGTGGCCCGGTAGCATGCGGGCTGCGGGATTACCATACCAGCAAAGATGCTGAGCCCCTGGGGGGCCACCCTTTCTTCATTTTCCTATTTCAGGTACAAGGAGCTGGAAGCCGTTCGAGAGTAGGACGGGGTAGTCATTTAAGTTGTATATGTATAGGTGTAGTAAGACCGAAATTGTTATTGGCATTAGTTTGTAAATACTCGGTACAGTTGGAAGGTATATGTATGTTGTTGTTGTAAATGGAAAGGGATAGAATGTGCAGTCGCTCGGGAATCTAGTCCATTAGACCGATACAATGTATATGTAATAGCCTTGTTATCCACGTGTGTGGTTAACGGCGTGTAACACCAACGAGTTAAGTAATGTGATGAAGTATGTTTTCAGCTGCAGATAGTTGTTAAGTGTGTTGTTGTTAGTTGGGGTGTTACAACAAGATTGCTGAAATCAGCTTAAATTCAATTTATAATGAACGGTGCAAAAGGAGGCAGTCCACTGTGACTTCAAGAACATGAATCTCAGACCCAAACAGAGAAGGTTGAAGGCATCTTCAGCCCAACTTAGTGACCAAACGAATCAGGAGAACCCACTATCAAATACAGCTATCAACATTGCAAGTCAAGGGCAAAACATAGCCAGGTGACAGGACTTAGTCGAAGGCTCAAATGTATCATCCTGCAAATCATATTAGTCTCCAAACTAACAAACAAATTAGCTTAAACTCACAAGAGCTTCGCCAACAAGTGTCAAACGTAACCCAGAATCAGGGCCAACCAATGGTGTTCAGGTACAAATGAGATCATAAAATGTGAAACAGAACATATACAACTGGGTTGTAGCAACAGATCCAAGCAAGTCCGAAAGTTCATAAACTAGAATGTCTGAACAATGGATATAGAGATTATGAAGTTTCCAGAAAATATTTAACAGTAGGCTAAGTTCATTCTTTCAAGCAAACATAAGTGGTGAGATCAATAGGCCGACCCAAATCGAAACGCAAATTATATCACAAATTATTTGAAACACATCCTCAATCCAACCCAACGTTTCAGGAAAAAAGTCGGAGTCACTCACCAGCTGGGTCGAGCATAAAGCACAGTAGAATCAAGCTCAAAGCGAAACAGAACCGTGGAGCTCTATAGTTTCTCAAGGCGAATAAGAACGTAATTCAAAGCACCCGTAGAAAACTCGGCAATGTTTGCATCAAATAAAATCGCTTAGGTAAACCCGAAATAGCCAAGAAAAATAGATAATCGAACATGCCAGAGGGATGAAATACAAATAAGAAACCCACAATGAAGAGAACGAAGAAGCGGAGCAGATGCTCCTTGTTTCGCTAGTTAGATTGCAAAATTACCGTCGAGGAGAAATGAAGAGCATATTTGCTCTTTATTCGCAGTTAGGTTGCAGGATTGTCGACCAGTGAAGAGAATGCAGAAAGCAGGTTTTTCCAGAGTGAGAGAAATAAGGGAGGTGTGGGTATGATGTTCCTTGTTCGCAAACTGGGTTCGCAGCCACTGGAGTTACAAGAACCGGTGAAGACGGAAGCAGGCAGTGGGATGAGGGTTTTTGTTGAAGAGAAATCTAAATGAGCAAGATAAGCTCCACGGTAACGCCGGCTTGAGGGTCGATCGATAAAGGAAGACTGTGGGTTTTGTTTTTGTGGTGGCATTTCGATTTGGAAGATGGAGGGGAGGAATGAGAGTAGGCGATTGGAGAGATTAACCGAGGGGGAGGCGATAGATTTGATGGTGATCGGGTTTGAGCAAGCAATTGAGGGAGAGTGTTCATCGGAGGCACTGCGTTGAAGGAGGATTGTTTTTTTCCTTTTGAAGATTGACCGAGAAGAAGACAATGCAATAGTGCGGCCCGTCTCGCATCGGTTGAGGCTAGGGTTTTTCCTTTCAGAGCTTGGGCCAGCTCATAGTTCAATTAAGTGTGGGCTGGGCTCTATCAAAATTTGAATGAATCTGAGCTGGGGTGGGTTTGTATTTTGGGACTTAAATCAGAACAGGAGCAGGCCACCGAGAGTGGGCCTTGAAGACTAGATCATGTAAATAACAATAAAAGTAGTGTAATACAGTGAACATAATATGATGAAAATAATTGCAAAATTATAAAGACAACAACATAAAAAAATACTAAAAAATGAATAATTGTAAATTAATAATGATAAAGCAACATAAAAATGAATACTAAAAATGAGTAAAATACATGTAAAATCCAATGAAATGATAGAAAGTAAACACGTAATAAAATACCATAAACTAGATAGCATAAAAATGAATATGTAAATAAAAAATAAATAAAAAATAAAAAAAACAAGATAGTAAGATAATTAAATAAACGGAAAAGGAGGGTTTGAACATAGATTGTCACCGGAAATTCATTTTTGAAGACTTGTTTTTTTATTTCTGAAATGCTTTGAAATTTATTCAAGAATTTTGGCATAAAATGATGGTTTCATTTTGGCACGCCCTTGATATGTTTTGAAAAAGAAAAGCGACAACCCCTCTATCGCATTTATGATTTCGGAATTTGCTTTATGGGGTGAGAATTTTTGGTGTCTACACTGAGAAACAGAGTAAACCAGTAAATCTTGTCTGGTGAATAACCATGCCTCCATGAATGCTGAGAAACAAAGTACATGTAAATCAAAGATTGGATTCTTGACTCAGGCACTTCAGATCACATGTGTGGGGATCTGAAGCTGTTTAACAAATACACTGTTCTCGAAAATTGTCATACAGTGGGAATGCCTGATGGACATCCAAACTATTAGTGTTATAGGGATGTTGAAATTAACTCGTTAATTACCCTAAAAAATGTGTTGTATGTGCCTGCTTTCAAATTCAATTTAATATCTATCAGTAAGCTCTCTGAATGCCTTGAAGGAAATTTTATCTTTGATTCCAAATTGTGTTTTTATCAGGACTATGAGAAGAAGGATCCAATAAAAATTGGCAATTTCAGACGTGGTCTTTATATCTTGGATAGGGAATGTGACAAGAAAGATAGACTAAGGCATTTTTTCTTTAGCTTGTAAGGATAGGTCCATTAGTTTGGGTTTTGAATGTAATGATAAGGTGAATTTGTGGCACCACAGATTAGGGCATGTGCCTAGGGATAAGCTTTTCCAACTACATCTCATTGACTCCATGTATAAGAATAAACAATTTGTGTGTGAATCTTGTTGTAGATCTAAGAGTCATAGACTCCCATTTAAATCTGAACAATGTGAAAGTATGACTTGTTTGAGCTGATACATGCAGACCTATGGGGCCATATAAAATAGGAACTTATGATGAAAAATTTTATTTCCTCACCCTTGTTGATGATAAAAGTAGAGCTACATGGATACATCTATGTTCCAACAAGATGAATCCTTCAACATCATTATTCTATTTTTCAAGATGTTAGAAACTCAATTCAAGAAAGGGTCAAAGTCTTAAGAACGGATAACGCATATGAACTAGGCAGCTCAAATCATGCTTCTGATTTTCTCAAGAAACATGGTATCATACATCAAACTACATGCATTCACACCCCTCATGAAATACCCTGAACTTAATATAGGGATTTAAAATTAATCTAATACGTATTTAAGGGCCTAATGACGCCTAAGTAATATTGGTAAGGAGAAATAAATCCAAAAGAAATAAAGAAACACTTAAAAAGCGAAAGACGCTAAATAAGCGTTAAATAACCATAGGAGGTATTAGACCTCGGATAGCGTATTATATGGATTCTTAAGGTTTAATAAGACCAAAATAATATATGGGAACAACTCCCGAAGAAAACGGAACCAAAAAATGTATTAAAACGCTAATAGAGCTTTAGCGCACGTTTTTCGAGAAAACTCGAAAACATGATTTTAAGTGGTCAAACGAAACCATAAAAACTATAAATCACTAAATAATAATTAATAAGCATTAACGGAAGCTTAATAATTAATAAAAGTAAAGATATGAGAAAATTCCGGAAAACGGGTCCCGTTAGTAAAACCGTAACAACCGGGAAGTAGTGGGGCGAGAGTGTAATTAATAAACTAGTGTGTCCACTTTTGTAAATAAAAAGCAAAAAAGTGAGTGTGTGTGTGTGTTGGTCGACAGCCCCCCCTCTCTCACACACCCTCTTCATTTCCTAATATGCTAAAAGACAAATAAGAAAAATATATAAAAAAAAGTAACCCCCACACTCTCTCTCACCTCACTCTCTCTTTTCTCTTTCTCCTTTCTTCCTCACCCAGCGATTTCTCCTCCTCTCTCTTCTGGTTGGGCGATTTTGGAAGCTCCAAGAAGCTTCAATGGCTTCTCATCTCCTTCTTCATGCTCCATCCTCATGTGAGCCCCAAGTGCAAAAATAATTACATATTTGTAATCCCCTCATTCTCGTCTACACTTCTCTCTATTCAAAATCCAAAAATGAGGAAGTTCATTTTCGGGGTATACCCCATTCAAAGAGAAAATAGCACCAAAGGGTAGCTTGGAGTCTCCTCTCTCCATTAAGGTAAAAATCTCCATGAAAGAACTCATATTTCTCCATCCTTAATCATAACCGATTTTTACTTCTTTGTAACACTCCATTTTCCCTCTCTCCTTTGAGCATATATCAACCTTGCAATGGTGGTGGATTCACCTTCTTGAACCAAGGGCTAAAACCCCTTCTAAAACTCCAAAGGTAAACCCTAGAAATCTTGCTTTAAACATTTCATTGAACAAGCATTAATTTAAGGGTTAGCATATTAATTGTAATTGTTTGTGTTCATTGGGTGATGGGAATGGAGTTTGGCAACTCCATTCCCCACATAACCGATTTTGAGGCAAGAAAGGAAGAGAAGAATTGAAAAAGGAATTGAAGGAAATAAGAGCTTTAAGGTAAGAGCTCTCTCTCAATGCTATATTTTCATGCATTAGGGTAATGGGAATGGGTAAACAAATAAAAACCGAAACTATTGTACTAGTATTGTAGTTGTGGAAGTTTAAGTATTTGTGGGCTAAGTATTTGAATTGTAGGCCTTGGAGCCAAATGTAGTGTGTATTGTACTAGTATTGTGGTTGATGGAAATATTGATGTATTGGTAATGTATTGATTACTGGTAGGACCCTTGTATGGGTGTGGCTAGATTAGGGATGAATTTGATGAGAAAGTATATGTGTCGCTAAGTAAGAAAAGTAGGTGAACTATGGCAAAATTTTAGTAGGAATTGTGCTTTAATGAATGACTTGGTGGAAGGGAGAACCAGGGTGCGTATTAGGGATTGTAGAGATGTTTAATGACCATGGAGTAGTGGCTATAGTATGAGAATGAAAGAATGTAAAATCTGCAGCAAGAATTGTTGAATGGCCTTAGAGAAACTAGGAAGACTTATGTACATGACCTAGGGAATGAGTGTTGGACTTGAGGAGGTGAGGCAATGCATTGTAGGCCTTGGAAATGGCATTAGGAGAGGAAATTATGTATGGAGGAAGTAGGAACCGAAATCCGTAGCAAAGAGGTGTTAAATTGCATTGTAGAACTAGAAGAATTAGTGTGCAAGATTTGGTAAGAGGAGAGTTGGACTTGGGTATAGGTAGTGTAATGACTTGGAAATGTATTTGGGATGCTAGAAGTGACATTAGTAGAGGAAGTAATGAATGGTAGAAGTTGGTTTAAAATCTGTAGCATAAGTAAAACAAAACTGTTACATTGTTGGAAAAGAAGAGAGGGAATTGTGTAAGTTGATTGATGGATTTAGTAATGAGATTGGTGGATGAATTATGGTATATTTGGAAGCCTAAATGGTGCTAAATCACGTGGGGAAGTATTGGTAAAGATTGGGGAAACAATGGGTAAAGAAACCAGTTGAAAACAGATTTTAAAACTGAAGTACTGGGCCGGACCGGACTTGCGACCGGACTCGCAAGGTCGGTCGAGCCCAGAATCACAAAGACGGGAAGCTTCTGGAATGGACCGGACTTGCGACCAGACTTGCAAGTTCGGTCGGACCAGAAAATTTTCCCGTCTGAAACCTTCTGGAATACCGGACTTGCGACCGGACATGCAAGTTCGGTCGGACCAGAAAATTCTCCCGTAATGAGAGCTACTGGAACGGACCGGACTTGCGACCGGATTTGCAAGTTCGGTCGAGACAAAAAAAATGTTTTATTATATGATTATAGTAATCATAGGTATGTATATATATGCCTATACACATATAAGCATATGTAAGTTGTAATACACCATTAATGAAGTAGTAAGGTAAGGAAATAAGTAGACGAGTAAGGAAACAAATTAAGGGAATTATAAGTATAAGAACATTAAGTTGAACCTAAACAACGGGATAACGGGGTAAGTACGGGCGTAGTAATTGTGTATGTATTGTAAAGCTTGGTATTAATAGAATCATTTGGCATGTAGTCATTGATTCGAGAGTAAGGTTCGAGAAACAAATGTGAACTAAAGGAATAACGGAACACCCGCTAGAGTAAATCAACGGTGAAAGGTATGATTTCTTCATTCCTGCCCTGTATCCTAATCTGGTTACCCCGATTTGTGTGCTTATTTGATCACCTAATAAGATAAATGCATGAATCGGACTATATTGCACTTACTTGTGCTTGCTTACATTGTTCTTGATATTTGTCTTGAACAATAGTTTGTATAATTCATGAAATATATGAATGATGATGAACTGTATTCGAATCTTGTATTGTACTTAAGTATTGTATTGTATTTCGTATGCATGTGTATTGAGCAATGTATTTGTGTATGTGGCTTGAGTGAATGACTTCTACTAATTCCTAACCACCTAACTCCTAACAAAAGTACTAAGAAAATTGGAATAAGTAGAAGTCCGATATAGCTTCGGCCACGCGTGAGGATGAGGAGACACAAGAGGTTGGATCCGATTCGTGGTTCTTAAACTGGTCCACGGCCCAAATCCCTTAAATGGGTAACATCCTGGATTGGTGAACCAAGTAAATCCCGGTGGTGGGACAGAGTAGTTCCCCGGCCGGAGGTCCCGATGATTTGACTTGAGTAAGTAAGTATGTATGAGTATGAGTATGTATGCGTAAGTACTGTGGAATGAGTAAAAGAGTACTCTCTGTAGACACCAAAAATTCTCACCCCAAAAATCAAACTTCAGACAAGTAAATAAAACAAGAGGGTCGTCGTCTTTCTTTTCGAAACTTATTCATGTACATACCAAAATGAAACTGTCATTTTATGACAAATTCTAAAATCAATTTTCAAAGCATTCATTTTCAGATACGTCCTTCTTTGTTATTTACTTTTTACCGTTTCATTTGCAGTTTATCTCGTGATAATCGGTTTGTTTATTCGCTAATTTATTCGCCTATTCGTTTTTATTTTGTTACTTACTTGTTTGGTTTATCTCATTCCATTGATACTTTGACTTGGATTTTCTATATTAGTACTTTTTTTATTTTATTTTGTCTTTATCATAATTATTTTTAGAATCATTTTCATCAGTTTATGTACATTTTTACTATTATATTCCATACTAGCATATTTCATTTTGTCGCTAATTCGATTAAACTCTCTCTCATTTACTTTGTTACTTCCCTTTTGAATCTTATTTATCGATATTCGTACATATCCAATTCAATTACCATTTTCATTGTATTCACTTGTATTTTTATCACCATTTTATTAGTACTATTCCATTATTTTATGTATATATTACTAGTCGGTACTTTATTTTCGTTATTAATATTTCGATTTTGTTTGTTTATCCTCACCCCATTATTTCATGGCTTTTAAAAAAAAAAAATTCATTCTCATTTCAAAACCTCGTAGTCTTGCTCTACATTTCTATTACAACACATTACCATTTTTGAGAACTTCTTCAAGCTCCTTCCTATTCAATTACCCCACGTTTCAGTTGGACTATATAGGCACAAAAGAGAGACAGGTCTAGACCCATCACCCTTCCACCACACCAGCCCAGAACTGGAAACCGGAATAAACCCTACCCCATTCACACCAGCCCAGAACTGGAAACTGGAATAAACCCTACCCCATTCGCTAAATAGATGTCACTCCTTTTACCCTCACAGTTCTCTTATAAAAAGAAACCAATCCCAAAACCCTGATTCGGCGGACATTCTATGGGGATCCCCGTCTTATTCTCTTCATAGTAGCCGACACCTTCTATCTGATTCCCTCTATTTTTCTTCCTCGATTATTCTCATCTTCATCGGCTTCCATGGTATTCAATCTCCCAAAATTGAATAAACCCTAAGATTCTAACTGCAAACCTCACCCTCTATTCTTCCACACGCCCTTAATCTTCCTCCTTCACCCTTCATCTGAAACCTCGACCGATTCACCTATACCACGTTCATTTCTTCGCACATCATAGCCTTCCATTCGAATCTGAAGAACCCAAAAGAAAAATGCTCATGCCGAGAAATTGAAACCGTCCTCCTCGTTGGAGCACCGTTACAACCCTTCTTCATTCTCATTATCGGTAATTTCAAGGAACGGGCAAACGAGGAACATCAGCCCATTCAACCACCTCTTATCTCCTGGGGATCGCACCAGATCTGGGCGTAAGCATGCCTCTTCCGAGACCTATTACCGCCAAACCCAGTTTCAGGTCTCTTGTGCGAGTGGACATCATCCGGCTATTCGACCATGGTGCAAAACCGACAACCCCCTCTTTTCTTCATCGATTTCAAGAGATCATTAGCCTAAAAAAAAATCCCACCCATTGCTTATATAATCGGTAGCATAAAACACCTGCATATTCCCTGTTCTGAGAGACACCGATCCCCATCCCTTTTAACCGAAATTCTTGTGGTTTTCCATCAGGAGACAGTGGCCGATGTTTTGTTCACTCAACAACAATCGTCTCCCCTCTCCTCCACTTGTTCTCTTCTTCAGATTCTCCATCTTTTTTTTTCCATTGATCTTTGAAAGCTAAAAAAATAAGCTCCTCAAAATACCTCGTTCTGTTGGGTGTTCATCTCCTCTTCTCTTCGGTCGTTGTTCTAGCCTCAAACGGGAAGAAGAAACGCAGTCCATCGCATCCTCCCATGGATTTCTCATGCAGCAAAAGCAGGAACACACATTCTCCACTTGTTCGTTCTCTAAGCCAAGCTCTCCACCTCCCCATTCTCTTCACACCGGAACATGAGCTCTGCACCTATTTACATTCTCTTCACTTCCGATGTGGCGAACAAGGCACAGGCTATGCCCTCTTTGTCATTCCTGCTCAACGGTAATTTTGCAATCTACTGGCGAACAAGAACGTACTGCTCTGCGCCATGTTCTTTCTTCTCCCAGCGAACAAAAAACCTGGAGACTCAGCGCCATCTCCATGCCCTTCTCACGCAAACAAGGAACGCACAAGCTCCTCCACGTTCTCTTTACCATCGACAGAGAAAAAGCGTCACGCCGTCACCAACACTTTGTGCGTCTACGAGTTATTGAAGCGGCACCAAATTAAACCGTGTGGGCCTTCTACAATTGGAAATCGGTGACCGCAAGCTACAGAGGAAGAAGCTCTCCGCGTTCTGTCGACGGAAGTTCCCCTCGCTCTGTCGCCGGTACCCCACTCTAACCTCGTTTTTCTGCTACTTGTTGTTGTTGTTTTTTTTAACTGCTGCTTCATCGTTGTTCTGGGTATGCGGTGGAAGATCCGCGGCTAATGTGTATACGCTCTAATTATTCTGTTATTTGCTTGCTTAGATTTCAATTGGTAATTTTGTTTTTGAAACACGTTTAAGCTCAATAAGGTAGACGGACGACCGATTATGTAATTCACTTCTTCCATGTATGTGTTTTGACTCGGTTGTATATACTTGTGGAGCTCAAAAGAAAAAGAAAGGGGACTGAATCGGAAGTTAATAACCGAGGATAGCATTTGAATAGAGAGGCCGAAAAGTGTCAAATTCAATCGGTTGTTGTATTTGAGTAGTGTAAATAGTTTTGTTAGTTTCTTTCTTTTGTTAATTTGCAAATCTCCAACCGCTTAATACAGCATGCTTAGCAGCTTTGAATTTAAATATAGAGCTTGTCTTCGGATCAATACCTAGGTCCACATGAACTTGTAAAGAATAAGAAATCAAAAAGGAACTTCGAGATTATAATTTCGTGTTTATATGCTTATCTTCAGTTTTGTATTATATTATATATCTACGTATATATGTTGTATAGATTAGCTTGGTAATTGTTGGACCTAGTCCATTATAGAGGCCCAATACCTAGGAAGCTCTAGTTAGCCCATAGGTCACCCCTTTGTAGAAAAGCCTTAGGTTTGGGGTATCCTCAATGCATACGGGTCCTGGACACGGTCCATTTGAGGAATACCCGTTTTCCTCAAAATTTTCCAAATCATCCTTTATTGTCAGAATAAAATCCACAATCAATAAAGATCCAATTCAAAGTTCAATTTCAAAATCCAAACATCAATTCAATTAAAATGTCAAATAAAGCCCAACATCCAAAATAAAAAGGCCCAAGGCCCAAATCAGTCCCAAAAGGCCAATTCAGCCCAAACGATTCTCAGCCCACATTCCAAGGCCTTCCTCGGTCCATTTCCAAGCACAAACCGGCCCACTTTTCTAAGGCCCAAACTGGCCCTCTTTTTCCAAGGCCCAACTCGGCCCATCTTCCAAGGCCCAACTTGGCCCATCTTCCAAGGCCCAACTCGGCCCATCTTCCAAAGCCCAATTTGAGGCCCATTCCAAAGCCTAATTCGAGGTGCATTCCAAAGCCCAATTCGAGGCCCCTCCCAAAGCCCAACTAAGGCCCAATTCAACCCAAAAGCCCAACCAAGGCCCAAATCGGCCCAAACCAGCCTAAACATTGACTCGGCCCAAGTCCAACATTGACCAAGGCCCAAACTTCCAACTTTGACCAAAACCCAAACTTCCAACCTTGACCGGCCCAAGTCCAACATTGACCAAGGCCCAAACTTCCAACTTTGACCAAAACCCAAACTTCCAACATTGACTCGGCCCAAGTCCAACATTGACCAAGGCCCAAACTTCCAACATTGACCAAGGCCCAAACTTCCAACCTTGACCGGCCCAAGTCCAACATTGACCAAGGCCCAAACTTCCAACTTTGACCAAAACCCAAACTTCCAACCTTGACCGGCCCAAGTCCAACATTGACCAAGGCCCAAACTTCCAACTTTGACCAAAACCCAAACTTCCAACTTTGACCCGACCCAAGTCCAACATTGACCAAGGCCCAAACTTCCAACTTTGACCCGGTCCAACTTTGACCAATCTTAACTTTGACCTTGACCCAACTTTGACCAACATGAACACTGACCTTGACCCCACTTTGACTCGGTCTAACTTTGACCCGGCCCATTTTCCAACCCCAACCCAAATTCAATTCCAAACTCATTCAAATCCAAATTCATTTCAATTCCAGTGCAAATCAATATTCATTCAACCCAGATTCAACTTCGATTTCAATTCAATTTAAATTCTTTTCCAATTTCTCCCACACTCTAAATGTCTCATAGACCCGAGCGTCTCACAGACTTTGTCATTCTAATGATTCGAATGTCTCACAGACCTGAGCGTCTCACAGACCCGAGCGTCTCACAGACCCTAGCGTCTCACAGACTTTGACATCTCAAGATTTCAAACGTCTCACAGACCCGAGCGTCTCACAGACTAGCATCCCAAACCCAAAACTTCTCAAAACTCCGAACCCTTCTAAATCTCAAACGCCTCAAATATCTTCAAACTCCACAAACATCAAAACTTCCAAAACCCAAAACCGTGAACTACGTAAGGTCTGATCTCAACAGGGAGTTGAGTACGTAGGCAGCCCATCCAGGGTGCGACCCCATTCCAAACAAAAAACCCCATTCCCCCTCTACGGTGGCTCTCATCTCTCAAAACGCTCAAACCTTCTTCGGCTCCCATGAACTTCAAACCATCAGACACTAAGTTGTTTATTCACTCAACCTCAGACTTTTCCCAATTCTCATTCTACACTCATCCGAATTCACCCATCCCTTTATGGTGCTAGCTTGACAGAAAAGCTCACCTCATCCACTCTCTTTCTCTCCTCGTCCTAATCCTATCCTTGGCTTTTAAATGAATCTCTCAAAAGGTTTTGAAAGAAGGCAATCCCGACAATTGGAGACCGAGGTTTCCTCGGGCACCAATCCGAAGTCGTGGTCGTTGCCACTTCTAAGGGGTGTAACCCAGTGCGAACCCACACAGAATCTCTGGCTGATCAGATAAGTCCTATCCATAGGCAACAAATCACAGAGTCAATTAACGGTTCTAGAACCCTTCTCCCTTCCTAGTTCCTTAGGTCAAACTAGGTGGCGACTCTAGTCAATTCCGCCTTTAGGGCATAAGTCCGCGTGGAGCCCATCGAGAGCGGGTGTAGTGCACACTGCACTCCCTTATGCTTTCTGGGAAAGACGGACGATTAGTAGGTATTTGAGGGATGCCAGAATAACGGGTTTCACCCTCCACAGAATGGCATTTTCTAGGATCTGGCTTCAGTCAGATCATATTTAGATAGACCCCCCTCATACCGAAAAATCACCCTCCACAGAATGGCGACTGCTGGGGAAAACTTGAGTAAGTTTTTCTCAAACTCAAGGAAGACTGAACTCCATTCAAAATTGTCAGGATTCCCACTTCTTTCAAACCTTCAAGAGATTCATTCTAAAGCCGCTAGGACTACTCTACTCCACACTTAGAGTGTGTAGAGAATAGTTAGATGAGAGTTAGAGTTCGAGATTGGCCTTGAGTGCCATATGTGTTGTACCATTTGCATGCTTCACTTTTGTGTGTTTATTGTTGTGTGTTACTGTCTTATTTTACTGCTCTTCATGCATGACATAATATTTATTGCTTATTTATTGCTTTTGTAAATGGGGCCTTCCTAGAAGGAGTCAACCCATTGTTGCATCGGGTAGCATAGGACATGCATTCCTCTGTGTCACCCGATTTGTCCACGAGTCACGGGATCCCAACCGGTCCACGGTTGATTCCCCATGAGTTGGGTCCTTCCTAGAAGGAGTTAACCCACGAGGTAATACGGTCCAAGACCAACGCCTTGAAGCTCATGATCCAAAACATCCTCCATTACCCGAGTCTAAGCCAGCATATAGTGAGCCATGAGCCTTCAGTGTCCAGCTGCCTATCCAGTGTCTAGGACGGGTTTTATGGGTAGTCACCCCTTGTATGCCGCCTGTCTGACCACCCTCTGTCTTACCTGAAGATTGCATGGGCTCAGTTCTCCATGATTCCTCTGCACCACGGGTGTCTTTAAAGCCCAATGTCGCGCTACAAATTCATAGCGGATCCCGTATTTACGGATACCCATACATGACAAAGCGTAGTCAGCGAATAATTTGGACTTTAGACACACCTTATCGTGCAGACGATGGGAGAACCCGTTCCCATGCAGTACTTCCCCAAGTTTCCCGAAAAGTGAGTATGTTGTGATAATCCCCGGCCGTGGCTCGTGTGACTGTATCACTTCGGGTATCCTGACCTTTCGAACTTAAGCACTCCGGACTTTCTTGATGACGTGCCCCACAAGGCATAACAGAGATAAATCCCGAGAGATGAACAGTGAAGGGATGACGGTTCCCCCGGTGGTATGGAAGCATTGATTGACCTGGAAGGTGATTATCCCAATCATTCACACTCAGCTCCACAAAAAATCAGCCACGATTTTTATTTTGCACTTACATGTATGTGTGATCACGTTTCAAAAATTGGCAAAAAAAAAAAACAGCTCAAGCACCCCAATGAAATATCTTCAAAGTCGTCCATTTCAAATGATTTCAAAAAAAAATGATTTTCAAAATTGTTATTTCCAAAACAGTTTTCAAAAACGGTTTCAATCAAAGTCTTCTAGAAAACAAACTTTGTCAAACGGTTTGCAAAAGAATAGATGTTTTCACAAATGTAGTTTCAAAAACTATTTTCACAAACAGATTTCAAGAAAACCTTCTTTACACAAACGAATTTCGGAACAACATTTTTCATGGATCATATTTCAATATAGTTTTCGAAAACAGTTTTCAAAATTGATTTTCACAAACAGATTTAAGAAAACCTACTTTACACAAACGAATTTCGGAACAACATTTTTCATGGATCATATTTCAAAATAGTTTTCGAAAACATTTTTCAAAATTGATTTTCACAAATGTATTTCAAAATAAATGATTTAGTCCCCATGTCGTGACCCGCTATTTTTGAAGTTCAACCCACCTTCAGGAGCAGCGGTCATTACCGTGGAGCGTACTAGTCATTTCGTGTTTTCACAAAAGTGGTGGATTTTCACAAAGAATATATGCTCGATCATTCACTTTCCTTTCTCAAAAAATGCCCCTTATTTTCCTTCACCGGAGCAAGTGGGATGCATGAAGATCAACGACGATTCGAGCCAAAATTAGAGTTGCACCAACCCGAGTCGAGCGACATGAAGATCAGAAACAACCTTTCGAGTTCGAAGCTGCAAAGGGTCAGAAGAGCACCAACCAGTTTCTCTTGATCATAGTGTCACCTTGTTGCCCGAACGAAGACGAGCGAACGGCCAATCAAGAGCCCGCACATGAGTGAGCAGACAGTCAGAAGCTCAAGGACGAAGCAGAAGAATTCGGGAGCAGTTTTTAAGCTCAAAATCCCCATTTAATGACTTTTAAAATTGATGTATAGGTTTTCCCCTAGCATTCTTTTCTCTCTTGTCAAATTCTG
The DNA here is from genome assembly GCA_023374045.1 of Limonium bicolor. Taxonomy (NCBI): domain Eukaryota; kingdom Viridiplantae; phylum Streptophyta; class Magnoliopsida; order Caryophyllales; family Plumbaginaceae; genus Limonium; species Limonium bicolor. The sequence goes on along the minus strand of CM041776.1, from coordinate 142,685,306 downwards.
AATAGACTTTGTGTATAGGTTGTACATTCCCTTTGAATTTATTTAGATCAATGTGTATAGGGTTCCCCACTCCCTATTTTTATTTGCGAATGGCCAAGCGTCAAAATTCCTATTGAGAAAATCCACCACTTCGAAAACACGTATTTTTAAAACTGTTTTTTTTCTCTCTAAGACTTGATTTCTTGTAGCACATACGAATTGCTTTTTCCCATCTTCGGTCATTTCATATTCATTAATCATGCATAAATCACACCCATCTCAGAAAATTGCATAATCACAGGTTGCATTCTCAACACATCACACACAAACATTCATCTCATTTTTCAAGCGTACTAACATTCACATCTGTCAGATTCTTCTTTGATGACCGTTTTGCAGGTGATTAACCGCGTTTGCCCACGAGTGAAAGTGTGACCCTCAAAGCGATAGCAAGAAATACTAGGGATTCAAGCATCTTCCCATTCGGCATGCCATGTACATAGAGACTAACACCAACAAAAGAGCATATACCAATAAATCATACATCCAAAAAATCATATACCCAAAAAAATAAAAATCCCAAATAAACGAAAAGCATACATCCAAAATCCAAAAAAATCGTACATCCAAAAAAATCCAAAAAAAGCATACGCTCAAAAATCCCCAAAAAAATGCAGTCAATGTCATATATTATGGGGCCACCATGCGGGAGTTGTCACTCCCTAAAATTCCAAAACTCGAGGAGCCAATCACCAACCCGACCTCATTGGAGAATTACTTCTTCAACAACAATCACCACAACTCGACCGTCTTCAGAGCCAATCGTGACGGGATGAGCTTCATGAACTGTGAGCTGAATTTGACCCAAGCGAGACTAGGTGTAGCCTTACCACTCATGCATTGCATCCAAAAAGAAAAACACAAAAAAAAAACACACACACACATTTGGTCAAAATTCAAAGTCAGCCATCTCCATTCATCATTTTCAGCATTTCATGCATCATATGTACATAGTAGTTCCATATTACCACAACACATTGCATGGTAGATGTACTGCATACACTCATATCGAAACGACATCTTTGGGGAAAATCTTGAGAGATTGATTGAACAGCATGCCTGAATCACTAAACTCTCGATCCGTCAATGAACTCAAGGGTCTAATCAAAATCAGCACCACAAACAAAGTGAGTAATTTGCGAAGAACGGTATTTTCCTTGGAATTTCAATTGAGTGTATTGGACGATCTACTGAGCGATGAGGGAAGGTAGAGAGAGCCAATCGAGGTAAAACCACGAGCGACATGCGCATTCCTTCAGAACGTGTAGAGGCACAATACATAGTAAGATCAATGTTGATAGCGAGTCACGAACTGTGATTCATGCAAAGATCTGAGAATAGTAAGAAAACAATCATCGACTAATGAGAATGAAGAGGCACATAGGAACAAAAAGCTCCAAAAAACCAAAAAAACTTTCACTGCCCTGTACATAATCCCTTAGTGAGCCCCGCTAAGCCTTTCACGATAAACCTTTTTCTGTGAACTCCACAACATGCCAACCCACGTACATATATTTACTCGCCCTTGCAATAGAGGATATTGAAGGAGCCGGAGCCATGGTCTCTTCCCCACCATCTTTCACAAAACACAACAAATGAAATGTTTGAAGGAATCAGTGAGTCAATGCAACTCCAAAGTCAAACACCAAAAAAAGAACACCGAAAATGTTCAAGAAGATTGATGAGTCAATGCAACTCCAAAGCTGAAAGCCAAAATACAAAGCAGAGAATGCTTGAGACAGTTGATGAGCCAAATGCAATTTCAAAAACACAAAAATGAGAAGAAAGTTCAAATCGTACGCCAGAAGAGGCAAGAAGGAAAAATCCAAACCAAAAGGACCAATGATGTCCCGAAGAAACCGATAAGGGGTTATCAAAACCCGTCCAATCGTTCCACCCATGGCAAAGGCGAAACATATCCTCTATTGCACAAAAGCTCCACAACTTCCAAATAAATCCCCCAGTCCCATGTGACATACATCATACCCCTCAGCCCCGTTATAACCCGATAAAAGACCTCTGACTCGTTAGTTGATGAGCGTTGACCGAAAGTATCGGATCTAAAACATGAATCGTAAGCTTCGTACTTGTTATCAACATGTCCCGTCATACTAAAGGGACCATGAGCGAATGAGTGTGACCTTATCTCACAAGGTCTTTAGAGTGCGAGTGACTGTTCGACTAAATCACCAAACCATAATCAGCCTACCCCATTGCAGGTGAGGAATTTGTGAGGAACGGAAAGCCCATGACCTCAAAAAGAATTCTAAGGAAAATACTGCTCCGAGCATCGGGAGTATCATCACGACATTAGCACACACGGCTATACTCACGAGAGATTGACCCGTATCCCTCCATGAGAGAAAAGTGATTCACGCATTCCAGTTCAACAATCATTCAAGATCGAACCGAAGATGTCTTATATTCGTAAACCTCATAGTAATAGAGATAGGGCCGTACCTTCTCCCCAAAAATTATACATGCATCTTGCATCTCATCTAGCATTTAGTATTTGCATGCATCATAACCATTTCATCTCCAAACATCCGACGAGTAAGAACTCTACCTAGTCTCGCTGAAAGTCGACTTCAGTTGCAGTTGTTGAAGCATAACTTTTGATCAAAAGATGTCCTGGGCCATCATCAAGTTAAATCGAACCATCTTGGAGTCATCCTGGGCTATCTTCGAGCTATATCTAAGCCTTTTCGGAGCTATCACGGGCTATCACCGAGCTACATCGGACCATTCTAAGAGCTGTTCGGAGCCATGCGTAGGTCATCCCGAAGCCATCCAGTGTCATGCTCGAGTCTCATCGACACTACTCCCAAATCCAAGCTGGAGCCATGCGGGAACCAATCTCAAACATTGAGACCATCCCTAGAGCTACACAGGAGCCACCCCAACAGTTTGAGAGCCATACAGAGCCACCTCAAATCCATGTCAGAGTCATCTCGTCCCCAAGGCCTTGCCTACAGAGATCGAACTACGTATGGTCTGATCTCAATACGGAATTGAGTACGTAGGCAGCCCGTTCAGGGTGCGACCACATCAAAGGCGAAAACTTCCCTTTTTCCCCTCGGTGTCATTAAAGTGAACCAACCAAAGCATCGTCATGCTCAATCGGCACAAGTCATCCTGGAGCCAACCATGGAAATCCTGGAACCTTGATGAGAACTACGAATAAAGTCATGCAACTGTATTTCATCATTCGCCCATAAAAAACCACTCACCCACTACAAAGTCCACAAAAAAGAAAAATCCTATCAAATCGCAACAAATCCATCGTTGGAGCCATCAAACTACTTCGAAAAGTTTTCAACCAAACCTGTCCACCACATCGAAGTACTTCAATCACATCAAAACCCACCAACCACCCAAAATGATCACATCCCATCAAAAACACACCAACCATGTCAAACCACCACCACCCCGGAGCCATCAGTGCATACCGGAGCCATCAGTGCATACCGGAGCCATCAGTGCATACCGGAGCCATCAGTGCATACCGGATCCATCAACGCATGTTGGAGCCATCTCAGATCCTTGAAGCCATGCCGGAGCCACTGGAGCCATCCCGAAGTTTTGATGTAACTCTAGAGCCATCTGCTCACACAAAAACCAACACCTACAAACAGAGAGTTTAATTCAATTAATACATTGGTTAATCACCTCACATCACATATCGTCTGCATACACCCACAAAATTTGCTCACTATCTGACGCATCTTCACACCTGCTAGGCAGCTATTGCGCTACTAGTACGGTCGCCTTTCATTTTACACCTGCTAGACAGCTATTGTGCTACTAGTGCGGTTGCCTTTTATTTTACACCCACTAGGCAGCTATTACGCTACTAGTGTGGTCCTGCCGTTTTTCCTTCACTAGGCAGCTATTACGCTACTAGCGCAAGATCGTTCCATATCCACCTGCTAGGCAGCTATTACGCTACTAGTACGGTACACATCTAAAAGTATTATAGGCTCGTCATAAGTCCTATAGCTAGATGTCAAGAGGTCTAGTTGAGGCACTCCTAAGTCCTCGTACTTTCAATCGCATTCTAGGCCCGTCATAAGCCCTAGGACTGGATATCAAGAGGTCCAGTTGAGGCACTCCTAAGTCCTCGTGCACCCTAAACCAATCTTTTGTTAGCATTCTAGGCTCGTCATAAGTCCTAGAACTGGATGTCAAGAGGTCCAGTTGAGGCTCGTCATAAGCCCTCATGCACCAAACCCAACAATTGTTCATGTTCAAAATTCGTTTAGCAAATCCAACCATCGTATTCAGGGCTTGTCCCTCACCCATCAAAACCTTTGAATTCTAGACTAACTGTAAATATTTTTGCATTCAATCTTTATTTCATAGGCTGGTCATGCACCTCCCACGCTCTTGCAATCGTAGTTGCATCTCATAAACCGCAGTGAGAATTTTTGGCGCCCTCAACCTTGATCCAATTCTGCAAGTGCTTGCAAAATTGAATCAAGGGGAGCCATCTGTAGACACCAAAAATTCTCACCCCAAAAGTCAAACTTCAGACAAGTAAATAAAACAAGAGGGTCGTCGTCTTTCTTTTCGAAACTTATTCATGTACATACCAAAATGAAACTGTCATTTTATGACAAATTCTAAAATCAATTTTCAAAGCATTCATTTTCAGATACGTCCTTCTTTGTTATTTACTTTTTACCGTTTCATTTGCAGTTTATCTCGTGATAATCGGTTTTGTTTATTCGCTAATTTATTCGCCTATTCGTTTTTATTTTGTTACTTACTTGTTTGGTTTATCTCATTCCATTGATACTTTGACTTGGATTTTCTATATTAGTACTTTTTTTATTTTATTTTGTCTTTATCATAATTATTTTTAGAATCATTTTCATCAGTTTATGTACATTTTTACTATTATATTCCATACTAGCATATTTCATTTTGTCGCTAATTCGATTAAACTCTCTCTCATTTACTTTGTTACTTCCCTTTTGAATCTTATTTATCGATATTCGTACATATCCAATTCAATTACCATTTTCATTGTATTCACTTGTATTTTTATCACCATTTTATTAGTACTATTCCATTATTTTATGTATATATTATTACTAGTATCGGTACTTTATTTTCGTTATTAATATTTCGATTTTGTTTGTTTATCCTCACCCCATTATTTCATGGCTTTTAAAAAAAAAAATTCATTCTCATTTCAAAACCTCGTAGTCTTGCTCTACATTTCTATTACAACAACATTACCATTTTTGAGAACTTCTTCAAGCTCCTTCCTATTCAATTACCCCACGTTTCAGTTGGACTATATAGGCACAAAAGAGAGACAGGTCTAGACCCATCACCCTTCCACCACACCAGCCCAGAACTGGAAACCGGAATAAACCCTACCCCATTCACACCAGCCCAGAACTGGAAACTGGAATAAACCCTACCCCATTCGCTAAATAGATGTCACTCCTTTTACCCTCACAGTTCTCTTATAAAAAGAAACCAATCCCAAAACCCTGATTCGGCGGACATTCTATGGGGATCCCCGTCTTATTCTCTTCACAGTAGCCGACACCTTCTATCTGATTCCCTCTATTTTTCTTCCTCGATTATTCTCATCTTCATCGGCTTCCATGGTATTCAATCTCCCAAAATTGAATAAACCCTAAGATTCTAACTGCAAACCTCACCCTCTATTCTTCCACACGCCCTTAATCTTCCTCCTTCACCCTTCATCTGAAACCTCGACCGATTCACCTATACCACGTTCATTTCTTCGCACATCATAGCCTTCCATTCGAATCTGAAGAACCCAAAAGAAAAATGCTCATGCCGAGAAATTGAAACCGTCCTCCTCGTTGGAGCACCGTTACCACCCTTCTTCATTCTCATTATCGGTAATTTCAAGGAACGGGCAAACGAGGAACATCAGCCCATTCAACCACCTCTTATCTCCTGGGGATCGCACCAGATCTGGGCGTAAGCATGCCTCTTCCGAGACCTATTACCGCCAAACCCAGTTTCAGGTCTCTTGTGCGAGTGGACATCATCCGGCTATTCGACCATGGTGCAAAACCGACAACCCTCTCTTTTCTTCATCGATTTCAAGAGATCATTAGCCTAAAAAAAATCCCACCCATTGCTTATATAATCGGTAGCATAAAACACCTGCATATTCCCTGTTCTGAGAGACACCGATCCCCATCCCTTTTAACCGAAATTCTTGTGGTTTTCCATCAGGAGACAGTGGCCGATGTTTTGTTCACTCAACAACAATCGTCTCCCCTCTCCTCCACTTGTTCTCTTCTTCAGATTCTCCATCTTTTTTTTTCCATTGATCTTTGAAAGCTAAAAAAATAAGCTCCTCAAAATACCTCGTTCTGTTGGGTGTTCATCTCCTCTTCTCTTCGGTCGTTGTTCTAGCCTCAAACGGGAAGAAGAAACGCAGTCCATCGCATCCTCCCATGGATTTCTCATGCAGCAAAAGCAGGAACACACATTCTCCACTTGTTCGTTCTCTACAAGCCGAAGCTCTCCACCTCCCCATTCTCTTCACACCGGAACATGAGCTCTGCACCTATTTACATTCTCTTCACTTCCGATGTGGCGAACAAGGCACAGGCTATGCCCTCTTTGTCATTCCTGCTCAACGGTAATTTTGCAATCTACTGGCGAACAAGAACGTACTGCTCTGCGCCATGTTCTTTCTCTTCTCCCAGCGAACAAAAACCTGGAGACTCAGCGCCATCTCCATGCCCTTCTCACGCAAACAAGGAACGCACAAGCTCCTCCACGTTCTCTTTACCATCGACAGAGAAAAAGCGTCACGCCGTCACCAACACTTTGTGCGTCTACGAGTTATTGAAGCGGCACCAAATTAAACCGTGTGGGCCTTCTACAATTGGAAATCGGTGACCGCAAGCTACAGAGGAAGAAGCTCTCCGCGTTCTGTCGACGGAAGTTCCCCTCGCTCTGTCGCCGGTACCCCACTCTAACCTCGTTTTTCTGCTACTTGTTGTTGTTGTTTTTTTAACTGCTGCTTCATCGTTGTTCTGGGTATGTGATGGAAGATCCGCGGCTAATGTGCATATCGCTCTAATTATTCTGTTATTTTCTTGCTTAGATTTCAATTGGTAATTTTGTTTTTGAAACACGTTTAAGCTCAATAAGGTAGACGGACGACCGATTATGTAATTCACTTCTTCCATGTATGTGTTTTGACTCGGTTGTATATACTTGTGGAGCTCAAAAGAAAATGAAATTGGACTGAATCGGAAGTTAATAACCGAGGATTGCATTTGAATAGAGAGGCAGAAAAGTGTCAAATTCAATCGGCTGTTGTATTTGAGTAGTGTAAATAGTTTTGTTAGTTTCTTTCTTTTGTTAGTTTGCAAATCTCCAACCGCTTAATACAGCATGCTTAGCAGCTTTGAATTTAAATATAGAGCTTGTCTTCGGATCAATACCTAGGTCCACATGAACTTGTAAAGAATAAGAAATCAAAAAGGAACTTCGAGATTATAATTTCGTGTTTATATGCTTATCTTCAGTTTTGTATTATATTATATATCTACGTTATATATGTTGTATAGATTAGCTTGGTAATTGTTGGACCTAGTCCATTATAGAGGCCCAATACCTAGGAAGCTCTAGTTAGCCCATAGGTCACCCCTTTGTAGAAAAGCCTTAGGTTTGGGGTATCCTCAATGCATACGGGTCCTGGACACGGTCCATTTGAGGAATACCCGTTTTCCTCAAAATTTTCCAAATCATCCTTTATTGTCAGAATAAAATCCACAATCAATAAAGATCCAATTCAAAGTTCAATTTCAAAATCCAAACATCAATTCAATTAAAATGTCAAATAAAGCCCAACATCCAAAATAAAAAGGCCCAAGGCCCAAATCAGTCCCAAAAGGCCAATTCAGCCCAAAACGATTCTCAGCCCACATTCCAAGGCCTTCCTCGGTCCATTTCCAAGCACAAACCGGCCCACTTTTCTAAGGCCCAAACTGGCCCTCTTTTTCCAAGGCCCAACTCGGCCCATCTTCCAAGGCCCAACTTGGCCCATCTTCCAAGGCCCAACTCGGCCCATCTTCCAAAGCCCAATTTGAGGCCCATTCCAAAGCCTAATTCGAGGTGCATTCCAAAGCCCAATTCGAGGCCCCTCCCAAAGCCCAACTAAGGCCCAATTCAACCCAAAAGCCCAACCAAGGCCCAAATCGGCCCAAACCAGCCTAAACATTGACTCGGCCCAAGTCCAACATTGACCAAGGCCCAAACTTCCAACTTTGACCAAAACCCAAACTTCCAACCTTGACCGGCCCAAGTCCAACATTGACCAAGGCCCAAACTTCCAACTTTGACCAAAACCCAAACTTCCAACATTGACTCGGCCCAAGTCCAACATTGACCAAGGCCCAAACTTCCAACATTGACCAAGGCCCAAACTTCCAACCTTGACCGGCCCAAGTCCAACATTGACCAAGGCCCAAACTTCCAACTTTGACCAAAACCCAAACTTCCAACCTTGACCGGCCCAAGTCCAACATTGACCAAGGCCCAAACTTCCAACTTTGACCAAAACCCAAACTTCCAACTTTGACCCGACCCAAGTCCAACATTGACCAAGGCCCAAACTTCCAACTTTGACCCGGTCCAACTTTGACCAATCTTAACTTTGACCTTGACCCAACTTTGACCAACATGAACACTGACCTTGACCCCACTTTGACTCGGTCTAACTTTGACCCGGCCCATTTTCCAACCCCAACCCAAATTCAATTCCAAACTCATTCAAATCCAAATTCATTTCAATTCCAGTGCAAATCAATATTCATTCAACCCAGATTCAACTTCGATTTCAATTCAATTTAAATTCTTTTCCAATTTCTCCCACACTCTAAATGTCTCATAGACCCGAGCGTCTCACAGACTTTGTCATTCTAATGATTCGAATGTCTCACAGACCTGAGCGTCTCACAGACCCGAGCGTCTCACAGACCCTAGCGTCTCACAGACTTTGACATCTCAAGATTTCAAACGTCTCACAGACCCGAGCGTCTCACAGACTAGCATCCCAAACCCAAAACTTCTCAAAACTCCGAACCCTTCTAAATCTCAAACGCCTCAAATATCTTCAAACTCCACAAACATCAAAACTTCCAAAACCCAAAACCGTGAACTACGTAAGGTCTGATCTCAACAGGGAGTTGAGTACGTAGGCAGCCCATCCAGGGTGCGACCCCATTCCAAACAAAAAACCCCATTCCCCCTCTACGGTGGCTCTCACATCTCTCAAAACGCTCAAACCTTCTTCGGCTCCCATGAACTTCAAACCATCAGACACTAAGTCTTGTTTATTCACTCAACCTCAGACTTTTCCCAATTCTCATTCTACACTCATCCGAATTCACCCATCCCTTTTATGGGTGCTAGCTTGACAGAAAAGCTCACCTCATCCACTCTCTTTCTCTCTCCTCGTCCTAATCCTATCCTTGGCTTTTAAATGAATCTCTCCAAAAAGGTTTTGAAAGAAGGCAATCCCGACAATTGGAGACCGAGGTTTCCTCGGGCACCAATCCGAAGTCGTGGTCGTTGCCACTTCTAAGGGGTGTAACCCAGTGCGAACCCACACAGAATCTCTGGCTTGATCAGATAAGTCCTATCCATAGGCAACAAATCACAGAGTCAATTAACGGTTCCTAGAACCCTTCTCCCCCTTCCTAGTTCCTTAGGTCAAACTAGGTGGCGACTCTAGTCAACTTCCGTCTTTAGGGCATAAGTCCGCGTGGAGCCCATCGAGAGCGGGTGTAGTGCACACTTGCACTCCCCTTCATGCTTTCTGGGAAAGACGGACGATTTAGTAGGTATTTGAGGGATGCCAGAATAACGGGTTCTCACCCCCCACAGAATGGCATTTTCTAGGACCTCGGCTTTTCAGTCAGATCACTTTTATATAGACCCCCCCTCATACCGAAAAATCACCCTCCACACTCTCCACCCGATTAACCCGGGTGGACCAATGAAGCTAACAAGTATGGATTATTGTGTATGTATTGCGTAAGTACTATGTATGTATCGTGTATGTGTAGCCCGGAAGAAGGTAAGTAGGAATTTGGTGGACTTGTATTGTCTTCCTTGTGTGTATGGTACTGTGTGTATGTACGTATGTCTTGTAAAATATTGTAATATTGTGTATAAGAGCATGTATGCATGTATGTTGAATGAAATCAATCGCATGTATTCGACCAAGTGGTCGGCGTACCCTCACTAGTACGCGGGGTATGCGGTTATCATGCTCAGCGAAAGCTGACCCCCTCGGGGGAACGTTTTTAGTGTGCAGGTACCCGAAGAGGATATGGTCAAGGCACGAGACCGGTGACTACATTTGGATAGCTAGTAGTAGAATGTAGAGGTGTACTAAGTAGCACACCCCCCTATACCTAGGGAGCAAGTAGTTTGTGAGGAATGGGTAGTAGTTAGACTCTTAATGAGCATGTATGGAATTGAACGAGGTATTCTACTTGTATAAGGATCTAAGTAAACTTGGTATATTAACATGTATTGAACTTATGGAATATTGTATTGAATGGGAAGTTGTAATACCTAATTGGTAATTGTAGTGAAGCTTGTATTTGTGTAGCACTCGAATATTCCGGTCCATCAGACCGATGCTGTATGTAGAAGTAGTAGCCTTGTTAGTCACGTGGGTGACTAACGGCATTGTATCACCCACTGTATGTAAGTAAGTATCCGCTGCGTGACTCGGAAGCACGAGGAGATTGGACGGTAATGATTGTATTAATGGTAGAGGTGTTACAAAAAGTGGTATCAGAGTGAAGTATCGCTCTGATGACTGGAAATACCGAGTTTAGGAAATACCGAGTTAGGAATTAGAAGCTTAGGGCTAAGGGCTGAGTGTTAGCATTAGAGATATGCTAGTTAGGAACTACCGGTGAGTACCGGATACCTACAATACTAGACCCGCCCTCCACAAACCCATTGTATAACTTGGGAAAGAACGCCAGAGAGAAAGAAGGTCCTCTCATACTCGGGAAAACCCGATTTGGTAGTTGTGAAACAACCACACGGTAAACAAGAACCGACATATGGTAGATTCCAAGAAATGGAAGTCCCGGAGATGGAACCCGGTTGGACAACAATACCCGCACTCAATAGCGGTGGAATAAGCACTCCAACCACAAGGAGGCTACAACTTACAACAGCATGGGGCGACATGCTTAGCAGTCACAGAACCTAGCTAAACAACCAGCAACAGGAAAAGAAGCACTAACCGTGCAACAAAATGGAAAAGGAGCAGTAATGGAACCCGAGACACAAGTCTGCGGGACCACAGTAATAGCCAAGCAACACCACCAACGGTATGCTAGCTGGCTAAGGACATAGTCAGGAGTGATTGACTCCACAACTACAACGCCAAAAAGGTTACAAACCTGGCCAACATAGCTCAGACAGCTACAAGAACATTCACAAGATATAATCTGATTCAACTACAACCGTAGTGCCTAAACCAACTCAGGCTCAGTAGCCACAACAAACGTGTGGGAACGAGCAACAAGGAAGAACACAACCAAATCAAAAGGGGAAACTCCAAGGATTAGAGAAGTACCCGGATCTACGACAGCCATGTCCAGATCACTGAGAAGCCACCCAAAGGATCGAGTATCCCAATCACAAATCAATAAGATCAAGTGAAGAGTCAACAAGACTATCAAATACAAGCGGAAACCATACCAAGATTGGTATAGGATTACCCAAAAACCACCAGTACCACGCACTTGCCACGGCAAGTGTAGTAAGGATAGAAATATGTGAAGGAATTCTAACACACCACAGGTACATAGTAATGTACCGTGACTACGATTGAAGCAACTACAGGATCACAAATCCAGAAACTGAAGGAATGGAACCTTGGAAAGGCCTAACGGCCCGACCACTGTATTTAGAACGTACCAGTCAGCGAGAAGCTAGACTGGTAGAAACCTCAAACATGACTTAGGCCATGAGAGACTTCTTTTAACACCAAACCATAATTTTAAAACCCAAATCTTTTCTTTCAAAACCACAATCTTTCTTTTAAAACCTTGGATTTTAAAAACCGAACCAACATAATTGGTGAGTATCATAGAGTGATACAAGAGGAGTTGACAATAGAATACTTCACCTAGGCGTGTGACGAACACTACGATGTACCCAATTACGGATGTGGGACGACCGCACTCCGAAGGAGCTTGCGGGCCTGACATACAATCGGGTAAGTGGTAACGTATCAACAAGGTACCCGACGTATGTATACATGTAGTGTATGAAACACGGGAGTAGTCAACTCCGTTTCTACGACCATCAGTGAGTTCAAACCAGAACAGCTGTACACTTCAGACGATCAAGTATAAAGAACTCAGAGAATCCATCTGAGATAAGGAGTAAACCAAAAGGTGCAAAGAGCGCAGACTAGCAAGTATAGACATCGGATATGTCTTATACTTCAAGCAAATGCATGGTAACTAGAGCAATTATCCAGCCCAGCATAGTAAGGCGAATGCCTAATGTGAACAACGATGCTCAAACGGGATGGAGTTCCCTAGGGCGATCACAAGATTACCATGACGTATAATCCATCATTGGAGGGGTACAACCTAGTCTAAAACGCTAGGAGCAAGTACAAAAGCCTACCCAAGAACGGAGACGTTCTAAACCCAAAAGGAGATGACTCGAATACAATACCATAAGGCGGTATGGTAATAACACATCACAAACATTAGCCGGGTGTAACGGCATAACCCAACAACACCCAGGAGCAATCCTTGAAGGGTGTCTGAGATAACAACAGTCGAACAAGCGTCATGATAAGAGCACATGAGCTAGAACGAACATTCGGTTAGGACACCGAAGGGATTTCACTTAACAGGAAATACCCTGAAATTACCAGAAGGACCGAATTAACACCAAATTGCCTAAATGGTCTCCTATGAACGGAAGCGTGATGTCACGACTTACCATGGCCTAGCAATACCTCCAACCTATGGGGTATACATGGAGTGGAAACATGTATAAGCAGAGCTTGCAAAGAGCATAGCTTCCAACAATAAGCTTAAAAGCCATCAACCAACTATGTTATGTAAACCTTAACGGTTACATAACCCACACCATTTGATAACAAGACTTGCAAGAGATATTGCCTCATGTGACATAGAAATCAACAACTGGACCATCAATTCAACCCCAACATCCTGAGTGGCTTGGAGTAATGGCCAACTCAGTGTCACTGTCACTAGAGCATCAGTCTAGTATGCAGTTGACAAGCTTTTAATTACCTTCATGCCTTCTGTAGCAATGGTAGCACAGAGGCATAAGAATCGTGATGATGCCAACATTGGCCTAGTCCACATTTGGACACTACGGGAAACCGAGGAAAAGTACCCCTCGTTAATCGAAGACCACCAAGGTGGTGAAGATGTGAACCCTTAGAAGAGGATTCCATCTACTATAACAATAGAGCCTACGCATATAGATATTGCCAAGAGGCGATAAAACAAGGAAAAGACATTCCAAACCATCGCGACTTAAGGGAGTAAGTGTACTCCATATGCAGTACATAAGCATGTACTAACATAGTAACTTTGCTATGAGACGTATGAGTGGCGACAAACCCCTCAACAAGAACTTTCACCTATCAGTGATAAAATACTCTTCAATTAGAGAACGGGACCCGAATGCCCTTGAAGTTTCTTGGGATGCCCCGGTGATCTACATACAAGGTAAAACCGCACAGCTAGAGCCTATAACCAATGTTCAGCACTGGGAGACAGAAATTGTCAAAACAATCAATGTGAATACACATTGAACACCACGAATGACCAACGCTCAAGAGAGCTTATAACCCGATGAATTACCTCATCCTTGGTCAACCAAGATACTTGGTAAATTGTATCATAAATGATGATAGAATGTGAGGTAAGCTAACCTACACATGAAACCTAAGTTGAAATGAAACATCTCCATACTGGGAAGATAATAAGATTGCGGTATGATACGACAACCGTCATACATATGAACTAGGAACCTCCTAGTGTAATCACACCATAAGGAAATGGTGCCAATGACAATGGCAATAAGTAAAGAGGAACGACCACAGTAACAGAAACAGTACAAACAATGTTGTACAATGAGTAAGAATACGGTCCGCAACAAGCGACCGTTACGAGGAAGTAGTAGATAATGACACGGAGTATAAGTATGAGATGACAGCCAAGAATATTCTATCCTATCACATAAGTGACTTTCTGTCAAGCGTTTACGCCTATGCACTCTGTATGACTGAGTGTTTTGGTATTGCACTTGTGCAGCTAATGATCTAATGGGATGGCTAGGGATATGGAAAATATAAACCGTAGTAAACCCTTCTTTTCACCAACAAACATGGCATAAGCCAGTTAAGCAAGCTTAGCAACAAACCGTGCGGTCTAAGGCCAAAGAAGCACGAAGAGTGTACAACACATTAATAATCACAAATGTGAATTCCAATGGAATAAAGGGTGAAAAGAGACTTAAGAAAGTCACTAGGACCAACGCATAGAGAATGCAAGGTCAAACAAGTGAAGAACACTTGTACTGAACCAGAAGAACTGGTATAATTCAGAAGCTATTGACAACAGAGGAAGCACTACAACTGAGCAGTGACTCAACCTCGCCCGACAATAAGTCGGCGGAACTTAGTGAATAATCGTGGAAGCACGAATAGCATGTGCAGTAGATTGCCAGAGAGCTGGTTACAATCTAAAACTAATTAAGTTCAAACACGGTAAAAGAATACCGCAATTGTTTAGTAAACCTTATTCCGATAATAGACGGATAAAAAGGTGATGTATAGCGCGTTAAGGATAACACGAAGGGTAAGTAACCCGAGTTATCAGGGTCACGCAGCAGAAGCTAGTGGGCCCTAGCTAGGAGACAATATACCTAGGAAGTATAGTAGAATGGCTATTAATGCCTTGAAGCCTAATAGGCTAGAACCGAATTGGCTATGAGTTAAATAAACTCATATAGGAATTCTTGGTGCAAGGACTAAACCATTAGTATGGTTAACACCCCTTTGACCAAAGTACATTATATAATAGACCGTAGTGAAGCTAGACGCTTCAGATTGCCCAATTAAGTAAACCAATGTTCAATAATAATAACATATGGTAGATTACGTGGGCGTAATCCCTTTTAAGGGGGGTAGAGCGAAAACCGCTTAATGTAAGTTTCATGAATAAAACACATAAACTATAATGTGCATAGCACAAATGAGAATTGATTGGATGATTGGTACTATGTTAAATAAACATAAGTATCTATTCATATTGAAATTATGGTAATTAGGAACGAGAGATGCAAATACCTTTGGGCGAATATACCCATCTGGTAACCCAGTGTAAGAGTATTGGTAATGAAGAGTAATGAGTAGTGGACGGAGCTCCACAATTATTGTAGCCTTTAAAGAAGTAGTACGAAACAATTGAGAGTAGTAGGCGAATGAAGCCCATGAGTAGTGTGTTCGTAGGTAAGTCACTGGAAGTAAATTGAGGACGACTGGATTTCATAAGTATTAAAATTCTCAATTAGATAATTTGAAACGATGGAGAGTAATGGATGGAAGTAGTGAAGGTTGATGAAATGAGCACTTAGGTATTGAATTTCGAAGTAAAGTATTTGGGAAGTAGAGTGAGGATGATTGATGGATTAAATTCCATCCCTTGGAGTTGTATGAATTTGTATTTATGACTAGATGAGTAAAAGATAGAAAATGGACAAAATCAAATTATTTGTTGTTTGAAACTGATGTGGGAAGTCGAACTTGATCCTGATCAGATCAAGGGAAACCGAACACAAATTGGGGTGGAAAGATAGTTCAACACTGATGCTGATCATATCAGGGTTGAATGATTCTTGAAGCTCCCCTCAAGTGGTCACAAGAATCACACATAGGATAGAAGTAATGAATATAAATTGGAATTTGGAGTTGTATGCTTTAGAAGGATTTCTAATTAGCTGTTGGGAAGGATTTTCCTTAGACTGAGAATGAAGATTGGGTTAGAAGCTTGAATCGGGGAAGGTTGTAGTGTAGCATGTTGTATTATTCCAAGGGCAGCGGGACATAGAGGAGTCCTGTGTCGAGATGACCTGAGTGCCTGCGGGATTGTAATGTGTATCGCATTGCTTTGGGGATAGCTCTGCACTGTATGTATGTATAAAGTTTGTAATGAGGAACTGGATGGTTGGTAGTAATGCGGATTGAAGTAATTATTGCACGTTGGTACGGCATGGTATGTAGAAACCTTGAGTAATGGATTTGGGAATTAGTAAGGAGGAAGAATGTATGACTTTTGGTATTAGACACGTAAGTATGAGTAAGTGTAGTAACCCCATAACCTCGAACAACTTTGAGGACAAAGTTCTTAAGGGGGGTAGATTGAAATACCCCGAACTTAAATATAGGGATTTAAAATTAATCTAATACGTATTTAAGGGCCTAATGACGCCTAAGTAATATTGGTAAGGAGAAATAAATCCAAAAGAAATCAAGAAACGCTTAAAAAGCGAAAGACGCTAAATAAGCGTTAAATAACCATAGGAGGTATGAGACCTCAGTTAGCGTATTATATGGATTCTTAAGGTTTAATAAGACCAAAATAATATATGGGAACAACTCCCGAAGAAAACGGAACCAAATAATGTATTAAAACGCTAATAGAGCTTTAGCGCACGTTTTTCGAGAAAACTCGAAAACGTGATTTTAAGTGGTCAACCGAAACCATAAAAACTATAAATCATAAAATAATAATTAATAAGCATTAACGGAAGCTTAATAATTAATAAAAGTAAAGAAATGAGAAAATTCCGGAAAACGAGTCCCGGTTAGTAAAAACCGTAACAACCGGGAAGTAGTGGGGCGAGAGTGTAATTAAATAAAACTAGTGTGTCCACTTTTGTAAATAAAAAGCAAAAAAAGTGAGTGTGTGTGTGTTGGTCGACAGCCCCCCTCTCACACACCCTCTTCATTTCCTAATATGCTAAAAGATAAATAAAAAAATAAAAAAAAAGTAACCCCCACACTCTCTCTCACCTCACTCTCTCTCACCTCACTCTCTCTCACCTCACTCTCTCTTTTCTCTTTCTCCTTTCTTCCTCACCCAGTGATTTCTCCCTCCTCTCTCTTCTGGTTGGGCGATTTTGGAAGCTCTAAGAGAAGCTTCAATGGCTTCTCATCTCCTTCTTCATGCTCCATCCTCATGTGAGCCCCAAGTGCAAAAATAATTACATATTTGTAATCCCCTCATTCTCTTCTACACTTCTCTCTTTTCAAAATCCAAAAATGAGGAAGTTCATTTTCGTGGGTATACCCCATTCAAAGAGAAAATAGCACCAAAGGGTAGCTTGGAGTCTCCTCTCTCCATTAAGGTAAAAATCTCCATGAAAGAACTTATATTTCTCCATCCTTACTCATAACTGATTTTTACCTCTTTGTAACACTCCATTTTCTCTCTCTCCTTTGAGCATAATATCAACCTTGCGATGGTGGTGGATTCACCTTCTTGAACCAAGGGCTAAAACCCCTTCTAAAACACTCCAAAGGTAAACCCTAGAAATCTTGCTTTAAACATTTCATTGAACAAGCATTAATTTAAGGGTTAGTATATTAATTGTAATTGTTTGTGTTCATTGGGTGTTGGGAATGGAGTTTGGCAACTCCATTCCCCACATAACCGATTTTGAGGCAAGAAAGGAAGAGGAGAATTGAAAAAGGAATTGAAGGAAATAAGAGCTTTAAGGTAAGAGCTCTCTCTCAATGCTATATTTTCATGCATTAGGGTAACGGGAATGGGTAATCAAATAAAAGAACCGAAACTATTATACTAGTATTGTAGTTGTGGAAGTTTAAGTATTTATGGGCTAAGTATTTGAATTGTAGGCCTTGGAGCTAAATGTAGTGTGTATGTGTACTAGTATTGTGGTTGATGGAAATATTGATGTAATGGTAATGTATTGATTACTGGTAGGACCCTTGTATGGTGTGGCTTTTGAGGATGAATTTTATGAGAAAGTATATGTGTGGCTAAGTAAGAAAAGTAGGTGAACTATTTCTAATTAGTAGGATTGTGCTTTAATGATTACTTGGTTAAGGGAGAACCAAGGTGCGTATTAGGGATTGTCGAGATGTTTATGACCATGAGAAGTGGCTATAGTATTAGAATGAAGAATGTAATCTGCAGCAAGAACTGTTGAATGGCCTTAGAGAAACTAGGAAGACTTGTGTACATGACCTAGGAATGAGTGTTGGACTTTGAGGAGGTGCAATGCATTGTAGGCCTTGGAAATGGCATTAGGAGAGGAAATTATGTATGGAGGAAGTAGGAACCAAAATCCGTAGCAAAGAGGTGTTAAATTGCATTGTAGAACTAGAAAGAATGTGTGCAGATTTGGTAAGAGGAGAGTTGGACTTGGGTATAGGTAGTTAATGACTTGAATGTATTTGGAATGCTAGAAATGACATTAGTAGAGAAGTAATGAAGTAGAAGTTTTTAAAATCTGTAGCATAAGTAAAACAAAAACTGTTACATTGTTGGAAAAGAAGAGGGGAATTGTGTAAGTTGATTGATGGATTTAGTAATGGGATTAGTGGATGAATTATGGTATATTTGGAAGCCTAAATGGTGCTAAATCACGTGGGGAAGTATTGGTAAGATTGGGAAACAATGGGTAAAGAAACCAGCTGAAAACAGATTTTAAAACTGAAGTACTGGGCCGGACCGGACTTGCGACCGGACTTGCAAGGTTGGTCGAGCCCAGAATCACAAAGACGGGAAGCTTCTGGAATGGACCGGACTTGCGACCGGACTTGCAAGTTCAGTCGGACCAGAAAATTTTCCCGTCTGAAACCTTCTGGAATAGACCGGACTTGCAACCGGACATGCAAGTTCGGTCGGACCAGAAAATTCTCCCGTAATGAGAGCTACTGGAACGGACCGGACTTGCGACCGGATTTGCAAGTTCGGTCGAGACAAAAAATAAATGTTTTATTATATGATTATAGTAATCATAGGTATGTATATATATATGCCTATACACATATAAGCATATGTAAGTTGTAATACACCATTAATGAAGTAGTAATGGTAAGGAAATAAGTAGACGAGTAAGGAAACAAATTAAGGGAATTGTAAGTATAAGAACATTAAGTTGAACCGAAACAACGGGATAACGGGGTAAGTACGGGCGTAGTAATTATGTATGTATTGTAAAGCTTGGTATTAATAGAATCATTTGGCATGTAGTCATTGATTCGAGAGTAAGGTTCGAGAAACAAATGTGTACCAAAGGAATAAGGGAACACCCGCTAGAGTAAATCAACGGTGAAAGGTATGATTTCTTCATGCCCTGTATCCTAATCTGGTTACCCCGATTTGTGTGCTTTTTTGATCACCTAATAAGATAAATGCATGAATCGGACTATATTGCACTTACTTGTGCTTGTTTACATTGTTCTTGATATTTGTCTTGAACAATAGTTTATAATTCATGAAATATATGAATGATGATGACTGTATTCGAATCTTGTATTGTACTTAAGTTGTATTGTATTTCGTATGAATGTGTATTGAGCAATGTATTTGTGTATGTGGCTTGAGTGAATGACTTCTACTAATTCCTAACCACCTAACTCCTAACAAAAGTACTAAGTAATTGGAATGAGTAGAAGTCCGATATAGCTTCGGCCACGCGTGAGGATGAGGAGACACAAGAGTTGGATCCGATTCCTGGTTCTTAAACTGGTCCACGGCCCAAATCCCTTAAATGGGTAGCATCCTGGATTGGTGAACCAAGTAAATCCCGGTGGTGGGACCGAGTAGTTCCCCGGGCCGGAGGTCCCGACGACTTGACTTGAGTAAGTAAGTATGTATGAGTATGAGTATGTATACGTAAGTACTGTGGAACGAGTAAAAGAATAATCTCCACCCGATTAACCCGGTGGACCAATGAAGCTAACAAGTATGGATTATTGTGTATGTATTGCGTAAGTACTATGTATGTATCGTGTATGTGTAGCCCAGAAGAAGGTAAGTAGGAATTTGGTGGACTTGTATTGTCTTCCTTGTGTGTATGGTACTGTGTGTATGTACGTATGTCTTGTAAAATATTGTAATATTGTGTATAAGAGCATGAATGCATGTATGTTGAATGAAATCAATCGCATGTATTCGACCAAGTGGTCGGCGTACCCTCACTAGTACGCGGGGTATGCGGTTATCATGCTCAGCGAAAGCTGACCCCCTCGGGGGAACGTTTTTAGTGTGCAGGTACCCGAAGAGGATATGGTCAAGGCACGAGACCGGTGACTACATTTGGATAGCTAGTAGTAGAATGTAGAGGTGTACTAAGTAGCACACCCCCCCTACACCTAGGGAGCAAGTAGTTTGTGAGGAATGGGTAGGAGTTAGACTCTTAATGAGCATGTATGGAATTGAAAGAGGTATTCTACTTGTATAAGGATCTTAGTAAACTCGGTATATTAACATGTACTGAACTTATGGAGTATTGTATTGAATGTGAGGTTGTAATACCTAATTGGTAATTGTAGTGAAGCTTGTATTTGTGTAGCACTCGGATATTCCGGTCCATCAGACCGATGCTGTATGTAGAAGTAGCCTTGTTAGTCACGTGGGTGACTAACGACATTGTATCACCCACTATATGTAAGTAGTATCCGCTGCGTGACTCGGAAGCACGAGAAGATTGGACGTAATGATTGTATTAATGGTAGGGGTTTACAAAAGTGGTATCAGAGCGAAGTATCGCTCTGATGACTGGAAATACCGAGTTTAGGAATACCGAGTTAGGAATTAGAAGCTTAGGGCTAAGGGCTGAGTGTTAGCATTAGAGATATGCTAGTTAGGAACTACCGGTGAGTACCGGATACCTACAATACCAGACCCGCCCTCCACAAACCCATTGTATAACTTGGGAAAGAACGCCAGAGAGAAGGAAGGTCCTCTCATACTCGGGAAAACCCGATCTGGCAGTTGTGAAACAACCACACAACAACAAGACCGACATATGGTAGATTCCAAGAAATGGAAGTCCCGGAGATGGAACCCGGTTGAACAACAATACCCGCACTCAATAGCGGTGGAATAAGCACTCCAACCACAAGGAGGCTACAACTTACAACAGCATGGGGCGACATTCTTAGCAGTCGCAGAACCTAGCTAAACAACCAGCAACAGGAAAAGAAGCACTAACCGTGCAACGAAATGGAAAAGGAGCAGTAATGGAACCCGAGACACAAGTCTGCGGGACAACTGTAATAGCCAAGCAACACCACCAACGGTATGCTAGCTGGCTAAGGACATAGTCGGGAGTGATTGACTCCAGAACTACAACGCCAAAAAGGTTACAAACCTGGCCAACATAGCTCAGACAGCTACAAGAACATTCACAAGATATAATCTGATGCAACTACAACCGTAGTGCCTAAACCAACTCAGGCTCAGTAACCACAACAAACGTGTGGGAACGAGCAACAAGGAAGAACATAACCAAATCAAAAGGGGAAACTCCAAGGATTAGAGAAGTACCCGGATCTACGACAGCCATGTCCAGATCACTGAGAAGCCACCCAAAGGATCGAGTATCCCAATCACAAATCAATAAGATCAAGTGAAGAGTCAACAAGACTATCAAATACAAGCGGAAACCATACCAAGATTAGTATAGGATGACCCAAAAACCACCAGTACCACGCACTTGCCACGGCAAGTGCAGTAAGGATAGAAATATGTGAAGGAATTCTAACACACCACAGGTACATAGTAATGTACCGTGACTACGATGAAGCAACTACAGGATCACAAATCCAGAAACTGAAGGAATGGAACCTTGGAAAGGCCTAACGGCCCGACCACTGTATTTAGAACGTACCAGTCAGCGAGAAGCTAGACTTGGTAGAAACCTCAAACATGACTTAGGCCATGAGAGACTTCTTTTAACACCAAACCATAATTTTAAAACCCAAATCTTTTCTTTCAAAACCACAATCTTTCTTTTAAAACCTTGGATTTTAAAAACCGAACCAACATAATTATGGTGAGTATCATAGAGTGATACAAGAGGAGTTGACAATAGAATACTTCACCTAGGCGTGTGACGAACACTACGAGTGTACCCAATTACGGGATGTGGGACGACCGCACTCCGAAGGAGCTTGCGGGCCTGACATACAATCGGGTAAGTGGTAACGTATCAACAAGGTACCCGACGTATGTATACATGTAGTGTATGAAACACGGGAGGTAGTCAACTCCGTTCTACGGACCATCAGTGAGTTCAAACCAGAACAGCTGTACACTTCAGACGATCAAGTATAAAGGAACTCAGAGAATCCATCTGAAGATAAGGAGTAAGAACCAAAAGGTGCAAAGAGCGCAGACTAGCAAGTATAGACATCGGATATGTCTTAAATACTTCAAGCAAATGCATGGTAACTAGAGCAATTATCCAGCCCAGCATAGTAAGGCGAATGCCTAATGTGAACAACGATGCTCAACAAACGGGATGGAGTTCCCTAGGGCGATCACAAGATTACCATGACGTATAATCCATCATTGGAGGGGTACAAACCTAGTCTAAAACGCTAGGAGCAAGTACAAACAGCCTACCCAAGAACGGGAGACGTTCTAACCCAAAAGGAGATGACTCGAATACAATACCATAAGGCGGTATGGTAATAACACATCACAAACATTAGCCGGGTGTAACGGCATAACCCAACAACACCCAGGAGCAATCCTTGAAGGGTGTCTGAGATAACAACAGTCGAACAAGCGTCATGATAAGAGCACATGAGCTAGAACGAACATTCGGTTAGGACACCGAAGGGATTTCACTTAACAGGAAATACCCTAAATTACCAGAAGGACCGAATTAACACCAAATTGCCTAAATGGTCTCCTATGAACGGAAGCGTGATGTCACGACTTACCATGAAGCCTAGCAATACCTCCAACCTATGGGGTATACATGGAGTGGAAACATGTATAAGCAGCTTGCAAAGAGCATAGCTTCCAGCAATAAGGCTTAAAAGCCATCAACCAACTATGTTATGTAAACCTTAACGGTTGCATAACCCACACCATTTGATAACAAGACTTGCAAGAGATATTGCCTCATGCGACAAAGAAATCAACAACTGGACCATCAATTCAAACCCAACATCCTGAGTGGCTTGGAGTAATGGCCAACTTAGTGTCACTGTCACTAGAGCATCAAACTAGTATGCAGTTGACAAGCTTTTAATTACCTTCATGCCTTCTGTAGCAATGGTAGCACAGAGGCATAAGAATCGTGATGATGCCAACATTGGCCTAGTCCACATTTGGACACTACGGGAAACCCGATGAAAAGTACCCCTCGTTAATCGAAGACCACCAAGGTGGTGAAGATGTGAACCCTTAGAAGAGGATTCCATCTACTATAACAATAGAGCCTACGCATATAGATATTGCCAAGAGGCGATGAAGCAAGGAAAAGACATTCCAAACCATCGCGACTTAAAGGAGTAAGTGTACTCCATATGCAGTACATAAGCAGGTACTAACATAGTAACTTTGCTATGAGACGTATGAGTGGCGACAAACCCCTCAAAAAGAACTTTCACCTATCAGTGATAAAATACTCTTCAATTAGAGAACGGGAACCCAAAAGCCCTTGAAGTTTCTTGGGATGCCCCGGTGATCTACATACAAGGTAAAACCGCACAGCTAGAGCCTATAACCAATGTTCAGCACTGGGAGACAGAAATTGTCAAAACAATCAATGTGAATACACATTGAACACCATGAATGACCAACGCTCAAGAGAGCTTATAACCCGATGAATTACCTCATCCTTGGTCAACCAAGATACTTGGTAAATTGTATCATAAATGATGATAGAATGTGAGGTAAGCTAACCTACACATGAAACCTAAGTTGAAATGAAGCATCTCCACACTGGGAAGATAATAAGATTGCGGTATGCTACGACAACCGTCATACATATGAACTAGGAACCTCCTAGTGTAATCACACCATAAGGAAATGGTTCCAATGACAATGGCAATAAGTAAAGAGGAACGACCACAGTAACAGAAACAGTACAAACAATGTTGTACAATGAGTAAGAATACGGTGCGCAACAAGCGACCGTTACGAGGAAGTAGCAGATAATGACACGGAGTATAAGAATGAGATGACAAACAGGGATATTCTTTCCTATCACATAAGTGACTTACTGTCAAGCGTTTATGCCTCTGCACTCTGTATGACTGAGTGTTTTGGTATTGCACTTGTGCAGCTAATGATCTAATGGGATGGCTAGGGATATGGAAAATGTAAACCGCAGTAAACCCTTATTTTCACCAACAAACATGGCATAAGCCAGTTAAGCAAGCTTAGCAACAAACCGTGCGGTCTAAGGCCAAAGAAGCACGAAGAGTGTACAACACATTAATAATCACAAATGTGAATTCCAATGGAATAAAGGGTGAAAAGAGACTTAAGAAAGTCACTAAGACCAACGCATAGAGAATGCAAGGTCAAACAAGTGAAGAACACTTGTACTGAACCAGAAGAACTGGTATAATTCAGAAGCTATTGACAACAGAGGAAGCACTACAACTGAACAGTGACTCAACCTCGCCCGACAATAAGTCGGCGGAACTTAGTGAATAATCATGGAAGCACGAATAGCATGTGCAGTAGATTACCAGAGAGCTGGTTACAATCTAAAACTAATTAAGTTCAAACACGGTAAAAGAATACAACAATTGTTTAGTAAACCTTATTCCCATAATAGACAGATAAAAAGGTGATGTATAGCGCATTAAGGATAGCACAAAGGGTAAGTAACCCGAGTTATCAGGGTCGCGCAGCAGAAGCTAGTGGGCCCTAGCTAGGAGAAAATATACCTAGGAAGTATAGTAGAATGGCTATTAATGCCTTGAAGCCTAGTAGGCTAGAACCGAATTGGCTATGAGTTAAATAAACTCATATATGAATTCTTGGTGCAAGGACTAAACCATTAGTATGGTTAACACCCCTTTGACCAAAGTACATTATATAATAGACCGTAGTGAAGCTAGACGCTTCAGATTGCCCAATTAAGTAAACCAATGTTCAATAATAATAACATATGGTAGATTACGTGGGCGTAATCCCTTTTAAGGGGGGTAGAGCGAAAACCGCTTAATGTAAGTTTCATGAATAAAACACATAAACTATAATGTGCATAGCACAAATGAGAATTGATTGGATGATTGGTACTATGTTAAATAAACATAAGTATCTATTCATATTGAAATTATGGTAATTAGGAACGAGAGATGCAAATACCTTGGGCGAATATACCCATCTGGTAACCCAGTGTAAGAGTATTGGTAAAGAAGAGTAATGAGTAGTGGACGGAGCTCCACAAGTATTGTAGCCTTTAAAGAAGTAGTACGAAACAATTGAGAGTAGTAGACGAATGAAGCCCATGAGTAGTGTGTTCGTAGGTAAGTCACTGGAAGTAAATTGAGGACGACTGGATTTCATAAGTATTAAAATTCTCAATTAGATAATTTGAAACGATGGAGAGTAATGGATGGAAGTAGTGAAGGTTGATGAAATGAGCACTTAGGTATTGAATTTCGAAGTAAAGTATTTGGGAAGTAGAGTGAGGATGATTGATGGATTAAATTCCATCCCTTGGAGTTGTATGAATTTGTATTTATGACTAGATGAGTAAAAGATAGAAAATGGACAAAATCAAATTATTTGTTGTTTGAAACTGATGTGGGAAGTCGAACTTGATCCTGATTAGATCAAGGGAAACCGAACACAAATTGGGGTGGAAAGATAGTTCAACACTGATGCTGATCACATCAGGGTTGAATGATTCTTGAAGCTCCCCTCAAGTGGTCACAAGAATCACACATAGGATAGAAGTAATGAATATAAATTGGAATTTAGAGTTGTATGCTTTAGAAGGATTTCTAATTAGCTGCTGGGAAGGATTTTCCTTAGACTGAGAATGAAGATTGGGTTAGAAGCTTATATCGGGGAAGGTAGTAGTGTAGCATGTTGTATTATTCCAAGGGTAGCGGGACATAGAGGAGTCCTGTGTCGAGATGACCTGAGTTCCTGCGGGATTGTAATGTGTATCGCATTGCTTTGGGGATAGCTCTACACTGTATGTATGTATAAAGTTTGTAATGAGGAAATGGATGGTTGGTAGTAATGCGGATTGGAGTAATTATTGCATGTTGGTACGGCATGGTATGTAGAAACCTTGAGTAATGGATCTGGAAATTAGTAAGGAGGAAGAATGTATGACTTTTGGTATTAGACACGTAAGAATGAGTAAATGTAGTAACCCCATAACCTCGAACAACTTTGAGGATAAAGTTCTTAAGGGGGGTAGATTGAAATACCCCGAACTTAAATATAGGGATTTAAAATTAATCTAATACGTATTTAAGGGCCTAATGACGCCTAAGTAATATTGGTAAGGAGAAATAAATCCAAAAGAAATAAAGAAACGCTTAAAAAGCGAAAGACGCTGAATAAGCGTTAAATAACCATAGGAGGTATGAGACCTCGGTTATCGTATTATATGGATTCTTAAGGTTTAATAAGACCAAAATAATATATGGGAACAACTCCCGAAGAAAATGGAACCAAATAATGTATTAAAACGCTAATAGAGCTTTAATGCACGTTTTTCAAGAAAACTCGAAAACGTGATTTTAAGTGGTCAAACGAAACCATAAAAACTATAAATCATTAAATAATAATTAATAAGCATTAACGGAAGCTTAATAATTAATAAAAGTAAAGAAATGAGAAAATTCTGGAAAACGGGTCCCGGTTAGTAAAAACCGTAACAACCGGGAAGTAGTGGGGCGAGAGTGTAATTAAATAAAACTAGTGTGTCCCCTTTTGTAAATAAAAAGCAAAAAAAGTGAGTGTGTGTGTGTGTGTTGGTCGACAGCCCCCCCCTTTCTCACACACCCTCTTCATTTCCTAATATGCTAAAAGACAAATAAGAAAAAAAAAGTAACCCCCACACTCTCTCTCACCTCACTCTCTCTTTTCTCTTTCTCCTTTCTTCCTCACCCAGCAATTTCTCCCTCCTCTCTCTTCTGGTTGGGCGATTTTGGAAGCTCCAAGAGAAGCTTCAATGGCTTCTCATCTCCTTCTTCATGCTCCATCCTCATGTGAGCCCCAAGTGCAAAAATAATTACATATTTGTAATCCCCTCATTCTCCTCTACACTTCTCTCTTTTCAAAATCCAAAAATGAGGAAGTTCATTTTCGTGGGTATACCCCATTCAAAGAGAAAATAGCACCAAAGGGTAGCGTGGAGTCTCCTCTCTCCATTAAGGTAAAAATCTCCATAAAAGAACTCATATTTCTCCATCCTTACTCATAACCGATTTTTACCTCTTTGTAACACTCCATTTTCTCTCTCTCCTTTGAGAATAATATCAACCTTACAACTCCTAAGGTTTATTCAATATATACCTTAGTTCTTAGGAGTTGTAACTATACAACATAAAATGTTACATAATATTAGGATAATGATCTTAGTATAAGTTGTATAATATAATACAATTAATGGGAATTATCATGAAATACCCCAAATTATTAAAGCATGGATTAAATATTTAATCATATTAATTAAGGCCTAAACATGCCTTAAAAGTCAACTGGGAACAACAGTGGTCAACATAAAACAAGATGTTGCACCCTTTGACTGTTAAGGGTAAATAAATACCCAAATAAACTTCTTAGGACCTAAAAATTTGTCCTAAGCATATTAACATACTACTAAACCATTGGACAACACTCCAACACAAAGAAAAAGCATTTACATGCTTCAAGGTCAAAAAGGGCAAAAAGGTGCTCTAGGAAAACCTTAAAAATCAAAGGACCTCTAAATGATATAAAATTGAATTACATGATCAAATATCATGTAAGGAACACAAAAAGACTGTTGTCAAAGAAAACAGAGCTCAGAAACACCAGGCAACACAAAATGTGCGCTAAAACTCCTTAAAGCACGTTTTTGTGAGATTGCCTTTTAAATTGATTTTTAATGGGCTTAAAAATTATAATTATCCTTAAATATGATATTTAATCATATTATATCATATTAGGAATTTAATTTCCAAATTTTACAGATTTTTACAAATTTAATATTAAAATATTAATAAAACCCTAAAGTGGGGCCCGCATGAGTCAATATTGACCAAGCATGGTCAATGGTCAATTAATTGACCCATTTGGACCAAGGAAAACCGGCTGGCAATAAGAGAGGAGGCAGCTTGCAATAATTGTTGGACAAATTGATACCTAACTTCAATTTGCAATAGTAACCTTTACTTTTTCCATTATTTCAAATCTTTCCACTCTTCCTTCCTTCCTTGTCCGATTTCCTCCTGCCCAGCCGAGCTCCCCCTTCCTTTGAAGCTCTCAAGGTCTGTTCTTGAGCATGGAAGGCAAGCCTAGCTCCTAAGCTCCTAATGTAAGTGTTTTAATGTCATTTTTAGCTCTTTTTCTTCATCTTCTCACCACCAACACCTATATTTCGTGGCTCATCAATTCCTATGGCTTATTCTCAGTGTTCTAAGGTTATAACAAGAGCTAAACTCGGTTGAGACCAGTAGAGGGACCAAGGTTGTTCAAATCTACATTTTAAGGTAAAAATGTGCTTTAAGCTCATAACTTTTGATTCCCTTCGAGTTTGGCTGTGAAACTTTGGTCATAGCCTCATCTTCTTCTCCTTTTCATGTGGAATCTGTTGGTTAGCCATTTGGAGCAAGGATGGCCGAGATCCAAAGGAAATACCCTCTTTTAAGGCATTTTTCCAAGGTAAAACCTAACAACAAGGTAGCATTTCGAGATCTAACTATTTCCTATGTCAATATGGTGGATCTAACACCTTGTGGTGTGTTGGTTCAGGTCGAAACCACTTAGAACTTCCCTTGCATTTTTAAGGTGATTTTTGCCTTCAATCTTACATTAAATTACTCCTTATGGTTAGATCTTTCTTGGAGACTAACTAGGCCGTGTTTGCTGTTTGAAACATGCAAGAGAAGCTTTGGAAATTTTATCTAAGGCTGGCCGAATTCAAACAAGGAATTATTCAAGCTAAATCAAGGTATAAATCACTTGAACATTAACCTTGCTAAGTTAAAATGTTCTAAGATATTTCTATATTAATTGCCGTGAGAGAACATGGTAATAAGGTCATTTTTGACCTTAAAATGTTTAAGAAATGGCTTAGTAAATTTATCTAAGTGATTAAGTAACATAAATGTCAAATTTAAGACATTATGTGGAAGTTTGGTAATTAAATGGAAAGTGTGTGGTGAGGCCGAGAATTTATAAGTGTTTTGGGACATTTATGTGTAATTTATTTTGCAAGCCAATGTTTGTAATAAGGCCATGTATTTTAGGCCATTTTATTTATGCATTTACAAGCTTTTAATTAAGTTTAAGTAGTATAAATGCATTACCGAAAATAAATGGGGTATTAGGTGTAATTAAATTAAATTTGGGGGCTTTAGAATAATAAGGCCGAAAATGAGAGGTAAAATGGAGTTAAAATAAAGTTTATAAGATTTTGTAAAGTTTTGGGGTTAAATGGTGATTTCTAGAAAGTATGGGTACTAAACCGTAATTATAAGGAATTGTTGGTCAAGGAAATATTAAGGTGGTCAACCTTGACCATAGGCTAGGTTTTGACCAAAATAAATAAGTTAGATAACTTATTTAAGGTTTTATAATAAGTTATGTATTTAACGGTAATATTTTTATAACATATGTGGTAAATATGTTATTACCGAAAATTAAGGGTGTACAATGGTATTTTAAACACCCATGGGCTATTAGGAATTTTTAGGAATTTATTTGGTGGATTTTGGAATTAAAATAAACTATATATGAATAATATATAGTTAATATGTCATTATGACACTTTGGAGAAAAATAGATGGTGGAATGGTAAATATCAAAAGTATATGGGTTAATAAGGATATTTATAACCCTTTGGTGGAATTTGGTGATTTTTAGAATTATATAAGAGTATTTGTTGAGATATATGTATAATATATAGTTTTAATGATATTATCAAACTATATGTTATAAATTGGGCCTAATGACAATATAAAATGTATATTGAGGTCTGTTCGGAATTTACAAAAAATAACCATAGGTTATGCTCTTTTATAAGTTAGAAATGTTATATTAAATGGGATATATAACATGGTAAAAGAAAGGGGTGATTTTGTAAATAAAGGAAATTATGGTTTAAGGAAAAGTATAAGGTTTAATATGTGCCTATGAGGCAATACACAATAGTCTTGTATAAAAACTATAGATTATAAGTTAAAGGAAATAAAAATATCATAGCAAATGATATTAGTATTTTGGTATAACATTACATAATGTTATGTGGTCAAAAAGGGAATTTAAATAAATTCAAGGGCTATACCGAAAATATAAAGGTTGGAAAATGAATTTTAGACTAAGGTCTATAATGTTATAAATGTTATAACAATTATTTGGTATTAAGGTGGTTTAATGAAATTAATACAAATAAGGTATTCACATTAAATGGTGTGACAAACTATAAGTGAATGGGATTTATAAACTAAGGTATTTATGGAATAAACCTTAGGAGTTGTAAATGTACAACATAAAATGTTACATAATATTAGGATAACAATCTTAATATAAGTTGTATAATATGATGCAACTAATGGGAATAATCATCTAATAAAAGATGATGAAATGTAACACAAAATATAAGAGTTTATGAAACTCATGAGAATTACCTACGTGGTAAAAATATATACATACACAAGAATAATGTATATAAGGTGGATAAATATATTTTGGTTGAACACCTTATGAGTTAATGGTGGTGGTTATTTAAAAAAATAAATATAGTTACGAACTATAAGTCATGAGTTTTGGAAGCAAATATTATTTGCTAAAGATAAAGGGATTATACAACATGTCGAATTATGAAGGATGGTGGGAAAATAAAACAATATGAAAGAGAATACAATAAAATAAATGATACAATAAGAAAAAGAATATAATATATAATCATGCATGCATACATGCAACTATGGGTTACGCACCTAAACTGGAGGGTGGATAAGATTAAAAAGGAAATAGTGAATTAAACTTAACAGTTGGGATAGTTTTGACGTACGCGTTTTAAGTAACAAAACCGACTGTTTTAGAGAAACCCGTAACAACAACTGTAGAAAACGGAGGTGAACTGTCGGGGTTACTTATTATTCGGATATACCGGATGTAGTTAGTCATGGAGACTGACGTATAGTTTTAATACCGTTTAGATTATACTTCTGACAAGGACGCTTGACAAGCTAGCGACTACACGGAGCATAGGATCTTGAAGATTCATACTCCACCGTAATACAATCAGGGTGAACGGTATGTAAAGGGGTTTGCCGAGTTGACCTAAGGTTGCTCCTTGGGCTCGGATTTGGTTGATATAACTTGTGTGTTATATGTGTGGATACATGTATGTGATTGTGTGCTACTGCATTAACTATTTATGCACGAGCGTCCTACGGGACTAACACTACGTCGACTATAGATCGACTTATATAAACATACATATGCGTTGTGATGACATGACGGCTACTTGGTATAATACCATGATATTAATATTAAGTATATGGTAACCTAAGTAAAACACTTAGGGACGAGTCACGACATTGTCGGTCTCTAGAGCATGGATCTCTAACATAAATATCACCTAGCTGACTTCTAGGTATGCGTGACCCATTGGGCCGCTGGTTAATAAATATTCTCCATAAGACTAAGAGCAGATCTTAAACATTATGAGAGTGATGGTATGAGATTGAGGTGAGGAATCCCGGTGGTTTACGAACCACTTGGTTGCGCATTTGTGATCACTGAGGGGTTTCCTAATTGGATTCCGCTCCAGGTTATATCCAACGAGCCCAAATAGGTTCGTGGATCAGGTGGCTACGGCCTTTTTATGGACGTCTTACGAGACATAAGTGAGTCAGGGGCCTCCGGACCTCTGGCGAAATGAGCACCTTTGTGTGTACGGGGGACTACTGTCCATGGTGAGGTTATCGGGTTGTCCTAACATGACGCCCTACTGACATTAATTAAACATGGTTGGATGGAGCCTACAAGGCTAAGGTAAATTAACTATGGGAACTGTACGCTACGGCGAATGTACATTGTACATATGGACGGGGCTTGAAAGCCAAACTAAAATAAATTGACAGTGGATGGTGAACACTACGGCGATTGTACATTGTACAAAATATTGTTGTTATTGCTCGATACGTTCGATATACAAATGTTGTTTGAGATATTCTATGAATGTTTGGTTGGATGGATGACTAAGTTTATGAATATTTGGATGGATGATTAATGTTTATGATATTTGGATGGTTATTATGTTATTTACATTTATCTTCAGTTTGATTAAACTGTAAAAAGGAAAAAGCATGAAACCAATCTAATAATAAGTTAAAATGACAAGTGACCATAGGTCCAGGCCCGGCATACTCAGCGTCTATCGCTGATACTACACCATTTCAGGTTGTTGATCATTGTCGGAGCTGAAGAGCAGGAACAGGGTAGTTGGAGATGTTGTATGGTAATGAAGATGGTGTATGGTCTTATGGTAAGGTTATGTATTTTTCAGGATTGGGTAGACGCTCACTTGTCAATGTTTATGGTTATGGACTTAGTTTGATGTATAGGAGTTTCTCGTTATCACTGCGGTTAGCAGTTTGTTTATTTTGGAAGTTGGATGTGGTATGGCTACGTTGCTCGCATGGGCGAGTAATGGCCGGTGACACCCGTGTGAGTTTTGTAATTGTTATTTATTTTTCCGCTGCGAGACGTTTTATTTATTGCTACGTGAGGGATTATATCGTGATTATGGAGAGGGGTGTTACAAAAGTGGTATCAGAGCGGAGTACCGCTCTGATGACGAGAAAGTAGGTTAAGACAGTGAGCTTAGGACTTGGGAAATATTGGGAAACATTTAGGAGGTACGAGACGATTCGTCTCAAAAGATATTGTGTCTAGAAACGCAAAATGCGTGACAGGATAGCCTTTAAGGCAACTTAATATCTATTGGTTGTGTACGGTAATTTTACCAAGTATTTATGTGACATACTGTACTACAGATGTCTGGTGGTACTAGAGGGCGTGGTGCTGGAAGAGGTAGAGGCGGTGACCCCGGCATTCCAGGAGTTGCTGAGACGGTTGCAGCCGTTCTTGCACAGCTGGGTACTCAGATAGGAGGAGCACCAGCCCACCCGCCACAGCCCAGGGAAACAAACTGGCTGAAGTCAGTTAGCGAGACCCGACCACCTACATATTCAGGGGAACCAGACCCCGTAGCTTTGGAGCGTTACATTGTTGAACACGAGAAAGCATTTGAAGCTTTACAAGTACCTGACGACAAGAGGGTCGCTATTGCTGCTTTCCACCTGAAGGATGCAGCCAGCACTTGGTGGAGGTTGGTCAAGGACCAGCACCTGGCTACGCCCGACTTTTCGTGGGCTGCCTTTGTTGAGTTACTAAGAGGGAAGTACTACCCGGCGCACCTCAAACAGAAGAAGCGCCATGAGTTTGAAACATTGACCCAGGGAGGTCTGACCGTGGACGAGTATTACGCTCGATTCATTGGTCTACTGGACTTCATCCCCGGTGTGGATTACTCAGAAACCGTAAAGATCGAGAAGTTCCGGGAGGACTATTATTTCGCATCCAGATGGCGATGGGTGCTACCCTCTACACTACCATACAGGTATTAACATGAATGCCATAAATTCTTTACTTACTATAGTACCGTATAACCTTGTGAGAACTTACCAATGAGATTCCAGGAGTGTTATGATGCTGCCTCGAGGACGGAGCTAATGCTCCAGACTCGGGAAGAGACTCTAGGGGCAAAGAAAAGGAAGAACCCTGAAGGAGAGTCTGAGGGTGGAGGAGCATCTTCAGGCGATGGCCAGAAAAAGGGAAAGTAAGGACTTAACCCAAGCTTAAATACTTATCATACTAAATACCTTACGAATGCTGACCCGAAACCTTAAACAGGAAATTCTTTCCAAAGAAAGGGCAGCAGGGTCACCAGGGAAAGAAAGGGAAAGAGCCCGTCCTGCAGTTGACCGGCCCAGCTATTGATGCTAAGCCTCTGAGATCTGCACCTCCTAAGGGTGAGAACACCTATCTCTTAAATTCAAATATAATCTTAACCCCTATATCAACAGATTTTAACTTAAACTTAAATACTATCATCAGGCACCGGACAGCCCCAGCGCCATTTTTACTGTAAGCGTTGTGGGAAGGACCATCCAGGGGTCGACTGCGAAGGCCGCAAAGTCGAGTGTCGGTGCTGCCACAAAGAGGGCCATAGGGAATTTGAATGTTGGATGAACCCAGAGAGCCGTAATTACAGGCCACCAAAGAATACTCAGAAGACCTCAGCTGGAGGATCTGGAGTACCACGAGGCGGTCAGGATGGCTAGACATCTGCTGATGCTGGAGCCCAGAAGGGCAAAAGAGTAGATAGGGCATGAGTACCCATACTCCATGAGACCGCTAGTGGAAGACTTTTACTTACTGTGTTGTGTGCTTACTTTGAATGTTAGAAGGAGCTATGTTATAAGTATGTGGGAGTGTGTCATTGACCACTCGCCTTTTGTGTAAGACTTTGGGATTAGTTGTGTGTACTCAGTACCAAAAGCTTTAAACCTTGACGGATATATATATGAACAGGATGTTAATGCTTACATTACCATGTAGCCTATACTCTACGACACAGAGTCAATGAGACCGGGAATTACTGAACCAGAATTTCCACCTGCATGGCGCACTTGCTATTGCAAGCGCTATGACAGTAAACCACTGAAATTTCCATCTGCCTTGCGCACTTGCTACAGCAAGCAGTGCACGACGCAACAGCAACAGTAACAGCTACTGCACTGCAATGCAACTGCAACAACTACTAAAAAAAAACTGTTGTACTACAAACCTTTGATGAAACTGGTTCAAACTTTGCATTGAAACCTGGAGATTAGAAACTATGCAATTTTGGAGAGGACCAGATAGTCCAACCACTGCAACTGGACACATTATACAGCCACTATGACTGTAAAAAAAAAAAACACACACACACACACACACACACCAGTTTAAACGTTCGAGGAAGTTTCAGACAGGGCTATTAGCCAAATACCATTAGAGTATACTTGCATTTAATGCTAATCACTACCGGTGATACATGTTTAGTCCTTATGGACAAGCATACCCTTTGTAGATGCACCACCGTCAGTGAGGATGGTTGGGAAGTGAAGAGCCAAGCTCAAACTATTATGCAATCTGCAATGCATCCAATTACATGGATGAGGGGACGAATATGAACTATGGATGAGAAATGATCAAAAAAAAAAAAACAACAGGGAGAAAAAGGAAAAATGTGTTGTATTCAATGAGATCAAAAAAAAAAGAGGAGAAACAAGTTTGCTAATATAGCACGGATTTTTACTTACACCGAGTTGAATAATACTAGTCTATGATACAAGTTACCACGGTTGCCACAAAGGCAACATCACTTATTACAGGATAACTGATAACATGAACTATTACAAAAAAAGAAGAACAAGCAAAAAGGAAAAAAAAATGAAGAAAGAAGAAGAAGAACAAAAAAAAGTAGAAGAACAAAAAAAAAGGATATCCATCAAAAGGGAGGTTGACAACAGAATACTTCATTACAACCGTGTGATAGACATTACCAGTTTACTAAACGAGACATGGGACGACCGCACTCCGTTCGGAGCATGTGGGCCTGACAGACTTATTTATAAGTTAGTCGGGTAAGTAGTAATGTATCAGTACGGTACCCCATGCAAGTAGACAGGTAGTGTTAGGAACACGAGAAGTAGTCAACTCCATTCTACGGACAGCAAGACGGATTACCTCGAAGATGGACGAGAAGAGCCGCAGTTAAAACAACGGACTAGAGGAAAAAAAAAAGAACAGGGGTGAGAATCTTCGACAGAGAACAGTGGACAGTATACAGAGTAGACAAAGGAGCAGTTTAAGGACAGGAAAAAAAAAGAAACAGGAAAACCCATTATGGACGAAAAATATGTAGAACCCTCATAAGGATCAAGCAAATACTTGCAATCCAGAGGAAATCTACTAGATGTATGGACATAAACGCGTGACTACGCGAGAAGAAAAGATAAAGCTATATGATAGCAGAAATCTTGCTTAAAGAACAATGGATTTGGAATGTACCACTCATAGGACAATTCGCATATCTTATCTGTTTGACTCATGAAATATTAGCTGTTGAGCGTTTACGCCTCTGCACTCTGTATGACTGAGTGTTTTGGTATTGCACTCGTGCAGTTATTAATCTTGTGGAAATGCTGAAAGATAAAGTGGATATCAACAAGAGTGTAAAAAAAAAAGAACTACAACAGTGTGTTACTCCAGAGCAAAATCACCAGGAGACATGGATGACAAACATCATCTTTCTAGACATATAGGCTGGTACGTCTTAGTATTACAAAGACAAGTGCAAAGAGCACTAAGTACTAACAATAGCCAATGTCATATTACATCTCAAACTGAATGTCAGTGAGAGAAAACACACGCATGTGTGCTAGTGATCCAAACCAGTGGAT
This sequence comes from Limonium bicolor, assembly GCA_023374045.1. Classification (NCBI taxonomy): domain Eukaryota; kingdom Viridiplantae; phylum Streptophyta; class Magnoliopsida; order Caryophyllales; family Plumbaginaceae; genus Limonium; species Limonium bicolor. The sequence continues at coordinate 142,648,462 of CM041776.1, read as the reverse complement.
TCACAGCAAAAAAAAAAGGCAAATTGAGCCTTTGTTCATGGGTCTACACCTCATACGGAGCGAGTGGGCCCAAAAGAATGAACTTGGGAGAGAGCACAAAAAGATCAGTGCCTCACCTTTTATATTCTGTGGAGCCCTGAAGGGCTAGAATTATACCCGTCTCTCTGATATGAGGATAATCCACGAGTTGGAGAACTCTTTGAGAGCCAAGTATCCAGCGCCCCTTGTTGAGCGGTTGTTGTATACTTGTGGGGTACGGGGGCGTAACCCTTTTTAAGGGGGGTAGAGCCTCTTGGCTGTGCACATGTGTGCACTTATTTTTGGCTGTTTGATATGCATTGCATGCAAAAAAAAAGAGAATTGGTGGTGTGCGGGGCATACGAGGTTGTTTGGTAGTATGTGAATTATTTAGTATGCATAGCATACAGTGAATTGGTTTTCTTGGTTATGGTTGGTTCGTGGGGCGTGCGTTGTTTGGTTGTTTGGGTGTGATGTACACTTGAAAGTATGTATCCTATGAGACACTTGTTTGAATGATTGTATGTATACCATGTGTGTAGTACTTTTCTTATGCTATCTGTGATATGCATTCATATTGCTTTATAGAATGATTAAATATGGTATTGTAGATACGAAATGAATCATTAGATATGGAATGTGGAACAATGGAATGTTATGGACACCTCAGGAAGGTTGTCAGGACTTGTAGAACTGATAGGAATGATGGTGCTGATGGATCACCTATATCCATATATGATTGAACTAACGCCACAACGTGATGGCTATGTGCTGTATAAGCGCAATATGATGTGTGTAAATGATATATCACATAGATATACATTATGGGAACAATGGGTAGTTATACATTTATATATACTTACCTATTTGATTAAGAGACTTCGGGACGAAGTCTTTTTAAGGGGGGTAGACTGAAATACCCCAAATTATTAAAGCATGGATTAAATATTTAATCATATTAATTAAGGCCTAAACATGCCTTAAAAGTCAACTGGGAACAACAGTGGTCAACATAAAACAAGATGTTGCACCCTTTGACTGTTAAGGGTAAATAAATACCCAAATAAACTTCTTAGGACCTAAAAATTTGTCCTAAGCATATTAACATACTACTAAAAATATTATAACCATTGGACAACACTCCAACACAAAGAAAAAGCATTTACATGCTTCAAGGTCAAAAAGGGCAAAAGGTGCTCTAGGAAAACCTTAAAAATCAAAGGACCTCTAAATGATATAAAATTGAATTACATGATCAAATATCATGTAAGGAACACAAAAAGACTGTTGTCAAAGAAAACAGAGCTCAGAAACACCAGGCAACACAAAATGTGCGCTAAAACTCCTTAAAGCACGTTTTTGTGAGATTGCCTTTTAAATTGATTTTTAATGGGCTTAAAAATTATAATTATCCTTAAATATGATATTTAATCATATTATATCATATTAGGCATTTAATTTCCAAATTTTACAGATTTTTACAAATTTAATATTAAAATATTAATAAAACCCTAAAGTGGGGCCCGCATGAGTCAATATTGACCAAGCATGGTCAATGGTCAATTAATTGACCCATTTGGACCAAGGAAAACCGGATGGCAATAAGAGAGGAGGCAGCTTGCAATAATTGTTGGACAAATTGATACCTAACTTCAATTTGCAATAGTAACCTTTGCTTTTTCCATTATTTCAAATCTTTCCACTCTCTCCTTCCTTCCTTGTCCGATTTCCTCCTGCCCAGCCGAGCTCCCCCCTTCCTTTGAAGCTCTCAAGGTCTGTTCTTGAGCATGGAAGGCAAGCCTAGCTCCTAAGCTCCTAATGTAAGTGTTTTAATGTCATTTTTAGCTCTTTTTCTTCATCTTCTCACCACCAACACCTAGATTTCGTGGCTCATCAATTCCTATGGCTTATTCTAAGTGTTCTAAGGTTAGAACAAGAGCTAAACTCGGTTGAGACCAGTAGAGGGACCAAGGTTGTTCAAATCTACATTTTAAGGTAAAAATGTGCTTTAAGCTCATAACTTTTGATTCCCTTCGAGTTTGGCTGTGAAACTTTGGTCATAGCCTCATCTTCTTCTCCTTTTCATGTGGAATCTGTTGGTTAGCCATTTGGAGCAAGGATGGCCGAGATCCAAAGGAAATACCCTCTTTTAAGGCATTTTTCCAAGGTAAAACCTAACAACAAGGTAGCATTTCGAGATCTAACTATTTCCTATGAAATATGGTGGATCTAACACCTTGTGGTGTGTTTGGTTCAGGTCGAAACCACTTAGAACTTCCCTTGCATTTTTAAGGTGATTTTTGCCTTCAATCTTACATTAAATTACTCCTTATGGTTAGATCTTTCTTGGAGACTAACTAGGCCGTGTTTGCTGTTTGAAACATGCAAGAGAAGCTTTGGAAATTTTATCTAAGGCTGGCCGAATTCAAACAAGGAATTATTCAAGCTAAATCAAGGTATAAATCACTTGAACATTAACCTTGCTAAGTTAAAATGTTCTAAGATATTTCTATATTAATGGCCGGTGACACCCGTGTGAGTTTTGTAATTGTTATTTATTTTTCCGCTGCGAGACGTTTTATTTATTGCTACGTGAGGGATTATATCGTGATTATGGAGAGGGGTGTTACATATCATCTCATATAAGATGATAAAAATGTAACATATAATATAAGAGTTTTTCAACTCATGAAACTTACCTATATTGGTAAATATATACTTATGCGAGAATAATGTATATAAGGATGGATATACATTATGGTTGGAAACCATATAATATAATGGTGGAGATTATTACATGAATATAGTTTACAAACTATAAGTTATAAGTTTTTGAATTCAAATATGGTTATTACAAGATTAATGGATTATATAATACAATGTATTATAATGGATGGTGGAAAAATAATATTATATAATGAATAATCATGCATGTATTCATGCAACAATAGGTTATATACCTAAGTTTGATGATGGACAAGATTAAAAAAATATAATGAATTAAACTCAACAGTCGAAACACTATGACCTACGAGTTTAGTAACAAAGCCGACTGGTTTAGAGAAACCCGTAACAGTTAACTGTAGAAATACAGGGATGAACTGTCAGGGTTACTTGTTATTCGGAAATACCGGATTTAGTTAGTCATGGAGACTGACTTATAGTTTTATTACAGTCTAGATCGAACTTCAGACGAAGGCGCTTAGCGAGTTAGTGGTCTACACTGCGCATCCTAGGTCTGAGGTGTACGGTATGCAAAGGGGTTTGATCCGGGTTGTCCTAAGGAATTCCTTGGGCTCGGATTTGGTTGATATAACTTGTGTGTTATGTGTGTGGATACGTGTATGTGATTATTTGTTATTGCATTAATTATTTATGCACGAGCGTCCTACGGGACTAACACTACGTCGACTATAGATCGACTTATATAAACATACATATGCGTTTAATGTGATGACATGATGGTTACTTAATATAATACCCTTAGTATTAATATTAAGTATATGGTAACCTAAGTAAAACACTTAGGAACGAGTCACGACATTGTCGGTCTCTAGAGCATGGATCTCGAACATGAATATAACCTAGATTACTTCTAGGTATACGTGAGACCCATTGGGCAGCTAATTAATAAGTTGTATTCTCCATAAAACTAAGAGCATATCTTAAACATTATGAGAGAGATGGTATGAGTTGATGAAATACCCCTAACCTTTAAAATATAATTAAATGATCTAAAATGATTAATAAACATCTAATTACTATTGGGGAACAATCTAAAAGATCTCAACAAGGCAAAACACGCCTTAAGATCGGTAAAGCCAAAAATGTGCTTTAAGACACCATAAAGATTGTATGACCTCAAATAGGATCCAAAGTAGATTCCTAAGTATTATAATGTAGCAAGGAACACAATAAAACCGTTCTCAAGGAGAACTAAGCTCAGGAACACCCTGTGACACAAAAATGTGCGCTAAAACTCCTTAAAGCACGTTTTTGTGAGATTGCCTTTTAAATTGATTTTTAATGGGCTTAAAAATTATAATTATCCTTAAATATGATATTTTATCATATTGTATCATATTAGGAATTTAATTCCAGAAATTTATGAATTTTTACAAATTAATATTAAAATATTAATAAAACCCTAAAGTGGGGCCCGCATGAGTCAATATTGACCAAGTATGGTCAATGGTCAATTAAATGACCCATTTAACCCCTTGGAAATCGGCTGGCAAGAGGGAGGAGACAGCCTACAATCATTATGGGACAAACTATACCTAATACCAATTACTTTTGAAAATTAAGTTACTTTTTCAATTATTTCAAAACTTACCCATTCCTTCCTTCCTCCTTGTCCGATTCCAGCCCGGTCAACCGAGCTCTCCTCCTTCCTTGAAGCTCTAAGGCTTGTTCTTGAACATGGAAGGCAAACCTAGCTCCTAAGCTCTTAAGGTAAGTGTTTTAAGGTCATTTTTAGCCCTTTTTCTTCATCTCTTCACTACCAACACTTAGATTTCGTGGCTCATCAATTCCTATGGCTTATTCTCAGTGTTCTAAGGTTAGAACAAGAGCTAAACTCGGTTAAGACCAGTAGAGGGACCAAGGTTGTTCAAATCTACATTTTAAGGTAAAAACATACCTTAAGGATCTCCACTCTTCATGCGGTTTTTTCCTCTGATTTTTATGAGTTTATACACTCATAATCTTCATATTTACATGTTCATTCAGTTGGTTAGCCATTTGGAGCAAGGGTGACCAAGATCCAAGAGAAATACTCCCTTTTAAGGCATTTTTCCAAGGTAAAACCTAATAACAAGGTAGCATTTCGTGATCTAACTATTTACTATGTCAATATGGTGGATCTAACACCTTGTGGTGTGTTTGGTTCAGATCGAAACCACCTTGAACACTCCTTGCATTTTTAAGGTGATTTTTGCCTTAAATCTTACATTAATTATTCCTTATGGTTAAGCTCAAGCTTGGAGTGTAACCATATCTTGTTTTGTGTATTAAACATGTCTAAAAAGTGGTGAATTTTCCTACAAGTGACCGAGCCCATACAAGGAATAATCAAGGTATAAACACCTTAAACTTATGATTTTTGTAATTTCCAAGTATATATATATACATGGCCGAGAGTGAAACTTCAAATATAGGTCATATTGACCTAAAAATGGAAAAAAATGGCTAAGATAAATTAAGCTAGTCATTTAAGAGATTTAATTAACATAATGGTCAAATTATGACATTATGTGGAAAAATTAAATCAAAGTGAGGCCGAAAATATATGCAATATTTTGAGACATTTATTGTGTAATTCATTTTGCAAGTTCAAGGTTGTAATAAGGCCATGTCATTAGGCCATTTTAATTTAAGTTTATAAGCTTATTTAGTTTTATTTATGCTATATAATTAAGTTGGGGCCAAATCGTAATTACTGGAAAATATAAAGCCGTGGGCTTAATTTAGAGGAGATTAGTGTAACACCCCAACTCAATCCAAATGTGGTCTTGCAACTTAACAGCATATATATATACATGTCACAACGGAATTCTTTACACTCCAGGACCTTGCCACGGTCTGACTACAGAATATACCGAACATTAGTACATAACAACCTTAACCAAATACATATTCTTCTTACAATCCTCTCAACAACCTATACATCTTACTAACTCAATTGCCATACGAGTGTACATGCACAACTCGTAGGTCACACTTAATCCTTAACACTTGTATCCTCTTCTTACTCTTGCGACGGCCGCTTCCTGATGTACCTGTGTAGTAAAAACAGCCCCCAAAGGGGGTCAGCACGAATGCTGGTACGATCCCCTCATGGCCCCCAAGCTAACGTGGCTACGACGACTAATTGTCGATAGCATGGAGGTTGATTAAATGCACAACATAATATTGAATGCTGTAAACACAATCCAAATATGAACAATCAAAGTTCACACACAATGAACGACTTAAATGTGTTCCCTTAATTAGAGAGTTAGTTATTTAACTCCTTAATTTATATTTCCTGTAACACCCCATCCACAACAACGCACTTTATAACCATCTGCAGCGGAAAACATAAACCATCACATTACTTAACCCATTGGTGTTACACGCCGTTAACCACCCACGTGGTTAACAAGGCTAATACATACACATTGTATCGGTCTGATGGACTAGATCCCCGAGCAACTACACAATACAATCCTTATTCCATTTCCAACAATTATTTTTACATATACATCCCCCACTGTACCGAGTATTAATTAACCAATGCCGATAACAAATTCAGTCTTACTACACCTATAATACATACACCGTTAAAGGCTACCCATGTATAAACAACCACCCGTCCAACTCTCGAACGGCTTCCAGCTCCTTGCACCTGAAATAGAAAAGGAAGAAAAGGGTGGCCCCCAAGGGGCTCAGCACCTTTGCTGGTATGGTAATCCCGCAGCCCGCATGCTACCGGGCCACGCACAACTAATTGTCGTCTTAGCATGCGGTTGATTATATTTGAATCATGCATGTACACCATAAACACACAACACAACGGGTACGGTTCTCTTAAGGAACCGACCCGACCCTGATTAGTTCACTTAGAGCCTAGAGAATGTTGCCAAACTCATGTTAAACTCATACCATAACACGTTACCGTTTCTTTAAATGAACGGATAACTTAACACTAAGGTGCGTCGGATATAGTAATCCAATCACACCGTACAACCATTGTATGCCCCAGTAAACCGACGTGAGTCAGTAATATAGCTTTGGTTAAGCTAAAGGGAAGATTGGAAACCCAATGAGTAAACAACCATAACACACCCAAGAGAGTCGAACCGGGTATGACATCGACCCCTGTCCATCACACGCGTGGCCGGAACATGACCGGTCTCCTCACCCCCCATTAGTACACATATACTTATAGTTAAGTAGTTAGAGCTCCTTTATGGAACCTATCACATCCACACACCATACGGTATCAAAACCGTGTTAAACACGCAAGGGAGGTTCACACACCTGCAAACAATAACCATACACAACTAACTCACGCATAGCCGTGGTTAGAACGTTCCCAAGGTTTGGGCCGTTAACTCCGAATACCGATATCTCATGTGTACCTAGATTTGGTTAGCTAAGGTTTAACACCTATTTGAGGTTAAACGGTATCGGGACCTATTACGCCACATAAAAGAATTACTATAAACTCATTACATGTTTTGATCTTACAAGGTGGCAAACACTCAGAAAAACACATTGGCATACAAGCCGGTGTAATCCGGTAGGACACAGGTTGCAAGAAAACCATACCTGTCTCCGGAGTCCACTCCACCATGTCCACTTACGTTCCTCGAACAAATCTCGAACAACTGGTACATTAAAGTTGTTTTCATTAACATTGGGGTAACATGTTTGTGTAACGTCGAATGACCGTAGTTATCCCCGTTAACTAGTTAAATGACTTAACATTTTAACTTGATTTACTCTCACATTTTATTCCAACTTCCCACCCACCAAATTGTCATTATAACTCACCAAACATGTCCTTAATAACCTTACAACATCATTATCCATCAATCCCCATCATTAGACACCATTTTCCAACCTTAAACAACAATTTTAGAGTGGTCCGGGACTTGGTCCTTACCTTAAGTCCCGGACCAGCACTTACTTAAAATCTTCGGCGTATTTCATAGGGTGGTCCGGGACCTTGTACTCACCCCAAGTCCCGGACCAAAACCAGTGGTGCACTCTCGGCCTATTTTCATGCATAGTCCGGGACTTGAACCATAACCTAGGTCCCGGACCAAACCTACAGAATTGTTAAAATTGCATTTTTCAAGTGTTGTTGCCTTAGTTCTCCACCTCCATTAATTGTATAAACTTACCATATGATCTTAGGTATATTCTAATGCCAAAATACCACTTCGATTCACCTTAAAACATTGTCCAACTTGTTACCCAATTTTCTTATACATTTTACAAATTTTCGCCATGGGTTCTCTTAGCATATCACCATTCCAAAACTCATAGTTTTCACCATTAAACATTCAAGATCTCCTAAACCCATCAAGAACACCATCACACACAAACCTTCACCAAATTACACCACACACAATATAGTGCTTAACTTAAATTGCTTGGCACTTAGGCCCTTAAATAACATGGCTCTTAGGCCCTTAAATTGCTTAAACCTTAAACACTGAATTTCCACAAGTATATATTGCCTTTGACCTGCAAATACACCCAACAATACATATGCCCTTAATAAACTCCTTGAGAGCATTTCACTAGCTCATTTACCATTGGCATTTAAATCATATTGAGATAGTTTGTTTACCTCTTTCCTTCCAGATTTTTACTTGAACATTCTTGTTCTTCCTTGTTTGGAAATCGGCAAGAGCACTTGGTTACTTGCCAATGTTCTAACCAACACACAAGTACAACCAATGAGCATTCAAGCTTCATGCTTAAACTTACTTACAAACCCTAGGTTATACATATCGTCTTAACACATAAGGGTAGTTGTTTTACCTTTAATCTTGAAGAGAGTTTGAATATACACCAAGAGAGGACTCCACCTAGTCCATGAAAGGTTGAAATGAAGCTATGGAAGAACAAGAGAAGACACCATTAATGGTGAATTTTCGGACAGCACCAAAACATGAGGGAAACTTCATCTTTCTTTGAGTTTCCTTACCTTGAAGCAAAGGAGAACAACAAGGTGTAAAAAGATGTGGTCAAGCTCCTTCAATGGTGAATCTCCATGGCACCGAAATGGAGCTTTTGAAGTCTTGAAAAGATAGAAGTGTAGAGCTTGCTTCAACTAGAAGAACGGTGGTCTCGAAATTGAATTTGGACCATGGAGCTAGGAGTTACATGTGGTCAAAGATGGAGTCTTGGTGTGTATTATTGCAAACGTAAATGGAGAATGAAAGAGGTTGAAGAGAGCTTGCAACCGTGTGAAATGAAGAAGGGAATGAGATAATGAAATAAGTGAGTTGCTTTTAGAAGATATTTACATGTTAAAAGGTAACTTTCTTCCTTTTTACCCTCCTACCCTTCCTTCCTTATTTGATTTTTACATGGTGGTGACTCACCTTAATAAAAACCGGCCCCCATCATTTATTTAGAGATAGTTTGGTCTTTATTGACCCATTTAATTACTTGTAACAACATATGTTACAAACTAGCTTATTAAAGTCACTATTCATAAAAACAAGGCACATAGATGTGAAATTTTTGATTTCCCATTGACCTAGACCTCCAAATGTGTTACAAATTAGTACACATATTTATTTAAGAGTAATGATGGACACCTAGCCATTCAAAACTCATTTACAAGACAATTTTCCAAAAATGTGCTTTAAGACTCCTTAAAGCACATTTTGTGTTTTAACTTGTTTTCAAGCTTGGTTTTCTTCAATAATTGATTTAATATGTTCATTAACATATTTCCAAGGTCTAGAAATGACCTTTAGGTTTTATACAAGGTTAACCAAGTCTAGAGCAATTATTTGCTTAAATTGACCTTAAGGTGTTTCCTTGTATTTTGCTTGGTTTAATTGTCCACCAACGTTCCCTAAGGACTTGATTAGCCTTATTAAATCATAATTGGATTTTACAAAGTCTTGGTATGCTCTTTGGGTCCTAACCAAACTCACCCCAAGCTTAGAGCATGTTTTCGCTCAAACCACTTCTTAGTATTTTATTATGTTTTACCATGGTTTAATTGCACACTGATGTTTCTAAGGCACTTTTTAGCCTTTAATTACCATAGTTTAACATTTAACCAACATATCAAGGTTTGGGGTATTTCATTTCCTCTTAATCTTAGTCCATCCTTATCTCACCTCAATCTTAGTCTTATCTTAATCTTAGAAACAACCATCCTTTAATAAGGAGTGGATGTAGCTTATCTTAATCTTAATAATACAAACCATCCTTTAAAAAGGAATGGTTGCAACTTATCTTAACCTTACCTTAATCTTAATCTTAACTTAATCTCAATATACAAACCGTTCCTGGAAGGGAATGGTTGTAGCTTAATTCGAACCTGGGATTTAGGTGATCCCACCGCACCATCTTAATGCCACCTACTCTGGACGGGAGTCCAGCGCAGCTGAGCCGGCAACCGGCCCTAGGCTACAAGTCCGAAGACAAGTCCTTAAGCGGAGGGCGGATCTGATTCAGATACCGTCCCCCTTTTTCCTTAGCATGCATGACCGGAGATCGGTCCCGGGTTTCCTCACTCAAGTTCCAGTTAGTAGTAATCTCAAGACCATGTTGTTGGTTAACCTCTTTCGGTTCATATCGCCCCATATCAGGGAGCGTTCCTTAGTCTCACTCAATTCCTTACTAAACATTGGTTAGTAAGTTCTCACGGTATGTTGTGTTAGTTTTCAAACATCACACAACAATACAATAAATATAATATATTCCGGTTGCATGCTTTATCTTGTTTAGTGAGCACACAAAACAAATAGCACACAAGCCGAGGGACACCTCGTTAGCAAGCAGGTCACAAGAGAACTGTACCGTTCACCGTGGGTCGTTCGGTTGCTTACTCTCTTCCGGAGTCCAAATACTCAAGCCCTAAAGCATTCATTCAGTTTTAGGTTGTTAATCACTTAACTTAATTCAACTTCTCTAACTTACTTAACCCATAATGATCCCCACCTAACTCCTCATCAGTTTTACAACTTATTCTTACAACCTAACCTTAAACTTTTAAGTTTATACTTAACTTAACTTAATCCCTTAAGTTCCTAGGGTCCTAATCATTACCACCATACCAAAGGTATACCTTATTACCTATTACCATTCTTAGAATTTAAAATTTCCTTCTTTTTTTTTTTTTAGGCCCGACCGAACTTCCGACCGACCTTACCTAAGGTCGGTCCATTCCAGAACATATTACCGCTTGAAAATTCTACCCCGACCGACCTTGCAAGTCCGGTCCCAAGGTCGGTCCATTCCCGAGAGTTTCCCCGTGGGATATTTAAGCCCGACCGAACTTGCCAAGTTCGGTCCCATGTTCGGTCAATTCCAGAGACTCAATTCCTTCACAAATTACAAGCCCGACCGAACTTGCAAGTCTGGTCCCCAAGTTCGGTCGGTTCCAGAAACTTTCTCCGGCAGTGTAAACTGAGCTCGACCGACCTTGCAGGTCCGGTCCCAAGGTCGGTCGGCTCCAGAACTTTATTTCTAAATTCCCATTTGACTCCAAACTTCTCCACAAGTTCCCCCATGTGTCCTAATACCATTTAGGCACTTAAACTCACCTTAGAACTTCCACCAAACTCTCCAAAACAACTTCCAAAGATCTTCTCAAACATTTACTAAATTCTTACAAACACTCCTAACATTTGTCATATAATTCCTTACATTTCCAACATGTACATTTTGTCTGAAACTTTAACTATCCCAAGTGTTTCTTTTCAACCCATATAACTCCTCCTTAACATCATTGCACTCCATCTTGCTAGTTAAACCTTCCAAGGTTATCTTGCATGTCCATGCACAATTTCTCTTCTTTTCACTTGTTACTCATCACTCTTAAACTCTTAAGCTTGCTTATACATTTCTTTCAATTATCTTAATACCTTGACATTGTTCTTCATTTACCTTAACCATGCAACACCCTCCTTAGACATTTCCACTTCTCTTATGCAACTTACTCACCATTCTCATGATTATACCCTCTTATACGTTTCTAGTCATTTTCCTTGACGACTTACAACATCCTCCTACCATTTTCACTTCCATCACCCAAGTCCACACATTACCATTCAACTAAACCTTACTAGTCCACCACTAACATCACCACCTCTTACACAAACTTCTCGAACTCTCATTGTTCTTCTCTTAGTTCATACCTAAATCATCTCAAAGCATTACACATCATTTCCTCCAGATTTGCACAAGTCTTACCATTCCTCATACCATGACTTTGGTGTGTTCAATGCACCCATCTAAACTCTAATTTCCTCATAGACATCTCTAGGTCATTCTAAACCTCAAGAACTCCTTAGTTAACTCATTTCCACTCAAATTCCTCATAGTGACTCCTAGTAAATCCTAGGTCATATTAATTCACCACCATCACCTAAACACTTATTTTCTACTCAAATTTCGCCATAACTCCTCTAGTATATTATCACGCCCAAATGCATTGTTTTTCTCATTCAATCATCTCACACACATCAAATCCTTCCTCATCTTATTTTTCTCACCCAAATCAACTCATTCATAATAAACTCAACATAATGCAATAATCTTAAATTGCATAGCACTAAGGCTCTTAAATGACATGGCTCTTAGGCCCTTAAATGACTTAAACTTAAACACTGAATTTCCCACATATATAAGCTTTCAACCTGCAACTACACCCATCAATCTCATGGTAGATATAATGCTCTTAAAATCCGTCTCAAACTTATATTACTAACTCATTCCCATTGGCTCCTTAGTCACAAGTTCACAAGCTTATTTAAGTTCTTTTTCTCAGGTTATATAACCCAATACACAATGTAATCTCTAAGACACATTGGTACCCACCTAAACTCATTCCTTAAAACTTAAACCACCATTAGGTAAGCATTTTACCTTGTTTTCTCACGCTTATCTTAACTTCCTCCTTAGACCTTCTCTTGCATGAATCTCGGCCACCACTTAGACTTCCCTTGCCAATGTTCTTTGAAGTCTTAAGATAGACTTTGGCATTGAATGAAATAGGACCTCCACTAGTCCTTGGTGAATAAATCAAGCTTAAGAGAATGGAGAAGCTAATGAGCTCTTCAAACTTGATTTTCCTCCATCAATGGAGTTTCCTCTTGGCACCAAAATGGAGCTTTGAAAGATTTGAAAAGATAGAAAGATAGGTCTTGGCCTAACTAAGAGAAATATGTGTTTAGTTTTTGATTTGGAGCTAAAATGAGTAAGTTATGAACATTTGAAGATGAGGCAACCATGAAGGCTGCTTGGGACGGTTTGGAACAGAGGAAAAGAAGAAGAGAACCGTGGAAGAAGAAGAGAAATGAAGAAGAGAGGAGAGAGGTAGGCTAATATAAGGTATTTTGCTTTTATAAAGCAAATAGTACTATTCTCTCTTTTTCCTCTTCTTTTCCTTTAATTGCTTGGTCATGTGGTGACTCCCCACATCAAAAACCGGCCCCCCTCTTATAATGGAGATATTTATGGTCTTGGTTGACCATCTTATTGACTTATGTTGACTTAAGCTTAATTTGGGCACTATTTGGCACTATTCACTAATTAGTGCACATATTCGTGAAATTTTTGGTTTCCCATTGATTTAGGCTTCCTAATGTGATACTAATTAGTACACATGTTGATTAAGGTGTAATCATGGGCATTTAGCCACTCAAAACTCAATTCTAAGACAATTTCTTAAAAATGTGCTTTAAGACTTCTTAAAGCACATTTTGTGTTTTAACTTGTTTTCAAGCTTGGTTTTCTTTTCTAATTGATTTAAAATGACCATTAGAATATTACTAAGGTCTCATCATGATATTTGGGTACTCACCCAAGTCTCTCCAAGCTTAGAGCACATTTTTGCCCTAATTGCCCTTAAGGCATTTTCTTGTGTTTTCCTTGGTTTAAATTGTCTACCAATCTTTCTAAGGCATATTTTAGCCTTACTACATCATGATTTGATGTTTACTTAGCATACTTAGGTTTGGGGTATTTCATTTAGGGTTTTTAAATGAATTTAATAAAAATTATAACATTTTATAAAGTTTTGGGTCAAAATTGTAAAAATAGAAAAGTATGGGGTATTGTTGGTAATTACCGAAAGTTTGAGTCCCAATTGGTATTAGAAGTCAAAGTTGACTATATAGGAGACTTTGACCAACTTTGGAGAATTTTAGAAATTAAAATACTACCTTATAATAAGATACTTATTAAATTGTAAAAGATTTATAAGACTTGGGGTGGTATTGTGATTTCCGAAAACTTGGGGGTACTAAAAGGAGTTTAGTACAAACCTTAGGTTATTAGGAATTTTTAGGAATTGATTTGGTTAAAATTGGAGTTGATATGAATTAAATAAGTATAATATAAGGTATTTCATAATATTGTTACAAATGGGTAACATATGTGGTAAAATCGAGATTTAGAGAAAGTATAAGGTTAGGAATAATGTTTATAACCTTTTGGTATAGCTTGGTGATTTTTGGAATTATATACAAGGTTTTATAAGGACATATGTATAATATATGATTTTAATGGAATTAGAAAACTATATGTTATAAAGAGGGGAAATTGGTGAATATAGAAAGTTAAGTGGTGGAAAAATAATTTAAATAGACCATGGGGTCTGTTCGGTTATTTTGAGAAAATATAACCATGGGTTATAAGTATATTAAGGAATAAGGATTATAATATAAGGTATATACTATAAGTGTAACAAGGAAATATAATTTGGGGTTGAGTTGTAAATTATGGAAATTAATTAATACCGAGAGTTTTAAGGGCTGTTTGGTATTTATTAACAATATATAACTATAAGTTATAATTGTTTTAATGACATAGTTGTCAAAATATATGTTATATAACTATAATATAACATGGTATAAATTATGTGGAGGATTTTGTAAATAATTAAGGAACATAGGTGCTGTTCGGAAATATTAATATTTTTGAATGAACTTTATAATATGGTTTTAATGTTATAAGAATTATAACATTTGTAATATAAGAGGTATTCATTAAAAAGGATGAATATATATTATAAGAATTGCCATATAAGAAATAGTTCCATAAATACATACACATAAATAAATATGTGTTGTGGTGGAAAATATAATATGGTTTAATGACCATATATTTTCATAATTAAAATGACATATGATAAAGGGAAAAGAATTACAAACATTGGATATGGAATGTTAGGACTGTACATGTGATAATAAGGATTGATAATGCAAAGTATTGTTTACCACATTGAATTTGGGAAAAAGAAAAAAAAAGAGAGAAACAAACCTTAGAAAAATAAATACTAAGGTGAAATGTATGGTGTATGACAAGAATCATACATACAATATAGAAACAAGCTATATGATGTACAAACATACATTAGGTTACATGCGATAACAAAAGCTCAACTATAAAGTATATTAATATACGAGACAAGACTACGCTTGTAATATAACACTTTTCCAATCTCGAGTTAAACCTAAAACCCGACAAACATTGACAGTTAATAACGGGGGTTAACCGGGAGGTATTAGTGACGGTACGGGGTACCGTAGAATTTTGTGTTGTTATACAGTATGCTAATCAGTAGCATTATGTATTGTATAGACTGTTAGAGACGACACGGAGCATAGGATCTTGCTGATTCATACTCCACCGTAATACTCTCAGGGTGAACGGTATGTTATTTATGTGGCTTGATTGTCTCTGAGGATTTCCTCAGTTCAGACATTGTGTGAAAATCTGTGATAAGATTGAATGTCTGCTTGTGTGAATTAATATGCTTGAGTTGTGTATTAATGCTGCCTTATTATTACTGTTGTGCGATAACAGTACCGTTCGTATATATGAACATATTATAAAACGAACTAGCGGCAATGATGCTATCTTATATGTGTAATATAAGGAACGTAAGTAAAACGTTGTAGCATTAGGATAATAAAGATATAAAATATCTGAGACTTATATACGGAGCATTGGCCTCTTTAACGCCGCTCTCGTATCTAGCACTGGATCCCGAGTCGACATACTCAGGATTGGACTACGACCTTGGTCTGCTGTGTTAGAAAAAAAAGAATAGTAAAGCGATGCGATGGTATAGATAAGTTTATCAAGGATGTGGCTCTTGCTGTGAACTGTGATCCATTAACGATACTAGGACACCGTGTGGTAGCCGTAAGTATCTGGATAAATTTCCAACGAACTACAGATTGTTCGTAGGACGGAGACTCTACCGCTGGAGTGGCTATTGCCGTGGGTGACCCGCCATAAGAGATGGGTAACTTAGAGACACGTCGTTCTAACGAGACGTTGTCATTAGACATGATTGAACAATTACGAACGACTATATTAACTCGTACATTAGGCGAACATTATTTGGGCTTGCATGCCAAAGACGAGAGTTCATACTCGTTTATAATTCTCGTTACTTCGCCTTGTTGTTCATTGGTTGTGCTTTGTGGTTATGTGTGGTATGTTGGTGGATTTGTTTGAACAAGCCATTGTGCTCATATTGTGTGTTGTGAACTGGTTGTGTCGAGTCACCGTACTCATGTGTGGATTGTGGTTGGGTGTCTGGTCGAGTGAGTCGCTGAACTCAATTATGAATTATTAAGTGTTTGTTGGATGGAGTCTCTGTACTCATATAAGCGCTGTAAACGCTTTCAGTGGTTTATTACGATGCGATGTGTGAAGCCGGGGGCTTGTTTGTTTTTTGAGATTACTGCAATATATATTGTTGCTTTACAGTTTCAACATTGAACTATTTGTATGGAAACGAATTGCATACTCTACCAAATAACTGAATGGTCCGAGGGTGCATGACAGTCAGGTAATAACATACTCAGCAGGGGCTGATTCCATACCACAAACTACCATTTTTGCAGGTATGCAACTTCCGGTGTCGGCAAAGAGAGTGACGCGTTGGGTAGTTTGATTACAGTTATTTAAACATGCACTATTGCATTTTAATACGAACCTAAAAACATGTATAGGTTTTGGATACGTAGAAAGCTCACTATGAATGTATTTTATATTGGTTTTGGGAGTTTAGATCTATCTCTTGTTGTCACTGCGAGAAAATGTTTCGTATTTAAGAGCTTATCAGGAAGCACGTTATTACTCGTATGGGCGAGCAAGAACGGTGACCAGTAGTCAATTGTTGAGATTACCGCTGCGATTATATTGTTAAGTAAGATGATTAGGAGCCGAATAGAGTAGGGGTGTTACAAAAGTGGTATCAGAGCGGAGTACCGCTCTGATGACAAGAGATAGTAGGATTTATACAGTGAGCATAGGTTTTGGGAATACGGGAAACGTTGTGAGGATACGTGACCTTGCGGGGTTGATGCAATGCTTAAAACTTGCACACCATAACCGTGGAGGCACTTCAATAATAAATGACCGAAACTACGGTATTAGACCAAGTAAAGGTCTAACCCGTCCTCTTGACTTATGTCAGAGAGAGGTCAGGGTAACAGTACTAAGGAAGAACACGGAGCAGCGGAAGGTGGTGAAGGTCCAGCAACCCCAAGTAACGCGAAGATGGTATGAACCACTCGCACTTGATGGGAGAGCATCCCGGAAAATTTGCAATGGTACCCCACCCGCCGCAGCCCGTATCCCGAGTACTATCTAGTGAGGCAATGAAATGAGAAACACCACGGAGATAACTCTCCTGATCGGAAAGACCCGATGTGGATGCTAAGAAGATTATGTTAAATGTAGAAAATAAGACTTTGTGTTTTGATGTAATGCTTAGGACCGGGGGTCCTGGTAATGACATAATGTCTACCATACGAGGATGTGATAAATAATGGACCGAGTTTGAGGAGAAAAATTTCCTGTAGGACTAATGGGGCTAACTTGCTATGAGCAAAGCAACCCTGTCCTATATCCAAGAAAACACTGGTCAGTGCGCTTGGGGGAAAAGGAAGTGGAAACGAGTAATGATTAGTTTAAAGATATGTAATAGATGGAAGGAATTACCTTTTTGAAGTCTCACCCGAAGCGAGTAACTCTAAACCATGCAACACTGAAGGTTCAAGATGGCCCGACGTGCATGAGGAGAAATCTTGAGAACTGTAGGAACAAGAACTCGTCAAATTGCTATCATGCAACGCCTCGTGAGGAGAGTAAGACTTTATTACCATAACAAGCTTGTGGGAACGGGTGCGGGAGTGAGACTATATAAATTTGAATAAGAACTTTTGACTTGAACAGGAACCCGACTAGGGAATAGCACTGCACTAACACACCGTACCGGTGGCGCAGGCTGCATGGCGCACTTGCCACTGCAAGTGCCACACTAACCAAAGTACTAAATTTCAACCTACCTTGCGCACTTGCTACAGCAAGTGCAGCGACAGTAAACTAACCCTAAAGGACGTGGTGGTCCAGGCGGTTACCAATAGAACACTAAATCTTATGTAAGTCCGTAATGCAATAAAGCAGGACACAACCTTCTTAAGGGCAGGGGTACGAAACCCTTGGGTTTGAGGTCGAGAGAACCTCGAGAAGACCTAGCCGGTCTGACCATTAAACCAAAAAAAAAATACACCATTTAGTAGAATATTAAAAGGGGAGTGAATGAGAATAACAATAGTTAGTGCTACAAGTCTAACCCCAGTGCCGGTATGGACATTAAACGTCAACCATTACCGGTGGGGAGTGACGGGTCTTCAGGACCAGCATAACCATATTTAGAGAGTGCGTGACACTCGTGGTTAAACCACTACGATTGAACATTGCCAGAGGGCAAGAAGTGAGCTATATGAGGCAGGACCTTTTAAAAAAATAATAATAGGCAGATGTGAACGTGCAATAAAAAGGGGCCGATGTAATGCCCGCACCACACACGCCGGAGGTGTCGTGATCCATTATGCTGCTAGACTCCCGTATGGAGGGCAGTGGATATAAACTAAAAAGTGAAAATTGCCTGATGACGGAAGATACCGTTACCTCAAAGAGGATGGAGGAAATATGAGTTGAATAAGAGTAAGGACCACACAATGAAGAGGAATGATTAGCGGAAACCACTAAGTTGTGGGCACCCAATTGTAACCTCAGGAGAAAGTATTAAAACCAACTAGGAATAAATTAAATAACAAGACTAACAATCATTTAACTATCAGAATCAGTATTGAGGCTGAATATCGTATGGCATAGGCCTACGGAGGGATACCTTAGTACCACCAAAGTGACCCAAAACTAGGGGAAAAAGGGTGATGAATCACAAGTACTGATTAATATCAGACTAACGGGACTACCATAAGACAGGGGAAACCCGAGGTGTCAACCTTTATCATGGAGTCCGGAAACACCATATGGTGTAACCCAATAGATTGGGTGGAATCCGCATACTGAAAACTCATGTCTGAAGGCGTTAACAGCCTAGGAGTGAACGGGAGAGATAACAGGTAGTTACTGATCCCCACTCACAAATACCAGATGACGAACATGTGGAAACCAGAATCAGGGCGATAAGTCGCAAACACCTATCTTAGAGAAAGTAAGGAAATATACATTAATAAAAGAAACCATAGAGCCTAATATTAGGGCCATTCTGACATTAAAGGTTAAGAATTGGCAGCATAGCTACTCAAACATAAGTTACCAAGACTAAGAGTACGATAATCACCGGGTACGAACGCTACGAGTGCACTAAACGAGACATGGGACGACCGCACTCCTAGGAGCTTGTGGGCCTGACAAACTATATGAAGTTAGTTGGGTAAGTAGTAATGTATCAGTATGGTACCCCATGCATGTAAACGAGTGGTGTAGGACCCAGGAGGTAATCAACTCTGTGTCTAAGTCAGCGAATGGAACCCTGACTAGGTGAACCATGTAATGACGAGAGAGATCTCAGTCAAACTAGCAAGGTTAGGAAAATCAAGGATAGCTTGATAATAAAGTGACATAAGGTCGCAACTCCACAGTGGAGGAGTTAAACATAAGTTTTGGGGATTTTAGTAAACGAGGAAACTAAGGCCAATTGAATGGTAATGGCAAATTGAACCCATGAATGAGAAACGGAATTGTGGTATTTAAGGAAGTTATCTTAGAGAAACCCTTGTGATAGTAGATGCTACCCAAAAAGGGGGCACAAAGAGAGTTATACCACGCGCTGAGGGCGCTGCGATGATGTCACGTTAAATAATAACAACCACATGCTCAAGCCATAAACGTTAGTATGTTAGTACCAATTAGGTTGAATAGAAAATGAATACCAAGCTAAAACCCACAGTCGTATTATATGTTTACAACAGACGAAGGGCTAAAGCGAGCATTACAAGAGATACTCTAAGCTGGAGATTAGATACTCCATGCAAACCGCAACGGCGGATAACCGTCCAATCGACTGGTACATGGTGCGCAACAAGCGAGCATTATAATAACTGTTAAATACAAAAGTACCAACACACGAGGGATACGAGTTTACACTAGCAAAAGCGGACCTACAAGGTACCCAAAGAACGAACTCATTCCAGAGGGAAATAACTTAGAGTCATGAGGCGCCAGTTGGTTGCGCATATCAGACTCATCTTGACATTTTAGAGATAACTACTGCAAGCACTAGGTGCTAGAGCATAGCTCGACAACCCTTTTACTGAAGGTTAGTTCGGTAGGGTGACATGAACTCATGGGAACATACCATGAGCATGTATAGAATTCAGGAGAGCTGAATAAAATGGCTAGTTGAAAAATAAGTGTGTGTGACTAACGATACCACACAGCCGAATAAATTACACCATTCCCATAATTATGGAAGACTGTGTAGAAAACACCGTCACATGGACTTGGAACGGACATGAAACTACTACCTAAAAGGGGTAAACTAACCATATAGTAGTTGGGCAGACTGCTTGCGGAGCGAGTGGGCCCATATTGCTTAGGTTTGACATACCTAGCAGGCTTGAGGAACACAAATGATGTGTTTACATCTTCCGATCAAACCGTATTTGAATATACATACACCTAAGCGAGGTAGGCGGTATAACCTGAGGGGCTAAAGCCCGACCCTATGGAAAAAGGGGTAATGAAATATGTAACACATTAGTGCACGAATAATCCCACTGGAATGGAACATCTTGAACTGATTACTTCACGATGATATATTCGTAGATTACGTGGGCGTAATCATTTTTAAGGGGGGTAGAGCGATTAAAATATACCGTACGTAGGAGTACGTAGCGCATGGTACACATGCAGTGAACACTATTATTGTACGTAGAGTACAAGTGTTACGATTGTGTTATGTTACTTGAGGTAATATTGTGATGTATTATGTGTATGAACATAAATATATTTTAGTTCGCATTAGTTATGGCGAATAGGAAAGGGAGAACATATAGAGTGTTCTTATCCTAATTCCGATTATTTATGCAAACGTTGCGAACATTAAACACATAAACGCCTAACTTGTTATCTCCGGTTGAGAGTTCAAGTAGGTCTATCTGGTAGCTTCGATGGGAGATGGCAAATAAAAGGAGTAGAAAGCTCCATATCATATGATTTGTGACTCGGTATGAAACCGAGTATTGGAATGCGATGAGTGAGTCGGCATGAGACCGATGTATAGCCTAGTGGGGTGAAACCTCTAGGAATTGTATGAATAATTATAAGTCGAGTGAACTTGGTACGTGGTTAGGATACATGACCCTATATACCGGTGATTAGGTTAATTACACTAGTTGACTTGTGTATCTATGGGATACGAGGTGGTAAATATCAAGAGGAAACGAGATTAGAAGTGAATAAACAATTGATTGATTGAATTTGACGTGGGAAGTTGAACTTGATCCTGGTCCGATCAAGGGAAACCGAACACAAATTGAGGTGAGAGATAGTTCAACACTGACGCTGACCACGTCGGGGTTGAATGATTCTCGAAACTTCCTACAAGTGGACACAGATATGAATGGAAATTGGAATTTAGGCGTCACTCAAAGAGCCGTGGACCGTGGAGTCCTTCGTCATTAGACCGGTGTGTCTGCGAGTGACATCACCCATAGAACCGTGGACCGCAGAGTCCTTTGTCGTTAGACCGGTGTGTCTGTGGGTGACTAAGGAAATAAGGTGACTGCCCGAGGAGCCGTGGACCGCAGTGTCCTTCGTTATGATCAAACCGGTGTGTCCGCGGGTAGTAGACGTTGGTTGGGTTGGGGATCGTCAAGTCCTGGTCTTTAAGACTGCTTCCCTGTGAGTTGTCAACGTTAACTATATGTGCACGCATACATGTGGAATGATGTGTGGGTATCCTCGCGAGATACTAACATGTAGATAGGGATGCGTGGAGTATCCCTTGCAAACACCTTTGAGTACTTTATGAGTTCTGCACCTTGTCTAGTGCTGTGTACTATGAGTTCTGCACCTTGTCTAGTGTTGTGTACTATGAGTTTGCACCTTGTCTAGTGCTGTGTACTATGAGTTTTGCACCTTGTCTAGTGCTGTGTACTATGAGTTTTGCACCTTGTCTAGTGCTGTGTACTATGAGTTTTGCACCTGGTTGGATATATAAATAGTACCGCTGAGTACTTTTGTGGATGAATCGGATGTGCACCTTGTTTAGTGCTATGAAACGAATGAGCTTATACCATGAGTTTGACTACTTGATATATGCTGTATGTATAGACTAGGTCTGAACCTAGTGGGAGTTACTCCCTAGCAATGGACTGTTTGGTTACTTAGTGGAACTTGATTCCTTAGGTGAACTGTAGAGGGTTAAGGACTTCGGGACGAAGCCTTTTTAAGGGGGGTAGACTGAAATACCCCTAACCTTTAAAATATAATTAAATGATCTATTAATGATCTAAAATGATTAATAAACATCTAATTACTATTGGGGAACAATCTAAAAGATCTCAACAAGGCAAAACACGCCTTAAGATCGGTAAAGCCAAAAATGTGCTTTAAGACACCATAAAGATTGTATGACCTCAAATAGGATCCAAAGTGGATTCCTAAGTATTATAATGAAGCAAGGAACACAATAAAACCGTTCTCAAGGAGAACTAAGCTCAGGAACACCCTGTGACACAAAAATGTGCGCTAAAACTCCTTAAAGCACGTTTTTGTGAGATTGCCTTTTAAATTGATTTTTAATGGGCTTAAAAATTATAATTATCCTTAAATATGATATTTTATCATATTGTATCATATTAGGAATTTAATTCCAGAAATTTACGAATTTTTACAAATTAATATTAAAATATTAATAAAACCCTAAAGTGGGGCCCGCATGAGTCAATATTGACCAAGTATGGTCAATGGTCAATTAAATGACCCATTTAACCCCTTGGAAATCGGCTGGCAAGAGGGAGGAGACAGCCTACAATCATTATGGGACAAACTATACCTAATACCAATTACTTTTGAAAATTAAGTTACTTTTTCAATTATTTCAAAACTTACCCATTCCTTCCTTCCTCCTTGTCCGATTCCAGCCCTGTCAACCGAGCTCTCTCCTTCCTTGAAGCTCTCAAGGCTTGTTCTTGAACATGGAAGGCAAACCTAGCTCCTAAGTCTTAAGGTAAGTGTTTTAAGGTCATTTTTAGCCCTTTTTCTTCATCTCTTCACTACCAACACTTAGATTTCGTGGCTCATCAATTCCTATGGCTTATTCTCAGTGTTCTAAGGTTAGAACAAGAGCTAAACTCGGTTGAGACCAGTAGAGGGACCAAGGTTGTTCAAATCTACATTTTAAGGTAAAAACATACCTTAAGGATCTCCACTCTTCATGCGGTTTTTCCTCTGATTTTTATGAGTTTATACACTCATAATCTTCATATTTACATGTTCATTCAGTTGGTTAGCCATTTGGAGCAAGGGTGACCAAGATCCAAGAGAAATACTCCCTTTTAAGGCATTTTTCCAAGGTAAAACCTAATAACAAGGTAGCATTTCGTGATCTAACTATTTACTATGTCAATATGGTGGATCTAACACCTTGTGGTGCGTTTGGTTCAGATCGAAACCACCTTGAACACTCCTTGCATTTTTAAGGTGATTTTTTCCTTAAATCTTACATTAATTATTCCTTATGGTTAAGCTCAAGCTTGGAGTGTAACCATATCTTGTTTGTGTGTATCAAACATGTCTAAATCAAGTGGTGAATTTTCCTACAAGTGACTGAGCCCATACAAGGAATAATCAAGGTATAAACACCTTAAACTTATGATTTTTGTAATTTCCAAGTATATATATATACATGGCCGAGAGTGAAACTTCAAATATAGGTCATATTGACCTAAAAATGGAAAAAAATGGCTAAGATAAATTAAGCTAGTCATTTAAGAGATTTAATTAACATAATGGTCAAATTATGACATTATGTGGAAAAATAATTAAATCAAAGTGAGGCCGAAAATATATGCAATATTTTGAGACATTTATTGTGTAATTCATTTTGCAAGTTCAAGGTTGTAATAAGGCCATGTCATTAGGCCATTTTAATTTAAGTTTATAAGCTTATTTAGTTTTATTTATGCTTATATAATTAAGTTGGGGCCAAATCGTAATTACTGGAAAATATAAAGCCGTGGGCTTAATTTAGAGGAGTTTAGGGTTTTTAAATGAATTTAATAAAAATTATAACATTTTATAAAGTTTTGGGTCAAAATTGTAAAAATAGAAAAGTATGGGGTATTGTTGGTAATTACCGAAAGTTTGAGTCCCAATTGGTATTAGAAGTCAAAGTTGACTATATAGGAGACTTTGACCAACTTTGGAGAATTTTAGAAATTAAAATACTACCTTATAATAAGATACTTATTAAATTGTAAAAGATTTATAAGACTTGGGGTGGTATTGTGATTTCCGAAAACTTGGGGGTACTAAAAGGAGTTTAGTACAAACCTTAGGTTATTAGGAATTTTTAGGAATTGATTTGGTTAAAATTGGAGTTAATATGAATTAAATAAGTATAATATAAGGTATTTCATAATATTGTTACAAATGGGTAACATATGTGGTAAAATCGAGATTTAGAGAGAAAGTATAAGGTTAGGAATAATGTTTATAACCTTTTGGTATAGTTTGGTGATTTTTGGAATTATATACAAGGTTTTATAAGGACATATGTATAATATATGATTTTAATGGAATTAGAAAACTATATGTTATAAAGAGGGGAAATTGGTGAATATAGAAAGTTAAGTGGTGGAAAAATAATTTAAATAGACCATGGGGTCTGTTCGGTTATTTTGAGAAAATATAACCATGGGTTATAAGTATATTAAGGAATAAGGATTATAATATAAGGTATATACTATAAGTGTAACAAGGAAATATAATTTGGGGTTGAGTTGTAAATTATGGAATTAATTAATACCGAGAGTTTTAAGGGCTGTTTGGTATTTATTAACAATAATAACATATAAATTATGTGGAGGATTTAGTAAATAATTAAGGAACATAGGTGCTGTTGGAAATATTAATATTTTTGAATGAACTTTATAATATGGTTTTAATGTTATAAGAATTATAACATTTGTAATATAAGAGGTATTCATTAAAAAGGATGAATATATTATAAGAATTGCCATATAAGAAATAGTCCCATAAATACATACACATAAATAAATATGTGTTGTGGTGGAAAATATAATATGGTTTAATGACCATATATTTTCATAATTAAAATGACATATAAAAGGAAAAGAATTACAAACATTGGATATGGAATGTTAGGACTGTACATGTGATAATAAGGATTGATAATGCAAAGTATTGTTTACCACATTGAATTTGGGAAAAAGGAAAAAAAAAGAGAGGGAAACAAACCTTAGAAAAATAAATACTAAGGTGTGAAATGTATGGTGTATGACAAGAATCATACATACAATATAGAAACAAGCTATATGATGTACAAACATACATTAGGTTACATGCGATAACAAAAGCTCAACTATAAGTATATTAAATACGAGACAAGACTACGCTTGTAATATAACACTTTTCCAATCTCGAGTTAAACCTAAAACCCGACAAACATTGTCAGTTAATAACGGGGTTAACCGGGAGGTATTAGTGACGGTACGGGGTACCGTAGAATTTTGTGTTTATACAGTATGCTAATCAGTAGCATTATGTATTGTATAGACTGTTAGAGACGACACAGGAGCATAGGATCTTGCTGATTCATACTCCACCGTAATACTCTCAGGGTGAACGGTATGTTATTTATGTGGCTTGATTGTCTCTGAGGATTTCCCTCAGTTCAGACATTGTGTGAAAATCTGTGATAAGATTGAATGTCTGCTTGTGTGAATTAATATGCTTGAGTTGTGTATTAATGCTGCCTTATTATTACTGTTGTGCGATAACAGTACCGTTCGTATATATGAACATATTATAAAACGAACTAGCGACAATGATGCTATCTTATATGTGTAATATAAGGAACGTAAGTAAAACGTTATAGCATTAGGATAATAAGATATATAAAATATCTGAGACTTATATACGGAGCATTGGCCTCTTTAACGCCGCTCTCGTATCTAGCACTGGATCCCGAGTCGACATACTCAGGATTGGACTACGACCTTGGTCTACTGTGTTAGAAAAAAAAAGAATAGTAAAGCGATGCGATGGTATAGATAAGTTTATCAAGGATGTGGCTCTTGCTGTGAACTGTGATCCATTAACGATACTAGGACACCGTGTGGTAGCCGTAAGTATCTGGATAATTTCCAACGAACGAACAGATTGTTCGTAGGACGGAGACTCTACCGCTGGAGTGGTTATTGCCGTGGGTGACCCGCCATAAGAGATGGGTAACTTAGAGACACGTCGTTCTAACGAGACGTTGTCATTAGACATGATTGAACAATTACGAACGACTATATTAACTCGTACATTAGGCGAACATTATTTGGGCTTGCATGCCAAAGACGAGAGTTCATACTCGTTTATAATTCTCGTTACTTCACCTTGTTGTTCAATGGTTGTGCTTTGTGGTTATGTGTGGTATGTTGGTGGATTTGTTTGAACAAGCCATTGTGCTCATATTGTGTGTTGTGAACTGGTTGTGTCGAGTCACCGTACTCATGTGTGGTTGTGGTTGGGTGTCTGGTCGAGTGAGTCGCTGAACTCAATTATGAATTATTAAGTGTTTGTTGAAATGGAGTCTCTGTACTCATATAAGCGCTGTAAACGCTTTCAGTGGTTTATTACGATGCGATGTGTGAAGCCGGGGGCTTGTTTGTTATTTGAGATTACTGCAATATATATTGTTGCTTTACAGTTTCAACATTGAACTATTTGTATGGAAATGAATTGCATACTCTCGACCAAATAACTGAATGGTCCGAGGGTGCATGACAGTCAGGTAATAACATACTCAGCAGGGGCTGATTCCATACCACAAACTACCATTTTTGCAGGTATGCAACTTCCGGTGTCGGCAAAGAGAGTGACGCGCTGGGTAGTTTGATTACAGTTATTTAAACATGCACTGTTGCATTTTAATACGAACCTAGAAACATGTATAGGTTTTGGATACGTAGAAAGCTCACTGTGAATGTATTTTATATTGGTTTTAGGAGTTTAGATCTATCTCTTGTTGTCATGCGAGAAAATGTTTCTATTAAGAGCTTATCAGGAGGCACGTTATTACTCGTATGGGCGAGCAAGAACGGTGACCAGTAGTCAATTGTTGAGATTACCGCTGCGATTATATTGTTAAGTAAGATGATTAGGAGCCGAATAGAGTAGGGGTGTTACAGTTGAGGTGAGGAATCCCGGTAGTTTACGAACTACTTGGTTGCGCATTTGCGATCACTGAGGGGTACCCGATCAGGTTCCGCTCTAGGTATTTACCCAACGAGCCCTATTTGGATCTTGGGTCAGGTGGCTACGACCTTTATATGGACGCCTTACGAGGCAAAGTGAATAGTCAGGGGCCTCCGGACCTCTGGCGAAATGATCACCATTGTGTGTACGGGAGGACTATTGTCCATTGGTGAGGTTATCGGGTTGTCCCAATATGACGCCCAACTGGTAATCAATTGGATGGGGCCTTGAAGGCCAAGGTAAATTAGTTAAGGAAGACATTCTCTACTGCGATTACACAGTACTATAATTTGATACGCTCGTTTATACAACTGTTGTCGGTGATGTTTAATGGATGTTTGGATTGGATGAATGGTTATATATGTAATGATTGTTTGAATTGGATGGATGGTTATGTATTTATGCATGTATATTACAGTATTGATTATATCTGTAAAATGGTAAAGCATGAAACCAATCTACTAATAAGATGGTTAAAATGACTAAGTGACCAATAGGGTCCAGGCCCGGCATACTCAGCGTTTATCGCTGAGACTACACTCATTGTGCAGGTTGTTGATTATCGCCGAAGCCGAAGTGCGGGATCAGGGTAGTTAGAGTTTACTTTAATTACTGCACATGGAGTTTATTTGTATAACAATATCAGTCTATGGTTTATATTATGGTACGGTTATGTATATTCGGGATTGGGTAGACGCTCACTTGTCGACATTTATGGTTTATGAACTTAGTATGATGTATAGGAGTTATCTCGTTATCACAGCGGTTAGCAGTTTGTTTATGTTGGTTGTGGATATAGTTTGGCTTCGTTACTCGCATGGGCGAGTAATGGCCAGTGACACCCGAGTGAGTATTGTTATTGTTATTTATCTTCCGTTGTAAGACGTTTTATTTATTGCTACGTGAGGGATTATTACGTGTTTATGGAGAGGGATGTTACACAAGAAGTATTGGTATAGGACAGGAACACATCGATGATCCAGATTTAAGATCAGATGTGGATGAGACAGAGGAGTAGGAGGCTCCGAATCCAGTAGCTTCAGAAACCAGTGAAGAATTACCCAGGACCGCAGAATCTCTGGAAACTGAGAATACCCAGTGAACAGAAGAAGATGTCACCCTAAGGAGATCCACCAGGGAGAGAAGCCATCCAAGGTACTTGGAAGACTACATTGTAGGCCAAACTTCAGCAACAGGAAAAGATAAGTTGAATTCTGATCCTTTCTCACAGATTTTACGTGATAGAATTATTAAAGCTAAATCTATGAATTGCATGAAAGATGAAGATTCTGTTTGCTGTGCCAATTATGTATTGTTAAATGAAAATGAGACCATAGCTTCTTCCAAGTTGTTTATGCCAAAATCAGATTGCAATCTATATGATATTTCTGATAAATCCATAATTTATGCTTGCCTGAACACTAGTCTGTATAAAGAGCCTGAACCAATTTGGTACACTGATGTTGTCAAAGATCCTAGGTGGGTATGGGCGATGGATGAGGAGTTTGATGCCCTAGAAAGAAATAGAACTTGGGATATAGTTGACTTGCCATTAGGAAAGAAAGCTGGGAAATACAAATGGGTCTATAGGTTTAAATATAATGCGGATGGAACTCTAGAGAGGAATAAGGCTAGATTGGTTGTAAAGGGTTTCACACAGAAATATGGCATATATTATCTTGAAACTTTCTCTTCTGTGGTGAAGTTTACCACCATCAAAACCTTAGTGGCCGTTGCAGCCAAGAGAAACTGGAAAATTGCACAACTAGATGTGAATATTGCGTTTCTGCATGGTGACCTTCTTGAGGATGTTTATATGGAAATTCCAGAGGGACATGAGTTGAGAGGTTCTGGCAAGGTATGTAAGCTGAGAAAGTCATTGTATGGATTGAAACAGGCTTCTAGGCAATGGCATCAAAAGCTAAGTGATTTCCTTAAGAGTCTAGGATTCAAACAGTCAATGAATGATTACTCTTTATTTGTCAAGGTTGCTGATCACAAGTTCTGTTTTTTAGTTGTGTATGTTGATGATGTGCTAATCACTGGTGATGATATTGAGCTGATAGAAGCTATAAAAACTAGTCTGGATCAAAAGTTTAAGATAAAGGATTTAGGTGATTTAAATCATTTTTTGGGAATGCAATTTCTGCACACTATTGATGGAATTGTTCTAGTACAGAAGACCTACTGTGATGACTTGATAAGAGAATTTGACTGTTCACGTAGTAAGCCTGCAGTTGCGCCCTTAGATATGAATGTCAAATTAAGAAGGAATGAAGGAAAACCTTTAAATAAACCTACTGAATACAGGAGGTTGATTGGAAGAATGAGTTTTCTGTCGCATAGTCGGCCTGATTTGAGTTTTGCTTTACAAGTTTTGAGTCAGTTTTTGGATTCTCCCACAGACTTGCACTTTAAGGCAGCTCTTCATACTTTGAGTTATATCAAAGGAACTTCTGGTTATGGCCTTTTATTTAATAGAAAACAGGATTTTAATCTGATTGCTTACTGTGATGCTGATTGGGCTGGGTGTCCTAACACTAGACGTTCAATTAGTGGTTATTTTGTATGCTTAGGTGGAAGTCCTTTATCTTGGAAGTCTAAGAAACAGACCACTGTTGCTTTGTCTTCTGCAGAGTCTGAGTATCGGGGTATGAGGCAAGTTACTGCAGAGTTAAGCGGGCTGACTAGATTACTGGATGAGTTTGGAGTTAGCAGCATTACACCTGTTCCAGTCAGATCAAATAGTCAAGCAACAATTCATATTGCCAAGAATCCTATACTACATGAGAGGACGAAGCATGTTGAATTAGATGTCCACTTTGTCAGAGAAAAGCTTCGAGATGGGTTGATTTTCGTCGAGTTTGTTGCCTCTAAAGATCAACTTGCAGACCTACTGACTAAAACGCTTCCAGGAAGGCATTATCCTTTGTTGTTGAAGAAGATGGGTCTATAGAGTTGGGGTAAAAGCTTAAGTAGTTCTTGTTTTTCAAATCATGCAAGCTGTTAGCATACTTTATGACTCCTATTTCTCTCTGTAGCCCTTTCTAAGTTATGTTGAGCTCTGTTCGTATTAATTAGTGACCGTTAGTTAGAATAGTATAAGTAGGGGTTAGTTATTAATCATAGTAGTTAAGTGAGTAGTTCTGTATCTGGGTGTTAAGTGTCTGTAAGACTTTGGGAGAACGTTTTTCTCTCCCCCGTTTTCGTAAGACAGAGCTGTGTTTCTTTTCTTCTTGTCTGAGTTTCGATCTTCTTCTCCTTCTCTGGGTCTTGATTAAGATTGTGGGTAGAAAATTTATCAGTGTCCCCCTCTCACTGCAGCCGACCCAACACCAATTCATCGTAATTGAAAACCCTTAGGTGGCCTGAGAGTTACCCCAACTACTGCAAAATCCTTATCCTGGCAAGCACTTAACTCGGTCATCAACAAAACGCCTCTAGTATGCCAACTACGCTAGATAAAGGAGTTTCAATTATCATGTGAACATGTGTGGACTGTAATAGTAGTGTGGACCATGGACCGCACATTATCACAATTCCAATTTAGCTTTTTATAATTTAGTGGATTTCGGTCCATAAATGCAGAAGTAATCATAATGCTTGTTGAATCATGACATCTAAGACCCCACAAAACTATCCATGTTGTAAAGGCAGAAAAAGCCACTTGTTTCAATAGAAGCCAGCGGCGTGGTGGAAACCCATAAATCAGAAGGAGTGTTGCATCGCTGTTCAGTACAACCCCTTTTCGGTGTTGACTTCCGGCCCTACCCAGCCAATTCATCAAGTAGTGAATCCCATCACCAATCTCTATCCTATCCTCCTGAATGGCCCCAGGTGGCCACGAGGAACATAGAGAAACAGGTACCACCAGGGGTAACTGTACCATCCATCTCATTAGAGAGATGCACTCCCTCTTCCTCTCTGACATATTCAAGGATGAGGAGGTGACAGATGGGACCATTCTTGAATGATGAGTCAGCGCCAAAGCAAATGGAGGTTTGTCAAAAGCTTGAAGTTGTGTAGAGATTACCTTCTCATTCTGTATGTATAGAGTAGCAATGCCACTACAAGAAAACCGTAGTATCACAGACGGAATATTCTATAGGTAAAAGTTACATTTCCGTATGTAATGACAATCACAGACAGAAAATTCTGTAGGAACTTTCCGTCTGTAATAAACAGGTCGGTAATAATATTCCGTTTGTGCAAACACACTCTGTCGGTGATATTATTAACTTTTACCGACAAAAATTTCCGTCTTCGAAAATTATTATCACCTACGGAATATTCCATCTCAGAAAATTGTTATCACCCACGGACATTTTCGTCTCATAAAATGATTATCACCTACAGAATATTCCGTCTCATAAAACTGTTATCACCTACGGACATTTCCGTCTCAGAAAATAATTATCACCTACGGAAAATTCCATCTGAGGTAAAGTTATCACCAACGGAATGTTCCGTCTCTGATATGTTATCACCTACCAAAATTCTGTGTTTCGGATATTATTACCTACGGAATGTTTCACCTCAGATAATGTTATTACCTCCGAAATCTTTCATCTCATAAGTTATCACCTACGAAATGTTTTGTACCTAATAATTTCACAAACAAAACACATATAACCTGAATAATATATACTACAAGAAAAGCGTTGTTTAAGTGGAAAAAAGTATCACTGACAGAATATTCTGTTGTAAATAGAAATGAAAGTTTGACCAACTGATCATAAAACAGCATCCTAAACAAGGCTAGATAACTGAACAAAAATGCAAGTTAAAATCGATCATGACAGTAGTAATATAAAAGAAAACATCTAGGGAAAAATTCAATTTAAATTGAGATAAAAGTTCCACACACATTACAGTTTATTTTTTCAAGTTTTTATATCGAACAGAGAGGTGAAATCAGAACATACTTAGAGCAAATTTGACAATCTAATTAATCGCAGTAGCATTGTTAAATGATCCAATTAAGACATTTTGATCATGACAAACATGCTACTCTAACATAGTAGAAGACTCTAAGTTATTCTATATCAGCTCATAAGTGCAAGAGCATAGCGTTCCAACGTGAAATGCTTAAACATCTACAAAGCGGGTGGATTAAGCAGTCAAAACATAAGCAAACAATAATCATTACTTGGAGACTATAAACTGCTGAAAAGTTTTACTTATATTAAGGAAATAAGAAATTGAAGCAAATAGAGCGTACAATTATACCGTATTCTTAGCCCAATAAAAAATCATGACTCAAAAGCCTTACTCATACCAAGCAAGAAACAAGACTAAAAAGCCTTTGTAGACACCAAAAATTCTCACCCCATAAAGTAAAATTTAGAAAAATAAATAAAATAAAAGGGTTGTCGTCTTTCTTTTTGAAACTTATTCAAGACATACCAAAACGAAATGGTCACTTCGTGACAAATTTTTTTATATATCAATTTTCAAGACACTGATGTCAAAACTGTCCCTTATCGGTTATTTTACCACTTTATTTCGATTTATCTCACGTTAGTCAGTTCCGTTTTATTCGCTCATTTTATTTGCCTATTCGATTTCTCTTGGTTCATGCTATTTCGTTACTTGTGTATCTTATCTCATTTCATTTGATTGATACTTTTCTTGTATTTTCTTTATTAGTACTCGTTTTTATTTTTGTCTTTATCATTATTACTTTTAGAATCATTTTCATCATTTTATGTATATATTTCATTATGTCACCAATTCAATTTAACTCACTCTCACTCTCATCTCATTTTATTTTGTTACTTCTTTTTCAATCTTATTTACCGATATTCGTGCATAGTTGACTCAGTTTCCATTTTTAAGGTATTCACTTGTATATTTACTTTCGTCGTACTAGTACTATTTTGTTATTTTATGTACATGTTATTAGCACTTTATATTTGCTACTTTTAATATTACTTTGTTTATTGTATCTCATTTGCTACTAACATGCATCTAATTCAATTTCCATTTTATTACATTTGTTTATATTTACGCAATCGTCGTACTAGTATTATTTCATTTTCATGTTATGTTATTTCGGTTGATTTCATATTTTATTATGTTTTGTATTTTATTATTTACATTCCATAATTTCATGACTCGTAGGAAGAAAACAATTCATTTATTGGATTAAACTCTTTCGTTTTACTGTATATTTCCATTTAGCACAATAGCGTTTTTTTAGAGACGTCTCCCAGTTCGAGTTCGAACTTTAGTTTTATTTCTTGTGTGTACATACTAAATTCTGTCGTAGTATAGCTGGTTAGTATGTTCATTGAGGAGCTAATAGGTTGTGGGTTCAAACCATGACTAGAACACGGGAGTGTTTGATTATTTTCACTCAGCTTGTTTGAAGCCTAATTTTTAATTCCCTTGTCAATGTACTGAGTGTTGTCATAGTGCAGTCGGTTAAAGTGTAATAGGTAACCTGTAGGTCCTGGTATGAGACTCAGTTAGAGCAACCCCTTTCCCACTTTTTTTCCCCCTTTATCTCTTTTCTTTTCGGTCCACCATGCCTGAGTTGGATCACATGCCAATCCACTTCATTAGTCCATATCAGAATAAGGCCCATGCCCACCTCTGAAATACCCTAATTGCTACATGTTGTCTACCCCCACTCCCTATTTAAAAATATAATAAGAAACTTCACTGTTCATGAAGAAGAGCCAGCCGACACCAATCCCTAGACCATCGATCTCTCAACCTCTGTTCTTCTTCCTCAAAAAAAAAAGAGGCCAGACACCACCAACACGACTATTTTCCCATCTTCCTCCTCGGGCATCGTCACTCTCTCACACAAAAATGAACGAAAACCTACTGCCTCCCATCTTCTTCATTCACTTCATAGCCACCTATCTTTAGTCTTTCTCACGTCGGCAAACTTGCAACCCAAAACTGGCAAACAAAGAGCGTACCGTTCCACCTCTACTCATTCTCTGCACGTTGGCGATTTCCCTAACCCACTGGCGAACAAGGAGCATACAAGCTCCACCATCTTCTTCCCCTTCAAACTGACGAACGAAGAATATACACGCTACTGTCTCTCATTCTCTTCACTTGCGACATGCTCCACCCCAACCTTCTCAATCCGCCACCGCCAATCGATTCCACCACCACCTCGACCAGCTATCTCCATCGACCTTTCCTTGCAGCTGCTTTCTTTCCCGATTTTCATCTAAAAAAAAAAACTTAACCGAGCTCAGTGCTAATTCTGCGCCAGAAGATCCCATTCTCAAAAACGAGTGAGTAAAAAAAACTCAGAATCCAAGGCCAAGCACCGCCCTCGTTCACAATACTAGCACAAAAACATATTCGGTTGCGTGCACTGGAGTTTCGTCTATCTCTTGTCCTGTTTTGACGCGTTCCTTCGAGATTTGGGCAAGGCAAGTTCCACCTCAGTTTTCAAAATAAAAAAGGTGAGTTGTTCCCATCCCTGAACGATGTCGTGGTAGGCATCTACAATAATGTATTTCTGTTTCTTAAGTTCCTCTTCTCATCATATTTTGACCTAACCGATAACCTCTGTTTGCTTGTTTCTTGTTAGTATTTTTTTTTCTTTTCTTTTTCGTCTCATTGCAGGAAATCCTCAGTCTCTTCATTCGGTAATTGATCTAAACTTATCTTGCTTCGGTTATGCCATTCGATCTCCTCGTCCTGGATGTGTAGACATGATGTAACAATCTGGTTTCATTTGGAGCATATGAATTCCTCGCATCAGTTTTATCAAAATAATTTTTTAGGGTTTGTTATTTAGATTTGGTCAGTTCTTGAAGAAAAAGCAGAGTGTATAATATTCGATTCGGATGCTTTGATGGTATAATTCGTTGTTTTGATTGTTCTTTTAATTTATTCATTGACTTCTGGAGGATTAATCTGTAATTTAGCTCCATAATTTGATTCTGTATAAATCGTTTCGTAGGATCATCTTTGCCACGAGTCAAAATAAAACGAATAAGAACAATATGTTATGAGGGCTTTAAATCATATTTGGGAAAGAGTAGCTTAGTACCCTCGTTTATATCGTAGTTTTAGTCAGTTGTTTCGGTTAATCAAGGTGAACGATGGATGAAAGCTCACCCCTTCTATTTAATTGAGCTTAGTTCGACACACCAATTTGTAATACATGCCGGTCTTCTTGAACGAATGGGCAATATGTGATAATATTCGGCCTTGAAACTCAAATTATACCTTGTGTTGCTTCCCCGTGATCATCTTCCATATTATCATATCTTATTTTACTTGTTTACATTGTACTTTTTTTTAAGCATGCTTCATGTAATGGACTTTTAGCATGTTAATTGTTGGGCCAGCCCAATATTGAGGCCCAAGACACAGGAAGCCATAGTTAGCCCATAGGTCACCCCATTTTAGAAAAGGTTTAGGTTTGGGTATCCTCAATGCATATGGGTCCTAGACATGGTCTATGTGAGGAATACCCGTTTTCCTTAAAACTTTCTGTAACACCCCATCCAAAGCCTAACGTGGTTATCGCAATCTGAACACTTAATCGAATACGTCGCAGCGGAGATAATAAGCACCTGGACCTTGCCACGGTCTGATCGATAGAATATACCGGCTTAATTACTTACAATACTTATCCAAAAACACTTATCCAACTTAAACATCAACATTCATAATACCACAACCAACCGAGTACTAGTATCACAAACATAATCTCAGACTTTCATCAGTTTAATATAAACAGTCGGGTGCACAGGCGCAACCCGAATTTAAAATAAATGTCCCAACCTAAGTCTAACCGCTCCTACTCTCGTAGTGCGTCCTCATGGGCCTCTTACCTGCAAGTGTAAAAATAGCCCCCGAGGGGGTCAGCACGAATGCTGGTACACCCTCTCATGGCCCCCAAGCTAACGGGGCTACGACGACTAATTGTCGATAGCATGGAAATTGATTACATACACAAGCATAATATGAAGTGCAATAACAATAACCACAGATGAACATGTATAGTTCACAAACAATGAACGACTCAAGCGTTCCCTTATCAAGTGGGTTAGTAACCCCCTCCTTAATCCTCATTTCCTTAATCTCAATTCCTTACCTTACCTTAATCTTAATCTCAATCTCAATCTTAACCTCAGTATACAAACCTTTCCTGGAAGGGATTGGTTGTAGCTTAATTCGAACCTGGGATTTAGGTGATCCCACCGCACCATCTTAATGCCACCTACTCTGGACGGGAGTCCAGCGTAGCTGAGCCGCAACCGGCCCTAGGCTACAAGTCCGAAGACAAGTCCTTAAGCGGAGGGCGGATCTGATTCAGATACCGTCCCCCTTTTTCCTTAGCATGCATGACCGGAGATCGGTCCCGGGTTTCCTCACTCAAGTTCCAGTTAGTAGACATCTTAAACACCATGTGCTAGCTAGCCTTAACGGGCATTAACCAACAACCATCAAACTTAACTCTTATTCTTAACTCAGTAAGTACTAAACTTGGTTAGTAACAATCTAAAGTCTCGCGGGTTAGTGTAAATATAACACAATCACAGTGAGAACAATATAACCGGTTGCATGCTTTATCTTGTTTTAGTCATAGCAAATAAACAGATAGCACACAAGCCGAGGGACACCTCGTTAGCAAGCAGGTCACAAGAAGGATTTACCGTTCACCGTCGATCGTTGTTTGTTTAACCTTCTTCGGGGTCCCAATTCACAAACCTAAAACATTCATTCATTTTTAGGTTATTAGTTATTTGCACCTTACTTAACTCACTTAGTCCCTAAGGACTTCCATTCAATAACCTCTCAAGTCTTTATCACTTAGCTTACAATCTTAACTTTAAACATTAAAGCTTAAACTTAATCTTAACTTAATTCCTTAAGTTCTTAGGGTCCTAGTCATTACTACCCTACTATGGAATACCCTAATACCAATTAACACCCTCAGAAATTAAAATTTTTTTTTTTTTGTTTTTAGGCTCGACCGGACTTACCGACCGGACTTGCCAAGTCCGGTCCATTCCAGTAACCTTTACCGTTTGAAAATTCTACCCCGACCGGACTTACAAGTCCGGTCCTATGTCCGGTCGATTCCAGAGACTTATTACCGTACAAAATTTTAAGCCCGACCGGACTTGACAAGTCCGGTCCATGTCCGGTCTATTCCAGAAACTAATTCCCTCACAAAACACAAGCCCGACCGGACTTGTAAGTCCGGTCCCCAAGTCCGGTCGATTCCAGAAACATTTTCCGGTAGTGTAACAGAGCCCGACCGACCTTGCAAGTCCGGTCCTAAGGTCGGTCGGCTCCAGAAACTTGTTTCTAAATTCTTTTTCAACTCCAAACTTCTCCTCATATATTCTAATATGTTATAACCTCATTTGGGCACCTCAAATACACCTTAAGCCCTCCTTTAAATACCTTAAATCATCACCAAGATCCACCTTAGTCATTATGCATTTTCCTTGTAATAATGCTAACACTTGTAATGTTTTCCTCTAGGTTTCTAGGTGGTGGTTCATACCTAATGTAACCATGCCAAATGTTTTCTTCACCACTATAACATCATCTCCCAAGCATCTTTCACTATCTAAAACTCTTTCAAGCATTTACTTAAAGTTCCTTAACGAGTTTAAACTTCCATCATCATCACATTATTTCCCTCCTAGTTGTGCACCAACATTTGCCTAAGTCCTAAACACTCGAATACATTCTCTTGATTCCTAAATCTTCCATGGTGATACCTAAGTCATCATAAGTCATTAAAACACCTTAACTTCACCCTTTTTCATCAAGACAACCCATAGAACATTCCTAGTACTTCCTTAGTCATTAAATTCCCTTAGAATATCTTAAACACTTAAACTCTCCTTTAAATTTTGCCATGGGTTCTCTAGTATATAGTACCTCCTAACACATGGTTTTTCTCCAACAAACAACCAACATCACCCAAATTCTCACCACAACAACTTAACACCCAATTTACACCAAAACCACACCACATCATCATATAGTGCTTAAACTTAAAATGCTTGGCACTTAGGCCCTTAAATGACAATAATCTTAACCACTGAATTTCCACATATATTTGCCTTCAACCTGCGAATACACTCAACAAGGCTCTCATTGAAATAAAATGCTTCTTGTACTTCACCTTTATATTCTTCAACTATCTCTTTTCTCATTTGCTCCTTAGTCACAAGTTCACAAGTATAGTCATTGTTTCTCCTAGGTTTTATAGCACCTTCCCAATATAAACTCTACACTAAACTCATCATATACCCACATCTCATTCCCTTAAACAACAAAACACCTTAAGGTAAGATTTACCTTGTTTTCTCACAAGCTTAAAAGCTTTTCTCCTTAGGTTTTCTTTGTTCAATCTCGGTCACCAATGTGATTCTCCTTGCCAATGTTCTAACCAATATCCAATGACTCCAATGAGTACTAGATAACACATTAACCCTAAGGAACAAACCCTAGGTTAAAAATATGCTTTAAGGTATTAATGTGATTATTTTACCTTGGTTTTCTCAAGACAACTTGGGTATGAAGCAAGAAGGACTTCCTCTCTCCTTTGAAGAGTAGAAACAAGCTAGAACAAGGCATAAACATGGGGTTCCATGAGTATATATTTTCGGACATGTGAAGAAAATGGTGGAAACCTAGATTTTCTTACACTTTCTTTACCTTAAGAGAATGGAGATGCCAATGGAGTCTCCAAACTTGAATTTCCTCCTATAATGGTGGTTTGACTTGGCACCAAAATGAAGCTCTTGAAGTTTTGAAAAGATAGAAAGGAGGAGCTTGAGCTAACTAAGAAGAATATGTATTTTGTTTTGGATTTGGAGCTTAAATGAGCAAGTTGTGTGCAAGAGAAGGTGGAGCTTTCATGGAGTTGAGCTCTACGTGAATGGAGAAGAGAAAGAGAGCAAGAAACCGTGTGAACAAGGGAGAATGAAGAAGTGAGGAGAGAGGTAAGTAAATGTGATATTTATCTTAAAAGGTGAATAGTGTTTTTACTTTATAACTTACTTATTTTTGCTTTCTCTTTACTTAGCTAGATAAGTGTGGTGAGTCACACTTAAAAAAACGGCCCCCTTTAATGAATGAGGGTAATTAAGTCTTTGTTGACCAATGTCTCACTTATATAGACTTATGTTATAAACTAGCTTAATTAATTCACTATTCATCAAAAACAAGGCACATTGTTGTGAAATTTTTGATTTCCCATTGATATAGACCTCGAAATGTGATACTATATAGTACACATATTAATTAAAGAGTAATGATGGACATTTAGCCATTCAAAACTCATTTACAAGACAATTTTTCAAAAACGTGCTTTAAGACTCCTTAAAGCACATTTTGTGTTTTAACTTGTTTTCAAGCTTGGTTTTCTTTGGTAATTGACTTAAAATGACCATTAGGATATTACTAAGGTCTTAGAACAATATTTGGGTACTCTCCCAAGTCTCTCCAAGCTTAGAGCACGTTTTTGTCAAAACTGCTCTTTTGGTGTTTCCTTATATTTTCTTTGATTAGAAATGTTTCTTGATGTTTCTAAGGCATTATTTAGCCTCCTTATATCTTAGTTTATCATTTAAACACCATATCTAAGTTTGGGGTATTTCACTTTCCAAATCATCCCTTGATGTCAGAATAAAATTCACAATCAATTTTGACCAAAAAGAAATTCACAATCAATTATTCAATTCCAAAAAAATTCAAAAATCCAAAAAATCAAATCTTCAAAATATGTCAAAAATCAAATCCATAAAATGAGTCTCAAATCAGCCCAATAACAACCCATTTCTTAGCCCATTTTTGTGGCCCATTTCTGATTTGGTCCAATGCATATTTCCTTTAAAAAGTCCATAAACCCAATCAGACCAAAAGCCCAAACTGGACCCAATTCAACTCACATCAAAAAGCCCACTTTAACCTGACCCACTTCGGCTCAGCCCATTTTGACCAGGCCCAACTTCATAAAACTCGGCCCATCAAACCCATTTTGGGCCCAAACCCATTTTGGACCCGAGCCCAATTCGGGCCCAAACACATTTTGGACCAAAACTCATTCTAGACCCATACCCATTTAGGCCCAATTTGGCCCAATTCAACCCAAAAGCCCAACCAAGGCTCAATACGGCCCAATTCAACCCAAAAGCCCAACCAAGGCCCAATTCGGCCCAATTCAACCCAAAGGCCCAATCCGGCCCAAACCTTGACCAGGGCCCAATGCGGTCCAACTTTGACCTGGTCCAACTTTGACCTTGATCCGAACTTTGACTTGGTCCAACTTTAACCAATCAGAACTTTGACCTTGACCCAACTTTGACCCGGCCCAACTTTGACCTTAACCCGAACTTTGACCTTGACCCAAACTTTGACCAACCAAACTTTGACCAACTCAAATTTTGTCCTGACCTGTTTTCCAACCCCCCCAACTTTAACTCAAATCCTGATTCAATTCAATTCCAAACTCATTCAAAATCCATATTCAATTCAATTCCAAATTCATCTCAATTCAAATTCAATTCAATTCCAAACTCATCCAAATCTAAATTCAATTTAGTTCCAAACTCATTCAGAATATAAATTCAATTCTATTCCAAATTCATCTCAATTCAAATTCATTCTCAATTCCAATTGATTCAAACTTCATCCAATTTTAACTTAATTCAAAAATTCATTCACTTCGAAAACCCATTTCAAATTCCGATTCAATAAATTCATTTCGATCCCAAATAGTTCCCAACTTCATGGACTCAAATCATCCCTCAAAATCCCGTTACCCCCACACATTCGAGTGTCTCACAGACTTTGTTATTCCAATGATTCGAATGTCTCACAGACCTGAGCATCTCACAGACCCGAGCGTCTCATAGATCCGAGCGTCTCATAGACTTCGACATCTCAAGGTTTCAAACGTCTCACAGACCCGAGCGTCTCATAGACTAGCACCCCAAACCCTAAAACTTCTCAAAACTCCTAACTCCTTTAAATCTCAAACCCCTCAAAACCCTTTAAAACCCCAAAATTCCTAAAACCCATAAATTCGTGAACTACGTAAGGTCTGATCTCAACCGGGAGTTGAGTACGTAGGCAGCCCATCTAGGGTGGCTCTCATATCTCTCAAATGCTCAAACCTTATTCGTGTCCTACAAACTTCAAACCATTAGACTCCAAGCTTTGTCTATTCACTTAACCTCAGACTTTTCTCCTAATCTTTCATTCTATACTCATTCGAATTCATCAATTCTTCTTCTTGGCGCTAGCTTGGCAGAAAAGCTCGCCTCATCCACTCGTTTTCTCTCCTCCTGTCCTAATCCTATCCTTGGCTGTAAATGAATCTCTCTAAATAGGGTTGGAAAGATGGCAATCTCGACAATTGGAGACCGAGGTTTCCTCGGGCACCAATCCGAAGTCGTGGTCGTTGCCACTTCTAAGGGGTGTAACCCAGTGCGAACCCACAATAGAATCTCTACAAACGACCAGATAAGTCCTATCCATAGGCAATAATTTCAGAGTCAACCAACGGTTTCTTAGAACCCCCTTCCCTTTTCTTCCTAGTTCCTTAGGTCAA
Source organism: Limonium bicolor (assembly GCA_023374045.1). Lineage (NCBI taxonomy): Eukaryota > Viridiplantae > Streptophyta > Magnoliopsida > Caryophyllales > Plumbaginaceae > Limonium > Limonium bicolor. The sequence goes on along the minus strand of CM041776.1, from coordinate 142,606,362 downwards.
ACTAGATGGCGACTCTAGTCAATTTCCGCCCTTAAGGCATAAGTCCCCGTGGAGCCCATCGAGAGCGGGTGTAGTGCTCACTAGCGCTCCCCTTTATGCTTTCTGGGAAAGACAAACGATATAGTAGGTATTTGAGGGATGCCAGAATAACGGGTTTTCACCCTCCATAGAATGGCGACTCTGCTGGGAAAACTTGAGTAAGTTTTTCTCAAACTCAAGGAAGACTGAACTCCATTCAAAATTGTCAGGATTCCCCAACTTCTTTCAAAACTTCCAAGAGATTCATTCTAAAGCCGCTAGGACTACTCTACTCCACACTTAGAGTATGCACTAAGAGGATAGTTAGGATGAGAGTTCATAGTTCGAGATTGGCCTTGAGTGCCATATATGTGCTTTACCATTTGCATGCTTCACTTTTGTGTGTCTATTGTTGTGTGTTTACTGTCTTATGTTTACTGCTCTTCATTCATGACATAATATTTATTGCTTTTGTAAATGGGGCCTTCCTAGAAGGAGTCAACCCATTGTTGCATCGGGTAGCATAGGACATGCATTCCCTTGTGTCACCTGATTTGTCCACGAGTCACGGGATCCCAACCGGTCCACGGTTGATTCCCCATGAGTTGGGTCCTTCCTAGAAGGAGTTAACCCACGAGGTAATACGGTCCAAGACCAATGCCTTGAAGCTCATGATCCAAAAATATCCTCCATTACTCGAGTCTAAGCCAGCATATAGTGAGCCATGAGCCTTCAGTGTCCAGCTGCCTTATCCGGTGTCTAAGATGGGCTTATGGGTAGTCACCCCCTTGTATGCCGTCTGTCTGACCACCCTTTACCTTACCCTGATGATTGCATGGGCTCAGTTCTCCATGATTCCTCTGCACCACGGGTGTCTTTAAAGCCCAATGTCGTGCTACAAATTCATAGCGGATCCTGTATTTACGGATACCCATACATGACACAACATAGTCAGCGAATAATTTGGACTTTAGACACACCTTATCGTGCAGACGATGGGAGACCCGTTCCCATGCAGTACTTCCCCAAGTTTCCCAAAAGTGAGTATGTTGTGATGATCCCCGGCCGTGGCTCGTGTGACTGTATCACTTCGAGTATCCTGACCTTTCGAACTTAAGCACTCTGGACTTTCTTGATGACGTGCCCCACAAGAATAACAGAGATAAATCCCGAGAGATGTACAGTGAAGGAACGACGGTTCCCCCGGTGGTATGGAAGCATTGATGGACCTGGAAGGTGATTATCCCAATCATTCACACTCAGCTCCACATAAAATCAGCCACGATTTTCACTTTGCGCTTATATCTATGTGTGATCACTTTTCAAAAATGAGCAAAAATCAGAAAATGAATCATGTCAAACACTCTAATGAATTATCTTCAAAGTCCATCTCAAATGATTTCAAAAAATATATAATGATTTTCAAAATTGTTATTTCCAAAACAGTTTTCAAAAACGGTTTCAATCAAAGTCTTCTAGAAAACAAACTTTGTCAAACGGTTTGCAAAAGAATAGATGTTTTTCTCAAATGTAGTTTCAAAAACTATTTTCACAAACAGATTTCGAGAAAACCTACTTTACACAAACGAATTTCGGAACAACATTTTTCATGGATCATATTTCAAAATAGTTTTCAAAAACAGTTTTCAAAATTAATTTTCACAAATGTATTTCAAAATAAATGATTTAGTCCCCATGTTGTGACCCGCTATTTTTGAAGTTCAACCCACCTTCAGGAGCAGCGGTCATTACCGTGGAGCGTACTAGTCATTTCATGTTTTCACAAAAGTGGTGGATTTTCACAAAGAATTTGTGCTCGATCATTCACCTTTCCTTTCTCAAAAAATGCCCCTTATTTTCCTTCACCGAAGCAAGTGGGATGCATGAAGATCAACGACGATTCGAGCCAAAATCAAAACTGCACCAACCTGAGTCGAGTGACATGAAGATCAGAAACAACCGTTCGAGTTCGAAGCTGCAGAGGTTCAGAAGAGCACCAACCAATTTCTCTTGATTATAGTGTCACCTTGTTGCCCGAACTCGAAGACGAGCGAACGACCAATCAGGAGCCCGCACATGAGTAAGCAGACAGTCAGAAGCTCAAAGACGAAGCAGAAGAATTCGGGAGCAGTTTTTAACCTCAAACTCCCCATTTAATGACTTTTAGAATTAATGTACAGGTTTTCCCCTAGCATTCTTTTCTCTCTTGTCAATTTCTGAATAGACTTTGTGTATAGGTTGTATATTCCCTTTGAATTTATTTAGAGCATTGTGTATAGGGTTTCTCCACTCCCTATTTTATTTGCGAATGACCGAGCGTCAAAATTCCTACTGCAAGATCCACCACTTCGAAAACACGCGTTTTCAAAACCGTTTTTCTAAAACGTAGCTTCTTTTGGAAACGAGCTAATAAAGCAACCAACAAACAAAAGCATGCACCACATTCATGGCAAAAAAAAAAGAGGAGAATCGCATGCATTCTCAGTCTGTTCACATTCATCGTGCATGAATTGCCCTCATCCCAGAAAATTTGCACAATCACATGTTATATTCCCAAAACACCCCACACAAGCATTCATCTCATTTTTTTCCAGCATGCTAACATTTGTCAGATTCTTTGTGCTATTATGACGGTCATGTTTGCAGGTGATTAACTGTCTTTATCTGCGAATGAAAGCATGATCTTCGAAGTGGTAGCAAGAAATACCAGAGATTCATCAGCATACCATGTACATAGAGACCAACAACCACAAAAAAGCAAATCCCCAAAAAATCATATTCCAAAAAAAATATCCAAAGAAAATACATACATCCTAAAATCCAAAGACAATCACACACCCAAAAAATCCCAAAAATGCAATCACTGTCACATTGTGGGGCCACCATGCGGGAGTTGTCACTCCCTAAAGGCCCAAAACTCCAGAAGCCAATTGTCAGCCGAATACCATTCTGAAACGGCTTCTCTCCAATCGCACCCAACAACTAGACCATCTTCAGGACTTACAATGACGGGATGAGCTTCAGGGACCATCAATTGGAACCGACTCAAGCGAGACTAGGCGTGGCCTTACCACTCATGCATTACATAAAAAAAACAAAAAAAAAACACATTCAATCAATACTTCATGCATCCTATATGTAGTAATTCCATATCACCACAACATAATGCATTGTAGATAGTTGCATTTGCATACTTCCATATTGAAACAACATCTTTGGTAAAAATCTTGAGAGATTGATTGAACATAGTGCGTGAACCGCTAAACTCTCAACCCGCCAACGGACACAAGATTCTAATCAAAGTCAGCACCACAAACCAAGTGAGTAGTGTGCGAAGAGCGGTATTTTCCTTTTAATTTCGAATGAGGAAACTGGATAATCCACTGAGCGATGAGGGAAGGTGGAGAGACCCAATCGAGGTAAAACCATGAGCGACTTGTGCTTTCCTTCAGCACATGGAGAGGCACAATACATAATGAGATCCGTGTCGATAGACGAGATACAAATTGTGATTCATGTAAAGATCTGAGGATAGTAAGAAAACAATCATTGACTAATGAGAATGATGAGGCACATAGGAACAAAAAGCTCCAAAAAACCAAAAAACTTTCACTGCCATGTACATAACCCCTTAGTGAGCCCCGCTGAGCCTTTCACGATAAACCTTTTTCTGTGAACTCCACAACATGCCAACCCACGTACATATATTTACTCGCCCTTGCAATAGAGGATATTGAAGGAGCCGGAGCCATGGTCTCTTCCCCACCATCTTTCACAAAAACAACAAATAAAATGTTTGAAGAAATCAGTGAGTCAATGCAACTCCAAAGCCAAACACAAAAAAAAGAACACCGAAAATGTTCAAGATGATTGATGAGTCAATGCAACTCCAAAGCTGAAAGCCAAAATACAAAGTAGAGAACGCTTGAGAAAGTTGATGAGCCAAATGCAATTTCAAAAAACAAAATGAGAATAAAGTTCAAATCGAACACCAGAAGAGGCAAGAAGGAGAAATCCAAATTAGAAGGACCAATGATGTCCCGTAGAAACCAATAAAAGGTTATCAAAACCTGTCCAATCATTCCACCATGGTAAAGGCGAAACACATCCTCTATTACACAAAAGCTCCATAATTCCCAAATAAATCCCACAGTCCCGTGTGACATACATCATACCCCTCAGCCCCGTTACAACCCAATAAAGACCTTTGACTCATAAGTTAATGAGCGTTAACTGAAAGTACCTGATCTGAAACATGAATCATAAGCTTTGTACTTGTTATCAACATGTCTCATCATACCAAAGGGGACCGTGAGCAAATGAGTGTGACCTAATCTCACAAGGTCTAGAGTGCGAGTGACTCTTCGATTAAACTACCAAATCATAATCAGCCTACCCCATTGTAGGTGAGGAATTTGTGAGGAATGGAAAGTTCATAACCTCGAAAAGAAATTCTCAGGAAAATACTGCTCTGAGCATCAAGAGTACCATCACGACATTACCACACACGACCATACTCACGAGATATTGACCCACATCCCTCCGTGAGAGGAAAGTGATTCACATATTCCAGTTCAACAATCACTCAAGATCGAACCGAAGATGTCTTATATTCGTAAACCTCATAATAATAGAGATAGAATCGTACCTTCTCTTCAAAAATTGCATATGCATTTTGCATCTCTTCTAACATTTAGTATTTGCATGCATCATAACCACTTCATTTTCAACATCCGACTGGTAAGAACTCCACCTAGCCTCGCTGAAAGTCAGCTTAAGTTGCAGTTGTTGAAGCATAACTTTTGTTCAAACGATGTCAACTGGAGCCATCCCACGGCCATATCTAGAACCAAGGTGGAGCCATCAAGAAGCCGTCCTCAAATATTGAGACCATCTTCAGAGCTACACGGGAGCCATCCCAACAGTTCGAGAACAATACTGAAGCCACTTCAAATCCTTATCGGAGCCATTTTGTCACCAAGACCTTGCTCACAGAGGATCAAACTATGTATGGTCAGATCTCAATACGGAATTGAGTACGTAGGCAGCCCGTTCAGGGTGCGACCACATCAAAGGCGAAAACTTTCCTTTTCCCCTCGGTGTCATCGAAGTAAACCAACCAAAGCGTCGTCATGCTCAATCGACACAAGGTCATCCCGGAGCCATCCATGGAAACCTTGGAACCATGATGGGAACTACCAATAAAGTCATGCAACTGTGTTTCATCATTCACCCATGAAAAACAATTTACCCACTACAAAGTCCACACAAAAAAATCCCATCAAATCACAACAAATCATCGCTGGAGCCATCAAACTACTTCAAAAATTTTCAATCACCACATCGAAGCACTTCAATCACATCAAAACCCACCAACTACCCAAAATGGTCACATCCTATCAAAAACACACCAACCATATCAAACCCACCAACCACCCCGAGACCATTGGTCACACCGAAGCCATCAGTGCATATCAGAGCCATCGACATAATCCAGAGTCATCAACGCATGAAAGAGTCATCTCAGATCCTGGATACAATAATGGAGGCACATAAAAGTCATCTCAAAGTTTGAAACAACTCTGGAGCCATCAGCTCATACAAAAAGAAACTTCATCCATAAATAGGGAGTCTCGATTTAACTAGTGCATTTGTTTTAAACACCTCATATCGCATATCATTTGCATATACCGACAAAGTTCATTCACAATCTAATGCATATTCACAACCCACTAGGCAGCTATTACGCTACTAGTGTGGTCCCGTCGTTTTCCTCCACTAGGCAGCTATTACGCTACTAGTGTGAGATCGTTCATTTCATAACCCGCTAGGTAGCTATTACGCTACTAGTGTGGTCTCGTCTTTTCCTCCACTAGGCAGCTATTACGCTACTAGTGTGAGATCGTTCAATTCGTAACCCGCTAGGAAGCTATTACACTACTAGTGCGGTCCCGTTCTTTTCCTTCACTAGGCAGCTATTACGCTACTAGTGCGAGATCGTTCATTTCATAACCCGCTAGGCAGCTATTACGCTACTAGTGCAGTCCCGCTGTTTTTCCTACACTAGGCAGCTATTACGCTACTAGTGTGAGATCGTTCATTTCATAACCCGCTAGGCAGCTATTACGCTACTAGTGCGGTCCTAATCTTTTCCTTCACTAGGCAGCTATTACGCTACTAGTGCGAGATCGTTCACTTCATAACCCGCTAGGCAGCTGTTATGCTACTAGTGCGGTCCCGTCTTTTTTCCTCCACTAGGCAGCTATTACGCTACTAGTGCAAGATCGTTCGCTTCATAACCCGCTAGGCAGCTATTACGCTACTAGTGCGGTCCCGCCTTTTTTCCTCCTCTAGGCAGCTATTACGCTACTAGTGCGAGATCATCCACTTCATAACCCACTAGGCAGCTATTGCGCTACTAGTACGGTCCCGTATTTTCCTCCACTAGGCAGCTATTACGCTACTAGTGCGAGATCGTCCAATTTGTAACCCGCTAGGAAGCTATTACGCAACTACTGCGGTCCCGTTCTTTTCCTTCACTAGGCAGCTATTACGCTACTAGTGCGAGATCGTTCACTTCATAACCCGCTAGGCAGCCATTACGCTACTAGTGCAGTCCCATCTTTTCCTCCACTAGGTAGCTATTACGCTACTAGTGCGAGATCGTTCATTTCATAACCCGTTAGGCAGCTATTACGCTACTAGTGCGGTTTCACCGTTTTTTTCCCTTCACTAGGCAGCTATTACGCTACTAGTGCAAGATCGTTCCACATCCACCTGCTAGGCAGCTATTACCATACTACTGCGGTACACATCCAAAAGTATTATAGGCTCGTCATAAGTCCTATAGCTAGACGTCAAGAGGTCTAGTTGAGGCTTTCCTAAGTCCTCGTACTTTCAATTGCATTCTAGGCTCATCATATGCCCTAGGACTAGATGTCAAGAGGTCCAGTTGAGGCTCTCCTATGTCCTCGTGCATCCCAAACCAATCTATTGTTAGCATTCTAGGCTCGTCATAAGTCCTAGAATTGGATGTCAAGAGGTCCAGTTGAGGCTCGTAATAAGTCCTCGTGCATTCAGCTACCATATCATTTTCCGTCACATTCATACATTATATACCTCATGGTCGCATCCCAATGCACCACAAAACCGTAGTGAGAATTTTTGGTGCCCTCTCAACCTTGATCCAATTCTGCAAAGTCTTGCAAAATTGAATCAAGGGGAGCCATCTGTAGACACCAAAAATTCTCACCCCATAAAGCAAAATTTAGAAAAATAAATAAAATAAAAGGGTTGACGCCTTTCTTTTTGAAACTTATTCAAGACATACCAAAACGAAATGGTCACTTCGTGACAAATTTTTTTATATATCAATTTTCAAGACAATGATGTCAATTCCTTCCCTTTTCGTTTATTTTACCACTTTATTTTCGATTTATCTCACATTAGTCAGTTCCATTTTATTCGCTCATTTTATTTGCCTATTCGATTTCTCTTGGTTCATGCTATTTTGTTACTTGTGTATCTTATCTCATTTCATTAGATCGATACTTTTCTTGTACTTTCTTTATTAGTACTCGCTTTTATTTTTGTCTTTATCATTATTACTTTTAGAATCATTTTCTTCATTTTATGTATATATTTCGTTATGTCACCAATTCAATTTAACTCACTCTCACTCTCACTCTCATCTCATTTTATTTTGTTACTTCTTGTTCTATCTTATTTGCCGCTATTCGTGCATAGTTGACTCAGTTTCCATTTTTAAGGTATTCACTTGTATTTTTACTTTCGTCGTACTAGTACTATTTTGTTATTTTATGCACATGTTATTAGCACTTTATATTTGCTACTGTTAATATTACTTTTTTTATTCTATCTCATTTGCTACTAACATGCATCTAATTCAATTTCCATTTTATTACATTTGTTTATATTTACGCAATCATCATACTAGTATTATTTCATTTTCATGTTATGTTATTTCGGTTGATTTCATATTTTATTATCTTTTGTATTTTATTATTTACATTCCATAATTTCATGACTCGTAGGAAGAAAACAATTAATTTATTGGATTAAACTCTTTTGTTTTACTGTATATTTCCATTTAGCACAATAGCGTTTTTTTAGAGACGTCTCCCAGTTCGAGTTCGAACTTTAGTTTTATTTCTTGTGTGTACATACTAAATTCTGTCATAGTATAGCTGGTTAGTATGTTCATTGAGGAGCTAATAGGTTGTGGGTTCAAACCATGACTAGAACACGGGAGTGTTTGATTATTTTCATTCAGCTCGTTTCGAAGCATAATTTTTAATTCCCTCGTCAATGTACTGAGTGTTGTCATAGTGCAGTCGGCTAAAGTGTAATAGGTAAGTTGTAGGTCCTGGTTTGAGACTCAGTTAGAGCAACCCCTTTCCCACTTTTTCCCCCTTTATCTCTTTTCTTTTCGGTCCACCATGCCTGAGTTGGATCACATGCCAATCCACTTCATTAGTCCATATCAGAATAAGGCCCATGCCCATCTCTGAAAAACCCTAATTGCTACATGTTGTCTACCCCCACTCCCTATTTAAAAACATAATAAGCAACCTTACTGTTCATGAAGAAGAGCCAGCCGACACCAATCCCTAGACCATCGATCTCTCAACCTCTGTTCTTCTTCCTCAAAAAAAAGAGGCCACACGCCACCAAGACGACTGTTTTCCCATCTTCCTCCTCGGGCATCATCGCTCTCTCAAACAAGAATGAACGAAAACCTACTGCCTCCCATCTTCTTCATTCACTTCATAGCCACCTATCTTTAGTCTTTCTCACGTCGGCAAACTTGCAACCCAAAATTGGCAAACAAAGAGCGTACCGTTCCACCTCTACTCATTCTCTGCACGTTGGCGATTTCCCTAACCCACTGGCAAACAAGTAGAATCCAAGCTCCACTATCTTCTTCCCCTTCAAACTGACGAACGAAGAACATACACGCTACAGTCTCTCTTTCTCTTCACTTGCGACATGCTCCACCACCCCAACCTTCTCAATCCGCCGCCGCCAATCGATTCCACCACCACCTCGACCAGCTATCTCCATTGACCTTTCCATGCACCTGCTTTCTTTCTCGATTTTCATCTAAAAAAAAAACTTAAACGAGCTCAGTGCTAATTCTGCACCAGAAGATCCCATTCTCAAAAACGAGTGAGTAAAAAAAACTCAGAATCCAAGGCCAAGCACCGCCCTCGTTCACGATACTAGCACAAAAACAAATTCGGTTGCGTGCACTAGAGTTTCATCTATCTCTTGTCCCATTTTGATGCGTTCCTTCGAGATTTGGGTAAGGCAGGTTCCACCTCAGTTTTCGAAATCAAAAAGGCGAGTTGTTCCCATCCCTGAACGATGTCGTGGTAGGCATCTACAATAATGTATTTCTGTTTCTTAAGTTCCTGTTCTCATCATATTTTGATGTAACCGACAACCTCTGTTTGCTTGTTTCTTGTTAGTATATTTTTTCTTTTCTTTTTCATCTCATTGCAGGAAATCTTTAGTCTCTTCATTCGGTAATTGATCTAAATTTATCTTGCCTCGGTTATGCCATTCGATCTCCTCGTCCTGGATGTGTAGACATGATGTAACAATCTGGTTTCATTTGGAGCATATGAATTCCTCGCAACAGTTTTATCAAAATAATTTTTTAGGGTTTGTTGTTGAGATTTGGTCAGTTCTTGAAGAAAAAGCAGAGTGTATAATATTTGATTCGGAAGCTTTGGTGGTATAATTCGTTGTTTTGATTGTTCTTTTAATTTATTCATTGACTTTTGGAGGATTAATCTGTAGTTTAGCTCCATAATATGATTCTGTATAAATCGTTTCGTAGGATCATCTTTGCCACGAGTCAAAATACAACGAATAAGAACAATATGTTATGAGGGCTTTGACTCAGATTTGGGAAAGAGTAGCTTAGTACCCTCGTTTATATCATAATTTTAGTCAGGTGTTTCGGTTAATCAAGGTGAACGATGGATGAAAGCTCACCCCTTCTATTTAATTGAGCTTAGTTCGACACACCAATTTGTAATACATGTCGGTCTTCTTGAACGAATGGGCAATATGTGTTAATATTCGGCCTTGAAACTCAAATTATACCTTGTGTTGCTTCCCCGTGATCATCTTCCATATTATCATATCTTATTTTACTTGTTTACATTGTACTTTTTTTTAAGCATGCTTTATGTAATGGACTTTTAGCATGTTAATTGTTGGGCCAGCCCAATATTGAGGCCCAAGACACAGGAAGCCATACTTAGCCCATAGGTCACCCCATTTTAGAAAAGCTTTAGGTTTGGGTATCCTCAATGCACACGGGACCTAGACACGGTCCATGTGAGGAATACCCGTTTTCCTCAAAACTTTCCAAATCATCCCTTGATGTTAGAATAAAATTCACAATAAATTTTGACCAAAAAAAAAATTCACAATCAATTATTCAATTCTAAAATCAATTCAAAATCCAAAAAATCAAATCTTCAAAATATGTCAAAAATCAAATCCATAAAATGAGTCTCAAATCAGCCCAATAACAACCCATTTCATAGCCCATTTTTTGTGGCCCATTTCTGATCCGGCCCAATGCATATTTCCTTTAAAAAGTCCATAAACCCAATCAAACCAAAAGCCCAAACTGGACCCAATTCAGCTCACATCAAAAAGCCCACTTTGACCTAACCCACTTGGCCTTGTTCATTTTGACCAGGCCCAACTTCATAAAACTCGGCCCATCAAACCCATTTTAGGCCCAAACCTAATTCGGGCCCAAACCCATTTTGGACCCGAGCCCAATTCGGGCCCAAACTCATTCTAGACCCATACCCATTTAGGCCCAATTTAGCCCAATTCAACCCAAAAGCCCAACCAAGGCTCAATACGGCCCAATTCAACCCAAAAGCCCAACCAAGGCCCAATTCAGCCCAATTCAACCCAAAGGCCCAATCCGGCCCAAACCTTGACCAGGGCCCAATCCGGTCCAACGTTGACCCGGTCCAACTTTGACCTTGATCCGAACTTTGACTTGGTCCAACTTTGACCAATCCGAACTTTGACCTTGACCCAACTTTGACCCGGCCCAAGTTTGACCTTAACTTGAACTTTGACCTTGACCCAAACTTTGACCAACCCAAATTTTGACCCGACCTGTTTTCTGACCCCCCCAATTTAACTCAAATCCAGATTCAATTCAATTCCAAACTCATTCAAAATCCAAATTCAATTCAATTCCAAATTCATCTCAATTCAAATTTATCTCAATTCAAATTCAATTCAATTCCAAACTCATCCAAATCCAAATTCAATTCAGTTCCAAACTCATTCGGAATCTAAATTCAATTCAATTCCAAATTCATCTCAATTCAGATTCATTCAATTCCAATTCATTCAAACTTCATCCAATTTCAACTTAATTCAAAAATTCATTCACATCGAAAACCCATTTCAAATTCCGATTCAATAAATTCATTTCGATCCCAAATAATTCCCAACTTCATGGACTCAAATCAACCCTCAAAATCCCATTACCCCCGCACATTCGAATGTCTCACAGACTCGAGTGTCTCACAGACTTTGTTATTCCAATGATTTGAATGTCTCACAGACTTGAGCATCTCACAGACCCGAGCGTCTCACAGACCCGAGCGTCTCACAGACTAGCACCCCAAACCCTAAAACTTCTTAAAACTCCTAACTCCTTTAAATCTCAAACCCCTCAAAAACCCTTTAAAAACCACAAAATTCCTAAAACCCAGAAAGGAGGAACTACGTAAGGTCTGATCTCAACAGGGAGTTGAGTACGTAGGCAGCCCATCTAGGGTGCGACCCCATTCCAAACGAAGAACTCTTTTCCCCCTCTAAGGTGGCTCTCATATCTCTCAAACGCTCAAACCTTATTCGTGTCCCACAAACTTCAAACCATTAGACTCCAAGCTTTGTCTTATCATAACCTCAGATTTTTCTCCAATCTTCATTCTATACTCATTCGAACTTCACAATTCTTCTTCTTGGAGTTACTTGAAAAAAGCTCGCCTCATCCACTCATTTTCTCTCCTCCTGTCCTAATCCTATCCTTGGCTTTAAATGAATCTCTCTAAAAAGGGTTTGAAAGAAGGCAATCCCGACAATTGAAGACCGAGGTTTCCTCGGGCACCAATCCGAAGTTGTGGTCGTTGCCACTTCTAAGGGGTGTAACCCATATGAACCCACAATAGAACTCTGCAAACGACCAGATAAGTCCTATCCATAAGCATAATTTCAGAGTCAACCAACGGTTTCTTAGAATAGGGGTGGCAATTCGGGTTAATGGGGTCGGGTTGAAGCTCACCCATACCCGACCCGATGAAAATTGTATTGACCCTACCGACCAATAATAATCGGGTTACAAATTATCAACCCATACCCGGACCCATATAAAATGATTAACCCCATACCCGACCCGTTTAACCCAACATAATTCGGTTATGCAAAATTTAAAAGACCTGAAATTAAATTTTTTATATGATTGCTCAAACGGAGTTACAAATGATGAAAATCATACAACCTATGGTAGATTTCCAGAGTTTCATTATCTCCGTTCTGTTTCTTTTTCCACATACAGTCGTGCTCAGTAGCACTTAACAGAAGAAGGTGATTGTGTACGCGCTGGACCACTGTATTTTCTCCTCAGAATATAGAATCAAAACATAGAAAAAAAATCTTCAGAGTGCAGAAGAGATAGGACCACAGTGGTGAGCTGTGGAGGAGGAGGAGCAGACACTGTCTTTTGACAATCCGTACGAATACTCTCGTTTTTGCTTTATAAAGAAAACACAAAGTAGTATTATCAAATAAACAAACCTCTTATAAAAACGATACTACATCAATCTGTATTATACTAATAGTAGGTTAGCACTTACTTAGTAATATATTTATATTTTATCTAATTATTTATTTAGTATTATATTAATAAAAATAAAATACGGGTCGGGTTGACTACGGGTTAGGACTTTGAACCCATACCCAAACCCAAACAATTTAATAGATAACCCATACCCGACCCAATAATTAAATGGGTCAATAATCGGACCCAAACCCGCATTTTCGGGTGGGTATGGGTCGGGTTATCGGGTTGGGGTAAAAATGCCACCCCTACTTAGAACCCCTTCCCTTTCCTTCCTAGTTCCTTAGGTCAAACTAGGTGGCGACTCTAGTCAATTTCCGCCCTTAAGGCATAAGTCCGCTTGGAGCCCATCGAGAGCGGGTGTAGTGCTCACTAGCGCTCCCCTTTATGCTTTCTGGGAAAGACAGACGATTTAGTAGGTATTTGAGGGATGCCAGAATAACAGGTTTTCACCCTCCACAGAATGGTATTTTTTAGGATCTAGGCTTTTCAGTCAAGAACCATATTTAGATAGACCCCCCTCATACCGAAAAAATCACCCTCTACAACCTTATGATTCTAGATCAAGAAATTCTTACATCAATATAATGGCAGAAGCAAAAACAACAACAAAATGAGTATGTGATTCTTGTTGCTTTGGGTCTAAAACATATGTTTTTGTATCACCAACTGAGCAACATAAATCTAGGATAATAGAACTTGTCTTCTGGTAATATTTGTTATGAGTGACACATAAAATAATAGGTAACTGAATAAATAAGCATAACATAGAATGCCTAATTTGTTAAATAATACAAACAGCTTAACAACTTTCAAAATGATGAACCAGGGCAAGTGTTTTATTGTCACTTACCTAAGGCGTAACATAGAGTTATTTGAGCTTTCTGATTGTTGTGCAGATTTTAGTGACTGAGAGCTTGTAGTAGCTCAAATTTTCAGAGAAACAAACATAACTGAGAGGTTAACATTTGCTTAGAGGTGTGTGCAAAAAAGGAAGTAGTAAAATATATGTATTGTGTAATTTTATAGATTCATAACAGGGGCAAACATGGTAAAACTTGCATATTTCAGCACTGAGAGTGCTTCCTAAATAGAGAGGTGCAATATCAGATTTGAACCATGCCAAAACAGATTGTGCATGTTCACAACGACGTAGTAGTGCAGATTTGTTTCCGTTCATAACGAGCAGTGGTATGCAGCTCATTTGTTGAGATTTAAGATACTTCAGATAATGCATGTCATGTTATATCATAGTCCTAAAAAATAACTAAGTTAATGCATCATGAGAGACTAAACAACAACAGCATAAGCAGATGAAAGATGCGTAAAGTTTAAAAACCAAAATTGTACCAAATAGCAATTTGTGAAAAAATTTGATTCCGTAAATAGAACAATGAGGTACTACTATGACTACTGAGCCTCGTCATTTAATAATCAGAAGCAATTGGTGTGGATGGTGATTTTTTGGTATGAGGGGGGGTCTATCTGAATGGTTCTGGCTGAGAAGTCTAGATCCTAGAAACTGTCATTCTGTGGAGGGTGAAAACCCGTCACCGCGGCATCCCTCAAATACCAACTAAATCGTCCGTCTTTCCCAGAAAGCATAAAGGAGAGTGCAAGTGTGCACTACACCCGCTCTCAATGGGCTCCACGCGGGCTTATGCTCTAAGGGTGGAAAATGACTAGAGTCGCCACCTAGTTTGACCTAAGATACGAGGAAGGAAGGAAAGGAGGGTTCTAAGAACCGTTAGTTGACTCTGAGATTGTTGCCTATGGATAGGACTTATCTGATTATACTAGAGATTATATTGAAGGTTCGCACTAGGTTACACCCCTTAGAAGTGACAACGACCACGACGTCGGATTGGTGCCCGAGGAAACCTCGGTCTTCAATTGTTGGGATTGCCTTCTTTCAAATCCTTTTAGAGAGATTCAATTAAAAGCCAAGGATAGGATTAGGACGGGAAGAGAGAAAGAGAGTGGATGAGGTGAGCTTTTCTGCCAAGTTAGTGCTAAGGAGAGGAATTGCTGAATTCGGATGAGTATAGAATGAAGGTTTGGGAAAAGTCTGAGGTTGAATGAATAGACAAGACTTGGAGTCTGATGGTTTGAAGTTTGTGGGAGCCGAAAGAGGTTTGAGTGTCTTGAGAGATATAAGAGCCACCTTCGAGGGGGAAAAGGGTTTTTTGTTTGGAATAGGGTCACACCCTAGATGGGCTGCTTACGTACTCAACTTTCTATTGAGATCAGACCTTACGTAGTTCACGAGATTTTTGATGGTTGAGTTTTTTGAGGTAATCGAGGGTTAGGAGTGCACCGGGTTGTTTGGAGGTGAGATAGCTGAATGCAAAAGGGCATTTTGAGTGATGTGGAGTCGCACCCTGTATGGGTTGCCTACGTACTCAACTCCCTATTGAGATCAGACCTTACATAGTTCCGGATATTTGGGTTTTGGGCTATATGCCTTGAAAGTAACACCCGGCCAATGAGCCGCGGGCTATATGCCTTGAAAGAAAGCACCGGCCAACGAGCCGCAGGCTATATGCCTTGAAAGAAAGCACCGGCCAACGAGCCACAGGCTATATGCCTTGAAAGAAAGCACCAGCCAACGAGCTGCAGGCTATATGCCTTGAAAGAAAGCACCAGCCAACTAGCCACAGGCTATATGCCTTGAAAGAAAGCACCGGCCAACGAGCCGCATGCTATATGCCTTGAAAGAAAGCACCGGCCAACGAGCCGCAGGCACTTGTGCCTTGAAAAGTAACACTTTGGGTTGAAAAGAAACCCAGCCAACGAGCTAAAAAAAAAAAACAAAACCCATCTCTGGACCCATCAGGAGCTCTGGTCACCTGTAATGGGTGAATTGTTAGGTGTGGGACGCCACACCATACTTGAATCACAAGTATCATCCTTTGGCTAGCATAAGCAAAGTTGGGAAAATATATTATCTTTGTTCTCCCTTTAAGGGAATTATCATCCTTTGGCTAGTAAAAGCAAAGACTTAATCATCATATTATTTCACCCTTTCAAAAAGGGAATGGTTCTTATTAAAAGAACCATTGGTCTTCTTTATGAAGATCTTATTATGGACTTCTGGATTTCAGGCCTTCTTAAATATTATATATCAGAACATCAGGGGTGTAACACCCCCGAATAAAGGTCAACAATTAAACGACGCGCCTAATGGTAACATTAGATGTCTACGCAGCGGTTTCTAACTCTATTCGGGTGCTACAGACGCCAACCACCCACATGGTTGACACGACCATCTTACCTACACCAAGTCACGGTCTGCATGACTGGAACTTAAACCTTAAACAAATCCAAGTACTAACAGGAATTACAAACCAAGTACCGAGCGTCTATAGTATAGTTAATAACTTAAACAACACAACCCATTCGTTAACATACTACTCAAACATCTTACCCAGAAGGACTACCCCCATGGTAGTCACTTGCCTACTCTGCCATCTCGTCCAGATCCATACCTGTAAAAATAAAGGACTCAGCAAAACTATGCCGAGTATGAACGTGTGAAGCTCGTATGTTACTGGGCCATACGACTAATTGGTCGAATATTATTAAGTCAATTTTACATGCTATGATAAAGCAGTAAAGCACACATCAGCACATCATGATATCATACACACTCATCGGTAGCATAGCAATATCAGTAAGCAGCCAAGCACATCTTGCAAGTAGTATAGCAATATCAATAAGCAACCAAGCACAACTTGCAAGCACGTAACTCATCACAATAAGCTGCTAATGTAGCAGCAATAATCAAGTAATTTATAGGACGTGTGCGCAGATATATTATCCCGTCGATCCTCACTATGGGATCATTCAAGAGATTACGCATTGTTTTCTTGTTCTCATGACACATGTTTTCCTTTCTTCTCTTGCACCGAGTCAGGGGATATAAGTTAGATCCCGAGACTTTGTTCTATAGGTGCTATTCATTCCTTGTTTCTTAAAGGATCACATTTGTGACTTTCTCTTGTTTGCTTGGTCTCATTACACAAGTTTTCCTTTATTCTCTGGCACCAAGTCAGGGGATATAGATTAGATCCCGAGACTTCATTATGTGGGTGCTAATCGTTCCTTGTTTCTTTAAGGATTATTTGTGAATTCTTTTATCACCGCACGTTGGAGGACGTCTCCTCCATAGCTAATCCCTCATTCCCGGCGTCATGCGCCGAGAAAGCGGAGTCGCTTCTTGACTCCAGGATAAGCTCCCCCAAGTTGTCACTCCCCCATTCCCGTCGTCATGCGCCGAGAAAGCGGAGTCGCCTCTAGACCCCAGGATGTGCTCCACACAGAAGGGCGAAGGATCTGATGCAGATACCAACTCCCGAATATTCCATACCGCGCGGCCCGAGATGTCGTCTTCTCAGGTTATCCTCATGTCCACCATTTGGTACTTCTCGTTTCGTTCTCATTATAGTCTCGACACCATAGTGGGTGTCATTAGCGGTCCTCTATAGTTAGAGAGGAGTTTTCTCTTTGTATAGTTCTTTTGTTTGTCCACGTGGTTCGTCATGTCCCACCAATTTAGATTTGCTCTTCATTATCATTAATGAATAGACACCATAGTGGGTGTCATAGTACGTCCTCCATAGTTAGAGAGGAGTTCCCCGCATAGAGTTTTCTTTGTTTTCATAGTTCGTTGTGGTTCTCGTTTAGTTTTCTCTTTATGTAGTTTCTTTGTTTACATAGTTCGTTGTGTTTCACCTCAAAGTTCCATAACGCGAAAGGGACTAAACTACTGTGTGTGCGCAATGATACTCAACAATGATATAACAATCATACAACACAATAAGTAAGCAATCCAGTTACATGCTTTAGTCTTATAGTCTTTTCACACAGAGCACACAGCACACAAGCCGTGTAACACGGCAACATACGAACCACACATGTCCATACCTTACAATAGCCGACGTAGATACTCGCACTAGGGCTCCCCGCCGCTTGTGTTATACACTCCTATAATTGTTACGTGAGTGGGTTAGTTTGCTCGGCAATGCGTTGTTATTCGTAGAACTACTTATAACGTTTGACCGAGTTTTAGGTATTATAACTAGCATTGTTAACCCTACTTCATTGTTTGATTCAAACTCACTATTTTAGGCCAAGTAGTACCATGTTAAACAATTCGACGTTCTCCCCCAATTTAAGTCTTACGGGGTTTGTTCAACTTCACCTAATTACCATTCGATCCTCCATGACTTGCCAAACCTCTAAGTCTACAACCCCTGGTGTATCTTCCTTGTTTAACCTACGAACCCCCCCTTGGGCACTCTCCGGTGTTCAGCATTCCAATTAGTTTCTCCTCTTGGTTATCATTTCATTTTGCTTAACTATTCTAGCTTGCTACCTGTCTAACTTGGGTGGTAGCCCAAGGCCTTATAATATTTATTCCTCACATACAAGCCCTAAGGTTTACGGTTTGACAACAAACGCGTCCTAGCTTCCACCACTTATTTGTTACCTTTACTATCTTCGTTGTAGTTCGACCCCGACTGGTCGTCTTAATACACTATTTTCTTTGTACTCTTTTACTACCGAACTGGTACCAAGTTACTAGGGGATATTACCTAATACTAAGATATACTTATATTGTCGGTTCACAAGTTAGCCAGGACTTATCATTAGCCAATGTTTTAGGGTGCTCTTACACGCTTGAATGTGATAGATTACCCTGAATTAAGTTCCACATTCAGACAAACCTTCTCCAGCTTATTACCCCCCCTTCCCATGGCGCTTATGTGATGAGGTACCTAAACTTAATTACCCTTCTGTTTTTACTCTCTTATTTTGTTTAACAGCTCACGGCCCTATTTCTTCCAATCCACTAACTTATCCTAGGTTTATTGTTATGCTAATACAGCCCTCCTAATACTTCTGAAACTAACCGCACAAAGATCACAAGCTGCAGTTTTTCTTTAGTAGTGTTAGTTATCGTGTACATACCCATATAACCACACTCTTTTTAGGTGATAATCAGTTTTACAACACTCCAAACCTGTGTACAGACCTAGTTGGGTGTTTTAGCTGTGTTTTAGACTCATCAGCAAGTTGCTCCCACCCTTATACACCTCTGGAAATCGGTTATACTGAAGTAACAACTGACAACACTCAACCTGTGTACTGCCTTACAAATCCCTCTTTTAGTTTATTAGTCTTCCTTAAGTGTATCTCCACTTAGCTAGGCATCTTGTCAATGTTTGAGACTCAAAACAGTCTCAGTCCAACACCGCAGTCAGCCTTGGAACTTGCCTAGACAGAACCCTCTACCAAAACAGAACTGAAACCACAATCTCTGTATACTTCTTCTCTCTTGTATTTTCACTGATTCTTATCCTTCTCAAAGCGTGTAAAACTTAGTTAAGTGTATTAATAACGTTTTAGGATCGTTAACATCCCAATGCAAACCCACATAAACCTTCTGTAACCTAGCTATATAGAACTCACGTTTTCTAGAAAGAAAGAAAAACTGAAACTCTGAAATGAACAAACTGACGTCCTCACTTCCATCTTTCCCTTTATTCCTTAACCTGACTACTAATTCCCCACAAGGATTTACCCACTTATTTAAATGTTTTAACCATGTTTTGAGCACAGAAACCACCCAAGGCAACATTTCTACTGAAATGTGTTTATACTGAAACCCAGATATTGCAGGAAAACTGAGGCTACTCTACTGCACTCTACCGTTTCTTCTTTCTCTGTTAAACGAGTTACCTAGTTTTTCCAACATTCCCAATCTACTTACTCCAAGTATAATGTGTTAGAAAGTCTTTTAAGCCCATCACCCAGCCAGTACTACATTTACATTGTTTTTGTCAAGGTTATACCGATAACACCGTAACTTTCTTTTGCATTACTTTACCGAGTTCCCAGCATTAATTGGGCCAAGTTTTCGGCATCAGTTTAACAAGTTTTCAACATTTACACATTGGTATTTATTCACTTTCGACTAGGCATTGTGTCTCGATTATACAGTGAGCATGTGTTCCATTCCCCTAGCCTCAATTACATGACCTGAACATTCCACATCCTTTTCCTCTTCCTTTGTTTTTCAGAACCAACAGTCACAACACTTGACACCTAGCAACCAAAATCTGTCACACAATACTAACCATTAATTACTCTACTTAATCGGTTTCTATCCTAGCTAGTTAATGACATAGTTTAATAAGTCACTTAGCATCATTTTCCTTGAATTAATCCCACCTATTTTTGGTATAGCTCAAGCACGGTTTAACACTTCTTAAACTAGACGTTTTAAACCACCATTTTTTTTAGCTAGCCACTAACCAGAGCAGTTCACAAACAGGTAGCACCTTCAGTTTATGGTTACCAGATTTACAAGATAACCTCAGACCAAATTTAGACACGAGTCTTTAAGCATAGTTTAGGTAGGGATTTTGGAATACAACCTTGGGCTTTGAAGCTATTTTTCCTGGGTGGGTACTCCATGAGTTTCCCTTCAGCTTTGATTAGCAATTCGACTCGGATCCTTGACTCACCAATCAGACAGACACAAGAAAAATGAGTTCGTGAGTTTTTTTTGTACTGAAAAGATGATCTCAATGTTCGGAATAACCCTAAGGGTTTGGAGTGTTTACCTTAGGGAGTTTACAAGGGTGAGTTGTAGTGGAGTGTTGCTTTAGAATTCCTAGCCTTGGTGGGGAACTCGCATAACAGTTTCAGGTAGCCAAAGGAAACAAACTGGATGAGTGAGCAAATATCTTTCCCAGCACTAAAACAGAGAAGGTAGGCAAGGATCAAAACTGTTTTGTAACCTCACCTTGGACACGATTTTGGGGCAGTTTTGGTTGTGTTCTTTTGAGGAGTTCCGATGCGGTCCTTGCGAAGTCTCCCCCACGGTGCTCACGCATGCACACACACAAAGAGGTGAAAGCGGAGTCAAATGCCAGAGTTTTGTTTGGACAGACACGAAAAACAGCAAAGAGAGAAATAAAAAGGAGCAGAGGAGGAAATGAGTGTGTGTCTCCGCATCGTTCAAGCATCAGAAGCAAAAATCTAGGAGTTGGAGTTAAAACAAGCTTATCTTCGGTCCTTACCTTGACTGATGCTCAGGAACTACCCGTAGGTTTGCATGCAGGGTTCATGCGAAGGACCGTGCAAGAGATTAGAGGGATCGAGAAAAAATTTCATTCGGAGAACAAAGAACAAGGACGAGAACCAGAGATAAAGAGGATAACCATTGTATCTACCTTGAGCAGGGACGTGAGCAGGAATGAGGTGGATTCTTGTTCCAGAACTTGCACCGTTCCAGATTCTCAGGCCAGGCGCGACCGTTCTCAGACATGCAAGGAAGCGTTGAGGAGGGTTAGTTACGGTGATAGTGTGGAGGAGCATTAAATCGCCAATCCATAACTGAGATTACCAGGCGATGAATCGGAAAGAGCAATGGAGAAGGGAAGTGTCTTACCCTGCTCCAGCATGTTCTGGGGAGTCGAAGTCCTTCTGGACTTGTGCACCCGTGAAGGAGTGGAAGGATGAAGGAGCAACTTCAACCGGGAAACGACATGCAGATTCGAGGGCACATCGGAGAAGGAAAAGCTTACCATGCGGTAGAATTTAGAGAAACTCAAGAGTCCTTCTCTGGACTTGCGTAAACAGTGGGAGAATGGGAGCAGTTCCAAGGGCTGAGTGGGTTGCGAATCGGGACTCATACCCATACACACGAGAATGACGGGAATAATTTCTTGAAAAGCCGTGAAAGTCATATGCTTAGGGAGGATGGAAGGGATTGAATGGGCTGTTGAGTGGGGCTACAGACACACGCGAGAAAGAAGAAACAGGGGCAACGGTTAGAAATAGGGAAGTAATTAGCATGTAAAGAGTTAGAGAGGTTAACGGGGTTTTAGTATATCCAAGTAATACATGGGATGATCGGTTCGAGTTTAGGACATCTCCTGGGTGGGTTTTTAGTTTTGTTTCCTGTCTTATATTAGGATCAAGTAGTAGGTAGGTGGTTAGTTCAATATTTAAATTAAGGAATATAATTTGGTGAGTACCAGTACTCCTTTTATAATGTTACTTACACTGCTGCTTCGTATAATATATTCTCATATCATATGCTACCTAATACAATTGTTATGTGTCAATGAGCACTCCATATATTTCAGTTTGCATAAGGTGTCACACTTGTTTCGTGTACAAAGATCCCAACATGGGATGATTTATTTTGCCCACTGTGTTAGTCATATCGAAATCCACAGTGTTACTTGCTACCCCATTCACGGACATGTGTATGTCCTATAGCATCTTAGTGTATAAGTTGTAATTTAATTATACATTAATGTGACCGGTTAATTAAACATACCACACACATTCTTGGTTTCATGGGTTTTAACTATTAGAGGTGTTTCAAGGGGATCCATCCATCAAGATATTATGGGATCCATCCATCAAGATATATTATCTCAAAGATTTATGTCCTAGAATTTCCAATTTATCAGATTCAGAAGAAAGACACTTGTGGGACTTTTGATTGTACTAATTGTACCGATTTTTTGTAAGTTCATGTTTCTTTGTAAAAGCTAAAGAAAAAGAACTTGTGGGACTAGAAGATAGGAGAAAGGAAAAAAGAGTGTAAATTTCTATCTCTCTTTTTGTAAGTTCCACTTTTTTAAGTACTAAAAGTAGAACTTGTGGGACTGATGAAGAGGGCAAAATATGACGAAGACAAAAGAACCAGGACGGCCCAGATCTCGGGCCCCGACCCAGACCCCGGGCCCCCTTCAGGACCTTGTTCGGGCTCCAGTTTGGGCACCAAACATCAATCCGGGTCCTAGGCCCCATGATCGGGTCCCACATTCCGGCCCCGCATTCTATGACCGGGTCCCGTATTCTGGCTCCGCACTCTATGACCGGGTCCCATATTCCGGCCCCGTGCTCCATGACCGGATCCCGCATCCTACAATTTGGGACCGGAAGGCTTTACAAGGAAAGAAGTGCCAAAATTAGGAGGGTTGCTCCAATAAAGTAATACCACATGTACAAGGATTAAGAGATAGACGTCACCCTCGAAAGTCTATAAATAGAGATGGGAGGCTCATTTGTAAAGGGACACAACATTAGAAGAGAGAAAGCTCTTGAAAAGCTCTCTAGCCTTGTAACCTTAAAGAAAGTAATAAAGATATTGTCATGAAGTGGATGTAGGCCGGATTATTGGCCGAACCACTATAACTCTCGTTGTTCTACTTGTTTGTAAGATGTGAGGGACCAATTATACGTTTTCAGTAAACACCTTTACTTGCTATGCTAACTTAGAACCCAATGTATAAATGTGAGAAAAATTACAAGAGTTCTAATTCGAACTAAATAAATCTACAAAAACACTAGCGTTTATAATGTGAATGTACAGTAAGACAAAAGAATTTAAGTTCTTCTCGCTTGAATGAACTCAACAAATTATGTTTTCTATTTTAATCACGCTTCAATGAAGATTACATATTCTTAATATAGAATGTAAATGAATATTAAATATGTCTACATACCTTATTTCTTTGTTAGTATGTGAATACTCTTACATTTACCTCCATTGTCAATTAAATATTGTTCTTTGACGACATATAATGATAAAAATAAATGAAGTTGTTGAATTTTTTAAATGATAAGTCACATTAAATCCTATACTCTAGTCTAAATAGATATCGACACAAATCTATGTTTCTTTCTACTCCAGTTTAGATTGTAAAATTTTTAAGAATGAAATGCAGCTTTGTGAGCCTCGATTTTAAACCCCTATCCTATGTGGATTAAGCTGATTAGGATCTCATCGGGTTTTAGGTCCACTTATAACCTAAGATTAATAACTATGTCTTGTAACAATAATTATTAAATCCTAAGTTAGCTCACTGGAACCTATTATGAGTCGCCACCTAATTTTTACCTAGATCAAATTAGGAAAGGAGAGTTCAGGTTCGGGGGCTTGATATTCGACTTAATTAGGGTTCAAATTACTTTCATTACCCTTCCTAGGTCATTTGTCCTCTACTTGGTTTATTTACAGCTTATTACGAGTCGTTTTAACCTAAGTGCGCGAGCTTCTGTTTTTTCGTGTTTTTTAGCATTTTTTGACAAAAAATTAAAGTGAAATTAAAAGCTATCTAAACTAGGGTTTCGGAGGCAGAATTAGGTCAAAATTTGCTTACGTCCGTAGCCACGGACCCCATGTCCGAGACCACGGACCCCAGTTAACCTAATTATACAGAATAGTCGAAATTAAAGGAAAACAAAAGATTGCAGAGTCCGGGGCCACGGACAGGCTGTCCGTGGGCCCGGACATTATTAGAAAACCTAAATTTTGAATTTTTAAAATCCCGCCGCCGTCCGTGGGTGTCCGGGCTTACGGACAGGGAGTCCGGGACCCCGGACATGACGTCCGTGGGTGCGGACCGACCTCGGACGGCGGCGTTGAGGCTGTTCCCGAAGGTGTTTTTGGCTCAAATTTTATGGGTGTGTAGCCTGGAAGATGTACAAGACATTAGTGATTGAAAGTTCTCAATTTGAATTCGAATTAAGCACGAAACTTGGTGGAAGGGATGTCAAGCGATTCTAAGGCGTTGACTACCTATGAGGATGATACGATGTCAAGCTATTCTAAGGCGTTGACTACCTATAATGAATGAAATGATGTCAAGCCATTCCAAGGCGTTGACTACCTAAAATATGAAAATAAGATAATGTCAAGCGATTCTAAGGCATTGACAACCTAACGAGTGAAAATTGGGTGGTATGCAAATGCAAGAATGCTTAAATGCTAGTGATGCTGATGATGCTGATGATGCTGACGATGCTGACGATGCTGATGATGCTGATGATGCTGACGATGCTGATGATGCTGATGCTGCTGATGACGCTCGGATGCTTCTGGGGACCAAACCCGTTCCAATGCTCCTGGTTGGTATACTATGGGGACTTATTGCCTCTGCCCACCAACTGGGGTGCTGGGATAACTTCTAGATTACCAAGGGGACTTATTGCCACTGCCCACTAGTTGTTTCTCCCAAGAAGTTGACACGAATATGGGGACTTATTGCCTCTGCCCCGCCAACTTAGATCACGCTCTGTCTCGTACTTGTCTCGCACTGAAGATGATACTAGGTCTCGTACTGGTCTCGCACTGGATGATGATGCTCGGACTCGCACTGATGAAGGTGATAGGTCTCGCACTGATGAAGATGATAGGTCTCGCACTAATGAAGATGATGGGTCTCGCACTGATGAAGATGATGGTCTCGCACTGATGAAGATGCTTGGTCTCGCACTGAAGTCTCGTACTAAATGGATGAAGAAAAAGCTGGATTCCGCACTGATTCTGGGTTGCGCACTGAATGAAGATGTCTTGTACCAAAGTCTTGAAAATGATGGGTCTCGCACTGATGAAGATGGTAGGTCTCGTACTGAATGAGGAAACTGCAGGGCCTCGCACTGTTTTGGGTCTCGAACTAAAAATGAGTTAGGAAGATAATGGTCTCGTGCAAATGATGAAAACTGATTACTGGAGTGCCAAACATGGCAATGATGATAAGATGTATGCAATCAAAATATATGAAAGATACTCGTTCAAAACAGGAAACTGTTGGAAAAGGTGCCAAACTTGGCAATGTTGAGGTGTTATCCAAAAGTTGTAGAATGCAACTAAAGTGTTTGTTGGAAGCTTGCCCAAAACAAGGAACTGTTGAAAAATGCGCCGAACATGGCAATGCTTGAGAAAAACCCTACTGAAAAAGGAAAGTGAAATGATCATTTCCTGACCAAAAATTTCAAATCTGCAATTTGCTTCTTGAAAAATGAACATGCCATTGGTGGAAGTGTGTGGTGTTTGTTGTGGTGCTAAAGGCTTTTGCCGGTGTTCCAGATTTGTGATAGACCATGGATTGGGTTGTGATTTATGATGGGCTTGAGAGTGTGTGTGTGGTGGTAAGGGCTTATGTGTGTCTGTGGTGGGATGGTGGTGCTCAAGCTTTGGGTTTCAATTGGTGTTGACATGGCAATTGTTGGAACCAACAATTGCCCCCAGTATTTTTCCTTAGGACAATCCGAGTTAGAGTTCATGGCAATCGATCGGAACGATCGATTGCCCCCAGTATTTTCTTTGATTAAACGTGCGAAGTCTCACCTCACAGGGTTGAGGCTTATTCTTTGATGTGGTGCTTCCTAACCTACACTCGATTGGTCGGTGTTTGCACTCATTTCTCGCTCATGGTCAAACTTCTAGACCATTGAATTCGATATTTGATGGATTTACGCATTTGATCTGTTACTTTCACGTGATTGGACACACAACTATCAAGTCGGAAGTCTTTAAAGCTTATAACGTGGCCATAGGGTGTGATGAAAGGCGACGGGATCATGGAGGGATATTTGAGGTATGTGGAGCTTAAATGGGTGACCAAAGCTGCAACTTGCATCTTCTCTCGGATTCATCTTCCTTGTCTTGCAGTCGTCTGGCTTCTTCGTATTGACGTTGTTTTCGAGCTTCTGGACCTGGACTTTTGAATTGTCCTTTACACCATTTCTCTTTTTGTCATTTGGATTTCTTCGAGGCACTTTGGGTTTGCCTTTTAATTTTATCCTTTCTTGACTTTGCCTTCGGGGTTCTTGTTTCCCGGTGTTTTGATGTGAGCTCTTTTGATCCTTGTCACTCTGGGACCATTTGCGGATCGCTTCGTCATGCTGATAGCGGCATTGCTTCTTCGGACTGATGATAATGTTATCCGAAGTCGGGCTCCTCGCTTCCTTTGGTCACCGGGTCGGACATTCATCATTGGCTGGGTTATTTTGTGGACTCATAATCGAAAAGGGATATACGAAAGGCTCAACGGGGGTGCCTAGGGTTTAATGATAGGGTGTACAAGCTTTTGGCTATGTGGTGTTGTACCTAGGTGCTTCGTCATTCCTGATAGTTGTGCATCCGCTCTTTGTTACTTTTTGCAGGTCTAAGAGTAAATTTACAAATAATCTCCTTCGGTCGGAGTTATGCCGTTTACCTTACCTCTGAATGTGGTCTCACCAGAGTCGTGTAAAAATGGCACGTTCGCTCACTCATGGTTTTTCCACTCAAGACACTCTCGCGAAAATTTCACTCGGATACTCGTTCGCACGTTTAAACAAAAGATAAAAGATGACAAACTTAAACTTAGATTGCCCCCAGTATTAATCCAGGGTTTATGACGACAATTTGACAAATGTGGACCCCGAACCGCAATGTGGTTTGTTTAGGGGTGAGTTGTGGTGTTTAACGTGGCATGTTCAACTTTTAGAAACAAGAGACAAGTTGTTCTGTTCCATAGTCGGGAAATGATTACCCCGTGATTCCTTTTCCTTGAGAAACATTTTTGTTTCTTCTTTTCAATGAATGAATGAAAAAAAAATGTTTGTACAGAAATTGTGAAAATGGAACTATGATTTTATTTATGAATTATGAAAGAAACGTAAAGATTACAATCTAAGGTGACTGAAAACTAACTAAGAAAATAAGTTACTAGGAAAATTTGAAGATGCAAGAAAACATAAATAAAACGATCTGCATACTTAGAAAAATTGGACTCCTTGCTCGAGGAGGTCTTGAATCTTGTGCTTCAATGCTCGGCAATTGTTAGCAAAATGGCCAGGCAACTGATGGTAGCGGTAGAATTGATTAAGATGCCTTCCCAAATGAGTGGTTCCTGGCCGAGGGGCCAAGGGCTGTAGCAAGTTTCTCTTCTGAAGCTCTTCAAACGCGTGACTTGGTGTTCGGCCAATGTTGATGAATTCCCTTTGCGATGAATCTCGGCGTGGTAAGGGTACCGTCCTAAAGTTTTGATGCAGAGCTCTAGGTCGTTGAACCACATTCACTTCTGGGAAACTGCTTTGAGCGCAAGCTACTGTCTGAAGATAAGCCTTTTCTGGTCCTGGCTTAGATAATTTGGAGCCGCTGCCGGAGTTTCTTGAGCACTCGAGCTCCAAACCTTCCTTATGAATCCTTTCCTTTAGAATACCGACTTGCCCCATCAACATGTCCAAACTCGGAAAGTACATAAATTTTAGCTCATGGTTGTGTTGTTTTCGCATGTTCTCAATTATCATGCGGATTTGCTCCTGCTCCTCCATTCGGGTAGGCATGGCTGCAGCCTTTCTCCTCCAATGCTTGATGAAGTCAGACATGGACTCACCGTCTTTCTGTCGAGTTCCTGCCAGATCGATTATGGTGACCTCGAGGTTCTTAGCATACTCGAAATGATTTAGGAAAGCCTCGCAAACCTCCTCGTAGGTTTTGGTATTCATCTTCTGAGTGAGATACCAACGCTGAGGAGTCTCGTCTAGATAGCGTGCGAAAACTTTGGCTTTTTGCATGTCGTTGAGCCCTAAGATGGACATTTCCCGGTCGAACATGGCCAAATGAATTTGTGGATCCGAGGAACCCTTGTACAAAGCGAGTGTAGGCAGCTTCAGCTTTGGGGGAAGATCAACTTCAGGATACGACGCCGTGGAGAAATAATCGAATCCAGCTGGTTTGTTGGCTTTCTCTATGCGCTCAATCCTTTTAAAAACCCTTTTAACCTCAGCAGCTAGTTGGATGTTAGGAACATCCTTCCCCACACGTGTTTGAGGATCTTGGGCCCTAACGGAGTCAATCTCGATGTAACTACGGTTAAGATTTTCATCCACAAGCTTTTCGAGAGTGTGCTGATTTGTCTCCTGGAGATTAGCCTTACTCCTCAATTCCTTGACAATGGACTCCAAGACCTTGCACCTTTGCTGCTCAGCGGCCAACTGGGCATCCGTGTTGATCGGATTTCCTTCTTCTGCCATATCCAGATTCGGGCTTGCCTGTTTCCAAGAAGTCCATTATTAGCTAACAAGAGGAGGTGGGTTGAAAGACACTAAGGTGATAATGACACTTCACAAGGTAGATCGAAACAAGCTTAGGTTGAAAGCAAGTGGGCTAAGATACCCAGAAAATGAGGTGCTTGGGCTGAAGTATCTCTCAGGCTATGAACTGGAATTTGGACTGAAATGTAAACAGATGGCTTTGATTGGGCATGAGAGGTGACACCTAGAACTAGGGTTTCGGGCCAGGGCCCGAATAAGAAGTCTGTCTAGACTAGAATGAGCCCTTTGGCCGGAATGTGTTTGGGCCTAGAGCAAAGCACATGGGCTGGAGTGGTCCCTAAATCACAAATGAGCCTAACTTTCTTTGGGCCAGAGAAGATGGTTGCTAAACCGAAAAAAGATTTTATTTTCAGGCCTTGTGAGTTATTTCAAGTTCATGTGGATTTTCTTTTTTTGGGCTGAAGCCCGAACGACTCACATATTAAACCAAACAGGACCTCTGGGCCGCAAACAAGTAGAGCCGCCAATTCGGGTTGGGCTAGGTTAATGTAGGAGAAGTTCCTATCAACCTCTAGGCTAGGTAATGGACCGATCATACAAGTAAACAAGGCTCACACAAATTCAACATGTCCTCGCTTGATGGTTAAATTCAACTGGGTATGGATCGATCCGGAGAGGTGCTTGGGGCTTGGGCCCAGGTCACCACAAAGGAATAGGGCTTGCACGCTATTCTCTTTGGGCTTCCCCACTTTTTTCACATCACCTGAAGGTGTGCGTCTACGGCCGGGTCTTTGACTGACCAAACAATGGGCTAGGTAAGGACACTGCCAGGAAAACGCTTAGGGCTAAGGCCCAGGTATTAAGGGGATGTGGTTAGACGACATCCTCCTCTTTTCCCCCGCTTATTCACATCACCTAAAAGGTGTGAGTCCCTGACAGGGGACCCTAGATGGGTCCCGGGGTGAAACTGGTTTGTGTGGACCCTCGCTCTCATATGATGCAAAGGTACATAAATTTAAATTGCGCACAAAAGTAAACAAACAAAGAATTAAAGCCATAAATAAACATTTTCGAGTTAAGCCCTCTTTCTTAAAATTAAACAAGTTAAAATTAAGAAGTTTATCCCTAGCAGAGTCGCCAGTCTGTGAGCCTCGATTTTAAACCCCTATCCTATGTGGATTAAGCTGATTAGGATCTCATCGGGTTTTAGGTCCACTTATAACCTAAGATTAATAACTATGTCATGTAACAATAATTATTAAATCCTAAGTTAGCTCACTGGAACCTATTATGAG
This sequence comes from Limonium bicolor, assembly GCA_023374045.1. Classification (NCBI taxonomy): domain Eukaryota; kingdom Viridiplantae; phylum Streptophyta; class Magnoliopsida; order Caryophyllales; family Plumbaginaceae; genus Limonium; species Limonium bicolor. Next base: position 142,576,278 of record CM041776.1, on the reverse strand, counting down.
TCGCCACCTAATTTTTACCTAGATCAAATTAGGAAAGGAGAGTTCAGGTTCGGGGGCTTGATATTCGACTTAATTAGGGTTCAAATTACTTTCATTACCCTTCCTAGGTCGTTTTTCCTCTACTTGGTTTATTTACAGCTTATTACGAGTCGTTTTAACCTAAGTGCGCGAGCTTCTGTTTTTTCGTGTTTTTTAGCATTTTTTGACAGAAATTTAAAGTGAAATGAAAGCTATCTAAACAAGGGTTTCGGAGGCAGAATTAGGTCAAATTTTGCTTACGTCCGTAGCCACGGACCCCATGTCCGAGACCACGGACCCCAGTTAACCTAATTATACAGAAGAGTCGAAATTAAAGGAAAACAAAAGATTGTAGAGTCCGGGCCACGGACAGGCTGTCCGTGGGCCCGGACATTATTAGAAAACCTAAATTTTGAATTTTTAAAATCCCGCCGCCGTCCGTGGGCGTCCGGGCTTACGGACAGGGAGTCCGGGACCCCGGACATGACGTCCGTGGGTGCGGACCGACCTCGGACGGCGGCGTTGAGGCTGTTCCCGAAGGTGTTTTTGGCTCAAATTTTATGGGTGTGTAGCCTGGAAGATGTACAAGACATTAGTGATTGAAAGTTCTCAATTTGAATTCGAATTAAGCACGAAACTTGGTAAACAAGTTATTGTACAGAAGCTTAAACAAACAGCAATACAGAAGCGCAAAAAGGTTAGTTTGAGCCCAAATTTTGACAGAGAGTTAATAAGGTCGTGGGGAATTAGAAAAGTAGAATTGTAACCTGTTTTACCTTCGAATTCAAGAGGATTCTTCACGTCGGGATTCTTCGGAGGCTCCGATGGTGCCGGTTCTGGATTGTGTTCGACCCGAGCTTCTGGTTGTTGATTGTTGAAGTTGTTCTTCACGTTTTGTAGGTGGTTTGGTTGATGTTTGATGATTGATGATGTTGTGGGAGTTGAAAAATATGTTTTGGTGTTGATTTTGGTGAGATTTCGGTGTTTGATTGGGGCTCTGGAGTTCAAAAACGTGGAGAGAGAGAGACGGCCGCCTTCTTTGAGAGTCTAGGGTTCTTCAGGTTCTCCTTTGATCATGGGATAAGGTTCCTTATATAGGCTTCCTTAAAGATAGAAAAATCCGGTAAAAACCGAGATTTACCGACGTTTTAGCTCAAGGGCTTCCAAAAGGAATTTGATTATGAAATTTTACACATGGGTAAAGGATGATATTTCTGAATTTTCTAAAGTGGAATCGAATTTTTTGGATGTTGGAATATTTTTAAATTCAATTTCTCGTCAGTTTCAGTCAAAAATTGCTAGAAAATTATTGGAAACTCGAAAAATCGAAATTCCAACGCCATTATGCTTCAGATGTCATCCCTTATCATGGGTTAAAATTTCAAAGCATTTTGAATTGATTTGACCCTCATATGGAGGAGAGAGAAAGCCTATAGGGGGCTTAGGAGCCTTGAAAATTACGAAAATGCCCCTGGAGATGACTAAGCTGTCCCTAGTACTCTGAAATGTTCCGATCGAACTGGGAACCCTCGCTACTTGACCAAACTAGCCTATTAGTAGAGACTCTCTTCCGGGGGGGTTGAAATTTTGGGTATAACAAGCTTGCACACCAGTTTATACCAAGAGTGAAGAGAAGAGATAAAGATAAGTCAAGTATATTACCAGTGCCCGACTGAAATCTTTACAGCCGTCTTCAATCTGTTGTGCGAGAGATCTAGCCAATTCCTCACATCCATAAATCTAATTCTGCAGAAACGCGAACAACCCACCCAAGAAGAGAATGAAGAGAGCACAAAGTATGTATGTTCCTTAATCACAAGTTAGGGTTGCAAAATTAACGACAGAGAAGAGAGTACACTACCAGTATATTACCAGCAAACACAAGAAGAGAATGACATGTTGCTTAATCGCAAGTTAGGGTTGCAAAATTACCGTCAAAGAAGAGAGTAAACCAGTATATTACCGGAAAACACAAGAAGAAAATGACATGTTCCTAAATCACGAGTTAGGGTTGCGAAATTACCGTGAGAGAAGAGAGTACAAGATCAGTTAGAGTATATTACCGACAAACACAAGAGGAGAAAGAAGGGAGGCACGGAGTAAATCCCTTATGTTCAGTAATTAATCTCTACAGAGTGCAAACACAAGCAGAGAATGAAAAGAGGAGCAGAGCAAGTTCCTTCGCCAGTTGCAATAGCAGATTAAATTATAGCGAGTGAAGATGATTATATTACGGGTTTAGATGTAAATTTTTTTTCCCTAGTGTTAAATCTGGTGTGCGACTTCAGAGATGGAGAAACAAGAAGATGGTGAAATGGGAAGAAATCGGATCGTAGAGAGGGTTTTCCTAACAGCAAAAGAGAGTAACCACAGAGAAAGAGAGATTCTAAAAGTTCCCCATCGCCTTCCTTTATTCCAAGGGGGTGATCTGCTATTTATAGCAATTTCCCAAGACTCCTAAGCTTGCCAGCTTGTCGTTTATCCTGCCTGGCTGTCATTCTAATCACTTTATATAAGTGTACTACCTTAATTCCTATATCTCCTATACTATCTGACTGGGCACAGGTGCCCGGTCGCTATTTACGCTTCTTAATTACTTGACCGGTTACGAACGATCGATCGCTATTTTACACCTTGTGACCTTAGCGACCGGTCGCTGTTTTACACTTACTTCGTGACCTTAGCGACCGGTCACAAGCGACCGGTCGTTATACATGCTTATTTTGTATTTGTTGCGACCGGTCACAAGCGACCGGTCGTTTCTTCATACTTTCACCATAGCTTACGTCTGGTTATGACTGAGCGGTCGTTACGTGTTCCTTCGTTGCTCTTTCTGGGTGTGGGATTCCTTCATATCTCTTGGCCATATTTGCCCCTCTTCATCAGTCCCACAAGTTCTACTTTTTGAAGCTCGGTTGAAAAAAGTAGGACTTCCCGTGTTCGGCGCGGTTGGTTGAGAAAAATTTTGACCTTCTTCGAGTCTTTTGTATGTTGGGGGCGACGTCTGTCTCCATCCTCCTTTCCTTCCTTCTCTCTCAGTCCCACAAGTTCTTTTTCTTTTAGCTTTTTTCAAAGAAAAATGAACTTGCAAAAAAAAAAGGTTAGTATAATTAGTACAATCAAAGTCCCACAAGTTCATCTGATAAATTTGAAAATTTAGAGATAATACATCATTGATGGTGGCCAAATAATGATAATTCCCTTAAAGGGAGTTTAATATATTTTCCCACCTTTGCTTATGATAGCCAAAAAATGGTACTTATGATCATACCCTTCTAAAATGTTTCTTTTTAGAAGGCATTGGATCGAGGTACGGTGTGGCGTCCCACACCTAATGATTCACCCATTACAGGCGACCAGAGCTCCTCTTGTTTCCAGAGTTGGGTTTTCTTTTGCTCTTTCACTCTTAACCGGGTGCGACAACCCAAGCCAAGGTGTTTCTTTTTACGGGACATAGCCCGGGTGTTTCTTTCTGCAGAACATAGCCTGGGTGTTTCTTTCTGCAGGACATAGCCTGGGTGTTTCTTTCTGCGGGACATAACATGGGTGTTTCCTTTACCGGAGGGCCTATGAAAACGCCATGGACTAGAGGGCCTATGTGAGCGTCGTGGATTGTGATGTTACTCTTGAAATTTTGCTGACATAGAGTTGTTTGTGAATTTCTTGGCAACTTCGTCAGGCGTGAGTTTTAGCTCAAGGTGGCTCTACGGCCTTCTTCTTTCATACTTTACTTGAATACTTCAGGGGATGATCAGTCCCTGGTACAAGTACCTGTGGTTTCCTCAAAATTTCATTAGTACTTTCAAACGAGTGGCAACAAATGAGGATATCAAATAATTTTGCAATTTATGAGTATACTATAATCATGTTCCAGCTAGTAAATAACTGCTTCGTAGCGGCGATATGTAAAAAGGGTGTTCCAATAGTAGTGATATGAGTCATCTACCAGCGCACAATCAAGTATAGACTAGAGCAGTTGCTTATGCGAAAAACTATTAAAATCTTATCATGCAGCATCTGCGATTTCAGAGTGTAAAGATATGGCGCTAGCCCCCTTTTAGATCAGCAAGCTGCAGCAAAAGGATTGTTGATTATGAATGACGTCGGGAGTGATTAACGGTCTTGGTATGACACCATTCCCTTACTTATCTTAACTAATGCATGATGTTTTATAACTGAAGTTTGGCCAGCAGATAGAAGTAGGATGAATATAAACAATCCGTTCAAAGAATTTGATGAATACAAGTGAATCTGTTGATATTGTGTATAAAATTCAGGATGGAACAATGTTAAAAGAACGCAGACCGCCTCACAATTTTGTCGCTGCTCAAAACTGTCAAACATGGTATGACAACTAATATTTTGAAGCGATTACAGAGCATAGAAAGTATGACATCAATGTTTTCTATTCTAGCGAATCTTTTGGCAAAGGAAGGAATTGCAACAATTTTTGTTCATGCGCTTCAGCTAAAACATATAGCAAGAGAGAAAAACTGAGTTAAAATCTGTTTCAGATTGTTTTTGTTTATCTTCATCAGTAACAGCGTAAAAACAGGAATCAAAAGGCACTATTAACACATATCGTTAAATGTTTTAAGATATACTCATATCAGAAGTGGAAACAAGAAGTGAAGAAAACAGAAAGTAAAAACTGGCACTCTACCAATTGTCAGTCCACAACTGTTTTAAAATATAGCTTAGTAATTTCTATAGCGATCCGTAAGCAAAAGCGTGAATTCAGATAGCAGATAATGTACTTTATGTTATTTCTTTTTAAACAAACAACATCCTTCCTAAAAGTTCTCTGATCCAGGCTGATAAATTAGAGAACTTTGGCAACTTGGATTAAGTAGATGCAGTGAATTTATCGGCCCTGTCACAGGAGACAATCTTTCTATGTTTTCAGCGGGATGCATTTTCTAGGGGAAGGACAAATAACCACAGTTTCTATCTCAATAGATAATCATGACGGAAGGCTCATCACTTGAGCTTAGTGTTCAGGATATCACAGGCTGTTAACCCTCACTACCAGATTACAGAAGTAGGAGAATTTTTGATGTCGTTCAGCAAAATACTGTATCACAGTAAGACTTTCGAATATAAGCAAAACAGATGGTGGGAAGAAATAATTTTTGATGGCAATTTGACGTATGCAGCACGGTTAGCAGCGGTATTTCAAAATAAGAAAAGATATATATATATATATATGCAAATCTAAAAATGAATGCTTCTGGCTTATAATTGACTGGACCTTCGAAAATAACAACAGAAAAGGGGCTTTGTGGAGCATCTACAACCTTACAAATTTAGGAAAAACAGAGAATGATTTGAACACTTAATAAAAACTAAGCTGCTGTAATTGAGATTTAGCGGAAACTTTTCTTTGAAATATAGAATACAAATTATTTAAACAGTAAAATACTGGAATAAGACTTACTGAACCGTTTTCTATCTGATTTGCACAGGTTGAAGGTAACAACAAACCACCAGGCCAGTCCCTATGTTACAGATTAGAGCTTTATCTCGGACTAATTAATATAGGTAAGATAGTTTTGTTTCCAAGGTGAAACTCTGTTAGATACTAGTATTTTCCCTGTACTGTTATTAGTCTTCTGTTTCCTATTTAGCCGTTAGCGTGCCTTGTATATATATATTACTGTGCTCTTATGTTATTAGAGAGTTTTTTTAGAATATAGTATTAACCCAGCGGTCTGTGCGTGGGTTTCTTTTAGGTAAAGGGTTATCTTTTCCCCTTTTAGTTCTTTGACTCTTTTCTTCTTCTCTGTAAAGAAGGGTGGGTGGGCGGTTCTCCGTTTCAATGTTATTCATCGTGAGCAATGTTCCTTTCTGAGTTTTGTTTCTTGAATCCTCACAAACTCAAGGTTAAAAAACTATGCTAGAACAGGAGCAAAATATCTTTACGAAGTGGCGAATAAATCATAACTGACAAAGTTTTAGTAAAAGCAGTTTTTAGTCAATTCATGGCATGGGTTTGAAAACAGGATTTGTAGAGGAACTGCTGCAAGTGTATTGTCTTAGTTTTGGAGGTAAGAGCATGACTGCTCTAAATAGTAGTGGCAAGATAAATGGGATGAACAGCGCACTTATGCAGCAGAAACCTTTGAATTATAGCAATCAAACAAAGGGGACACGAGTCTCTGCTCTCGTAGCACTATTAAATTAGAGTAATAGGTGGAATCAGTTTGACCATAGTAATCGTGTAAATACAAGTATGATCTTAGCTCAGTAGGAATGATATGCTTAGGACAAGCTATTTTAGCGATTACCAAGAGCAAGCAGCAAAGTACATATCAGGAAAGAGTGTTACTTAATTAACAACCTTCAGCATTATCAGCTGAACCAGATAAGAGGAGGTTAAATAAAAAATACTGTTGCCTACTTGGAGAAAATAAAACAAAGCCGCTGAAGTTTGACAAGCAGGTTATTATGCATTATCCACTAAAAGCGTAATTTCAGTCTTTATCTGAACAAGAAATATCAACTTCTACCTCCTATGTTTATCAGAGTCTTTAATCACTACTGTAGTAATGGTTGGAGAAATTCATAATGTATGCATGAGATTATCAATACGAGAAACTGATAGATTTTAAACAGGGAGATATCAATTCAGTGATTCAACTTGCTGTTTGTTACTAGCTCGCCCTTGCTGCTACTAAAATTTTAGTAAGAGTAAGGTTAGTAAGGTTACCTTTAGTCTATAGAGAAAGAAGGAAAACGGATGATGATTTTTGGTGTTATCAATTCAAACTTCCTTCAAGTCTAAACTTGCTTTTGATCCTGACCGTTGGATAGTGATGGCTTCTGGGTGATGGTGGCTTTTGGAGAGACCGCTCATTGTTGTCTGACCGTTGGATCCTTTGTATGATAGACCTTACGGCCTTCTCTTCATTCATGCAGCTCTCGCATATGGGATGTCATGACAATTTTTCAGATGGTGAACACTTTTAATCGTTAGTCCAATGTTTAATTATAAATACAGAGGAGGTGCAAGTTAGTTCTCAGATTAAAACTACTACATGATTAAGTAGTGAGAAGCTGAATATAGGACTCTTTAATCAATCTAAATAATATTTACTCCACGAGTTGATCTCAATTATGTCATAGTTTCCGGTTGGTTCTATTAACCATATTATACATTTGCAACATCGCATATTATTACGGCAGTATAATTAGAAGAAGAAATATTATTTGATGCAGTAAAAACAGAGGTAACTAGAACCTGCATACCATTCTTCCCTCAGTCCATAACAACAAAAACAAAGCTTATAAAACCAAACTTTAAACAGACTAAACTCCGTTTAGTTTATGATTTATAACAGCTTATAAGTGTTCAAGTATAGTGTCAAAGACGTTTATGCACAGCAATACATTTCCTAATCCTGCAGTTAGCTGTAACAGAAGTAAGCACACAGTTAGATGATCTTATTACACTAAACTAACAGCAACCAAATCATCCCTTATGTCAAGAACGTTCCAAAAACTCAGTAAGAAGAGGATCTAAGGACTTAAGCTACTAATAGCTTATTTCAAGCAGTAAAACGCAAGCAGATAAAGTATTCAGCCCTATCATAATCCTAGCATGATGGCTGTTTTCACTTAACAGATTTGAATCATGCCCAGGTTGCTTAACCGCCTAGCCTATTAGCCATCTGACAGTTCGTAATGAAACCCCCAGAATACTCAGTCTTGGACTGTGTTGTTAGTGGTAATCGACAGATAGATTGCAAACCGGTATAGAAGAAAACTCAGCCACTAATATATATAATAGCGTGAAAAACTCCCCACATGATCTGTTCAACACTTTGAACAATCACAATGTAACTTCTCACTCTTCGAATGATAAAACACTCCTAAACTATTGAGAATAAACTCTCTCTTTCTCACTCAAAGGGTTGCGCCGTAAAGGGTGAAAATCAGTTTCTTGATCCCCAAAAGCATAACCCTAATCTATATCTATACAGCGTATATATATACATGGGAATTTCCCAGATTTAAACTAAACTATCCTCTCAAGGATATTCGCATAACACTTAATTAGGGAGACATAATAGGCGAATCTTAACAGCTTTGATATCGCGTCTGTTGTCACGTGAGCAGGTATAATTCCGTTGACGTTCACAGGAATTATACTTAAAGATCCTTTGCTGAGTACTGGACTGAATCGGCATAGTTGTCACACATCAAAAACTATAAGTATGTATGGCACACATACATTTACAGTTTCCCCCTTTTTTGATGTGTGCAAACTTTCGTCATGGTGAATGGTGAAGTCACACGGGTATTCCCTTTGAAACATAGATTCCCCCTGAAATAAAGATTCCCCCTGAAACAATTCCCCCTGAAACAGAGCTAACTTGATTAACAGTCACACAATCCCATATTCACCATGTTTCCCCTTTTGCGCAATCAAAAATGGTACGAGCCTAGAAAACTCACAAATGTAAAAAGATATACCGTGGAACACGAAACAACATTTTATACAACGTTAATAGAAGGAACGAGTTTCAGAAAATGGCATAAAGAAACAGCAAACCACAAACAGCAAGTCAAAAGCACTCAAAGTGCAGAAAGAGGCATAGTCTTGAAACAAAACAACGGCAAAGACAAAGTCTGAGACAAACAGCAACAGAAAGTGATAACGGCATCCTAGAAACAAACACCTATAGCAGAATGTGGAGTAGCAAAGCAAGGGTATGGACTAGGCAGAAGACAGGAAGAAGTGTTAACGTCGCACCCCGAGATGAGCTTCAAGATGTGCCAATCGAGCATTCAGATCCTTGACCAGAGACAAAAGTTCCTCCAACTGGTGCGAGACATTGCCAAGATTCTCTGAAGCAACTCTAGGTGGCTGCTTAACAATCCATATATTCCCCGCCAGAGCAAGACCCATCTTGGATAATGTAGTCTGAGAAAGTACATGATTATGATCCAGAACTTTGACAGAATCAGTAGACAGATCAACAGAGAAATATTCAAAGATCGTCGTCAGCCAAGCAGCATAAGGCAGAGATGAGGTACACTCGGTTATAGCATGATGGATATGAAACATCATAAGTGAGGCAAGCTTATAGGGCACTTCTGTGACACCACATCAAACAGATGTCCAGGAATGTGACCGTCCCGCGTTGGTCATTCCTGGGAGCAACGCCTTGATAAACAATGATGTGGAGTAATCGCCCTAGCACATCAAGCTGCCGTTGTGGAGCAGACCGGATCTTCCTGGTCTCAGACTCAATCCCAAAGAAACCGAAAATGTCCGCATCCTTTTGAGAGGGAGCAAATGTATTAACCTCGCGAGAAAAGGTCTTAATACCCTCAACTGGGACACAGAGGATCATGCCGAGCAAATCCGGAGTTAATTCAATCCACCCCTTTAACCTTAGATCGAATCAAATACTCATCAACAAACTGCAAGTTCTGGTAAAATTCTTTAACTGATTCCCAGAATATTTTCGTACCCAAAGTAAACACCGACGACCAGCCTTGAGCTGAAAGGCAACTAGCAATGTTGGACAATTTATTCTTACGAGGCCAAGCACAATCCACACGTTTTCCCACAACAATGTGTGCATTACGAATTTCAGACTTAAATGAGGGAAAACAAGGAAAAGAGTGACCAGACCAGGCAGAGTTCGTCGAAGAAGACCCTGAGGAAGCAGCAGACACAGTAGCGGAAGAGCTGGACGCCGAAGTCACATGGCGAGGACGCTTTGAAGAGGTCTTCGTCGGAGCTTGTACAGCAGGCCGCTTGCGCTGGCGCAAGACTGATAACGGCACATCATCATCCGAAATGACATCAGGGTGCGACGGAGTGGATGAAGGTGGGGGAGGCTGAGGACAACGTGGCCGAAGAGTTTGGCGACGGCGAAGAACAACGGCCCGAGAAGGACGAGTCTGAGTCCTAGGGTTTCTGCGAGGAGGAGGGTTTTGTGGTGATAATGGCGGTGAAGTAGGTAAAGAATCAGAAACCGGGGAATCATCAAATGGCACATCACAAAATGGGAAATCGTCAGCACACTTTTTGGGTGGTGAATCTTGGTTTGGTGGTGGCACGGGCAAAAGGAGTGGAGGATATTCAACGGCAAGCGGAAGATGGTATTCGGGCTGCATGGGAAGTAAGCTGGAGTCAATGGAAATACTCGGTAGAGGTGAATCAAGAAAGTTCGGAATTGAGAGAGAAAGAAGCTGAAGGTAGGCAAAAGCAGGGTCATATGGAACGATTTCCATGGCGAAGATGAATGAGCAAGAACAAAGATGACGAACAACCAGTAGAGGGCAATGATTTTGAAAAAAAAAGGGAAGGACGCGACGGAAGATATGGGTTTAAGACTGATATGCAGGAAAAGCTGACAAATGTGGGTAAATAGGTATGCAGAGTGGACGACGTTTCAGTAAGACGTGAAAGAAAAAAAAAACAAAAATATCGGGGCCTAACAAAAAAACGTTCCAACGATAACATTGATCCAGATCATCCATAACATGTTCCACGATAATCTACGGAAGCCTCACATAGTTGTAAAATAAAAGATAAACTCTACTCAATTCTAGTACCATGTTTGTACACAAGAGAGAAGAAACATAGAAAATAAAAGAAATGGACCTTTAATCAATGTTAACCATGCCCAGTGCTAGACTCAGTTGATGAAAGGTTTCGCGAGGTAGTGGTTTAGTAAAAATATCCGCCAATTGTTGCTCTGTGGTACAATGAAGCAATTCCACTGTTCCTTTTTCAACTTGATCACGGAGAAAATGATGCCGAATCTCGATATGTTTGGTACGGGAGTGTTGTACCGGATTTTTGGACAATGCAATGGTAGACTGATTATCACAGTAAATCGGGATGGGTGACTGAGGCATGCCATAGTCTTCAAGTTGATATTGAAGCCAGAGAACCTGGGCGCAACAAGCAGCAGCTGCAATATATTCAGCTTCGGTGGTGGATAAGGCGACAGAGGACTGCTTCTTAGAGAACCAGGATACCAGACTAGTACCCAGAAGCTGAGCACATCCGGATGTACTCTTACGATCAGTAAGCGATCCTCCAAAATCTGCGTCAGTATAAGCCTGGAGTGTAAAAGAAGATCCTACACGATAAACCAAACCCAAGTTAGGAGTGCCTTTTAGGTAGCGGAAAATTCGTTTGACCGCCTGAAGATGTGGAACTCTTGGATCAGCCTGAAATCGAGCACAATAACAAACGCTGTAAAGAATATCTGGTCGGCTTGCAGTAAGATACATCAGTGAACCGATCATGGCCCTATACTCAGTGGGATCAGTTGGTTCAGCATGAGGCTCAGAACCAAGCTTGAGAATACTAGACATTGGAGTAGCGAAGGATTTAGCGGAATCAAACCCAAATCTGGATAACAGTTCAGTAGTATATTTTCCTTGCCAGACAAACGTGTGAGTTGTGGTTTGTCGAACCTGTAACCCTAAGAAAAAAGTGAGTTCGCCCATACTACTCATAGAAAATTCATTAGTCATCACTGCCTCAAATGATTTGGATAACGTAGGACAGGAAGAACCAAAAACGATATCGTCGACATAGATCTGAACCAGCAAAAGATCAGAATCCTGGAATTTGAAAAAAGCGTACAATCTACTTTACCCCGTGTAAAACCTTGCTGAAGGAGATAGGAGGTGAGACGTGTGTACCAGACCCTCGGGGCTTGTTTTAAACCATAGACAGATTTCTTGAGTAAATAAACATCATAAGGTCTGGACTGATCAGCAAAGCCTGGAGGTTGAGCTACATAGACCTCCTTGTCAATGTACCCGTTCAGAAATGCACATTTAACATCCATTTGGTACAAAGGAAACACCCTGTGTGCAGTGAAAGCAATCAGCATACGAATAGCTTCTAGACGAGCAACAGGTGCGTATGTCTCATCATAATCAATACCCCCACGTTGATTATATCCCTGAACCACTAGGCGAGCCTTATTCTGAGCAACAAGACCATTAGCATCAAGTTTGTTGCGATAAACCCACCGTGTGCCAATTACCTCCTTATGACTTGGTCGAGGAACTAAAGTCCAGACGTCATTCCGTTTGAACTCGTTGAGTTCCTCCTGCATAGCCAATATCCAATCTGAATCAGTAAGAGCTTCTTTTATATTACGAGGTTCAATACTAGACAGAAACCCCTCATGAGCGCAAAAATTGCGAAGTGAATGTCGAGTTACTCGGCCTGAGTTCAAGTCTGAGATGAGATTATCTAACGAAACACCAGGAGCCTTACGAGAAGGAATACTAGGAGGTGGTGAGCTGGGACTATCATCTGATTGTGAACTAGATCCATCAGTGGACTCTGACACAGGATTACTTGTACCTGAGGAATCAACTTGCATAGAAGAACCATCCGGAGTGTCCGAGGATTGTGGGGATGAATGAGTAGGAGCTGAATGGGAATCTTCTTGCGACACATTGGGAGAAATTTGAACAGAAGGAAGTGGTGAATCTGTGTCTGAATCATCAGAGTCATCGATACTCAATTCTGACCCAATACTATGTGGATTTCGAGAGCCAAAGCTCTGTTCATCAAATCGGACATAAGCAGATTCTTCCACGATAAGAGTGCGTTTGTTAAACACTCTATAGGCCTTACTAGTAGAGGAATATCCCAAGAACACGCCTTCATCCCCTCTGGTATCAAACTTCCCAGTGTGCTGTTTGCCGTTGTGTAGAATGAAGCACCGGCAGCCAAAAACCTTAAAATAACCAATTGACGGAGGTCGACCCTTCACCAGTTGATATGGAGTCTGATTGAGTATAGGTCTAATGAGAGCACGGTTGAGGATATAACACGCTGTGTTGACGGCTTCCCCCCAAAAACTTGGAGCCAAACCGCTGGCATTGAGCATTGTGCGAGCCATCTCAACCAGTGTCCGGTTTTTCCGTTCCACGACACCATTCTGCTGAGGGGTACGTACTGTAGAAAAAGTATGGGTGATACCGAGATCAGTACAAAACTGTTGAAACTCATGATTGACGAATTCTATACCATTATCGGATCGAATAGTGTGCAAGGGGAATCCTAGCTGACGTTGTATCTGAATACAAAACCTTTTAAACAGACTGTAAGTATCGCCTTTAGTATGGAGAAGATATATCCAAGTAAAACGAGAATAATCATCAACCAGAACAAAATATATTTCTTCGCTCTAGTCATAGTGCGCATAGGACCAACCAGATCCATGTGTACCAACTCCAACACAGCAGAAGTGGAAACAACTGATTTGGGAATGTGAGCGGATCGAGTTTGCTTATTTAGTTGGCAGGCATGACAAGGATGATCTTCATGAAGGACTGTAGATGGTAATCCTTCAACCAGATGTTGAGTGCGCAGTTTATTAATCAACCGATTGTGAGCATGACCAAGACGTTGATGCCATAAATTTGCATTCTCCGTTGAAACGGAGAGACAAGTAGCGTCCACCCTTTGATCATCAACATCCACTAGATATAAATTTCCTCTGCGATATCCTTGCAATAGAGGTGCTCCAGTGGTCAGATCTGTAACAATGAAACCGTAGGAATCAAAAGTAACAGACGAAGGGCCCTTGTCACACACTTGTGACACACTCAGTAGATTATGCTCCAATCCATCCACTAAACACACGTCTTCAACACCTCCCTGATGACCAACAGTGCCTATAGCAATAATCTGCCCCTTTCCATTGTTTCCAAAAGTCACAAATCCTCCATGCAATCCTTCAAGATCCCGAAACAGTGTGTGGTCTCCAGTCATATGCCTAGAGCAGCCGCTATCCATAAGCCATGTATTATCTCCGTCAGCATAGTCCTAAAAAAAATAATTAATATCGTTTAGGAACCCATTGTAGTTTGGGTCGACGAGAGTACATACTTGCATATTTAACAGTACGTGGAATAGAATCTCTAGCATTCTTTCGTTGTAACTTAAAACATGAATTAATATGATGTCCAAGAATATGACAATAACTACACTCCATAATTGTGCGAGAAAACAGAGAGTCTTTCCTCCCAGTGTGAGTTTCGGTTTTCACATATTGTTTCTTTGGTCTTATATCAGCCTCAACTCCACGAAACCCTAATCCATTCCGACTCTGATTTGGTTTCTTAACAATTTCATTGAGTTTAATGTTTCCTGTATGCCATGAAGGGTTTTCTAAGTTGATAATGTTTAGTCTTCTATCAAGAGTATCGCACTGTTTCTGGAGATCAGCGTTATCCTGACGAATCCACTCATTATCTGCTTTAAGAAGTTGAATTTCTTTTTCTGCCCACTCTGAAGTGAATTCAACTTGCTCTTTACTGACGATGTAAACGTGGATTGCAGAACCTTAGATGAACTTTCTACTAATTTTTCCGCTATCTCCTGATTTTTCTTTTTCAGCTCCTTTATTTCTAACTCTAGTCGTTTCCTCTTTACTCGTGACATTATCCAGTTTTCCTTTTAACCCTTCAATTTCTAAAAGAGCCACTGTCAAAGCATCGAAAATCTGGTCTTTCGACGACTCCCTACAAATATTATCTAGGTTAAGAGAACTTACCTGCTCTCCTACAAGAGAGTGATGTTCCTTATCTTTTGCAACAAGACACATCGTTTCATCGTACGTCAACTTATCAGTGTGAGACCGATGGATAGCCGTCATGCAGAAATGCGCCTCCACTTTCTCACCCTGTTCAGAATCTTCTTCTTCTTCACCCCATACCGATGCAGCCATACGTGTATCTCGATTTCTAAACTGAGGCGGTTTGGATGACAAAGGACAGTCCTTTATCATGTGCCCCTGCTTGTGACATCGAAAACATTCCACCTTGCTCATATCTGGTTCACGCCGGTTGCTGCTTGAGCCTTGAAATCCACCTCTTTTCCTGCTCATGATTCTCTTCAGTCCTTGTGCCAGTAAATTTATTTCTGTATCAAAATCATCATCTAAGTCCCACTCAGTATTTTCTACCGCTTTCTTCGCCTTCAAGGCGAGATCTTTTCTCTCCACAGAAACGCCCTCCAGTATCTGTTCCTTCTTCTTGCTCTCATGAACAATTAAATCAGAACACAATTCTTCAAAAGAAACAGACGACACTTTATCCATCTTCTCTAGCATCGAGGTATAATTTAACCAATCTTTCGTGAGTGATTCCAGGAATCTTTCGTTAGTCTGCTCTTTTGAAAGTGAGGCACCTACAGACTTGATTTCAACCAAAATCTGATTGAACCTATCAATCGCCGCAACCAATGTTTCACCACTTCTGCCATCTTGAAATTATTGAATTCTCTCTTAAACTGTTTCTCCTTTGCCTTTCGTATGGACTCAGTTCCTTGATGCTAATCTTGAAAAAATCCCATACACCCTTTTGTCGTTTGAATACCAAGCACTCTTCCCTGATCTCATCCGACAAAGATGATACAAGAATTCGCAACGCCTGTTTATTCTTGCTAAGCAGCTTTCATCATCCTCCGTCCATTGTTCTTCAGGCTTGTCCTGGTACGGCCTTCTACTGTCATAGTAGGCTTGAAATCTCCTTTAGTGACCACCTTCCAAACTTTGTAATCAACGGACATTAGTTGTGCCTCCATCTGTTCGCACCATTTGGAGTAGTTCAGCTTAGTCAACCGAGGAGCCTTGACATTATACGAACTCATCTTGCATGATCTACCCTGAAGCGTTAGCTACAAACAAAGGTAAACCTTGCTCTGATACCAATTGACAGTTCGTAATGAAACCCCCCCAGAATACTCAGTCTTGGACTGTGTTGTTAGTGGTAATCGACAGATAGATTGCAAACCGGTATAGAAGAAACTCAGCCACTAATATATATTAATAGCGTGAAAAACTCCCCACATGATCTGTTCAACACTTTGAACAATCACAATGTAACTTCTCACTCTTCGAATGATAAAACACTCCTAAACTATTGACAATAAACTCTCTCTTTCTCTCTCTCAACGGTTGCACCGTAAAAGGTGAAAATCAGTTTCTTGATCCCCAAAAGCATAACCCTAATCTATATCTATACAGCGATATATATACATAGGAATTTCCCAGATTTAAACTAAACTATCCTCTCAAGGATATTCGCATAACACTTAATTAGGGAGACATAATAGGCGAATCTTAACAGCTTTGATATCGCGTCTGTTGTCACGTGAACAGGTGTAATTCCGTTGACGTTCACAGGAATTATACTTAAAGATCCTTTGCTGAGTACTGGACTGAATCGGCATAGTTGTCACACATCAAAAACTATAAGTATGTATGGCACACATACATTTACACCATCTAAACAGTGCAACAGACCTGTTTATCTAAATAGCTTAAAACAGCCCAATCATAAGATGATAACACGATTTATGCAGAATAAACATATGTCTGGTCAGCACGACGAATGCTTAAACTCTTTCATACACGAGCAAAGTGTTAATAAAGTGCCACATTGCTATTGTCGTCCAAGACTGCCAGAATAGCATGTTGTAACAATTGAAACAATGAGGTATCTTCAGAACGTTTGACATCAGTCCTATCAAATGTAGCTAACATTTAGCAAAGGAGATAACAGCGGCAGACACAGATTAAGTTATCAATATTCAAGTGCTTCATACCGTAACAGGTTCTAGAAAAAATCAGTTAACAGAAAGGACTACAAACTAACAAATAACCTATTTGAATTTGTAAACAGAAGTAATGAAAAGAAACTCATGTCGAACCATTAATAGCAATGAAAATTAGACAACGAATTTGTATAGTTTAGAAGATAGAGAAAACTGTTGAGAACAGATTTTTCAACACAGAATGTAACTAACGAATATAACAAATGCTTTGCCCAAAAGATTATTCTTTAACAGTAGTAAAGCATACAAGGTATAATGGTAAAAGTTTGTTGAGACAAATTGATGTCGAGTATCTGTAATCAAAGTATGCTTCACAAAGAGTGAAATTAGTTTACTAATATAGTAATGATAGATTTGGGCGAGAACTTAGTACATGTTTGAATTGTGAAACAGGTTCTGTTTTGCGAACTTTTTTAACACATGTCTCTTATAACGGTATGAATCTGAAGCAAAGAAGTATCAAAACTGTCTTCAGAACTAAGCAGAGTTTTAGGTTTAAAGTTATTTTAGTCATAGTACGGATAAAGTGGCATAGTATAGCAACAGTACATAATAATGAAACAAATATCGCGGACGTAAGAAAGTGAATCTGGTTATCTTGCAGACCAAGAGAGGTATATATTGATTAAAAGTTCTCATAACAGTAATAAGAAGATATACTTTTGGTTGTTAAGCAAAATTATGAGAGATGTAGAACTGCACATTTTTAGGCAGAAAATAATCATTCAAAAGGATGTGCATTCCATTTTCTTATTTCAAAACAAATATAGAGTAGGCTTTAATAGATAATAGAGAGTGTATAGAAAATATCTGTATTGTATTGATTCACTATATGTTCAGGTATCACTCATTACATGTATTTATAACCGTCAATACAAGGTTCTAGAATAGAATAGAAGACTGGACTCTTATAATAACTCTGGACTGTAATATTTGGGCCGGTACTATCTATGGGCTGTCATCCCCCCGCGAACCCAACACCTTTCCTGCAAGGGTAGTTTGGCTCGATTGTGTAAGAAACAGAGGTGGAGCTAGGTTTTGTGAGCAAATAGGCAATTTGGGAATTGCTCGACAAATGTGAGATCTTTAGACTTCCCTGAGCAATTTTCTCACGCACAAAGAAATAATCTACACCCACATGCTTGATTCTGCTATGAAGAGCTGGGTTGGTAGCGATGAAGGTGGCTCCAAGATTATCACAATAGAGATGGGGGGGTTCGCGAATAGAGATCCTGAGTTCTGTGAGGAGATTTTGAAGCCAGACGACTTCAGCTGTTGCGATGGCTACAACCTTGTATTCGGCCTCCGTCGAAGACCGCACCACCGTCTTTTGCTTGCGGGACGTCCACGAGACGAGGTGAGAGCCAAGAAACACCAAGTACGCACCGGTGGAGCGACGATCAACAGGGGCCGGCCTAATCGGCGTCGGAATAGACATGAAAGTCCAGCGTAGAGGAAAATAAAAAGAGACCCAAGTGTTGAGTTCCCACCAGGTAACGAAGAATCCTTTTGACATTTTGCCAATTCTTCTCACTAGGTTGATGCATGTTTTGACAAACTTTATTTACTGCAAATGAAATGTCTGGCCTGGTGATTGAGAGGTATTGTAACTGCCAACAATCTGCCTGTATTTTGTCGGATCTGAAAAGGTTTTGCTTCGGTGAGGTCAAGGGTAGATGTAGGAGACATGGGAGTGGGCGCGGGTTTGGCTTGTAGCATATCGGTAGTGCGAAGGAGATTTAGTATGTATTTGTTTTGGGAAAGAAGGACTCCCGAGGAGGACCGAGTAACATGAACCCTAAGGAAATAGTGTAGGGGTCCTAGGGCTGAGATTAAAATTTGGTAGACAGAGCAGTGGTGAATTTTGTGATGAGATCCATAGATGTGGCTATAAACAGAATGTCATCAACATATACTAAGATGTACATTCTTTCATTCTGAAACTGATAAACAAATAGAGATGAGTCTGAAACTGATGCTTTAAATCCAATTTCCACCAAAAGGGAACTCAACTTGGAAAACCAAGCAGAGGACTCTGTTTGAGGCCATAGAGATTTCTTTAGGCGACAAACATGATGAGGTAGTGTAGGATTGACAAACCCTCTAGGTTGATGAATGTAAACGGCCTCTTCCAAATCCCCATGGAGGAAGGCATTTTGAATGTCCGCTTGGTAAAGAGGCCAGCCATTAGAAGTAGCAAGAGAGATAATTAACCGTATAGTAGAGACCTTCACCACTGGGCTGTAAGTTTGAGTGTAATCAAGACCATAGGCTTGGGAGAAACCTTGGGCAATAAGCCGTGCCTTCCGTCTCTGCAAACTCCCATCAGAGTTGTATTTAGTTTTTAAGATCCATTTGGTACCCAAAATGTTCATAAACGGCTGAGGGGGAACCAACTCCCAAGTGCCAGTAGCTAATAGGGCATTGTATTCCTTAGTATGGCCTCTTTCCACTTAGGATAGGACTGAGCTTGAGTAATGTAGGTGAGTCAGGGGTGGGGGTAGATGTAGTGGTGAGATTGGACTAGGGCCAAGGGATAGTACCATCGGTAAAAACCTTAGGTTTCAGGGATTGTGTGTGTGACCGTGTTACCATAGGATGGCAAGGGACAGGAGGGTCAGGGTTATTTGTGGTATGTGGCTGAGAGGGAGCAACCTCTGGTGAGGGAGGTGAAGGGCTATGTGTAGTTTCAGCAGTAGCAGATGGGAGATGAGTTGTGGTAACAGAAGTAGTGGTGAGGTGTATATCAGGATCAATGTAGGGCAGGGGTGAACTGGGAGAAGTTTGTGGAGGTTGAGAGGTTTTGGGGGCAAAGGAAATGATGTCTCATCAAAGGATACATCACGAGATATAAACATTTTTTGTGTGACAGGATTGAAACAGAGATAACCAGTGTGTGCTGAGGAATATCCAAGGAAAATGTGTTCAACTGAGCGGAAGGAGA
Organism: Limonium bicolor; assembly: GCA_023374045.1. Classification (NCBI taxonomy): domain Eukaryota; kingdom Viridiplantae; phylum Streptophyta; class Magnoliopsida; order Caryophyllales; family Plumbaginaceae; genus Limonium; species Limonium bicolor. The sequence continues at coordinate 142,556,698 of CM041776.1, read as the reverse complement.
GTTTGTGAGATTGGGTAGGTCGCATGTTTGGCCAACAAGAGGAGCCAAAAACTCTGAGTTTATAGTAGTTAAGGGCTTGGTGATATAGAAGTTGAAATGAAGATTGATTGTGAAGGGTTTTTGAAGGGGTACGGTTGATGAGGTACACTTCTGTGAGAGCAGCAAAACCAAAAAGAAAGGGCATGTGGGCCTGGGCTAAGAGGCAAAGGGCTTTGTCCATGACCATTCTATGGCGTGTCTCAACCATGCCATTCTGAGGGTGAGAGTAAGGGCAAGTAAGTCGGTGAACAATTCCTTTAGAGCTTAGGAATGTCTGAGTGGTTGAAATTCACCACCCCCATCAGTCTGGATTGACTGAATCTTAACAGAAAATTGAGTGCATATCAACTCATAAAACTTGGGAAATATAACAGAGACATCAGATTTTAGAGCCAAAGGATAACACCACATAAATCTGGTGCAGTCATCAACAATTAAGAGGTAATATCTATGTCCTTCAAAAGAGATAGTATGAGCAGGACCCCAAAGGTCCATATATAACAATTGAAAAGGAATGTTAGATCTGCTAGTAGAAGAGGGATGGGGAAGAGCATGTGTTTTGCCCATGGAACAGTCCTTACAAAAATTGTCAACAGAAAACTTTGTTACTGGTAGGCTAAACTTATGTATTGTAAGAGAGTCTGAGTGGTGGAAGGATGTCCAAGACGGTTGTGCCAGACTTGAGTGCTTGTCTTGACACCATGGCTCAGGGTAGTGGCTTGTAGCTGATGTGATGTGGTGGTGGTTGGAAAAATGTACAATCCATCTCTAATTGGTCCTTTGAGAAGAGTTATCCCAGATTGTCGATCCTTCAAAATAAAGTAAGATGGATGAAATTCAAAAACTGTATCATGTTCTTGAGCAAATTTCTGTACAGATATCAAGTTTTTGTGTAGACCAGGGGTATAGAAAACATCAGACAGAACAATGGGTTTTGTCAAAGTGGGAATAACAGTTTGGCCAGTGTGAGAAATGGGAAGAGAGGTACCATCACCTAAGGCCACAGTGTCTGTTCCTTGGTAATCAGAAGCACCAAGAGTCAGGCGGTTGAAGTCACCGGCGAAGTGGTGAGTGGCACCGGTATCTGGGATCCAGGAGGAAGAGGAACTGGGTGTGGCGATGTGAGAAGTGTGATTTGCCTGAAAGCTGCGTGGTGGATTGGCTTGATGGTTTTGAGAGTATCGATGATAGCAGTTTTTAGCAACATGGCCTTTTTTGTCACAGATTTGACATTGAGGCCTTGTATCATAGTGGCCAGCAAAATTATTAGATCCATAGTTGCCAGATCGGCCTCCTGAGTAACCTCCTCTTCCCCTTGATCTGTTAGATCCAGATCTCTCTGAATAATGGCCTGCTTTCTGTTTATCAGAAAAGGATTTGGACTGAGGATCCGATTTAGATGTAGCATTGAGAGTAACTGTGGTAGAGACCTGAGTTTCCTTTTCTGTAATACGAACTTCTTGGTGTAATAAATTGCCATAGAGTTGATGTGGTGGTAAGGCTTTGGGGTTGTTTTGAATGTAGGTAACCATTGAATCATATTCGCTAGGAAGGCCTTTTAGAATGTAAGTTTGAAATTCACGACCTGAGATGGGGTGATCTAGGCTAAGCAAGGAAGAGACAAGGGACTGTGCTCGATGAAAGTACTGAGTGATGGTTTCTGTGCCAAGCTTCTTTATACTTACAAGTTGCATTAGATATTGACCGACATGGGCTATAGATTCAGCAGCAAAAATGTTTTCTAGCATAGTCCACATTTCAGCCCGAGGATTTTGATTTGGCAGTTTGAGTGATAATGGTTTCTGAGAGAGATGAGAGAATAACACTCATTACCAGTTGGTCTTGAGTTTTCCATTTCTGATAATCCTTATTTGCTTTGCCTTCGACTGTTGCAGGTGGACACGGGAAGGACTCATCAATGTACCGGAACAGATCATTGCCCCTGAGAAATGGTTCAATGAGGCTTTTCCAAGTGGGATAGTTGTCAGATCTAAGCTTAATCAGATGTGAAGCAGCGGATAAAATGGAATATGTAGGAGTGGATTGGGTAACGATGGTGGTGGTTTTGGTAGATTGCTCATCGGCAGAGGGAGAATCGATTGATTCATTGATAACGGACATTGTAACAAGCAGAAAAAAAAAATTTGGGAATTATCCCTTTTGTGGCTCTGGTACCATAATAGATAATAGAGAGTGTATAGAAAATATCTGTATTGTATTGATTCACTGTATGTTCAGGTATCACTCATTACATGTATTTATAACCGTCAATACAAGGTTCTAGAATAGAATAGAAGACTGGACTCTTATAATAACTCTGGACTGTAATATTTGGGCCGGTACTATCTATGGGCTGTCAGGCTTATTATACCCAAGAATAATGAAGTTCGTTCTTGTTAGACAAAGATACGAACTGAATGCTAGATAACACCTATTATTAATCCAAATCTGATACGATTTATCAACTAAGAAAGAGACAAAGATTAGGCCTCGATCAAACTTTTTATAACAGAGGTGACTATAACACTAGTATGAACTAGAGATAAAGTTCTAAGTTAAAATTCAGCTCCATCAGACAGTAATAACCATGCTTCAAATGAAGCATTTTTACTATGAGACGCCCAAATATGTTGCATTCTTCTTCTCTTGTTCGAGTCAATTTTTTGAACGTAATGAGTGCAAGAGAAGTGTGAATGGAAATAATAACCTGGTCGGAGCTAGAACACTTGGTTTTTCTGGAGAATAGAGTTGCAGTTTTGCAGTGCATAAATCATAGCATGTCTGGTTATTCGCTTAAAGATAGCATTGTTCCAAAGTGTTTGACGATTGCCCCTAGGTTATGCTAGGGCTGTTACGAATATAAGAATTGCAACTCTTTTAATAGATGCGACGGCCCAGATCATAAACATAAAGGCCCCTTCTATAAACAGAAACCAAACTCACATTTAGACAAGAGCTTTCAGAAGTGTTACCTTGCTTCTTGAGAAGAAGAGAAACGAAAGTTACCTATCACAAAAATTCTGGAGTCCTTTGCATCTTACTTGGTGTTCAAATAGTACGGACGAGTCATATTCTTCCTTCAGCAATGCTATCTTTGTTAGATATGAACTTCCTTTCCTATCGATCGATTGTTGATATCCACAGCAAATTCATCGCCTGGTCGCCCGAAGGTTACCGCCCGGTCACTCCGAGTTTATCTCCCGGTCGCTTTGAGTTCATTGCCCAGTCACTCTGGGATCGTCACCCGGTCACTCCGAGCTAATCTCCTCGTCGCTTGTAGAAGAAATGTTGTCCGGTCATGCCGCTCGGTCAATGTGCACAATGTCTGGTCAGAGCCTGCTATTCCTTGAGGTCGCCTAAAGTTGGAGCAATCGCTTCACTCGGTCAAGAAGCCACCGCCCGATCGAGGAGGCCGCGTGGAGTTAAGACTAGCATCAGGATTTGTCGGTCATTCGAAGGCCATCGCCTGGTCACAGAAGATCATCACCCAATCATTCGCCCGGTCACCGGAAGGTCAACGCCTTGTGCCCGGTCGCAGCAAGCTCCCGGTCACCACAAACTCCCGGCCGTGATGAGATTTTGCGCCCGGTCATTGCAAGCTCCTGGTCATTCGATCAATCATCTCCCGATCGTTGAACAATCATCTTCCGGTCGTTCAAAGGTCACTGCTACTCCTCTGAAAAGGTTGGGCGCAACAGGGCATCGCCTTGGACTCCGTCATCACCAGGGAGTGAGTTAGAAGTTCGCCAAGCCTGTACGCCTATCGATCTTCCTCGCTTGGCCCCAGACTTTTCGATTTTGGAGTCATCCTTTTCGATCCTTGCAAGCACGCTTCCGGTCATCTTTTCCTTTTTCAGAGCAAGCACAATTAGCATCAAATTTTGTTTAATTTCAACAAAATGTAGTAATTACCACGAGATTGACAATAGTGAAAGGAGAGCGAGATAAAATATTTTATCAATTCTTTTCGTCGTTGGTAGTTGGATTTTTCTTCGTTTGTAGATAAGCTTCTCGATTTCACTTCGATTCTCGAAGTTTCACAGTGCTAGATTTCTCTCAATGATATGGAAAGTAAGACCGACTTGTGGATCTCTTTCCTGCTTAGGGATAACATTCGTTGATTATGTTTCAATGATGCGATAAGACCTGGCTTCGATTAACAAGACCCTTCGATTTGTCAAAGTAATTGACAGCACATAGTGTTGGATTTCTCCTGTTTGTGAACAATGAGCTTGGAAGATGAGCCCCGATACTTCTGACTCCCTTCCCTCAATCTTCAATCGCCCCTCCTCTGGTGACCAAACATAAATAATCGGTCTCCTTGGAACGACAACGGCAAAATTGATCCGAATTTCTTTGAGTTTTCCCGTGCTTATCAAACAGCAAACAATATTTTGCTCCTTGAGTGCCTCACATCAAATCCGGAATTTAGCTTCCAACCCTATCTGTAACACCCCTACTAATTTGGCTCCTAATTATGCTATAAATGTCACACATAATAAATAAGTCGCAGCGGTAAATAATAGACTGTCGCTCTAATGGTGTCACTGTGATCACTCACCTATACGGGTGATAACGAATTACCTGATAATCAACATGCGAAACGTATTCCTGCAGTGACCACAAGAGATAGGTAGTAGTACTTAAACAATCTAAAACAAAACAAATCCAACAACAACCGAATATTACAGACCGTGAGCATCTAATTAAAATACACCTCGGTTACACAATCCGAGTCCAAAACCGCATTAGTATCACACCGTACCAAGTCTAACCAACAGAAAACACAATAGTCGCGCCTCTCGTCGACCCACCAGCTAGTCTCCTGCAATAAAAATGGTTTGTGGTATGGAATCAGCCCCTGTTGAGTATGTTATCACATGCCCCGTCATGCCTCCTCAAACACCACAATTAATTGGTCGAGAGCATGAGATTCGTTACATGCAATACCGTTTTAAAATTTAAATTATAAAACAATTAACAGTAATATCCATACAATAACACAACCATCAACACACATAATATACCACAAGTATAACCAATGAACAACAAAACGAAACAACGAGAAGAATAAACAAGTATTAATTCTCGTCCATGGTGTAGAAACCAATATTGTTCGCCACTGTATAAATCTCAGCTGTATTAATTGTTCAGTTATACCTAGTGACAATGTCTCGTTAAAAACGACATGTCTCTAGTTACCCATATATTATGGTGGGTCACCCACGGCAGTAGCCACTCCAGCGGTAGAGTCTCCGACCAACGAGCCATTCTAGCTCACGGGAAAGTTTCTTGATACTTACGGACCCGTACGCGGACAGCCTGGTATCGTTTTGTGATCACAGCTAACAGCGCACTAAGAGCCACATCCTCCTGGCTTTATTACCTTTCATTATTAATTAATTATACCATCGCATCGCATTACCAAATTTTCTAACACAGCAGACAGACTAAGGTCATTAGTCCAATCCGGAGTCTGTAAACTTGGGATCCAGTGTTAGATACGAGAGCGGCGTTTAGAAAGGCCAATGCTCCGTATAAAAGTCTCGGATAATATGTATATCTTATTATCCTAGTGCTACATCGTGCTACATCGTTTTCTGACGATCCTTATATTTCACATAAGATAACACCATAGCCGCTAGTTCGTTTTATATATAGGTTCATATATACGAACCAATACTGTTAACTCAACAACAGTAAATAATAAGCAGCTATAAATATACAATTCATGCATATTAATTAACACATTCAGACAAATAATTTTATCACAGATCATACAGAAGTCTGAACTGAGGAAGCCCTCAGAGACAATCAGAGACACATAACACATACCGTTCACCCTGATTGTATTACGGTGGAGTATGAATCAGCAAGATCCTATGCTCCGTGTGTCGTCTCTAACAGTCTAAACATACATAATGCTACTGATTAGCATCCCGTACAAACACAACTCTACGGTACCCCGTACCGTCACTAATAACTCCGGTTAATCCCCGTTATTAACTGTCAACGTTTTGTCGGTTTTACGGCTTAACTCGAGATTGGAAAAAATGTTATATACATGCGTAGTCTTGTCTCGTATATTAATATACTTATCGTTAAACTTTGTTATCGCATGTAACTTAATGTATGTTTGTACATCATGTAGTTTGTTTCTATATTGCATGTATGATTCTTTGTCATGTATTATACAACTCTCCTTAGTATTTATTTTTCTAAGTTTTGTTTTTTTTTCTTTTTTCCAAGTTCAATGTGGTATAATTCATATGTAAACAATACCTTGAATTATATAAATCCTTATTATCCCATGTATACTCTTAACATTAGAATTCCATATCTAATGTTTGTAATTCTTTCCCTTTATCATATGTCATTTTAATTATGAAAATACATGGTCATTAAACCATATTATATTTTTTCCACCATAACATATATTTTTTATATTCATGTATTATGGAACTATTTCCTATATGGTAAGTCGTATAATATATATTCATTCTTTTTAATGAATACCTCTTATATTATAAATGTTATAATTCTTATAACATTAAAACCATATTATAAATTCCATTTTAAAATGTTAACATTTCTGAACAGCACCTATTTCTTTAGTATTTACAAAATCCACCACATAATTAATATAATGTTACATTATAGTTATATAACTTATATTTTGACATTCAAGTCATTAAAACACTTATAACCTATAGTTGTAAATTGTTTTAAAATACCAAACAACCCCTTATATTTTCGGCTTTCAATATAAACCACTAAACTTCTATAAATCACAAACCAGCCTCAATTATATTTCATTGTTACACTTATAACAAATACCTTATATTCTAATCCTTAAACCTTAAAATAATTATAACCTATAGTTTTTAAAGGCTATAATTTTCGAACAGCCCCTAGGACTGTTTTAATTAAATTTCCACCCCCAAACTTTGTATATTTACCAAATCTTCCCAATTTATAGTACATAGTTTTCTAATTCCATTAGAACTATATATTATACATATATCTTTATAAAACCTTATATATAACTCCAAAAATTACCAAACTATACCAAAAGGTTATAAATATTATCCTAACCTTATAATTCCTCTAAATCTCGGTTTCTACACATATGTTACCCATTTGTACAATGTTATAAAATACCATATATTATACTTATATAATTCATATAAACTCCAAATTTAACCAAATAAACTTCTAAAAATTCCTAATAACTTAAGGATTATTCTAAATTCTATTTAGTACCCCTAAGTCTCGGAAATTACATTGTAGCCCCATCTTTTATAAAACTTTTACAATTTACTACTATCTCAATATAAGGTAGTATTTTAATTTTCTAAATTCTCCAAACTTGGTCAAAGTCTCCTACATAGTCAACTTTGACTTCTAATACCAAATGGGAACCAAACTTTCGGTAGTCACCAATAATACCCTATACTTTTCTATTTTTACAATTTTGACACAAAACTCTATAAAAGGTTATAATTTTTATTAAATTCATTTAAACACCCTAAATTCTTCTAAATTAAGCCCACGGCTTTATAAATTTCCAGTAATTACGGTTTGGCCCCAAACTTAATTATATAAGCATAAATTTAACTAAATAAGCTTATAAACTTAAATTAAAATGGCCTAATGACATGGCCTTATTACAACCCTTGAACTTGCAAAATAAATTACACTTTAAATGTCTCAAAATAGCATAAACTCACACGGCCTCACCATGGTTTATTTATTGTAACACCCCTACTACGCACATCACATTACTTGGAATCGCAGCGGAATATAAACGACTAAACAGTAACTAAACGATTGGTGCTACAACGCCGTCAACCACCCACGTGGTTAACAAGGCTGAATAAATACAAGTGTACCGGTCTGATGATCAGACTCCCGAGCATAGAACTAATAACCATATATACATCAACAAAATACCGAGTGTTTACATAAATCCTTCACTGTATACCGTCACTGTAAACCGTCATAATCAAGTATATAACATGCCACGGGAGCGCAGGCGCATCCCGGGCAAACATCCAAAAGTACTCCAAAAGTAAACTACACCCTAGGATCTAGAGCCACTCCGCTTCTTCGATCCTCATCCTGCAGTAAAAAAATATGGATCCCCCGAGGGGGTCAGCAACCCTTGGCTGGCATGGTTAACGCGCAGCCCATCGACTACCGGAATGCGCGCAAACTATTTGTCATGATGACATGGTATTTATTTTAAACACACAACTCATACATATATAACATAACATGGGTATTGTACACATCATAACACACATCACTCACATACAATTCCTTTTAGGAAGAGAACCAACACAGTTAGTCCCCATTGAGAGCCTAGAGAATGTTGCCATGCTCATACTTAGCTCGTTACATAACTCGTTACCGTCGGTTAGATTGAACGGTTAACTTAACACAAGGTGCCTCGGATATAGTGATCCAAGCACACCGAAATAACACATAGTATGCCCCTGTGGCCCGACGTGAGTCAGTAAAATAGCCTTGGTTAAGCTAAAGGGAAGGTTGGAAACCAAATTGGAAACTCAACCATAACATACAGAGAGAATCGAACCGGTTATGACATCGACTCCCATACTCACACGCGTGGCCGGAACAGACCCGACTCCTCACTTCCCCCGTTAGCCCATGTTAGTAGTTCATCATTGAACTCAACAAACAATTCACAATAACAGGTCAAGTCTTGTTAGACACACGCAAGGGAAGAGAGAGTCATACTTAACAACATAACAATATTCAACAACTGTAAACTCTTTACATGGTTTAATCTTACAAGGTCATAAACACACAGAAAAAACAACAACACACAAGCCGGTGTAAACCGGTAGGCAACAGACTGCAAGAAACCATACCTTGGTCCTTGCCTCGACTGATTTCCACCTTGAGAGAATCCTAAACAAATTAGTAACGTCGGTTAATTATTTATTTAACTTCAAACTTACTAAGTATTTAACATGATTGTATGACATGTTTTAATGTCTATTCTACCCTAGGTTATCTTCATTATACACCCTAGGGTTAACTACATAAGTCACATTCTTTTCTGTTTTTTTTTTTTTACAAATTTAGGTCCGACCGACCTTGCCGACCGAACTTACCCAAGTCCGGTCGATTCCAGAACATATTTCCGTCAAAATTTTCTACTCCGACCGACCTTGTAAGTCCGGTCGCATGTTCGGTCTTTTCCCGAGAGTTTCTTCCCCTTGAAAATTTAGCCCGACCGAACTTGACAAGTCCGGTCCTATGTTCGGTCGTTTCCAGTAGCTCAATCCGTACACAAAATACAAGCCCGACCGACCCTGCAAGTCCGGTCCCCAAGGTCGGTCCATTCCAGAAGCCAATTCTCGCAGGGTAAACTGGGCTCGACCGAACTTGCAAGTTCGGTCGCAAGTTCGGTCTGCCCCAGACCTTTGTTTTCCTTTTCACATTCAACTCCAAACTTCACCCCATACAACCTAGTACCCCCTAACCTCATTTGGCACTTCAAACACACCTTAACATCCTTAAACACTTATAAATCTCATTATCTAATTCCTTAAGCCTTTACCCATTTCTTCACAAAATTCCTAACACTTACAATGTTTTTTTTCCTAGTTTTTCAAGTGGTGTTTCATACCTATGATAACTACTATCCCAAAATGCTTTCTCCTTATTTTAACATCATCTCCCAAGCATCATCTCTCACAACTAACTCCTTATATCCATCTTGAAAATTCTTTTCCAAGTTTACACTTTCTCCTTATTACCAAAGTTTGCCTAAGTATTTACCTAAGTCCCAAAGTGGCTTTGGTACTTACTAAAACCTCAAGATCATGCCTAAGTCCTTGTTACACTCTAGAGCACTTCCTAGTTCCTTACAATTCCTTTAAAACATCATGAACTCCTTATACATTTCCTAAATTTCGACATAAGTTCTCCTAGTATTTTGTTACACCTTAGCACACTATTTTCATCATATAAACATCCAAGAACACTAAGAACACCAAGAACACTTTCTTACACAACTTCACCAAATTCACACTACATCACAATATAGTGCATAATTTAAATTCCATGGCACTTAGGCCCTTAAAATGCATGGCTCTTAGGCCCTTAAAGTGCTTAAATCGTAAACACTGAATTTCCACAATATATATGCCTTTAACCTGCGATTACATACAACAAGACATATGTTATTTTACTAGTCTCCTTGAGAACATTTACTAGGTCATTCACCATTTGCTCTTTAGGTAGTTTTAATAAGCATTTATAAGCTCATTTCTCCTAAGGCATTAAACAACATTAGGTTAGTAGATTTACCTCTTTTCCAAACAACTCCTTTCTTGTTTCACTATAAGACCGGTAGGGTATTTGATTCCTTGTCAAGTTCTAAACAATATACAAACATTATAATGAGTATTCAAGCTATAAGCTTCATCTCATTGTAAACCCTAATTTTACATTGTTTCAAAAACATTAATGTAGTTGTTTTACCTTGATCTTTGAAGAGAGTTTGAATATATAACAAGAGAGGACTCCACCTAGTCCATGAAGAGTTGGAATGAAGCTAGAACAAAGTCACACAAAGAGCTATATCAATGTGTATTTTCGGTCAAGGTAAAAACATGGAGGAAACATGATTTTTCTTTGAGATTCCTTACCTAGAAGCAAAGGAGATCAACAATATGTGAAAAGACAAGCTCAAGCTCCTTCAATGGTGGAACTCCATGGCACCGAAATGGGGCTCTTGAAGCTTTGAGAAGATAGAAATGAAGAGCTTGATGAGAGGAAGAGATTGGTGGTGTTTGTTTTTGATTTGGACAAGTGAGCTAGATTTTACAAGTGGTCAAAGCTAGAGTTTAAATGGTGGTGGTGCTATTACCGTGAGAGAACAAAGAAGAGAGGTTGAAGATGGTGTTTGGAACCGTGGGAATGAAGGAAAGAAATGAGAATGAAGATAGAATTTGCTTTTAAGGAGATATTTGTAGTAATAAAGTAAAAAGTAGTTTTAATTAGTTTTCTTTGCTTACTTATTATATTAACTAGAGAGTGGTGAGTCACCACACTTAGAAAACCGGCCCCCTTTATTAATATGAGGGTACTTTAGTCTTTGTTTGTCAATTTAATTACTTAACACAACATATGTTACAAACTAGCTTATAAAAAACACTATTCACCAAAACAAGGCACTTAGAAGTGAAAATTTTGATTTCCCATTAATATAGCCACCCAAATGTGATACTATATAGTACACATATATATTTAAGAGTAATGATGGACATTTAGCCACTCAAAACCCATTTACAAGATAATTTTTCAAAAATGTGCTTTAAGACTTCTTAAAGCACATTTTGTGTTTTAACTTGTTTTCAAGCTTGGTTTTCTTTGGTAATTGATTTAACATGTTCATTAATATATATATAAGGTCTTGGTAAGTTCATTAGGTCTTACCCAAGCTTAGAGCACATTTTAGCTCTTATTGACTTTAAAGCACATTTTGTGTTTTTTCTTTGTTTAAATTTGTTTTACTAATGTTTCTAAGACTCTTTTTAGTCTTATTACACCATATTTAGGTGTTTAAACAACATAACTAGGTTTGGGGTATTTCATTTATTTTTCCACATAATGTCATAATTTGACCATTATGTTAATTAAATCTCTTAAATGACTAGCTTAACTTATCTTAGTCATTTTTTCCATTTTTAGGTCAATATGACCCATATTTTTAAGTCCCCACTCGGCACAATTTATATATATACTAAGAATTCATAAAATCATAAGTTTTAAGGTGTTTATACCTTGGTTTAGGCTTGTAACAGCTCGGCAGCTTGATGGAAAATTCACCACACTATTTAGACATGTTTAATACACCAAAATAAGATATGGTTATACTCCAAGCTTGAGCTTAACCATAAGGAACAATTAATGTAAGATTTAAGGCAAAAATCACCTTAAAATGCAAGGGAAGTTCCAATGAGTTTCGGCCTGAATAAATCACACCAAATGGTGTTAAATTCACCATATCAACTTAGGAAATAGCTAGACAACAACAAGCTGCTATGGTAATAGGTTTTACCTTGGCAAAATGCCTTAAAAGAGGGTATTTCCTTTGGATCTCGGCCATTCTTGCTCCAAATGGCTAACCAACTGAATGAACACGTAAATATGAAGATTATGAGTGTATAAACTCATAAAAATCCAAAGAAGAAAACCGGATGGAGAGTGGAGAGGATTAAGGTATGTTTTTACCTTAAAATGCAATTTTGGGAAACCTTGGTCCCTATACTTGCTTCAGCTGAGTTTGGATGTTGTTCTAACCTTAACAACTGAGAATGAGCCATAGGAAGTGATGAGCCACGAGATCTAAGTGTAGGTAGTGAAGAGATGAAGAAAAAGAGCTAAAAATGACCTTAAAACCTTACCTTAAGAGCTTAAGAGTTAGATCTGTCTTCCATGCTCAAGAACAAGGCTTGAGAGGTTCTAGGAATGGAGGGAGCTCGGCTGGAATGGCTGGAATCGAACAAGAGGCAAGGGAGTGATTGGAGAGAGTTGAAATAATTGAAAAAGTAACCTTTATTATAATAATGTGGTGTTAGGTAAGTAATTAGCAATCAATGTTTTGTGAGCTGTCTTCCCACCTCCTTGCCAGCCGACAGCCATGAGGTCAAATGGGTCATTAATTGACCATTGACCATACTTGGTCAATATTGACTCAAATGGGCCCCCTTTTAGGGTTTTATTAATATTTTAATATTAAATTTGTAAAAATTTGTAAATTTCTGGAATTAAATTCCTAATATGATATAATGTGATATATTATCATATTTAAAGGTAATTATAACCTTTAAGCCCATTAAAAACCAATTTAGAAGGCAATTACACAAAAACGTGCTTTAAGGTGTTTTAGTGCACATTTTGTGTTGCAAGGTGCTTCTGAGCTTAGTTTTCTTTGAGAATAGTTTTGTTGTGTCCCTTACTTCATTATAATACTTAGGAATCCACTTTGGATCCTATTTGAGGTCATACAATCTTTATGGTGCTTTAAAGCACATTTTTTGCTTTACCGATCTTAAGACATGTTTTGCCTTGTTGAGATCTTTAGATTGTTCCCCAATAATATTTAGATGTTTATTAACCATCTTAGATCATTTAATTAAGTTCTAAAGGTTAGGGGTATTTCAGTCTACCCCCCTTAAAAAGGCTTCGTCCCGAAGTCCTTAATCATCTACAGTTCACCTAAGGAATCAAGTTCCACTAAGTAACAAAACAGTCCATCGCTTGGGAGTAACTCCCACTAGGTTCAGACCTAGCCTACATGTATCATGATTGATACAGCATATATCAAATAGCCAAACTCCTGGTATAAACTCATTCATATAATAGCACTAAACAAGGTGTACATCCAACTCATCAACAAAAGTACTCAGCGGTACTATATATATTCAAACCGGTGCACTAAGGCACATATGTAAAATGTATTAACATACAATCATTCAAAAAAACATGTATGACGTAGCATACCAACAAAACACACCACAAACAAAACCTAATGCATAACATATGCGCAAGCCAAGTGGTGTCTACCCCCCTTAAAAAGGGTTTGACCACGAACCCGTACAAGAATCACAGCTACTACTGAAGAGTGCTGGGTACTTCGCTCTCATGGAGTCCTCTAACTCCCATGTAGCCTCCTCCTCCTCATGGTTCGACCAGAGAACCTTGACCATGCTAACGGTCTTGTTCCTAGTCTGCCTCGTCTTCGTATCGAGAATGCGGAGTGGTACTTCCTCATATCGTAGAGCGGGGTCCAACTCTAAAGTCTCTGGCCGTAAAATGTGCGATGGATGGGGCACATACCTCTTCAACTGTGAAACGTGAAAGACGTCGTGCACCCTCCCAAGCTCTGCTGGTAAATCCAGTCTGTAGGCTAACGGGCCCACTCGCTCCCTAATCGCATAAGGTCCAACATACTTCGGGCTCAACTTGCCCTTCTGCCCAAACCGGAATATCCCCTTCATGGGTGACACTCTAAGGAATACCATATTGTCGGTAGTGAACTCAATGTCCCTCCTTCTGGTGTCTGCATATGATTTCTGCCGGTCCTGAGCTGCCCTCATGTTCTTGCGAATCTGTAGGACATCCTCCTTAATCTGCTCTAGGTACTCTGGTCCTAGAAGCGTAGTCTTGCTGGCCTCATCCCAGCATAAAGGAGTCCTACACGGTCTACCATAAAGTGCCTGATAAGTGGGAGTGGACTGGTTGTAGCTCTATCTCTTGGAGTGTTGTTGGTAGGGCTGTATGGTAGGTCTCTGACGTCTGCTGAGAAATCTAAGGCACTGCTTTCAGCATGTCGTCCTCCAGTGTCTGGATGGTCCTCTCACTCTGACCGTCGGTCTGTGATGGAACGCCGTACTAAGCTTCAACTTCGTACCCAAGGCTTCCTGAACCTGTCCCTAGAATCTGGACAAAAATCGAGGGTCCCTATCAGAAACAATAGTCTTTGGCACACCATGGTGCCGGATCACCTCCTTCTGGAACAAGTCCGCTAACTTCGGAACATTCCAGGTATCCTTCATAGCAACAAACTTCGCCACCTTCGTCAGACGGTCCACAATGACCCAAATCGTGTTCAGTCCTCCCTTAGTCGGTGGGAGACCGACAACGAAATCCATCGAGATATCCTCGAACTTCCAGCAAGGAATAGGCATAGACTGCACTAAACCTCCGGGTCTCCTATGCTCAAAATTAACCTTCTGACAGGTCAAGCATCTAGCCACGTACTCAGCTACATCCTTCTTTATCCCGCTCTACCAGAAATGAACTTTCAAATCCTTGTACATCTTCGAAGAACCAGGGTGGACGGATAAGGACGAGCAATGAGCCTCCTGGAGTATCTTCTCCTTCAGGTCAGGAGAAGACTCCGGAATACACAAACGGCCATTCAGTCGAATCATGCCATCATTACACAGTTCGAAATCATACTTTTG
Source organism: Limonium bicolor (assembly GCA_023374045.1). Taxonomy (NCBI): domain Eukaryota; kingdom Viridiplantae; phylum Streptophyta; class Magnoliopsida; order Caryophyllales; family Plumbaginaceae; genus Limonium; species Limonium bicolor. Next base: position 142,541,648 of record CM041776.1, on the reverse strand, counting down.
TCTCTCAAAACAACCCTCTGACATTTTCTGTTTGATGCTCTCCATATACTAATCACTCTCCTGTGCAGCTCGTATCTCATCAATCATACTGCTGCTCGCTAATAATGTGAACAATGAATGAGCTCTGCGGCTCAGGGCATCGGCTACTACATTCGCCTTACCCTCCTTATACCTCAGGTCTATGTCGTAGTCCTTCAAGAACTCGACCCATCTTCTCTGTCGCATGTTCAGCTCCTTCTGAGAGAAGAGATGTGTAGACTCTTATGATCAGAGTAGATAGTGACTGTCACACCGTAAAGATAATGTCGCCAGATCTTCAAAGTGAACTACTACTGCGCCTAACTCAAGGTCGTGTGTGGGGTAATTCACCTCATGCTTCTTCAGCTGTCGGGATGCGTAGGCAACTACTTTCCCGTGCTGCATAAGCACACAGCCTAGACCGGTTCCAGAGGCATCACAGTATACCTCGAACCCATCGGTGCCCTCAGGATAGTAAGAACGGGTGCCGATGTCAGGAGATCCTTCAGCGTCTGAAAGGACTGCTCACACTCTGCAGACCATAAGAACTGGGACTCCTTCTTCATTAGACTCGTCATTGGTTTGGACACCTTGGAGAAGTCCTTCACAAACCTTCGATAATAACCGGCCAAACCCAGAAAGCTACGGACGTCTGTGACTGTCTTCGGCCTTGGCCAACTCTTTACTGCCTCAATCTTAGCAGGATCTACAGATATGCCGCTAGCTGATATAATGTGTCCTAGAAATGACACGCTGTCCAACCAGAACTCATACTTAGAGAGTTTGGCATACAGTTGGTTCTCTCTCATAATATTCAACACTTATCTCAAATGTATCTCATGATCTTCTTTGGTCTTAGAATAGATCAGGATATCGTCGATGAAGACTACAACTGAACTATCAAGCTGTTCTATAAAGAGACGGTTCATCAAATCCATGAATATGGCTGGCGCATTCGTCAATCCGAATGGCATAACGGTAAACTCGTAGTGTCCATACCGTGTCCTGAAAGCTGTCTTCTCAATGTCACCCTCTGCAATCCTAATCTGATGGCAGCCAGATCTGAGATCTATCTTCGAGAACACACTGGCCCCTCTCAACTGGTCAAATAAATCATCTATTCGTTGCAATGGGTACTTGTTCTTGACTGTGACCGCATTAAGCTCGCGGTAGTCGATGCAGAGTCGCATACTGCCGTCCTTTTTCTTGACGAACAGTACTGGAGCACCCCAAGGAGAAACACTAGGTCGAATGAATCCCTTGTCGAGGAGGTCCTCCAGCTGTAGCTTCAGCTCCCTCATCTTAGCCGGTGCCATACGGTAGGGCGCCTTAGCAATAGGGCCCGTACCTGGCAACAAGTCGACGGCGAACTCAACCTCGCGCACAGGCGGCATGCCTAGCAGCTCATCAGGAAATAAGTCGGGAAAATCTACCACGACTGGAATGTCTACGTCCGTCACGTCGCTCTGTCTCGTGTCATGTACATAACAGAGGAAGGCTTGTCGGCCCTTCCTAACATCCTTCATAGGGACAATGCTGACACGATCTTGACAGTCGGCTCTCTCCTCACACTGCAGTATGACACTGTCTTGCCGCTCGGCCCCTTTAGTAGTAGTCGGTGCCCTGCACAATGAAGGCGGCCCCTATGCTTCTGCAGCCAATCCATGCCCACTATAAGGTCAAAGCCCAAGTTCTTGAACTCAATCAGGTCGATGGGAAAGGTCTCAGTCATAATGCTGATCTCTAACCCCGTATACTGTCTGGTGCAACTTACTTTCTCCTTCGAAGGAAGGGTGACTTAAAAGTCTGAAAGTTGTTCGGGGGTGGCCCCCAGCTTCTTTGCAAATGCCGAGGAAATAAAAGAATGTGAAGCCCCTGAGTCGAACAATACGAAGCACTAATACCATCAACAGGAAAGGTACTTGAGATCACCTCTCGTATCAGCATATCGAGTCCCAATAAATCACTAATTTACTATTGGTTGTAATTGTCATACCTGTGATGACATTACCGGACTCCTTGGCTTGCGCCATGTCTAGGATGCAGATGGTACCCTCCTTTCCATTTTCGTAGCCTGAAGTTATGAATTAACGGTATCAACAACTGAACAGATAAACTTGAAGGTACACAACTCTTATTTCATTCATCCACTGTATTATACAAGGTTACACACTTAGCTACTGCTATTACATCAGTACTGTCTGAAAGTCAAATTTAAACGGCAGGGTCGGATGTGGGTATCATTCACTAGGGCTGGTGGTGCGGTATTGAGCTTGACGCTCTTAATACCATGATATACAAGCCTCGACTCTCCACCAAATACCAACACATCCCCAGACTTGAGGATGATCTTGCTTGGTAGATCCATCCTCTTCTGGTCTCCATAGATGAACTCAGCATCATCGCCGATGGAGAATGACACAACCGGTATTCCTCTGGTGATGGACTCGGTCGTCTCATCACGGTCCTGGTGCATCCCAAGTTTTCCTCCCTGCTCGTAGTAGTTGATGATGCAAACGTCAGGTGTCATGTCGGGTAATGGATAAGTCTCACAGTCTTGAGCAATATCCATTGCGTTTCTCACCAAGGTAAGAAACTCTCAGGTATCCTAGGTATAGATACGCCACCTACCATCCTCACCTCTCGATAAACCCTAGTTTGTGGATCCCAATCTTTCCCTAAGCACATCATGTGCAGTTTCATTTTAGAACCACTACCAAATACAGGGGTATAAAATCCTCCTATGCCCTTACCCAAGGCTCTACACTCATTCACTATGGCGATTTGCTCATCTAGGGTTAGCAACTCTCTAAGAAGTATCATGCCCGGTCTGACCACATGACACAACTCACTAGGGTACTCCGTCTTCTTCCATGGGTCTAGGTGATCTCTGTCTTGTAAGTGTGGGATAGCAGATATCGGAGTCTCCTAAGAGGTAAATGGTTTCCTAGATAAGTTGTTTATCTAAAGCGGTACTTAAAACACATTCATGCTAAGGTAAAGCGTTTAACACTTAGTCATGCTCACATACAATGGTTAAGGTTTCAAATGCTAACCTTCACCGCGCTGGGTACTAGTGCCAGTGCCTGAAGCTCCCGCTGCATTCAGCATACGGTTGCCCGGCGGGTTCCTCTGGTTCTGGTTCTGCTGCTGATGCTGCTGCCCCCCTCTGGGCTTGGGGCGCCGGCCCCCTCTGGCCACCTTGAGCTCCACCTCCTCCACTAGGTGCGCTCTGAGTCCCCTTCGACGGGCGGTACGCTCGGCTCTCTGGGTTAGCAAAGCACTCGAACGACCTGTGGCCCTTCTTTCCACAATGGTGGCAGTCCACCGCTTGCCCGGTGCAGTCGACACGGGTGGTCTTTACCACAGCGCTTGCAGTGAAAGTGGCGCTGGGGTGCAGAACCTATTATCATATCACACCCAGATTAGTACAAGGATGGTAATGGATAGTATAATACACAACTCGTTCACAAGATTAGATCGCTTACCCTTAGGGGTGCAGATCTAAGAGGCTGCACATCGTAGGTAGGCCCGGTCAACATCGGGACCTTGTCCTTGCCCTTTTGGCTGGCCTGCTCTCTTCTTCTTCTCCCTCCAGGAGAAATTTTTCTTCCTGTGATCGTCAAAGTGTCAGGAATAGCAGGTATAAAAGCAAGCAGCAAGTAAATAATTTAAATGAATTAAATAACTTAAAGGCGGTTCTTACTTCCAGCCCTTGCTGCCTCCGCTTCCAGCCACAGCCTCCTCCTCCTTCTCTGGGGCCTTACGCTTCTGCCCGTGGTTGTCCTCCCGGCTGTTCTCCATCATCTCAGTCTGAGATGCAGCATCATAACACTCCTGTAATGCATCAATGAGTTCCCCGAACTTGTAATGAATCAAACTGAGTTACAAGGTATAAACTGTCAATTATTTTACCTGGACCGTAGGGTACAAGGTAGCACCCATGGCGGCCTTGATAGCATATCGCAACCCGCCTCTAAATTTCTCCACTTTCACAGCATCAGAATACACAACTCTTGGGACAAAGTCCAAGAGCCCAATGAACAAGGAGTAGTACTGATCTACTGTCATACTACCCTGCCTCAGGGCCTCAAACTCTTCCCTTTCCTCTGCTTCAAATGAGCAGGATAATACTTCTCTCTCAGTAATTCCACAAAGTCTGTCCAACCAAACCCCTCTATAGCAGTGTAATGTGCCTTCACGGACCTCCACCAAGTGCTGGCGGCGTCCCTCAGATGGAAGGCTACTATACCGACCCGGTGCTCAGCAGGCACATGTATGGCATCGAAGGCCTTCTCGTGCTCAACAATGTATCTCTCCAGGATAGTGGGGTCAGCAACACCGTCATAGGTAGGTACTCGCTCGCGGTCAGCTACGCTCTTTAGCCAATTCGGCTCTCTAGGTGCGGGTACGGGTGGGACTACCGGTGGTGCTCCTATCTGGGCACCTCCCATCTGGGCTAGCTGAGCAAAGACGGCAGCTACCGTCTCAGCAACGCCCACGGCTGGGGCCTCAGGAGGACCTCCTCCAGGCCCGCCGCCTCTTCCACCACCTCCTCTACCTCTGCCAGTCGAACGTCTTCCAGAAGACATCTGAAGAATTCAGAATCAAAATCAGCTCTCAGTATAAATACCGTACTTATCTCAACCATAAGTTCACATAGCCTTGAAAGGTATAAAAAAACACCTTGTCCCCGACAATCTCCTAACTCAAATCATTTACAACTATCTCCTTGGTACTGGTGTGTGAATAACCTAAGCTCACGGTACTTAAACTACTATCTCTTGTAATCAGAGCGGTACTCCGCTCTGATACCACTTTTGTAACACCCCTACTAATTCGGCTCCTAACAGACTGTCGCTCTAATGGTGTCACTGTTATCACTCACCCATACGGGTGATAACGAATTACCAGATAATCAACATGCGAAACGTATTCCCGTAGTGACCACAAGAGATAGATATACTTAAACAATCTAAAACAAAATCCAACAACAACCGAATATTACAGACCGTGAGCATCTAATCAAAATACACCTCGGTTACACAATCCGAGTCCAAAACCGCATTAGTATCACACCGTACCAAGTCTAACCAACAGAAAAACACAATAGTCGCGCCTCTTGTCGACCCACCAGCTAGTCTCCTGCAATAAAAATGGTTTGTGGTATGGAATCAGCCCCTGCTGAGTATGTTATCACATGCCCCGTCATGCCTCCTCAAACCCCTCAATTAATTGGTCGAGAGCATGAGATTCGTTACATGCAATACCGTTTTAAAATTTAAATTGTAAAATAATTAACAGTAATATCCATACAATAACACAACCATCAACACACATAATATACCACAAGTATAACCAATGAACAACAAAACGAAACAACGAGAATAATAAACAAGTATTAATTCTCGTTCATGGTGTAGAAACCAATATTGTTCGCCACTGTATAAATCTCAGCTGTATTAATTGTTCAGTTATACCTAGTGACAATGTCTCGTTAAAAACGACATGTCTCTAGTTACCCATATATTATGGCGGGTCACCCACGGCAGTAGCCACTCCAGCGGTAGAGTCTCCGACCAACGAGCCATTCTAGCTCACGGCAAATTTTCTTGATACTTACGGACCCGTACGCGGACATTCTGGTATCGTTTTTGTGATCACAGCGCGCACCAAGAGCTCCTGGCTCCTTGGCTTATTACCTTTCATTAATTAATTATACCATCGCATCGCATTACCAAATTTTCTAACACAGCAGACTAAGGTCATTAGTCCAATCCGGAGTCTGTAAACTCGGGATCCAGTGTTAGATACGAGAGCGGCGTTTAGAAAGGCCAATGCTCCGTATAAAAGTCTCGGATAATATGTATATCTTATTATCCTAGTGCTACATCGTTTTTCTGACGATCCTTATATTCACATAAGATAGCACCATAGCCGCTAGTTCGTTTTATATATAGGTTCATATATACGAACCAATACTGTTAACTCAACAACAGTAAATAATAAGCAGCTATAAATATACAATTCATGCATATTAATTAACACATTCAAACAAATAATCTTATCACAGATCACACAGAAGTCTGAACTGAGGAAGCCCTCAGAGACAATCAGAGACACATAACAACATACCGTTCACCCTGATTGTATTATGGTGGAGTATGAATCAGCAAGATCCTATGCTCCGTGTGTCGTCTCTAACAGTCTAAACAATACATAATGCTACTGATTAGCATCCCGTACAACAACACAACTCTACGGTACCCCGTACCGTCACTAATAACTTCCGGTTAATCCCCCGTATTAACTGTCAATGTTTTGTCGGTTTTACGGCTTAACTCGAGATTGGAAAAAAATGTTATATTACATGCGTAGTCTTGTCTCGTATATTAATATACTTATCGTTGAACTTTGTTATCGCATGTAACTTAATGTATGTTTGTACATCATGTAGTTTGTTTCTATATTGCATGTATGATTCTTTGTCATGTATTATACAACTATCCTTAGTATTTATTTTTCTAAGGTTTGTTTTTTTTTCTTTTTTCCAAGTTCAATGTGGTATAATTCATATGTAAACAATACCTTGAATTATATAAATCCTTATTATCCCATGTATACTCTTAACATTAGAATTCCATATCTAATGTTTGTAATTCTTTCCCTTTATCATATGTCATTTTAATATGAAAATACATGGTCATTAAACCATATTATATTTTCCACCACCATAACATATATTTATTTATATTCATGTATTATGGAACTATTTCCTATATGGTAAGTCTTATAATATATATTCATTCTTTTTAATGAATACCTCTTATATTATAAATGTTATAATTCTTATAACATTAAAACCATATTATAAATTCCATTTTAAAATGTTAACATTTCCGAACAGCACCTATTTTCTTTAGTATTTACAAAATCCACCACATAATTAATATAATGTTACATTATAGTTATATAACTTATATTTTGACATTCAAGTCATTAAAACACTTATAACCTATAGTTGTAAATTGTTTTAAAATACCAAACAACCCCTTATATTTTCGGCTTTCAATATAAACCACTAAACTTCTATAAATCACAAACCAGCCTCAATTATATTTCATTGTTACACTTATAACAAATACCTTATATTCTAATCCTTAAACCTTAAAATAATTATAACCTATAGTTTTTAAAGGCTATAATTTTCGAACAGCCCCTAGGACTGTTTTAATTAAATTTCCACCACCAAACTTTGTATATTTACCAAATCTTCCCAATTTATAGTACATAGTTTTCTAATTCCATTAGAACTATATATTATACATATATCTTTATAAAACCTTATATATAACTCCAAAAATTACCAAACTATACCAAAAGGTTATAAATATTATTCCTAACCTTATAATTCCTCTAAATCTCGGTTTCTACACATATGTTACCCATTTGTAACAATGTTATAAAATACCATATATTATACTTATATAATTCATATAAACTCCAAATTTAACCAAATAAACTTCTAAAAATTCCTAATAACTTAAGGATTATTCTAAATTCTATTTAGTACCCCTAAGTCTCAGAAATTACATTGTAGCCCCATCTTTTATAAAACTTTTACAATTTACTACTATCTCAATATAAGGTAGTATTTTAATTTTCTAAATTCTCCAAACTTGGTCAAAGTCTCCTACATATTCAACTTTGACTTCTAATACCAAGGGAACCAAACTTTCGGTAGTCACAATAATACCCTATACTTTTCTATTTTTACAATTTTGACACAAAACTCTATAAAAGGTTATAATTTTTATTAAATTCATTTAAAAACCCTAAATTCTTCTAAATTAAGCCCACGCTTTATAAATTTCCAGTAATTACGGTTTGGCCCCAAACTTAATTATATAAGCATAAATTTAACTAAATAAGCTTATAAACTTAAATTAAAATGGCCTAATGACATGGCCTTATTACAACCTTGAACTTGCAAAATAAATTACACTTTAAATGTCTCAAAATATAGCATAAACTCACGGCCTCACCATAGTTTATTTATTTTCCACATAATGTCATAATTTGACCATTATGTTAATTAAATCTCTTAAATGACTAGCTTAACTTACTCTTAGTCATTTTTTTCCATTTTTAGGTCAATATGACCCATATTTTTAAGTCCCCTCTCGGCACAATTTATATATATACTAAGAATTCATAAAATCATAAGTTTTAAGGTGTTTATACCTTGGTTTAGGCTTGTAACAGCTCGGCAGCTTGAAGGAAAATTCACCACACTATTTAGACATGTTTAATACAACCAAAATAAGATATGGTTATACTCCAAGCTTGAGCTTAACCATAAGGAACAATTAATGTAAGATTTAAGGCAAAAATCACCTTAAAAATGCAAGGGAAGTTCCAATGAGTTTCGGCCTGAATAAATCACACCAAATGGTGTTAAATTCACCATATCAACTTAGGAAATAGCTAGAAACAACAACAAGCTGCTATGGTAATAGGTTTTACCATGGCAAAATGCCTTAAAAGAGGGTATTTCCTTTGGATCTCGGCCACCCTTGCTCCAAATGGCTAACCAACTGAATGAACATGTAAATATGAATATTATGAGTGTATAAACTCATAAAAATCCAAAGAAGAAAACCGGATGGAGAGTGGAGAGGCTTAAGGTATGTTTTTACCTTAAAATGCAATTTTGAGAAACCTTGGTTCCTATACTTGCTTCAGCTGAGTTTGGATGTTGTTCTAACTAACCTTAAAACACTGAGAATGAGCCATAGGAAGTGATGAGCCACGAGATCTAAGTATAGGTAGTGAAGATGAAGAAAAAGAGCTAAAAATGACCTTAAAACCTTACCTTAAGAGCTTAGAGTTAGATCTGTCTTCCATGCTCAAGAACAAGGCTTGATAGGTTCTAGGAATGGAGGGAGCTCGGCTGGAATGGCTGGAATCGGACAAGAAGCAAGGGAGTGATTGTAGAGAGTTGAAATAATTGAAAAAGTAACCTTTATTTATAATAATGTGGTGTTAGGTAAGTAATTAGCAATCAATGTTTTGTGAGCTGTCTTCCCACCTCCTTGCCAGCCGACAGCCATGAGGTCAAATGGGTCATTAATTGACCATTGACCATACTTGGTCAATATTGACTCAAACGGGCCCCCTTTTAGGGTTTTTTAATATTTTAATATTAAATTTGTAAAAATTTTGTAAAATTTGTCTGGAATTAAATTCTCTTATAATGATATGATATATATTATCATATTTAAGGGTAATTATAACCTTTAAGCCCATTAAAAACCAATTTAGAAGGCAATTACACAAAAACGTGCTTTAAGGTGTTTTAGTGCACATTATGTGTTGCAAGGTGCTTCTGAGCTTAGTTTTCTTTGAGAATAGTTTTGTTGTGTTCCTTACTTCATTATAATACTTAGGAATCCACTTTGGATCCTATTTGAGGTCATACATTTTATGGTGCTTTAAAGCACATTTTTTGGCTTTACCGATCTTAAGGCATGTTTTGCCTTGTTGATCTTTAGATTGTTCCCCAATAATATTTAGATGTTTATTAACCATCTCAGATCATTTAATTAAGTTCTAAAGGTTAGGGGTATTTCACTATCTCCTTTGCCGACAGTCTGAGGTGAATCGATCTTCTTGAATGAGTGAGTTCGTCTTTTCATGATTTTACTGGGGAATTTGTGCGATATCGTCAGATCTGGCATTTTGTTGCAATTTGAGGACGCTCTCCATTTTCAAATTGTAATTCTTGGTTGTATCGACTTCGCCTAATCCATTCAATATTTCTCGAATGCTCCGTCAATCAATTTATATGTTACTGCCGAACTAGATCTCACGGATCTTCTTTCTCCTTAATGAAGATCCTCCAAAGTTTGCTGCACTTACTTCGTAATCTGTCATCGACGAATCGCTTGACCTAACCATCGCAATAAATTTCTGTAGAACCGTGGATTGTGAATCGTGGTTGCTTTTTGCTGTTCGCTTCTCACTAGCAACCACAGACAAAGAGCACTACTACATAAGGAGCAAATGCTCACACTTTTACCTACAAGCTTTCTACACATATAAGTGTAGAAAATTATTTTCCCTACACTTATCAAAGTGTCTCCATTTTTTGTGTAGAGATATACTCACACATACCAAGGACACCTTCTAGTGTAGTCAATATAGTGTAGTAAATATGCAACACTTAAATGTGTAGAGATTCTGTATAATATATCTACATATTCCACCTATTCCACTGCTGGTAAAGCTACTGAAATTAAAATATTCATATATTATGGAACCATTCTGCTGTCAAAGCTACGGCTAGTTCAACACAAATCATGAACCAGAAATTGTACTCTGTTATTCAATCTGTTGTACAATATTACAGCTTTATATACTGTTTTACAATCTGAAATTTCATTTGCATTTACAATCTGCTCACAATCTATATGCACTTTATCAACATCAAAATTGTATGAAGAGTCAATCTCTCAACAATAACAATCTATATCCATTAATCTATCTACTGTTGTATATCAATTTATTCTTTATTCAAGGATAAAACAATTATTCCCATCAGAACTCAGAATCTATACTATTCCCTATAATAAGAGGATAACATCATCTTCTTCATTCTCCATAATACCTCTGCTGACTAAAAAAGTTGTCAATCGATGCAGCTGAAAAGACAATTCTTCATTCTTCTTCTTCAAGGATTCAACCTCCAGTTTCATACCTCTTGCTTCACTTGTGGTTCCAAGCTTAGAGATGTTCCTTAAATCACCTTCAAACCGAAAACTTGGCTTCGAGACACTCCAAAACCGTACCCAATCAGTGGTTGGTTAGGTTTGTCATACATCAACTCATTGAAGACCTCATCTTCAACTTGAACCTTGGACTTGTCAGTTGAAGAAACAGCCAATGCCACTTCAACTAAAGATGAAGCACATTCCTGAATATATGAATGAATATTAAAATACTAGAATTTATTATATGCATCGCAAACACATAAGACAACTAGATCATTTCAGTCATCTACATATGAGCATTTCTAACTATAGTTCATAAACAGAAGACAGCCACTGCACAACCCAAGTGGGTATAGTTTTCTTCAACAGAATAAGAAGGTTGGACAAAAGACTTCTTACTACAAAATTCTTCAGCATTTATGTCTTTCAAGAAGCTGCCATCTTTTCTTAGATGAGTTGCTTTCCAAAACTCAATATGACTAGGTTCCCTTTTGTGTTTCTTCACCTAGAAAAATGTACAAGTCATTATTATTTGAATCTACAATCAATATCAAAAGCAAGATATCATTACGAATGAATTCTTACAAAATCATTCCTCATTTGAGCAAGAACTTCTTGAGCCAGAGGTGTGATGATCCATCTTTTCAGCACGAGCTCTTTTTCCTATGTCACAAAATTTCTACCAAAAAAGAACGTAAGGCCAACAAAAAGTCAAAGAATTGCAAAAAAGTAAAGCTGTTATACTACCCAGAGGAAAATCATGTAAGCCCAACAAAACTTAAAGCATTTTGAAAAAACTGAAACATGTGTTTCAAGGAAATGATAGAGCATAATTCTCAACTTTAGTATCAATTATGAAATTCAAATCAGGTTCATATGTTAGGAATCTACGAGATAACACAAACTAAGGTTAATCACAGTAAATTCATCATCTGATTGGATAAAGCTAAATAAGTAATAAAAAGCTCCAACTACAACACTAAAACCCTTTCATTTAGTTGATATCAAGACAAGATCATACAACATAACACAATTTTTCTATTTTATCACATGTAACAGAAAAATAATTTCAAATAAAAGGAGAAATTCATAAAGAACATCACCTTTGATTTTGATGAAAACCAATAGTAGACCAATCTCACCCATTGCTCCTTTATCACATTCTTGGGGACTAGATTAGCAACTTGAAGTTCAGTTTTTGAAGGGTTGACATACTTCTTCTTTAACTAATACTTTGTAACACCCCTACAAAGCCCCTACCATCTACTGAAATCGCAGCGGAAAACCAACCAACAATAATTTAACGCTTTGGTGTTACAACGCCGTTAACCACCCACGTGGTTAACTAGGCAGAATAAATATAAGAGTATCGGTCTGATGATCAGACTTCCGAGCATAAATCCTAACATCCACATACATGTATATAGCCAACAATACCGAGTATTTAATTTACATCACAACTACCAACCGTAAACATCCACCACTGTTTAACAAACGGTACCAAAATGTAATGCCTCGGGAGCACAGGCGCATCCCGGGCTCAACAACCAAAACAACCAAAGTACATCATCGACCTAGGATCTAGAGCCACTCCGCTTCTTCGATCCTCATCCTGCAGTAAAATATGGAGCCCCCGAGGGGGTCAGCAACCTTTGCTGGTATGGTTAATGCGCAGCCCATCGGCTACCGGGATACGCGCAACCAATTGTCATGATAACATGGCATTCATTTTAGAACATCCAACATAAATATACCATAGCATAGCAAGGGAAATTGCATAGCACAACAACAATACATAACACCATAAAATCGGTTCTCACAAGGAACCTACCACCATAGTTAGTATACATAGTGAGCCTAGAGATTAATGCCAATCTCATGCTAAGCTCGTTACCAACCTCGTTACCGTCCAGTTATATCGAACGGTTAACTTATACCCAAGGTGTGTCAGATATAGTAATCCCAAGCACACCGAAATAACATTCGTATGCCCCTGTGGCCCGACGTGAGTCAGTAACTAGCTTTGGATAAGCTAAGGAAGGTAGAAACCAAATTGGAATACAACCTATACATACACCAAGAGAGCCGAACCGGATATGATATCGACTCCCGTCCTCACACGCGTGGCCGGAACATGACCGGACTCCTCACTCCCCCGGTTAGCACTTGTTAGTGATCACACAATATTTTGTTAAGTCACACACAAGTAAGTGTTTAGGTCTTGTTAGACACACCAAGGGAAGGAGTCACAATGGTACAACATCATAATATATAACAACTGTAAACTCTTTCCATGCCTTAATCTTATAAGGTCGTAACACTCAGAAAAGCAAACAACACCCAAGCCGGTGTAAACCGGTAGACAACAGACTGCAAGAAAACCATACCTTGGTCCTTGCCTCGTTTCGTTTCCACCTTGAGAGAATCCTAAACACATTAGTAACGTCGGTTAATTATTTATTTAACTTCACACTTACTAAGTATTTAACATGATTGTATGACATGTTTTAATGTCTAACCTACCCTAGGTTACCCTCATTATACACCCTAGGGTTAACTACATAAGTCACATTCTTTTCTGTTTTTTTTTTTACAAGTTTTGGTCCGACCGACCTTACCGACCGACCTTGTACAGGTCGGTCCATTCCAGAACATATTCCCGTCAAAATTTCTACTCCGACCGACCTTGCAAGTCGGTCCCCAAGGTCGGTCCATTCCAGAGAGTTTCTTCCCTTTGAAAATCTAGCCCGACCGAACTTGCCAAGTCCGGTCCTATGTTCGGTCGATTCCAGTAACTCCATCCGTACACAAAATACAAGCCCGACCGACCTTGCAAGTCCGGTCCCCAAGGTCGGTCCATTCCAGAAGCCAATTCTCGCAGGGTAAACTGGGCTCGACCGAACTTGCAAGTTCGGTCGCAAGTTCGGTCTGCCCCAGACCTTTGTTTTCCTTTTTACATTCAACTCCAAACTTCACCCCATATAACCTAGTACCCCCTAACCTCCTTTGGGCACTCCAAACACACCTTAAGATATCCTTAAACACTCATAAAACTCATTTTCTAACTCCTTAAACCTTTACTCATTCTTGTAAAATTCCTTAACACTTAACATTTACACTAGGTTTCTAAATGGTGTTTCTCACCTATGATAGCTACTTTCCCAAAATTTTTCTCCTCATCTTAACATCATCTTTTAAGCATTATTTCTCACAACTAACTCCTTATATCCTTCTTGAAATTCTTTTCCAAGTTTACACTTTCTCCTTATTTTACCAAAGTTTGCCTAAGTCTTTACCTAAGTCCAAATGACTTTGGTACATACTAAAACCTCAAGATAATGCCTAAGTCCTTGTTACACTCTAGAACACTTAAGACATTATATCTTCTCTTGTAAAACACCTAGTCATTTCCTAACACCTCTAATTCACCAAACTTATGTAAACCCTTAGAACTTCTTGCTTCTTACCTAAATTTTGACATGGATTCCCCTAGAACATTACTAAGCCTAAACACTTTGTTTTCTCCATTAACCACACAGGAACACCTAGAATCACCAAGAACACTCTCATACACAACTTCACCAAATTCACACTACATCACAATATAGTGCATAATTTAAATTGCATGGCACTTAGGCCCTTAAAATGCATGGCTCTTAGGCCCTTAAAATGCATAACTCTTAAACACTGAATTTCCACAATATATATGCCTTTGACCCTGCAAATACACTCAACACACATATGCCTTTTACTAAGCTCTTGAGAACACTTTACTAAGTCATTCACCATTTGCTCTTTAGGTAGTTTTAACAAGCATTATAAGCTCATTTCTCCTAAGGCATTAAACAACATTAGGTTGGTATATTTACCTCTTTTCCAACCACTTCTTTCTTGTTTCCTTACAAAACCGGTATGGTATTTGATTCCTTGTCAAGTTCTAAACAATACCCAAACATTATAATGAGTATTCAAGCTATAAGCTTCATCTCATTGTAAACCCTAATTTTACATTGTTTCAAAAACATTAATGTAGTTGTTTTACCTTGGTCTTTGAAGAGAGTTTGGATATCTATGAAGAGAGGACTCCACCTAGTCCTTGAAAGGTTGGAATGAAGCTAAAACAAAGCCACATAAAGAGCACCTTCAATGGGTATTTTCGGTCACCACAAAAACATGAGGAAATGTAGTTTTTATTTGAGATTCCTTACCTAGAAGCAAAGGAGAGCAATAATGTCAAAATACAAGCTCAAGCTCCTTCAATGGTGGAACTCCTTGGCACCGAAATGGGGCTCTTGAAGTTTTGAGAAGATAGGAATGAAGAGCTTGATGAGAGGAAGAGATTGGTGGTGTTTGTTTTTGATTTGGACAAGTGAGCTAGATTTTACAAGAGGTCAAAGATGGAGATGGTGGTGTGTACTATTGCAACCGTGAGAGAATGAATAAGAGAGGTTGAAGATGGTGTTTGGAACCGTGGAAATGAAGGAGAAATGAGAGAATGAAGATAGAACTTACTTTTAGGAGATATTTATGCTTTATAAAGTAAAAAGGTAACTTAATTAGTTTCCTTTATTTACTTATCATATTAACTAGAGAGTGGTGAGTCACCACACTTAGAAAACCGGCCCCCTATATTATAATGAGGGTATTTTAGTCTTTGTTTGTCAATTTAATTACTTAACTCAACATATGTTACAAACTAGCTTATAAAATCACTATTCACCAAAACAAGGCACTTAGAAGTGAAATTTTTGATTTCCCATTAATATAGCCACCCAAATGTGATACTATATAGTACACATATTAATTAAGAGTAATGATGGACATTTAGCCATTCAAAACTCATTTACAAGACAATTTTTCAAAATGTGCTTTAAGACTCCTTAAAGCACATTTGTGTTTAAACTTGTTTTCAAGCTTGGTTTTCTTTGGTAATTGGTTTAATAAGTTCATTAGTATATAAATGAGGTCTTGGTAAGTTCATTAGGTCTTAACCAAGTTTATCCAAGCTTAGAGCACATTTTGGCTCTTATTGACTTTAAAGCACATTTTGTGTTTTCTTTTGTTTAAATTTGTTTACTATTGTTTCCAAGACTCTTTTTAGTCTTAATAAATCATGTTTTAATGTTTAACCAACATACCAAGGTTTGGGGTATTTCAATCTACCCCCTTTAAAAGAACTTTGTCCCCAAAGTTCACACTTCCCACATATCTTAATATTAGAACACGGGGAAAATCTTATAACACAACACTTCCAAAACATCATTACCACACTACCATCATACTTACACCACAACGGACTCAAGGTCCAAACCACATAATACCATTCAGACACAACGGTCTGTAACATAACATAGACAATGTATATAATACATGTCGAACACATCCACAACCGAAACGGCTCTACCCCCCTTAAAAGGGGTACGCCCCGTACCCTATACATATAAACACTAAGAAAGTGGCCTCCTCAACGTCCTGGTTAGACCAGAGGACCTTCACCAGCCTCACGGACTTATGGCGAGTGTCTCGAGTCTTAGTATCCAGAATCCGTACGGGAGTCTCCACTGATCGCATGGTCGGCTCTAAGGTTAGCCTTTCCGGCTGAAGCACATGAGACGGATGAGATATACTTCTTCAACTGGGACACATGAAATACATCATGTACCTTGCCCAGCTCGGCGGGTAAATCAAGTCTATAAGCTACCGGCCGATCCGCTCCGTCACAACATAAGGACCCACATACTTCGGGCTCAACTTGCCCTTCTGGCCAAAACGAAATACTCCCTTCATGGGGGATACTCTCAAAAATACCTGATCGCCCACGGCGAACTCCAGGTCACGTCTGCGCACATCTGCGTACGACTTCTGTCTATCCTGAGCTGCTCTCATGTTAGCCCGGATCTGGCGAACTTCTGCCTGAACCTGTTCCAGATACTCTGGTCCTATAATGACCGTCTCACTCGACTCATCCCAGCATAAAGGCGTGCGGCATGGTCTACCGTACAATGCCTGGAAGGGAGACATCTTGATCGAAGCATGGTAACTGTTGTTGTAACTAAACTCGATCAGATGTAACTTATCAATCCAGCTGGTCTGAAAGTCAAGTGCACATGCACGTAACATATCCTCAAGTGTCTGGATGGTGCGCTCACTCTGACCATCTGTCTGTGGGTGAAACGCTGTGCTCAATTTCAGTCAGTTCAGTACCTAGTGCCTCTCGTGTAGACTTCCAATATCTGGATAGGAATCTGGTATCTCTGTCAGATACAATCGTTTTCGGAACCCCATGATGTCTTACAATCTCTTTGTCGAAGAGCTCTGCAAGCTTAGCCACTTTCCAGGTGTCCTTCATCGGTATGAATCGAGCCACCTTGGTCAGTCGGTCTACCACAACCCAAATCATATTCAGACCTCCCCTTGTAGGCGGAAGCCCTACCACGAAGTCCATAGATATGTCATGGAACTTCCACTCAGGCACTGGCATTGGCTGCACCATACCACCAGGCCGTCGGTGCTCAAACTTGACCTTCTGACAAGTGAGACACCTCAACACATAATCATTCACATCCTTTTTCATTCCAGCCCACCAAAAATATCTTTTCATACCTTTATACATCTTTGAAGCTCCGGGTGAATCGAAGTAGTAGAACAATGGGATTCACTCAATATGCGCTCCTTCAACTCAGCGCTACTCCTAGGTATACACAGTCGGCCATTAAGCCTAATCAGGTCATCATCGTGGAGTCTGAAGTCGTACTTCTGACCCTCGAATGTGCCATCAATAAGCTTCTGTCTAATCTCCACCATATACTGATCCGTCATCTGAGCACTCCGCACCTCTTCAACCAAGCCAGTATGAGAGACTAGCGAATGGAGAGAGTGTGCTCGGCGACTCAATGCGTCAGCTACCACATTTGCCTTACCCTCCTTATACTGTAAATTGATGTCATAATCATTTAAGAACTCGACCCACCTCCTTTGCCTCATGTTCAACTCTTTCTGAGTGAACAAGTATTTCAAACTCTTATGGTCGGAATAGATTGTCACGCTTACCCCATACAAATGATGTCGCCATATCTTCAGTGCGAAGACAATGGCCCCCAATTCTAAGTCGTGGGTAGGGTAGTTCTCCTCATGCTTCTTCAGCTGTCGGGAGGCGTAAGCCACGACCTTCCCGTGTTGCATCAACACACAACCCATACCCCTGCCTGATGCGTCGCAATAGACCTCAAACCCATCTGGACCGTCTGGTAATGTCAGAACCGGTGCAGATGTCAGAGCATCCTTGAGACTCGTGAAAGAACTCTCACAGTCGACTGTCCACTCGAATGGTGCATCCTTTTCATCAAGGAAGTCATCGGCTTCGAGACACTGGAGAAGTCCTTCACAAACCTCCTATAGTAACCTGCCAGACCGAGGAAGCTCCTGATATCGGTAACTGTCTTCGGCCTAGGCCAGGTGCGCACTGCATCTATCTTTGCCGGATCAACAGCGATCCCGGCCTCAGAAATCACCTGTCCAAGAAATGATACTTGGTTCAACCAAAATTCACACTTAGAAAATTTAGCATACAGCTGATTCTTTCTCAATGTTTGCAATACATCTCTCAGGTGGCTTTCATGCTCACCTCTCGATTTCGAATACACAAGTATGTCATCGATGAAGACTACCACTGATTTGTCCAACTGATCTTGGAACAAACGGTTCATTAAGTCCATGAACTTTGCTGGTGCATTTGACAAGCCAAACGGCATAACTGTGAACTCATAATGCCCATACCTAGTTCTGAATGCTGTCTTTTCGATATCATTGTCACGGATGGCAATCTGGTGGTATCCGGAACGTAGGTCTATCTTGGAGAATACTGATGCTCCCCTCAGCTGATCAAATAGATCGTCGATGCGTGGCAAAGGGTAACGGTTCTTCACCGTAACAGCATTCAGCTCCCGATAATCAATACACAGGCGGAGGCTACCGTCCTTCTTCTTCACGAAGAGGACCGGCGCTCCCCATGGTGAAACACTAGGGCGGATAAAGCCCTTGTCGAGTAGGTCTCTCAGCTGCTCCTTGAGCTCTGTCATCTCTGCTGGAGCCATACGATAAGGTGCTTTCGCAATGGGTCCGGTGCCCGGAACTAAGTCAATCTCAAACTCAACCTCTCGTGCTGGCGGCATGCCCGGCAGTTCCTTAGGAAATACATCAGGAAACTCCGACACTACCGGCACATCTGGGCTAAACTCAGGGTCTCTCTCTATGTCCTGGACATAGCAGAGGTATACATCATTTCCTCGTCGTAACTCACGATACATGGCCATGGCGGTGATGATCTGTGTCAAGGCTCCTTGGGCCTCTGGCGGTATGATATAGTAACCCCAGATGGACTCCGAAGAAGCAGTCGATGCTCGGCACATAGGATTCTACCCTTGTACCGCTCCAACCAGTTCATCCCGACAATCACATCAAAACCTAGTCCGTCGAACTCTATCAAGTCGATCGGAAACTCCTCATCCATGATTCGAACAACAGCATCTCGGTAGTAGCGGGTACACCTGATCCGCTCTTCCGACGGGAGAGTGACCACGAAGTCTGGC